>JADMNL010000022.1:684420000-685076666 GCA_016271365.2 Neoceratodus forsteri | reverse complement strand
ATGATTTCTCGGACTACAAGTTACGGAGGGCACTGACTTGCTTCATTTCATGTAACTTTAGCTTATCAAAGAACTAGGGAGAGATTTTACAGCTAACAAGATGGAACTCAAAAGAGCTCACCCCATGCCAGCATGAAGACACAGAGATTTATTTATTTAGTTATTGATTTATTTAAAAGAGATTTACCAGGAGAGACATACTGAGCCATAAAGCTCATTTCCAGATGTGTCCTGGAGGGAGTGCATAAGTACATAACAAGTAAAACGCAGTAATATTATACATCAATAAGGCACAGCAACATACAGAATACATAGTATCTCATTGGTATAAATTAATTACAAACACATTGATTACATTAGTAGTGTGGAGTAGCAGGCAATCGCAGGATGTAACGTTAGGAGGAAAGGACAGGGAAGGAAGTGGTCATAAATCAGGAGGGGCAACAGGGAGGAGCAACTGGACTGGATATGAGAAAGGAAAGGGGGAGGGGAGGGAAATAAGGGGGGAAGGAAGAAAGGAGAGGAAGACAGGTGGAAACAAAGGGGGTGGAGAGAGACAAAGTGAAAGGCATAGGATAAGGGGATGGAGAGAAGAGTGGAGGAGGAAGTGGATAGAGGAAGAGTGGGAATGGTGTTACGGTAGTAGGTGAGGAGTAGAGATAAAAAGGGAAAGGGATTGGAGGGAGGGATGTTAGGGGAAGGAGGGTGGAGAGGAAAGTAGGGGAATTAAGATGGGGAGAGGATGAGTGTAGAGACTGTAATACTTTAGTAGTGGGAAATGGGAGGTGCAGAGAGATGTAAGAGCTTGGGGACAGGTAGTGGATAGGGAAACAAGAAAAGAGTGGATGCAAGACACTAGGCTATGGGCTTGGGGTAGCGAGGAAATGGAGCGTTTGGAGGAGGCAAAGCAAATTGTTAGGGGAAGAGAGTTCCAGATAAAAGGAAAGTGGAAAGAGAAGGTACTCTGACAAGCGAGGGATTTATGAGAGGGGAGCAGTAGAGAGCGATAACCTGAGTTTTACAGAGCGTAAGCGGAGGGAAGCATAGGGGAGAGAAGTGAACTCAGATAAGGGGGGAGTGAATACAGCCAGAATTAAGAAACCAAGGATGCACAGGGGATTAAGCGGCGATCTACCAAGGGGGGAGGGAGAGAGCAGAGTATAGAAAACATTGATGAGTACTGGTAGGGCAGGCCAAGGCAGAAGGAATGGAAGAGGGGATCCAGTCTGGCCAAGGTAGATTAGGTGCAGCACTATAGCCAATGTCACCATAATCAAAGATGGGGAGGGTCATCTTAGAGATGATATCCCGAGCAGGTAGAGGGATGCAGCTTTTGTTCTTATAAAGGTCACCAAGCATGGGGGAGTTTTTTGTGAATGGCGTCTACCTGCTAAGAAAAGCTAAGGCACCGGTCAAGCCAGACACAGAGGTATTTTAGTTAGGGTACGTCTCCAGTAATATCCCCATCTAGGATGTGGAAGGTTGGGTGATGGGGAAGCCTAGAAAGCCTTTGCCTAGTGCTGAAGCACATGGAGACCGCTTTCTTAGCATTTTGGGATAGTTGATTTGACCTGAACCATTTCTGGACAGTGTCAAAAGCTGAAGCCTGGATGTTAACTCTGAGGGAGAAGACCCAGATACAAACAGGACTATGTCATCTGCATGCATATGGATGGAAGTAAAGGAGCAGGCTGTGGGGAGATAATTGAGGAATATGGAGAAGAGCAGTGGGCCAAGGACGGAGCCTTGGGGAACGCCAGTGTGGATGGGGGGGAGACAGGGAATCACAAGATCTTACTTCGAGACACAGCTCTTGCAGCAGGTTACACCATTAGGACTGAAGCCGGCAGGCATCAGGACCCCACGGAAAAATTCTAGCTAGCTATCTTCAGCGGGGACACTCCGGCGTCAGTCCGCCTCCAACGTCAGGCGTAGTACATAAGGGGTCGCTCCAGATTCCCCAGTTCTTTCCCGCTGTCGACTTGCATGTCTCGACCCTTTGGTTCGGTTTCTAGCGCATGATGCGTGGTAAAGTGTTTTCCTACGGGAAATTCGTTCTCTAAGTTTAGTTTTTTCTCTGATGTCCTCTCCGACCTCCGGTCACTCCTCGAAGTGCGCCTGTGGGAAGCAGATCCCATTCAAGGATCCGCACTCTGTCTGTGTCCGGTGCCTAGGCCCAGACCACGACACCCGGCCCTGCACTTTTTGCCAAGGTTTCAACACCAGAACCCGGATCTGTCGCCAGAAGGCCCTACAGGTGTTCCTGCTAGAGGAGCAACTCAAGACCATGGCTTCCAAGGGGGATTCTTCACAGAAGGCCCTCAAGCATGCTGAGAAGCATAGGGAGAAGGCCCCTTCCAGGTCCCCATCTAGGGCCTCCGATTCGTGCAGCTCTGGCTCCAGGTCCGACCGCTCTCCTTCCGGGCCAGCTCTCAGCCTCCCTCCGCTGCGGTGAGAAAGTCTTCATCCTCTTCTCAGGCCAAGACTCCCAGGCCTTCCTCGTTTTCAAGGCCCTGGCTAAGTTGGAGGTTGCCACCATCACCACAAGTCGGGTTCCCGCCATTCTGAACCACGCGTCAGGTCTGCTTCCTTGCCTCCTCCTCTCCACCGGAAAACCAAGGAGCTCACCTCACTTAAGAGGCCGCTGGACCCGACGTCGGCCTCTCACCACAGGTCCCCGGAGCTGTCGTCCGTCAGAACACCATCGCCGGCCAGGCCTACTCATCACCGGACACCGGTAGGGGGACCAGCGCCCGCTCCAATTGAGAAGAGGACCCCGACGCCTCTGACCGACGTCTGTCAGGAGACCATCACTGAGGAGGAGTTAACTCAGCCCGAGGACCAGACGGGCGACCCCGGTCCTGTTGAGACTCCCAGGGAGCCCTCGCCACAACCCGAGCCCCCTGTGGAGCCGACACCGGGACCCGACGACCGTCCACCAGCACCTGGGCCGTTGTCGGGCCTTTCTTTTTCAGAGGTGAAGGAGCTTTTCACTTACTGGTGGGATACCATCAAAAAGGACATGGTCCCCACTCCACCTCCTTCCTCCTCCTCCTACTGGTTGCTCCTCGGTTCTCGCCCCTTCTCCGTCTGGGTCTGCAGGCGGGTTCCTCCTCCCGGGAGCCAGGACCCTCAAGGGAAACTAGATAAAAGAGACCTCCGTCCAGATCCTCTTCTAGGTCACCCAGTCCCAAGAGACCCAGAAGACGCCGCAGTTCGCCTTCGACGGAGGACACGGGATCAGAGTTTTCAACATCCCCCATCTCCCCTCTCCATCCCTTCTCTGGACCCACGTGAGCTGCCAAAGTCTCCTCTGGATGACCCTTCGTTCTCGGATATCATGAGATACATCCAAGAGAACATGGGATGGGATGCGGAAGAGTTAGACCCTGAAAGGCTACGACTTGCGAAGTATCTTCGGCAGAAGGACCCCAAGCCTGTGGTGGTGCCACCCTTGGTTGACACTTTCGTGGACGTCACCAAGGCAGCGTGGAAGCATCCACATTCGCTCCCAGTGATGCTGAAGAAAGCTGACCGCTTGTACAAGGCTCCAAGAGAAGACCAGTACTTGACTCAGCATCCTCAGGCCGACTTTCTGGTCATAACAGCCTCTCATGACCGATCCCAGAGACCGCAACATCTGAGCACCCTGCCACCAGACCCAGAGTCAAGCAGCTGGACTCCATGGGTAGGCACATATGCTTCCGCTACCTGCCATCAGATCCCTGAATTATTTGACCCACATGGTGCAGTTCCAAAATGCCCTGTGGGAGCAGGGTCTGGATGCGGCTAAGAAATTGCCGGAAGGTGAGCAGAAGGAGGAGATGTTGCAGCTCCTCTGTACAGGTTCGGACGTGGGAACCCAGGTGTTACGAGCCGCGTACG
The DNA here is from genome assembly GCA_016271365.2 of Neoceratodus forsteri. NCBI lineage: Eukaryota > Metazoa > Chordata > Ceratodontiformes > Ceratodontidae > Neoceratodus > Neoceratodus forsteri. The sequence continues at coordinate 685,072,781 of JADMNL010000022.1, read as the reverse complement.
ACTCCGCGGACTCCTTGGCCCGAGCAGCAGCTTCAGGCGTATGCCTCCGGAGGCACTCTTGTCTCCGTGTCTCCAGTTTTACCCTGGACGCCCAGAAAAACATCATGGACGCCCCATTCGAGGGAGAAGTTTTGTTTGGTAAACCCTCAGAGAAGATAATTACCAAACTCCAAGAGGCCGGGAAGGCAGTGAGGTCGGTTCAGGCCATGTACCAACCCAAGCTTAATTCCTTTCGTAGGAACCAAAGCCGATTTCGTGGACAGACGCAGAACAACAGTCCTGCCCGTTCCACAACAGAGAGCTCTGGTTTCATAGAGCCAGGGAAAACAACCCGCAGGTCGAAGCCAGCGCACTCCTAAACCGGTCCAGCCAGCGGGACTCTCAGCCGCCACAGCTTGACTCCTTCCCGGCCCCCGCTCCTCAGGATCAATGGGATGTCATGGTCGGGGATCGCATTGCGAATTTCCTGCCAGGATGGCAGACTATAACCACCGACAGGTGGGTTCTACAGTTGGTTGCAAGAGGCTACTTTTTAGAATTCGCGGAAAAGCCACCCTCGAGGCCTCCGTTGCTCTCCCGGTACCCGGGTCAGTACAAGTCATTGATCAGACAAGAAGTACTCGCGCTTCTGCAAAAGGGAGCGATAGAGTACGTCCCAGAGAACCACCAGAGAGGACACGGATACTATTCCCACTTCTTTCTGGTTCCAAAGAAGATAGGGGACCTCCGTCCGATGCTGGACGTCAGCGACCTCAATTTGTCAGTCGCCTACAAAAGATTCCGCATGGTAACTCTTCCGGGTCTTATTCCCATGCTGAAGCAGGACGCCTTTTTAGCGTCTCTAGATATACAGGGCGCTTACCTGCACATCCCTATAGCTCAAGTGCACAAGAGGTTCCTGCGCTTGAGTTTCTCGACCATCATCTTCAGTTCCAAGCCTTCATTCGGGCTGTCATTGGCACCAGGTCTTTACCAAATGCATAGCAATTGTGCAGCGTCTCTAAGGAGACAGGGCCATTATGTGTTCCATTACCTGAGGCGATTGGCTTCTCATATGGCCGCCTCAGAGAGGCGTTATTCTGGCGATCCAGAGCACCCAGGACCTGTTTCGATCTCTGGGTATCCTAATCAACCACGAAGTCTCTCCTGGTACTGTCGCAGGAAACTGCAGTTCATAAGCCAGTACTGGACACCCATTCAGGAAGAGCATTTCTTCCAGGCGACAGAGGCGGAGTGCATCAGATCCCTCATCAGGGAGCTTTAAATCGAACAAGACTGCCCCAACCAGGTCGGTCCTTAAGCTTTCCGGACACATGGCTGCGGCCATTCCCTACTGTCCCTTGCAAGGCTCACATGTGGGTAACTCAGTGGATGCTCAGGTGCAATGGGACCAAAGGCAAGACCACATGCAGCATCCGGTCAGAATCACGAACACCGATTCGAGACTGGCAGTGGTAGCTAGACCAGAGACACTCTCTGGGCGTCCCGTTTACAGCGCCGTCCCGGAGTAATCCTCACCAGAATGCCTCAGGTCTAGGGTGGGAGCACACCTGGGCGGGGTGAAGTCTAAGTCACGTGGGCCCCTCTGGAGCCACCTCCATATCAGCATCCTAGAGATGAGGCGGTCTTTATGCCCTGCAGCCATTTCAGCCAGAGATCCCGCCAAGTACTCTCCTGCTTCAGACAGACAACACGGCGGTGATGTATTACCTCAACAAACAAGGAGGTGCACACTCTTACCCCCTTTGCAGGGAGGCCATGACGGTGTGGAATTGGGTAATCCGACACGGCGCGAACCTGATCACAGTACATGTTCCCGGGGTGGACAACACAATCGCAGATGGCCTGAGTTGCTCCCAGGCAGAGAGTCCCAGTGGGAACTTCTCCAGGAGGTAGCAGAGGATCTGTTTCTTGAAAGGGAACTCCAGAATTGAACTTGTTGCTTCCCCATCCAACATAAAACTGCCCAATTTTTGCTCACTAGATCCAGGGCCTGGTGTTTTCTGGCGAGACACATTGTCCCTCTCCTGGGTGGACAGATTCCTCTATGCTTTCCCTCCCTTCCCGTTGATCCAGAGAGTTCTTCTCAAACTGCGCAGGGAGCATGCAACATGCAACAATGATCCTGGTGGCCCCTCTCTGGCCCAGGCAGATCTGGTTCCCTTTGCTAATTCAGCTATCCCGGGAACCTCCGCTCCCGTTGCCATTCAGCTCCCACCTCTTGTCTCAGGAGAAGGGTTCACTGGTCCACCCGGACTTATGCTCACTGAACCTGCATGCATGGCTCCTAAAGACATAGCCATCTTGCGTCATGGGGTCTCGCAAGAGGTTGCGGAAGTTCTTTCTGCAGCCAGAAAGCCGGCAACGCATGCGATGTATGCCATGAAATGGCGCCGTTTTTGTCTGTGGTCGCAAGCACGCGGCCTTTCCCCTTTAGGTTGTCTGGTGAAAGCGGTGTTAGAGTACCTGCTCTCCCTTTTCCGTTCGGGTCTCGCCTACTCCTCTATTAAAGTGCACCTCTGTGCCATTTCAGCTTATCACCTCCCGGTGGGACAGCACACAGTGGCACAATTAGATGCCTGTCGAGAATTCTTGAGAGGGGTGTTACACCTTAGGCCGCCCATTAAGGACCCAGTGGCTCCATGGGACTTGCTCTTTGTCCTGGAGCAACTGCGCTTCCCCCCTTTGAACCTGCCGTGGATTGCGAGCTGCGTTTTCTGTCGTGGAAAACTTTGTTTTTGGTTGCTGTTACGTCAGCAAGAAGAGTTTCTGAGCTTCAGGCTCTCATGTGCAAAGAGCCTTATTTAATTTTCCACCGGGACAGAGTATCCCTGAGGACGAATCCTAAATTCTTGCCTAAGGTGGTTTCCACACTCACTCTCAATCAGGATATTGACCTGCCGGTCTACTTCCCTAATTATTCTAACAGAGGAGAGGCGCTGCTTCACACTCTGGATGTTCACCGCAGCTTAAGGTACTACCTGGAGCAGAACTAAGCAACCGTGCCAGAGCAACTTTTCGTTTCCTTTACTGAAAGGATGATGGGCTAACCAGTATCCAAACAGTCCCTGTCTCGCTGGCTTGTCCAGTGCATCTCATACTGTTATGATATCAAACAAAGCCCTCCCAGGAGCAGTCCGGGGCCCATTCCACTAGGGGTGTGGCCACCTCCTTTGCAGCATGAAGCGTCTCCACCTCTGCCAGTTGTGCTGCAGCCACTTGTAGCTCTGTTCATACCTTTATCAGGCATTATAGCCTGGACATCGCTTCATTTAGAAAACGAGGCTTTGGCCTAAAGGTCTTGCTAAGGGTCTCTGTCCTAGATTCAGGACCTGGAGCGTTCTTTCTAATTTCTCCTCCCAGAGTGTTTGCAAGTGCTACTGCTGGGAATCAATCCTAATGGCATAACCTGCTGCAAGAGCTGTGTCTCGAGTAAGATAGTACTGTTCGTAAGAACTTACCGTAACAGTAGATCTTCGAACAGCTCTTGCAGCAAACTCCATCCACCTTCTCCTTGGAGGACCAAGCTAAGCCTTTGTTAACAGGTATTTTTCCCGTTAGGTCTTCTGCGGTGGATCCTCGGTCTCCCATTTCAATGTCAGCCTGCGGCGGAAGTCTCCGGTGGAGAACTGGGGAATCTGGCAGGACCGCCCCTTATGTACTTCGCCTGGCGTCGGGCGGGACCGGCGTTGAGCGGTCCCTTTGAAGATAGCTAGCTAAAATTTTTCGTGGGGTCCTGACGCCTGCCAGCTTCAGTCCTAATGGTGTAACCTGCTGCAAGAGCTGTTCTCGAAGATCTACTGTTACAGTAAGTTCTTACGTAACTGTACTTTCTCACAGATTGAGATCTACCTTTCAGGTAGGAGCTGAACCAGTTGGTTGCTGAGTTAACTACAAATTCCCTTGAGTGATTTATGTTAAAAAAAAAAAAAAAAAAAATCTTAAATTCCCAGAAAGGGAAGCAATTCTAGGATCGTGCATAGGTTGTTCATCCACACTCTCTGGCATGTCCCTTTCCCCTTTAAATCTTGCCGGAAGTCGTCAAGCTGGCTTCTCCCTCCCACTCGGGTGGTACTTCCCTCGGCTCTGCCCCATGATGCCAGATCTTCCTTTCCGCTGGAAGATTCAGGTTGCCTCCTTCGTGCTCCTGCATTTTGTAGGCCCTGGCATCAAACCTTTGGTTATTCCGAAATTTGTCTAGTCGCATTAGCGTCAGCGACTACTGCAACCGATTATGGAAGACAAGACTTCCCCCGTATTTTGCCGGTGTTCGTGCGGCCACAAAATGTTGTGTTACGATCCCCACACCGCGTGCATCTACTGCCTGGGTGTCGACCATGACACTTCGACGTGCGATTTTTGTCTTGCATTTCACCCTAACGTCCTTGATGACCGTCTCGCACGCCTGAAGTTGGGGAGGCAAATGAAAACCTCTGGTGAAATCTAAGGAGGCACGGTGGGCGGTTTCTGTGGCAGTGGGATCCGCTGAGCAATTGGAATGCATGCAAGCCTTCGAGGAGGAGGTGGCTCATGCCGTGGAATCCTCTTCTTGGAGCTTCTTTGTTCCGCAGAACCTGGGCTCCACCTTCTCGGGTTCGTTCCAAGAGTTGTGCCAGTCTCTCCCAACTAAGGGGGAGGGTCCTGCTGGCACACATTCCTCTCGGTCCCGTAAGTGGGAAAAGGACCCGGGATCTTCTTCATCCTGACGGAGACGTTCTTGGGATCGGGCGAGATCTGGGTCCCAGGAACTCGCAGTCTCGACTTCGGTCGAAATTGCTTCTTCAGCTGCTGGCTTCTCGGCTTTGCCACCTGGCCAGTCGACCAAAGTGTTGACGAGGTTGAAATAATCGACCCGATCGACCCATTATCACCGACTTCGGTTGACTGTTCTCTCAGTCGGACTCCGGTCCTTTCCTTCCCCAATGGGGAGACTCGGCCTGTTGGGATTCCCATCGAGGATGTGGTCCCCGACCCTGGGAAATCACCGGTCCTGCCAGTGTCTCCCGAATGACCGAGTGGGCCAGTCTGATCTCGATCAAGGTCCAGGACCCCTCGACTAAAAGGCCGAGGAAGAGCCAAAAGTGCCCTTAAAAGAGGCGACACCATCAGTCGTCCTCGGATGAGGAGAGACTCCAGTGGAAACTCTGGTGCTACGAGGACCTCATGTGGCAACAGCTGATTTTGACCGGGCACAAGCTGACTCTGGCTTCTACCCTGGCCATTACTTGGCTTTCGCCTCCCAGGCCGAAGCCGACTCCTCTGGAGCCGATTAAGTCAGTTCCCCTGCCTGCGGAGCTGGCAAAACCTCCGGTTCAGCGAAACCGGTCTCTCTACCGATTGTGGTGGAACCACCGCCCAAGCAGCATGTGGGATGGGCTCCTTCTAAGGGAGATAGACCGGACACTGGGCTTCCCCGGCATCTTTCAGTCACTGTCACCCCGGACCGCCCTTGGTGGATCGAAGGTGACCTGGGCGGTCGACCGTTGTATCCGAATTCCTCTGATTTGGATGAGACCAGCCTTCATTCTCATCCCAGGGATGATGAATTGGCTGGTGGGTTAGAGACGGAGGAAGGTCCTTCGTCCTTTCAGGGTGTTCTTCACGTCATCTCTGAGTCTGCAGGAATACCCCTGAAACCGGTCCAGAAAAAGGCAGAGTACCCTCTCACGGACATCCTCAAGAGAGGGGATACCCCGACGGAGGCCTTTCCTGTGGCCAAGGCCATTGTTGGCCCGGCCTTAGAACTTTGGCAGCACCCTGCCTCCTTTCCAGCTCAGTCTGCTTGAATGGCCGCAATTATGTAGTGCCCATGAGGTCCCTTTCAGGGTTTACAGAGCACCCTTCGGGCGAGAGCCTGGTTGACTGCCTCTGTGTTCAGGCGTACTGGCAGTTCTGCCGACACTGATGATCCTACGGAAAAAGAATCCAAACTCTTGGATCATTCGGCTCGGAAGGTCCGTGCGGCCTCATCTCTGGGTCTTCCGCAGGCAAGTTCGGCCGTCGTCATGGCACACTTCTCCCATGCCCTCCTGGGGTCTTTGGATGAAGTCCTCCCACGCCTCCCCGTGGACATGCAGACCACGGTCAAGTAGGTCTGGGATCAGGGCCGGGCTGTTGCCAAACAGCAGCTTCAAACAGCCCTGGACATTGGGGATTCTTGTGCCTGCTGGATGGCAGACGAAGTTTCCTCTCGTCACAGGGCTTGGCTGAGACTCTCCTCTTTTCCGGCAGATACTCAGCACAAACTAGCTGATGTGCCTTTCCTGGGAACCGACCTTTTCAACCAGGTGTGGCTGGTCACCTTCAGCGTATTGAGCAGTCCAGTGCCACCTTGGATGCTACTTCTGCTAAAGGTTTTTTGGGCAAGAAAGAGCAGAAGCCTTTTTGGAACTCTTCCCCTGCGGCACAGCAACCCTTCTTTCAAGGAGGACAGCAGAAGGCTCAAGCTTGGTGCCTCCAGCCCAAGCCCGGGCCCTCCCAGGCCCATAAAGGAGGCCGACGTTCAGGTCTTGGATCCTCCTCCTCCAAGCCTGCTCAGTGATGGGGCGGCGGCTGCCTCCCCCTCTCCAGTCACGCCAGCTCTGGGTCCTACCTTGGGGGACCGGCTCTGCCACTTTCTTTCCACCTGGTCCTTTATTACCACGGACATGTGGGTTTTGGAAGTGGTCGGTCAGGGACTGCGTCTGGAATTCGAGCAGTACCCTCCAAGTTGAGCCTGCGCCCCTCGGGAGGAAAGAGTATCTGCCCAGACTCAGTCTGCTCTCCGAGACGACATTGCTTAGCTCCTCCTCAAGGAGGCAGTAGCTCCAGTGGCAGATCCTCCAGCAGACCCAGGCTTTGTCTCCAGGTACTTGCTGGTGCCCAAGCAGACGGGGGCTGGCACCCCATTCTAGATCTGCACGACCTGAATCAATATCTCAGGCCACGCACCTTTCGGATGGTCACTCTGTCCCAGATCATACCATCCTTGGAGCGAAACACGTGGTTCTGTTCTCTGGATCTGCAGGACGTGTTCTTTTCCGTCCCAATCTGTCTGTCTCATCGGCGGTTCCTGTGCTTCAGAGCCGAAGGGACCCTATACGAGTTCCGAGCCATGCTGTTCGGCCTGTCTTCGGCCCCATGGGTCTTCACCAGATGCATTGCAGTGGTGGCGGCCCATCTCGGGGGGGTCAAGAATTTATCCTTACCTCGATGATTGGCTCTTTGCAGGTCCCACCCAACAGGAGGTGGAGAGGTCCAGGGACCTGGCCCTCCAGACCTGCTCCCAACTCGGCCTCCTGATCAATGAGGCCAAGTTGGAACTTGTGCCTTCCCAGGTGATGTGCTTCATCGGGGCAGAGCTCGACTCTCGTCAAGCCAGAGCTCAGCTCCCAGCGGACAGGGCAGAGGTTCTCTTCTTTGCCCAGTCATTTCTGGTTGGGCAATCGCGCCAGGCCCGGGATTTTCTGCGCCATCTGGATTACATGGCTGCATGCACCTCAGTGATCCATTGGGCCCAGTTGCACATGCGTCCCCTCCAGTGGGAGCTGGCTGCCTAGTGGACTCAGCGCCACATTCATTTCGACTAGCTGATCACTGTAACCTAGAAGATGTGGGATGCTCTCCAGTGGTGGACCGCCCTAGACCGGTTGTAAGAAGGGATCCCATTTGTCTGCCCTGAGCCTACGGCCGTCCTCATGACCGATGCCTCTTTCATGGGCTGGGGTGCCCATATGGGGGACAAAAAGGTCCATGGGTTCTGGACCCTCGAGGAGTCCCGATACCACATCAACCTGTTGAAGCTCAGAGCAGTCAGATTGGCACTGTCAGCTTTCGCTCCTCAGCTCCTGGGTCAAGTAGTTCAAGTCCAGACCGACAATACCACGACCATGTACTACCTCAACAAGCAGGGCGGCACGCATTCCTGTCTGCTTTGCAGAGAGGCGCTCCGCATCTGGACCCTCGTCGGCCATTTGGAGGTGGATCCCCTAGCCATCCATGTGGCAGGAGCCTCAAACCATCTGGCGGATGCTCTCAGACGCTTACGTGAGACATCCAATGAGTGGGCTCTCCATCCAGAGGTAGCTTACAACCTGTTCTCCCACTGGGGCAGACCAATGGTGGACCTGTTTTCCTCCAGGGAAAACACCAAACTGAGGCTATTTCAGGCCCACCCCCCCTCAGCGGGGCTCGCCATAGGGGGATGTCTTCTCGAGGCCGTAGACCCCAGGCCTCCTCTACGCCTTCCCTCCATTTCTCTTGATGCAGAGGGTGCTCCTCAAGGTGAGGAGGGACAAGGCAAAGGTGATTCTGGTAGCCCCAAACTGGCCGCTCCAGTTCTGTTCTCCAGATCGCCTCAGCCTGAGCTGCAGGCTCCCGAAGCGGCTTCCAGCATGCCCAGACCTTATCTCTCTCAATCAGGGGAAGGTATACCATCCGGACCTTCAATCTCTGCACCTCACAGCCTGGTACCTGAATGGCTAGAGTTCCAGGCTTTGGATCTTTCCGAGGATGTCCTCGCCATGGTGGAGGCATCCAGAAAGGAATCTACCAGCAAATGTTATGCCTTCAAATGGAAAAGGTTTTCCATTCAGTGTCAGGGCAAGGGCCTGGACCTTCTGTCCTGTCCAGTGGCTAACATTCTCGACTACCTTTGGTCTCTCTCCTAAGGGGGTCTTCGGTCATCGACCCTTAGGGTGCACCTGGCAGCCATCTCTGCTTACCGGACGCAGGCCGGTCAGCTAACGTTGGCGCAGGAGACAGTGGTCAGGTGCTTTTTCAAAGGCCTGGATCACATATCCCCTCCGGTGCGTGAACCTCCACCTCTGTGGGATCTACTGCTGGTGCTGGCAAAACTCATGGGCAAACCATTCGAACAAATGTACAAGTGTGCCTGGTCACACTTGTCGTGGAAGATGGCCTTCCTGGTGGCTATCACGTCTGCCAGAAGGACAGGGGAGAGCCAGGTGCTTTCGGTGGACTCCCCTTATCTGGTCTTCCACAGGGACAAGGTTGTCCTACGCCATCACCCGAAATTCCTTCCAAAGGTGGTGTCGGAGTTTCACCTTAACCAGGTGTTAACTCTGCCGGTTTAGTACCCTAATTACACCTCAGAGGTCGAGTACAGGCTCCATACTTTGGACCTGAGATGAGCTCGCTCCTGTTACAAGGAGAGGACAGCGGAAATTCAGGGAGAGGTTCGCCAGCTGTTTGTCACCTACGCTGAAGCTGCTTCTAGCAGACCTGCAGCAAAATGGACAGTTGCAAGGTGGATTACATCTTGCATCAGTGTGTGTTATGAGTTGGCAGGCATGGAGCCTCCCAAAGGGATGAGAGCTCATTCTACCCATCATACCGCTGCTTCGGTGGCTGCTTCCAGGGACATACCTAGCCAGGAAATCTGCCGGGCTGCTACCTAGAAGTCAGCAAACACCTTCATTAACCATTATCATATCGACCTTGAGTCACGCTGGGATGCTGGTTTTGGGGCCTCAATTCTCCAATCTCTGATCCCTAAGTAAGGGGTGTGCGCCTTGCTTCCCTCCTCCTGGAGAACTGCTAGGAGTCTACCAAAGAGTGTGGATGAAAAACATATCCACGATCCTAGAAAAAGAGGTTACTCACGTGTAACAGTAGTTCTAGGAATGGTATATGTTGTTCACCAACTCGGACCCACCCGACCTCCCCGGCTGCGGATGCACAACACCTGTCTTCCAGCAGGCTGAGATCTGGCGTCATGGGGTGGAGCTGAGGGATATACCACCCAGGTGGGTGGGAAGAGCCAGCTTGAAGACTTCCGGCAAGATTTAAAGGGGAAAGGCACATACCAAAGAGTGTGGATGAGCAACATACCACTCCTAGAACTACTGTTATAGGTGAGTAACCTGTTTTTCTTCACCCCTTCAAAGGGTCTAGGTTAGCATGCCAAAACAACACAATTCTGTTTTTTCCAGATAGGGGCCCAGAGAAGCACCACTCCAGGCTGGACTCCGTGGTGGGGAGGAATAAATCTTGACTCCTGCCTGGTTGTCCCACAACTCCTGAGTCCCACCCACCGGACTACCAAACAACAATAACCAAAAAAAAAAAGCAGTCTGATTCTGTCATGGCAGGGTTAGGAACTGGAAACATACTGGTGGTTTGTACTCTGGTTATCTTTCAGTGCATGCTCCGGGAAGTTCACTTTCAAACAGGGCAGACAAGGGCAAGAGGCCAGACACCACAGCCAACAATATTATCTAAGGCAATAAGCAACATGCATCTGATCGACCTGTGTTGTGCAGACTAGTCCACCTGTTGCTCCTGCTTAAAGTCTCACTGGTTCAGGTTGGGGCTTGGGCTCCTCGGGCTCCCCTTACTCAAGTATGCGCTGCTTACTATCTCTAGCTTTATCAGCAGCTCAATCGCGGGTCTCGGCACAGCAAAAGGCAGATGAAGTGTAGCAGTACAAATTAAAATATTCCAAACAGCAGTAGATTAGAACAAATGTAAAGGAACTAGCCAGTGTTCTGGCTACTATTTGTATACCCCTGTCATCTTTGACCTTTGTAAAGACAGCAGACAGTTACCATTCACAAAGGTGCCACAGCAAACCAGACTTCAAAGATGCAAAAATAGCATCTTTAATGCTAAGCAAGGTGACAGATGTGTGGTGACTATGGACTGGGGGAGGATGATTTCCAGGATGGCTCTCTGGAGGGGAGAAGTGGTGCTAATTGCTGTGCAGTTTAACTTGGACTGGAGTAGGGCTGTTAAAATAACCACATTCCTGACTGAACAGAGGTTGGCAGCTTCAAAGCCATTTGCAGCATGAAGCAAGAGTAGGGGTGAAGTGGCACCATGTGCATCAATCTTCCGTCGCCCTTGCTCACCAAGACATCCTCTTAAGCAAACATTATTACTGTGATATTTTTTTTTATCTCCTCTCTTAGATTGTTGTAAAAGGAGCTCTTCAGTTATTTCACCTCAGTCAACAAAATATACATTCTGTAAATGGGAACCTTACAAGAAGCTACAAAATTGGAAACATTTTCCTGTCCTTTTTTAAAAATGGAGCTGTCCTGATCTCGTGAATAATGACCATACCTTCTCTGCTCATTTACCTCTTTGCTTTCCGATTTCTCATTCTGGAGGGTATAAGAAATAATCAAATAATTTTTTCAAGTGTTTCCTGTAGCGAAAGGCATTCATTGCACATCCCATAGTTCATAGATACACAACTACATAGATGTTTACAGGTTTGAGGTCCATCTAGCCTGCCCGATAACTGCTTCGGCCCTTACCAGTTTTGCATTGGTTAGGCCTCTAGTGGAACAGTCACCCTCAGTACCACACAAACCAAACCCCTTCCCTCATTTTTTCCACTCCCTCCCCATCCGCACTGGTCCCATATATCTATCCCACTCTCTTTTGAAACTTGTTACTGACTTGACGTTTACTAGATTCTCTGGCAGGCAATTCTGCTTTTCTGGCTGTCTGTGAAGAAGCATTTCCTTATGTCCCTCCTTACTTTCCTCCCTGTCATTTTACAGTTGTGGCTTCTCACTGTTGGCTGTGCTCCTGCTGTTTCTATCCTTCTGAAGCTGTCAGTCTTGTCTCTGCAGGGCTCCAGTGAATACTGTATGTACTGAGGTTGAGAAATTTTTTTTCTCACAACTCCTTACGTTGCTGGCCGTAAATCATTTTAGTAGATCACTATTGAATTGACTGAAGATGATCTTGTCCTTTAAGTGAGGTTAAGGCAGTATAGCGCAGTGGTTTAAGGCTCTGAGCTGCAGACCTGGAGACCTGGGTTTGAATCCCACAGCCCCCACTTGCATACTGTGTGACCCTGAGCAAGTCACTTAACTTCCTTGTGCTCCTGGGTCACACCTGTAAACAAGCTTTAGCTTAGTGTGTCCCTCCTGGTTTAAAAGAAAAAGCATTCCAGGTGGGACTTCACCAAGTAACTGTACGTGGGTAATAGCACCTCTTACTTATTAGACTACCTTTCCAATCTCCTCAGGTAACTTTTTAGTTCTCTTCTATCCTTCTCACTATCCACCCTTATATATGTCTTGGTGTCATCCGCAAACAGACGGATCTTTCTCTGATGCCTCAAATTAACACATTAAAAAGCACTGGGCTTAATATCAACCCGCTGTGGTACCCTACTTATAACACATTGACCTCTGATTATGTCATATTAAGTACCACACTGTGGGTCCCCCTTAAGGCAGTATCCCATCCATCTTGTGACACCCCCAAGAAAAACCTAAGTCCTTCAGTTTCTTTACTAGTCTTGTGTGGCACAGAATTAAAGGCTTTACTAAAGTCCAGGTACAGAATGTCCTGTGCATGTCCCTTGTTCAACGCTTGCAACAAGAAGTTGAAGAAGTCTACAAGGTTATCTGACTGGGCCTCTCCTTCATAAAATCATGCTGCTTGTTGTCCTGGAATTCACGAGACTCTGAAAAGTCAACCAGCTGCATCTAAATAATAGTCTCAGGGAGTTCCCCCAGTAATGAAAGTAAAGCTAACTGGTCTCCCCATCCTCACTTTTGTGCAGGGGGATGACTTTTGCAACCCTCCAGTCCCTTTGTGCTGTGATCGTTAATATTGAGCTGTTGAATAAGTCTGCCAGTGGTGCTGCCAGAGTCTGTCCCAGCACCCTTTGTGCCCGAGTGCAAACCATGTGGTCCGGGGGACTTCCTCTACAGTCACCCAAGCTTAAAGGGGGCACTCCCTAATGGAGCTCTAATGAGGGAAGCGTTCCGGCTGTTCTGTACCATGTTAGTTCATTAACCTGCACTCGAGCCTGTGGTCAATAAATGTGCCACTTTTGCATCGGAACTTGGTTCGTTTGACTTTTTTCCTTTGGGCTCGGGTTACTGTAGGAATGCAGCAGCTCTCCTGTTTTGCTTATCCCTGAGGGCTAGCTGCCCTGCTTCCCCACTCGGAACCTGCACTGGTGAACATGCCTCAGTACCTGCTTTACTAGCGACTTCCACACCTGCAGCCCTTTTAGCTTTTTAAAGCAGCAGTATAACAAAAAATATTTTCTAAAAAAAAAAGTTACTTTCAGCTGCAGTCAATAAAAATATTAGCATACCTATCAGATATGAAAAGTACGTACCTACCATAATTCCTGATCTTTCTTTGTATCTTCACCATTCATCACATTTGGGTTCTGGCCGGAGGTCACGACCCCTCGGGAGCTTTTTTTTTTTTGGCTGGGTGGAGTTGACGCACCGACGGCGCCGCCCTCGAGGCTAACGCACTGTGTGGCGCTCACGGATTGGCCGTTAGGTGTTGTCGACCCTGCCCTACCGCCAGTTCTGAGTCGTCGTAGAGTATGAAAGGGTTGGGAGGGAGGAACAAGGAAGTCCAAGGGACAGACAAAGGAAAAGATATGCAAACTAAAAGGAGAAATAAATGACGGAGAGGACAGAAGGAGATTGAGAAAAACTAAGGGGGATTGGGAAGGGGCCCCAATCTCTGGAAGCAGAAAAGGAGAGGGAAGGAGGGAGGGAAAAACAAGAAATGGGAGGGGGGTGGACATACCCTGCACTGTTGACTGTCTCCAGATTGTATAGGAATTGTGAAGGAGTAGCCAGAAGGCTGAGTTGCCAGAATTCAAGGCATAAAATCACTGGCAAGGACTTCAGCATGAGTAGAAGTAGCTATTCTGGGAGAAGGGGACAGGAAACAGGGTTGTCCTCCCCCAAAACCACACATCTGGAAGAGGAGAAACAATAAGTCTCCTAAATTAAATTGAGGGATGAGTCCCTAAGGACGAGAATGGAGGAGGATAGAGGAAGAGAGAAAAAGAAAAGAAGAGGGCAACCACCAACCTCCACCCCAAAGGGGTGGAGCCGTGGCACTGAGGAGAGAAGTGCCCTCTTCCCCAGATCTCTCTCTCTCCCCTCCTGTCAGAAGGTAAAAATCTCCCTGTGCCCAAGGTTACCCCACTCCTGACCAGCGGAAAGCAAGGGGGGAGAAAAGGGGGCACTCAGAGGAAGGGGAACCCAGAGACTGAGGCCCCAGGGCGATGGTGGGTGGGATTTGTGATGAATGGTGAAGATGCACAGAAAGATCAGGAATTATGGTAGGTATGTAATTTTCATATCTGTGTCAATCTTCACCATTCATCAAATTGTGAGTACCGAGCCCCACGAAGAGACCTTAGACCCTAAAGGACTAAGTCCCTTAGCTCCCAATGGAAAAACACTAAGAGGAGAACCTTTACAGGCCTGGCGAGGCCCAAGACTGGGAGAGTGACACCCCGGGGCGGGAGAGTTTCCCGACAGGCCGCCTCACCCCACGAGAGAAAGGTGGGTTCTCCAGCACGGAGAAATTGCCCTGCGCCCGGGCCAAGGGTGACAATTAGGGAAAAGGCAGCCATGCCATCCGCCTAGTGCAGATGTGTCCCTCGACCCTGGAAGCTACCTCGTTGGCGTCGTAAGATGCCCTCGCGTGGTGCTTTGCTAGCTCCAGGCCACGTGCACAGTACAATGGCTTGTCTGGTTACCTCCGAATCAGGCATAGAGGCTAGGAGTTGACCTAGCCTGGACCACAGAAACCTATCATAGGTAGCATAGTGGGCCGGATAAGCAGAAATAGAAAGAAGCAACCATGCCGAGTTGAAGGCCCTCCTCCGCCAGAAGTCAAAATTCATGGAATCTTGATCTGGGGACCAGTCAGAGTGGAGGGTGTGAAGCCTATCAGGAGTGTCCAGCTGCGTCAGTCCTGACTGAGGATGAAGCATACGACCTGGGGGGGGGGGCACAATACTTCTGGCTCAGATCCCTAAGGGCTGGGACTCCGGAAAAGGGTCTTTGCTAGAACCGCGATGTCACCGCCTGGAAAGGAGCAGGCCAGGCAGGCACCACAAGGGTGGCCGCACTGAAGTCGCCTAAGAAGGCACGCGTCAAATGCTCCAGATTGTGCTGAGTGGGCGGGGTGACATGCAGGTCTTCCATCATCCTCATGCGGAAACGCTGATATTCCGCGAGATCAGCAGCAGGGGAGATGTGGACAGAAGGCTCCTCTCCTCCAGAAGAAAAGGATGAGGAAGCAGAAGACCTCAGAGATCCAGAGGCTGGCTGCTCAGGGGGAGAGTGGAACACCCGCTCGTCAGTGGCCCTGATGTACGTAGGGAAGTGAGCAGCCGCAACCCTGAATTGCTTCCAGGAGAGAGGTCCCCTAGGGCCAAGAATGCCTGGAGGAGCAGAAGAAGAGGACAGAGGAGTGGGGGCTAAATCAGCAACAGAAGGTAACTGTCCTCTGTCCAGGCAAGAGAGCGCACCAGGAGCCCCAAGGGAAGGAGAAGTTCCGGAAAACCCAACAGCTGATCAACCATGCTGGAACTGCCTAGGATGTGCCCTAAAGAATCCCCCCGTGAGGTGACCGGGACTGTGGAAATCCAGAAGGACGGTCCCTTCCCTCCAATGACCAGGGGCCCCCTCGAGGAGACCAAGAAGGAAGGACAGGGGGTCTGCACTACGACTCCTTCCCGAACCCGGGTGGGTCCCGGAAAAAGGTCGCCGCATTGAACCCCGACCCTTCGGAATCCAAAAGAGCCCTCCTCCTCACAAACACCAGCCTAGGCAGCTGACAGCCCTGGTCAGTTCCTGTGGATGCTCCGGTTGGCCCTAAAGTTGGTCAATCCAGGCACACCACCTGATGGGGTAACCTTACAGAGGGAGCAGAAAAGCCTCCGAGCCCAGGCTGCAGGGCAATAGCGGCCTGCACTGCTGCCTGCTGGTCAGCACCCCAGACTCGGGGGGCCCGCACCTCAGGAGGCTGGCTCAGGTCAGCGAGTAAATTATCAGGGTGTCCACATGGGCTGCCAACTCCAAAGTGTTGGACAACCGGTCCGAATCAGACTCAGAATCCGTCTTCAAAGAGGTAGAGACCGAAGTGCAGTGCCAGACCGTACGCAGATGCCCTCTCCTGTCTGGACCGAAGGAGGTACCAGTCTGGGTGTCCGCACCAGAGCCAGCACCGAACTCCCCCACGGTACCGCGAATGGTGCCTGAAGAAGAGACGGCACCGAGAGTGGCAGCAGTTTCTGGGTTGATGTCTGCCACGGCGCCGTCCTGTCAGGGACAGTGCTGACACCGACAGTTCCCTCTGCATCGTGTCCTTGCTCGGCACCTCAAGTGGCACCAGAGCTAGACATGGCGCCATCCCCAGCGGCGCTGAGGCAATAAACTGTCGAAGACTGTGCCATAGAACCTCCCACAGCGGCGGATTGGCACTGACCATGGCACCATCAGGGCCCACAGTGCCGTGAACGGCACCGAGGCGTAAGATGGCACCGACGGACAATGTCAAGTATGGTATCGACCCAGGCTTCCCAGTCTGAGGAAATGACACGGGGGGGGAGCCTTCGCTCCCGAAGGGGCGATTTGGCAGAGCAGTGCCTCCCGCCCACTCCCCAGGGGGAATGGACTGGGCCTCCTGCACCGCCAAAGGGACTTCTGTGATGGCAAGGCTACTAGAAGCAGAAGCCCCCTCCTCTACGGTCCGAATAGAACAAGGAGGGGACCCAGAGGAAAGGCTGAGAGACCGCAGCTTGGCCTGACGAGTGCGCGCCCGTCCCTTGAAAGTCAGCGGAGCTCGTCCAACTTTCCACGCACGTTGATCGATGACACGACGGTCCATGGAGAAGCAGGCGTCGCACGGATCCATGTCGTGAAGTGGGCCAAGACATGCAAGACAACGATCATACTGGTCGGTAACTGAGTACTTGCAGCCACACAGGCACCGACTCAAAGGGGGCTGCCCCGCTTTCAGCAATTTTATATATATATTTTTTTGCCTTCCGACTGAGACACGATCGACAGAAAAACAATTCAAAAACAGACTCTACGTCGCTGAAATATAATAAAAGGAACAGTCTTACCATAGCGGCGTCAAGTAAGCGAAACGGAGCCGGCAGGTAAAACTTTTTCGGCGTCAAAGACGCAAGAAGGCCGTTGTTGATAGCAGCTCCACACGAGGTGCGACCTCTAGGTCTAGATCGAAGACACCTAACAACCAACCAGCAGCAGTGCCATGCTGTGCCGGCAGGCGGTGCTGTTCAGTCATTGACTCTGCCTATCCAAAAAAATAGCTCCCGCGGGGTCTTGACCTCCAGCCAGAACCCAAATGTGATGAATGATGAAGACTGACACAGATGAGATCAACTTTTCTAGGTACCTTCTATGCTGAGCACCATACGTGTTATATGTTTTTTTTTTTTTTTATTTTCTTAGTCCCAACCCTAACCAGGTTTACAGTGATATTTCTAAGCCATATGTGACATATTTATTCTTGCACAAAGCTAAATTAAAACATTTATGAAATACTCAAATTTTTGTTGAATTAGAAAATTTTATTACCAAATAAAATTGTACATTGTCTGGAATCTTTTATAGTGAAAAAGTAGTCTCGCATCTTTAACCCATATTTGTTGCACTGCAGCCAAACTTTCCTCTGTAATTCTCTCCATGTCTGTATTTGTTTCCTGGCCTACCTGAATGCTGCATTCTGGCAGTGCCTCCCTTCCCATCTTTATTGTGAACATGGAACAGCTGTATTCATTTGGAATATCAGCCTTCTGTCCATCCTTAGTTCTCCACCTGCCTTGCCATTTCTTAGCCTCTCTATTCCACCCTTTTTTTCCTTCTTTCCTTGATGTACTTAAAGAAGTCCTTCTCATTCTTCGTCACCCCTTCTGCACTCCTGAATTCCATCTCTGCCATGGCTTTCTTTACTGCCTTGCTAGCTTCCTTAGATTTGACAAGGTAGAGCTCCCTGTTTGTCTCTTTAAGTTTGGCCTTATACACTTTAAAGACCACCTTTGTTATTTATTTCTGTTATCGCTACATCCCTGGAAAACCATATAGGCCTGCTGTGTCTCTTGCCTACTTCCCTGAGATAACCTTCTGTTACTGGTAGAATACCTTCTTTGGTATGTTCCCACTTGTTCCCCTTTTCATCCAGCTGTTGATAACCGTAGAGTCTCTTCCTTAGCTCCACTTTCATCCTTTCAAAGTCTGCTCTCCTGAAGTCCAGGATTGTTGTCTGGGACCAGTGCTTTTATGTTTTCAGGGCTATACTGAACTACACTGTTGTCATGAGATCTCAGTGGCTCTTGTACTGTTAACCCCCCCCCCAGTTTAATCATGGCAGGTCAGAACTAGGAGCTAGAGTAGTTTCTTACAATTATTCCAAGATTCTAAATGTCGTTAAGAAATGATGGGATATATGTGACGTGTGATGTTCTCCAATCTCCATTGGCAACCTTAGTGAATCCTGCTAGTTTCAGAAATGGTAGTTAAACAAAGCATTATGATTCTGAAATAAAAGTATTCATTTGATTATGTGATAATAAGCCCAACAATGTGTTTGTACTAGAATCTGAGAGCTAATTTTTAAGAGGGCTGTAGAAATATCAGGTTAAGAGATTTAAGTTGCCGGGGTCTTGATTCACCTGGATGTGTGCCATGTGCTGCGTGAGTCTGGAGCGGTGCGGAGCTCCAGATGTGGACACTAACAGTAAGATTGGTAACTCCTGTACAGCAAAGTTTCATGACATAATTGTGCAGATTTTGGGAAAACTCATCCCATCATTCAGTGAAGATCAGCTCTTGTATTTGAAGAAAATATGTAATGAAAGCAGTTTCCTAAGGTGAATTTCTCCAGGAGCCTATGGTTCCATTTTCAAAAGATTTGAGCATACACTTTAGTTGGTTGTGCATTATTTTGAAACCGTATTTCTTGCTGTTGAAATACCTGCCAGAATATACAGGGGCATGACTGGAATTTAGAACTGTTACATGCTAGTTTTAAGCTGGGAAATTCTAGGCAGTCATTCTGACTGCAAGAAATAGTGTTTTCAGAATTTACATTATCAGCTAAAATGTGCAGATCATTAATTTTAAAAAAGGGTCCTACGTTTATTACCATAGTTAATTGTTTCGATGTCTCTGTGTTGCAGAAGCTGCAAGCCCACTGATATTAAGTCCCTTTCCTCTCCTACAAAGTAAGTTCAAGATAAGTATATTAAATCACAAAGCATAGACGTATACCTTTTGGAATAAACAGACTATTTGCATCGTATAAGTCACTGTCCTGCTAAAGGACGTTATGGATTTTCTGTAAAACTGTATCCTATACAAATGTAAAATGCATAATCTCAGAGGATTAAAAGGTTTATTGAGAAGGAAACTTAAAATCTGAAAGTACACTGCCTTTTTAGTGACTCTAGGGAGAGACTGGATGGACTGTTCAGACCTTTTACTGTCCATCACTTTTCTGTGTTTCTGTGACTTGAACTCTAGCATATATTAGAGCTGCCATTACTGTCTCCTGTTAAAACAGCGGTGCAGCTCAGGATGGGGGAGGAGAAGTGGAAATCTGGTCTCTATTCTGTATTTTTATTCACAGCACTTAACTGTAACTCTGCCGTAGAGTCCTCCCTTCTGTGGACCTATGGTGCGGTTCTCCCAAGGCTCAGTGGCTGGCCTGTGCTGGGAGAGGCCCTGGGCCCCTCACCTGTTCTCACCCAGGCATTGCTCTGTGCATATTACTTCCCTCCTTCGTCCTAGCCTGCTGGTGATGTTTAGCAGTGACCTTCTGCCAGTGTACCTCCCCCCTGTTGTGCGTAGGGGGTACAACCACCATACTGGAAACTGAGCATGTCCATAGCCCATTCAGATTGCACTCCAGTCTCCTACCAGACTAAAAGGAGCCCCACCTCAGTAGAGTTGTACTAGGGACCCTGCTTGGTGAGTGGAAACATTAGACAGAAGGCCGAGGGGTGGCCTTTTTTTGTGCATCCCTCCCAATTTGTTGCCTTTTTAAATTTGACTCTTGTCAAACAAGCAGTGTCACCAAAACTGTTTACAGCAGCCAGGAAGAACACTCACACTCCCGAGCCAGGAGGAGGAGGCTGCAGTGAAGGAAATACATATATTTCTTGCACAGCACCTTCTCTGTTCCTGGTTGTCACCAAAACTGTTCCCCTCCAACAGGGTGGACAGCTGGTTTCATAACTAAGCCATTGTCATGGTATGATTGGTATGTTTATGCTGGGTGGTCTATGCCCTCCCGCTTCAAAAATTAAGTGCCTCAGCTCAATGATAGGCCCACCCCTGAAACGATTCCAGTGTGGGATTCTGGATTGTTATGAATAAATATTACATTGACTTGCCAAAACCTTTATTAATACTAAACATGGCCAAAGCTCACATAGGCTACAGTTACTAGGAGCAAACACACTGATGACCCCTATCACAGTTATTCATGCTATATGAAAAGCTCCCAAGGAACAGGCAGCAGCATGAGGAATTGAACTGTGTCGCATTTGGCCTAAGCTGGGATCAAAAGCTCACTTGCAATCCAGCAGCAACTTCCTCCTTTGGGCTTGATTTGAAACCTCTGGTTAGAGTGAAATTGTGATCCCATTTATTTATGCTCGTCTCTTTACAAACAGCCTTTAGAATTCTAATCCTGTCATTGCCATCTAACACTGTAAAAATCATTATGTAGCCATCTTGGTTTTCCTTGTAGTATCATTTAAAAACAATACATGACGTATGTAATCATCTAGATTGTTGAGCTGGAATTCCACTTAAAGTAACTTTTTAATAACTGGAAGATCATTTTTAAGGAAGTAGTGGTTCCCACTGCTTGGATATTTGTGCATTTAGTTCTATTCACTGCACACTTCACTGTCAAGCTGATTACAGAGTTGATCAGTACCTGTCCACAGTCTTTGCAATCCTTTTATGCCTCATTCTCTTCAAGTCACACTTAGAAATATGAGAATTCATCCTTGACTGTTGAGACTTTTTGCAAGAGTTATTGATTTTCCCTCAACCATCTGTGCTATAGTAAGGCTTTTGAGTATGATCTTAACTGTGATGCACAGAGGCTCATGCAGATTTCATCCCATCTTTGGGAGATTTATACTGCTTCATCCCCTCTGAACCTTGATTCTGTTTCTTTGGTACCATCCTTAGCAGGTCAGAATATTTATATCTTAGTAATTGGGATTTGTATGCATAAAGGACAGAAGACTGCTTATGCGTGCATCTGGCTTTTCTGGAAGACTTCAGCCCCCCCCCAAAAAAAATTTTGTTTGTCACCTCATCCACTGCCCTCTTGGTTAACATCGGTTTCCAAGGCATTCATATCTGGGGGGGTGCCATTCAGATGTCTCTGCTGCTCTGCTTCTCCCCAAATGGTTAAAAAAATGGCGACTGTAATAAAAGAAGAGGTTGCAGAATATATAGAAAAAAGTACACTGCTAGGTATAAGGGGTCCTTCAAAAAGTAAATGTTACATGTATGTTAATAATTACAATTGTAGCTAGATACTGGCTTTGCTAAAACATAGTCGCATTGTTGCTTTAAAGCCAAGCATAATGTGTAAAGAAGACATTTTATAATTAACCTTGATTTCTTTGTTAGTTCCAGTGGCATACAAGACAACACTAAAATAAGTTTCAAGGGCAGACTAAATAAAACTACAGGTCCTTTTCTGCCATCACCTTCTATGTACCAGTGTTGTCAATGGGTAGTTCATAACTGCTGGGCATCTGTCATACTACTAGAGACGCTTGATGTTACTATTATCACAGAACCCAGCCTGCATCAACATTCCACTGAGCTGCTAAGAGCAAGTTACATTCTTGCACTGTTATTGTGGGGAAATATATCGGGTTGTTAAATATTCACATTTTCATAACATAATTAAGATTTGCCCTACCTTAAGTTTGTTGAAGCATATGTCACAGCATTTGATTCGTAGAGCTTCCCATAATGTTTGTGTTCAACTAACTTATACAGGCTCATTTCAGTTGTGCATTCTCATCAGGTAGAAAATTCACATGCCTTCAACTCTGCAAACAGTACAGCAACTTAGCTTAACAGCATGAGAAATATATGTGAGAAACCTCTTGGGTGGATCCCAGTGTCGGCATTGGAGCAAACAGAAAAATAAATTACTATGTTAACATTTCTCTTTGTGTTGTGCCATGTTGTCGCTGGGTTATTCATAACTGCTGGGATGTAGTAAGCAGTCACTGGGAGGGGAGACCATTCTTTCAATTTATAATTTGTTTGGCTTTACTACTTACAACACTTCAGGCCCAAAAGCTGCAGAAGCGAGGCTTGGAGTGTTCAACTGTTGAGTTTATTCAGTGAACGCAAGACAGAACGATGCTTGCTTTGCACAGTGCAGACTCTTAAGTGTCTGCTTTTCCACCCAGGACACTGTCTGTGCTCTTGTGGGATACGTTCTTGTCAATTGCGATGGCTCCAATTAATTTGTTGCTACTTAAGCCCTTGTATGTAGTTCATTAGATGAAGCACTACGACAAAATGTCTTGGAAACTTTCAGACCTTTCTTTGCTGTGCAGAACTAATAATGTTCCCTCACAAACAAAAAGGTAACGTTCTTAACTGTGATGTTTTTGACCTGCCTGCAAACATATAAGCTGTGAAGTTATTTCTCCATGGCCTTGCTCGGTTGGTGCAGACAGGACATAATAATCTCTTGGTGAAAAAGAAAAAACTGCTAATAGTAAGGACCGAATAATCTCTTGGTGAAAAAGAAAAAACTGTAGATAATAAGGACAGAATAATTTCTTCGCGAAAAAGAAAAACAAACTGTAGACAGTAAGGACTGAATAATTTCTTGGCGAAAAAGAAAAAACTGTAGACAGTAAGGATAGAATAATCTCTTGGTGAAAAGGAAAAAAACTGTAGAGACCATAGTGATTGATTTTAAGAAAAACTTAATTTGATGGCAGTTATGGACCCCAATGGTAATGGAAGTTCTGTGCAATAAAAATTGCCTCCATGGCAGATAGGCTGCTTTTCATATATTTTACCTGAAAGGAACTGCCTGGATTTGACCCAGGTAGCTTGGGATGCCTGCTTCCTTGGTCTTTGACAGAACGTCTGCATTCAGGTAGTACACTGGATATGTGTTGGCGTAACATAGAATCAACTGTTGGGATTACAAGGAGCACACATTTTTGTATATTTGTAGCAAACTAGGATGTTTGAATCTTAGCAGGGACTTGTACGTAAAAAAAAAAAAGTATGTTCCTGTTTTCACTAGAGTGGTGATCCATGACAGCTTGGAGTTAGAAAAGTAAATATAGTGTAGATGGGCGTGTTAGTTATGAATGAGGAAAAATGCAAAAGTAAAGTACGTCCTTGGAGACCATTTTGGTTGCACAGATAATGCTCCTGTAGTACGTGTGCTGCCATATTGGAGTAGCCAGAAAGTGGAAGGAGCTTAGATGCCATACCCTTTCTGTACTACAGGCACTTATGGAGACTTAAAACCATGGATTCTTAAGTATTGAGTCAGTGCTTTCTCATCCATGGCGATAGATCCAGCAAATTCTGATTCTGTGTCAAGTTTACAGCAGTGGAGCTGTGATTTTTAAGTGCCTCTTCTCATCCAGTTAGCACAAATAAAGGCTACGTACACAGCTTGGCAAACCGCTTCACGGGCTGTTCTGTAATGCAACAGCTAGAGTGTTCACTAATTATAGCATTGATAACTTGTGGTGATTTGTGCGCCTTGTTTTTTGTGTTAAACTGGCGTGACTAAAAAGCCAAAAATGAAAACTGGGCTTACAGGATTTAAAAATTGTAAATCCTAGACCAGGCTCCTGGCGAAGGCAGACTACCATAAACTTTGTTTTAATTGCTTAGGCCTAGACCAGGATTTTGAAAATTGTGATCTCTGTGAAATGTTTCGTCCAGAAACTAAGGGCGGAAAAAAAGCCTGCTTTGAGGGAAACCCTGTTGGCTTCTGACTCTACTTCTTTGTTACTTCAGTGTTCTACTAAAAGCACAGTCATAGAGGGGGTTACCCCTAGTGGTGGAAAGCTTGCATCAGCAGGTCTTTCACCCTCGCAGTGGTCTGTGACTTCAAAGGGGGATGATAAATGCTGGAAACGGTCATCTTTGTTGAAGGAGCCTGAGAAAACTGTTAAGACATCCTTGGAGCAGTGAAATGCGCACAGGGTGTCTGATGGGGGAACCCTGATGCTAATGATAGTAAAACACATAAAAGATCTTCTGACCAGCCATTGCCCTTAATATCTGGAAAGAAGAGGCATACAGAGAAACACACCATGGTTCTTCTGCCAGAGAAAGAAGCAGAGCAACCAGTGGAACAAACAATTGTGCCCTCTCTGAAGGATATAAAGAAAAATGAAAATTACATTCTTACCATAATTCGTGATCTTGTAGGAATATCTTCACCAGCGATTCACACTATTGGATCTAAGCTGGAGGTGCTAGGAGCCAGAACATTTCAAAAGGCTGGTGCTAAGGCAGGCATCAAGCATGCGAGGCACCGTGAGTGCATGTGGTCGCCTACTTATGTTGGTGCCAGCCCCCAGCCGCCTCAGTACTATTTTATAGAGGAGGTGCAGCATAACCTAACAAGTGCATATGCCCTTAAATTAAAGGCATAAAATATCTCTGATGGCTCGAGAAGAAGGGCCACCAATCCAGTAACAGGGTGTCTTTGCAGCCCAAACATAAAGGGGTGAAGACACACACAGTCATACTGGAGTGAGTCCAGGGGATGATGGGTGGGCATGTGAATCAGTAGTGAAGATATTCCTAGAGGATCAAGAATTATGGTAAGAATGTAATTTTTTCATATCTTCCAAGAATCAGTCTTCACTGTTGATTCCCATTAGTAAAGCTCGGACAAGGCCTCTGGACTCCGGAGGCTGGAACTGAGGGCTCATTATAGGATAATAATCCATCCAGGATTATCTTGTCAAGGTGGAGTGCTGCCTGGCACGAGCATCCAGGGCGTAGTGCTAGTAAGAACGTGCATTGTGCTACAGTTGCAGCCCTGCAAATATTTCCCGTGGCACACAGCGTAAGACAGCCAGTGATGTGGCAACCTCTCTGGTAAATAGGGCATGGACCTTGCCGTTCAGTTTAACCTTAGTCATGGAGCAGTGGCAAAGGCAAGTCACAATCCAGGCAGAATGCTCTTGATTGTGATGGGCTGTCTCGCTCAATTAGGATTAATGGAGACAAGAAAAGTGAAGTCCTTAGTTCTGACAAGGAAACCAAAGGACCCTCTTAACATCCATTTACTGGAGAGACCCCTCTCCCTGATTCTGGATGTTGGCAATGTAGATAGGCAGGACTAAGCCTGATTAAGATGGAATTCCGACACCATCTCAAAATAAATTTGGGATGTGTGTGGAGAACTGCCTTGTTTAATGGAGAACAGAGACAGAGGATCTGTGACCAGGTGTGGACTTGAGAGTCACTGAGAGCAGAAGTGTTGGCCACCCGAATGCCTCCCAATGACTCCTTGCAAGTGAGTATATTAGTACAAGGCAGATAACCCGGGCAGCCACTGGCTTCCTGCTGGGAGGCAAAGAGCCCTTGAGGAACCTCTTGAACAGTGGCACTTGTGCCATGTAAAGGGTACTGATGGCTCATGGCACACCGAACAACACATAGATGGACCTTTACTGTGGAGTATATTAGACCTGCAGGAGAAGGGTCCAGTAAGTATTCCAGAACCCTGTTAGGTGGCACTAAAAAGGGGCCATGCAGGTTGTGGAGCACTCGTAGTGGAAGAGCTACGCGAGCAGCCAAAAGTGTCTCGGAGACCTTCTGAGATAACTTGTACCTGTTCACTTTTTACCACAAGTAGGCAAGGATTGGGTGACTGTGTATAAATAAATCCATTCTGGTTGGTAGAGTCCTCGGTTGTTGACTGAAGTCTGTTCAACAGAGGAACTGTAATTGTGGAGGCTATTGGGGGTCCACTAATATCACCTTGCCACCTGCGCCTCCAATTTGAGCAATACTGTCTGAAGAATGAGATTGAGGGACTGCATTCAGAACAGATTTGCTGTGGCAGTCTGTCAGAGGGTCACCAGAAATCCCAATTTGTTTTTATTTCTTGGAGGTTGTTGTATTGTAGTAGCCAGAAACCCCCCTTTTTTCTTCCTTCATGTGTCTAACCCTTGTATTTGTTTGTGTGTCTTGCATAGACTGGCCACCTATGCTATTTTTGTCATTTGAGTCTAGTTGTTGTCCCCCCTCCCTTGTTTCTGGCTACCCCAAGTGAATTTGTTAGGTCATTTCATTGAGGCTAGAGTTTAAATAATTGTGGTCTCTTTAAATGGCCATAATGATAAAAGCCTCTGCGACGTTCTGCGTTTTCCCAAAATAAGACTTCAATCACATTTTTACCCTTCAGTACAGTCTCTCCCTGGAGTTTTGCATAAAAGAAAGTGGTATTTTGATTATTCGCTTTTACGTGACATTTTTTCGAGCTGCATGAACGTGCGCATTGTCGTGCAGCTCGCAGACGCCGCGACTAGTAAACAAAGACGCTGTCACGGAACAGGTATAATAATGCTGTTACTTTTTTTTACCGTTAAAGCGTTATAAATCTAATATAATGAGAGAATTAGATTCATGTAGAAACAGTTAGAAGGTTGTGATTTAATATGCAGCACCGAGTGTTGTTTTGTTTGTTTCCTTGCTGATATAGAACTATTAGAGTCCTGTGCTAGTCAGCTTTTTTTTTTACACCATGATATAAAGCCAAACCAGATAAGAAATATAAGTAGGTGTGTACAGAGACATTGTAGAAAATGCTGTATTACATGTTCTTTTGGTAACCCTTTTCTCTAGGGGCCAGCCGGCCATTGTGTTGTTACCCTTATAGCAAAGGGGAGGGACTTACTCGGAAAACATACCAAAAGAAGGCTCAAAAGCTTAAATTTAATATTAATATGCTCACACCTCCTATAGGAGCTTAAAATACATCAGAATGGAAATTCATTATGTTTAAAGTATATAAATAGATTGTTTAAAAAAAACGGAATATTTTAGTTCATTTGATTGAGGGGTAATTCACCCAATGAGAGCTCAGTATCGGGTTTATAATTTCAGCAATAGCAAGTAAAGAGTCAGTAGCAGTTGGGATGGTGACATGTATACATCCAGAACTAGTGCTGTAGTTTAATGTGGATACTACTACTCATGGTTGATGCCTTTGTGTTTGTATTCTTTTATTTTG
The DNA here is from genome assembly GCA_016271365.2 of Neoceratodus forsteri. Classification (NCBI taxonomy): domain Eukaryota; kingdom Metazoa; phylum Chordata; order Ceratodontiformes; family Ceratodontidae; genus Neoceratodus; species Neoceratodus forsteri. Next base: position 685,045,733 of record JADMNL010000022.1, on the reverse strand, counting down.
TTCTTTATTGTCTGCCGGAATAAGTCCGCCTTTAATTTTCGTTTGATATATTATGTTTGGAACTTGTTGAATAAAACTGCCTGAAGTTCATCCTGAAGAATACAGACTGTGTCAGAGTCCTTCTGTAACCCACCTAGTGTCCTCTTACACTGGTGCCAGAAGCGGGATACCTGGCTAAATACAACTGGGTGAGTCTGTCCGAGACTCTAGTGGACTCTGCATGCAGGAGAAGCAAGTGGATGTTGATACTCTTCCTGGAATTATTACTCCGTTCAGTGTCTGCAGCCTTTCATCTACCTTTATTGTCCAGGATGGATCCTGTTGTGAGGAAGAAGGAAGGGAAACCTATTTCCAAGGTAGAAGGCGATCCAGAAGAGCAAGCGAGTGGAGGAGGTATGGAGGAGGAGGTACCCCCTTTAGAGACTCACGAACTGGTAAGGTGGTTATGCATGCACCAAATGGAAATGGAAAAGCAGAGAGAAAGAGATAAAAAGGAGTATGAGGCTAGATGGACTGATACCCTGAGGGCAATACAGGCTCTGGGTGTTAGTCGGCCACCAGATCCACCAGCCGGGGGATATAAAGATATTAAACTAGTGAAACTGTCAGAAACTGATGACATTGAAGCTTACATTATGACTTTTGAAAGGGTTGCCACAGCCTGTGCGTGGCCCAGGGATCAGTGGGTAATTCGCCTGGCCCCTTACCTAACTGGTAAAGCTCAGCTTGCATACAGTCATGTAGAGGTAGCACACGCTATTAATTATGATCAAGTGAAAGCTGTAATCCTAAAACACTATGACATAAACACCGAGACTTACTGGCAGCGATTTCGAACTTATAAATATCAGACTGCAGATAACCCTCAAGACACCTATATACATCTAAAGGACTTGTGCTTCAAGTGGCTACAGCCAACCACCAGGACACTTGACCAGATCCTAGAGACTGTTATTTTAGAACAGTTTATTAAGATCCTCCCACAAGATGTGCAACTGTGAGTAAATGAACACCGACCTGAGACCTCTGATATAGCGATTCCGGCTTGCAGAAGATTTTGTTGCTGCTAGATCTACACGATCAAAGGGGACATTACCACACATACATCCACCTACTGTTTCTAGACAAACTGTACCCTCCTTTTTGCCAAAGAACTCGCCCATGGTAGCCAAAACGTACCCAAGGGGGGGCAAAGAGGGTATAATCCAGACATTATTTGTCATGAGTGCGGCAGTAAGGGACATGTGGCACGGTTTTGTCCCAAAAAGAAATCTGAGCCCACACATTTGGCTTTGGCAAATTGGGGACATTATATCATGCCAGTTCAAATTGGACAAAGCACCGTATATGGTCTCCTTGATTCAGGGAGCAGACAGACCCTTATTCAAAGTATTCTACTAGATTCATCCATTAGTACTGAGCTCCAGACTACTTGTGTGACTTGTATACATGGGGACACTCATTATTGCCCTCTATATAACTTAGATTTAACAATACAAGGACATACTTATAACATCCCGGTAGGAGCTGTCCCCAGCCTACCGGTCCCTGTGCTGATTGGACATGATTACCCTGACTTTCAGTCCCTAATTTCTAACAGTGCAGTAGCCCTGGTAACCAGATCCCAGACTAGAGAAAGTCTGGAACAAGTCTTCCCTTTTGCCGCTGATCTATTTGAGGAGACAAGAAAGGCTAAGAAGTCTAAGGCACAAAGAAGGGACAAGAAGCAATGGAACCAGGAACACAAAAAGGAATTTGATAGAAATAACGATTCTTTGGTATCAAGTATTGACTTTAAAACTGCACAACAACAAGACCCTAGTTTAAAAAGTTGTTTTTCACAAATGTCTGGGGTGAAGAAGGTTCAGGTTCAGATAGATATAAAATATATAATGGTTTGTTGTACCTCAAGTATGTAAACCCAGAAAGTGGGGAAATAGTAGAACAGTTAATGGTACCCCAAGGATATAGACAACAACTGTTGGACTTGGCTCATAATATACCTTTAGCTGGACATTTAGGTAGGGACGCACATTGAGCCGTCTACTATATAGATTTTTTGGCCTGGTATACCACGAACAAGTGGCAGACTTCTGCAGAAGTTCTTGTAGAATGCCAAAAGGTGGCTAAGTTAGACAAAAGTGATAAAGTACCCCTGTTGCCTTTACCATTGATAACTACCCCTTTTGAACGAATAGCGATGGATATAGTTGGGCCACTACCCAAAAGTTAAAAGGGTAATCAATATATATTAGTAGTGTGTGATTACGCTACTAAGTATCCAGAGGCTATTCCCCTACGCAATATCACTGCCCCAAAAATAGCAGAAGAACTGGGCAAACTCTTTAGTAGGACAGGCATACCAAAAGAAATTTTGACTGACAGGGGCAGTAATTTTTGCTGTCTCCTATTAAAAAGATTGTACCCTACCTTAGGTGTTACCGCCATTCATACCACTCCATATCATCCACAGACAGACGGTCTGGTTGAACATTTCAACCAGACACTCAAGAAAATGCTACAGAAATTTTGTCAAGAAGAGGGCCGAAAATGGGATGTTCTGTTACCCTACCTGATGTTTGCATACAGGGAGGTACCCCAAGAATCCACAGGGTTCTCTCCATTCGAGTTACTATATGGACGTAACCCTCGTGGTCCATTAGACTTAATAAAAGAAAAATGGGAAAATGGGCAGACATCTCAGGACCAGGATCCTAGTGATTACATTTGTCAGCTTAGAAAAAAACTAACTAAATACATAGAAATTGCTCATCAAGTTAACTGTAAATGACAAGAAAAACAAAAATTCCATTACGACAAAGGTACAAAGATCAAAAAATTCCAAGAGGGTGAAAAAGTGTTGTTACTACTCCCATCATCAGATAATAAATTATATATGAAATGGCAAGGTCCATATACAGTGGTCAGACGAACAGGCCCTGTAACTTACCAAATTGAATTATCAGATAAGAAAAAGAAATATAATATATTTCATGCAAATCTGTTAAAAAGGTGGGTGGAAAGGCAAGGTCTCCCTGTATATTTTATACATCCTGAAACCCCTATTAGTGTACTAGATTTGGTCTACCAACGTTTAGAAGTAAAGGGTGGCATCAGCGACCTTAACATAAATGGTGAATTGTCCCATCAACAAAAGGCTGAACTATACACTATGTTACAGCCTTATACTGACTACTTTACGGGAATACCTGGCAAAGTTGCAAATGTAAATCATAAAATAAATACTGGCCAAAAGGAACACATAAGATTAAGACCTTATAGAATTCCAGAAAGGTTAAGGTCTGAAGTAGAAAACGAACTAACAAAGATGCAAGAGATGGGTATTATCGAACCCTCAGATAGTGAATGGAATTTCCCTATGGTCATTGTAAGGAAAAAGGAAGGTGGGGTCCGGATCTGTTTAGATTTTAGAAAACTAAATGAGATATCTAAGTTTGATAGTTATCCGATGCCACGCATTGATGACATCCTTGATGATCTGGGAAAAGCACAGTACATCTCAACCCTTGACCTTACCAAGGGATACTGGCAAATTCCCTTAAATTCCACTGATAAGGAAAAAACAGCCTTTAGTACACCGCTAGGCCTCTACCAATTTACTGTCATGCCATTTGGGCTACATGGAGCCCCGCAACATTTCAACGTCTCATGGACAAACTTCTTTTACCGCATTCTGCATATAGTGCAGCTTATATGGATGATGTGGTAATTTTCAGCAATACCTGGACCGACCATTTGTTCCACCTAGCAACTATATTGAAAATTATTACCTCTGCAGGTCTAACTATTAATCCAAACAAATGTTTTTTGGCCATGAAAGAAGCCGAATACTTAGGCTTTCAAATTGGTGGAGGCCTGGTAAAACCTATAAAATCTAAAATTGAGGCCATAGCAAATAGCCTAAGACCTATCACTAAAAAGGATGTAAGGTCCTTTTTAGGACTCGCCAGCTATTATAGACGTTTTATTCCAAATTTTTCTATGATAGCCCATCCACTCACCGAACTAACAAAGAAACGTCAACCTGAAAAGATAGTGTGGACGTCAGATTGTGAAAACGCATTCATAACAATTAAGGCAACATTATGCTCATACCCAGTTTTACGTACACCAGACTTTACGTTACCTTTCATAGTACAAACAGATGCTTCAAACTCGGGCATAGGGGCTGTATTATCACAGATTATAGAGGGAGAAGAACATCCCATAATTTATATCAGCAGAAAGCTACATGAAGGAGAAACCAATTATTCCACCATTGAAGAAGAATGTTTGGCAGTACGCTGGGCCATAGAGTCATTAAGATTTTATTTGTGGGGAACTGAGTTTGAATTATGGACAGATCATAACCCCCCTTTGTTGGCTTAATGTTATGAAGGCTTGGAATCCCCGTATAATGAGATGGTACCCAACGCTACAGCCATACTGTTTTAAAATAAAACATAGGAAAGGTAGCGAACATAAAGACGCAGATTTTATGTCGAGATATGGATACGACCATACTACAGCAAACCTCGGGGTGAAGTAAAATATAATCAAAGATTTCTTAGTGTTTAAGTATATTTAGATTGTTTAATGTAACAATCGATGTTTATGGCTTTAGCATATAAAAGGGACCCCGAGGTGGAGCCTGAGGAGAGGGAGGGCTTTGGCTCCATCTCTTTTAGTAAAGAGATTTGCACTTAATAGTGTAAACAGAAAACTCTGATAAATCAATATCTTCTGTTATCCTAAGGTGGGAGGAGACTGTCAAAGGGTCACCAGAAATCCCAATTTGTTTTTATTTCTTGGAGGTTGTTGTATTGTAGTAGCCAGGAAACCCCCCCCCTCCCTTTTTTTTTTCTTCCTTCATGTGTCTAATCCTTGTATTTGTTTGTGTGTCTTGCATAGACTGGCCACCTATGCTATTTTTGTCATTTGAGTCTAGTTCTTGTCCCCCCTCCCTTGTTTCTGGCTACCCCAAGTGAATTTGTTAGGTCATTTCATTGAGGCTAGAGTTTAAATAAATGTGGTCTCTTTAAATGGCCATAATGATAAAAGCCTCTGCGACGTTCTGCGTTTTCCCAAAATAAGACTTCAGCCACATTTTACCCTTCAGTACAGTCTCTTCCTGGAGTTTTGCACAAAAGAAAGTGGTATTTTGATTATTCGCTTTTCTGCTGGCGGCGTTTTCACGAGCTGCACGAGGACGTATTGCGCATTGTCGTTACAGCTACGAGCCCGCGACTAGTAAACAAAGACGTTTTTCGTTTTCTGAACAGGTATAATAATGCTGTTAACTTTTTTTACTGCTAAAGCGTTATAAATCTAATATAATGAGAGAATTAGATTCATGTAGAAACAGTTAGAAGGTTGTGATTTAATATGCAGCACCGAGTGTTGTTTTGTTTGTTTCCTTGCTGATATAGAACTATTAGAGTCCTGTGCTAGTCAGCTTTTTCTTTACACCATGATATAAAGCCAAACCAGATAAGAAATATAAGTAGATGTGTACAGAGACATTGTAGAAAATGCTGTATTACCTGGTCTGCATTATATGTTCTTTCGGTAACCCTTTTCTCTAGGGGCCAGCCAGCCATTGTGTTGTTACCCTTATAGCAAAGGGGAGGGACTTACTCGGAAAACATACCAAAAGAAGGCTCAAAAGCTTAAATTTAATATTAATATGCTCACACCTCCTATAGGAGCTTAAAATACATCAGAATGGAAATTCATTATGTTTAAAGTATATAAATAGATTGTTTAAAAAAAGGAATCTTTTAGTTCATTTGATTGAGGGGTAATTCACCCAATGAGAGCTCAGTATCGGGTTTATAATTTCAGCAATAGCAAGTAAAGAGTCAGTAGCAGTTGGGATGGTGACATGTATACATCCAGAACTAGTGCTGTAGTTTAATGTGAATACTACTACTCATGGTTGATGCCTTTGTGTTTGTATTCTTTTATTTTGTTCTTTATTGTCTGCCGGAATAAGTCCGCCTTTAATTTTCGTTTGATATATTATGTTTGGAACTTGTTGAATAAAACTGCCTGAAGTTCATCCTGAAGAATACAGACTGTGTCAGAGTCCTTCTGTAACCCACCTAGTGTCCTCTTACACAGTCTGAATGCATACTGATAGAAAATGCCATATTCTGGATTTCTGGAGCAGAATTGAATCAGGATCGAGGCAGTTGGCACTGAGTGGGAACGCAAATAAGGCCCACATCTGGAGTCCCCCACTCACTGAATAAGCTGGTCTGCCAGTTCTGAACTCCTAGCAGGTAGACTGCTTGGAACAGGATCCCCTGCTCCAGACACTATACCCACACTCTCATCCCCTCCTTGTGGAGAGAGTGAAAGTGTGCTCCTTGTTTGTTGATATAGGGCATGACAGGTTTGTTGTTTGTCCGGAGGAGGACTGTTTTGTGACTGACTAGGCCCATTAGTGCTTTCAGACCGTACAAAAACAGCTCGCATCTTCACACACTGTGGAGATGAGCCTCTTACTGGTCCAAGACATCTTGTGTTTGAGGCCCTAATAATGGGCCCCCACTCAACAGGGAGGTGTCTGAGATGAAATCGCCTGAGGCTCCAGTTTAGAGAAAAGGAGCCTTAGAGGAGGTTGTTTTCCACAGACCACCATGACAGAGACCGATCCAGGGCTTGGTCGCCTAAATGGGGTAAGTCTGAGGGTACGATGCCTGTGACCGCTGTGCACTGAAAATCCACTGAGCCGTCCTTATGTGTAGACATGCCATGGGCACTGTGAACACCAAAGAGGTTGTAAGGCTTAGCAGTGGGTTACATGAAGTAGGCTTCCACAGGTTTGTGCACCATGATGTGGCATGCCATCTGTAGAATTTATTTTATTTACTTATTTAAAAGTTGGTAACTGGAAAGGCACCATGAGCAGAAGCTCATGTCCAGGTGCCACCTGGGGTACAGAGGAAAAAAAATACAGTAGTGACAACAGAGTTATAACAAAATGTGGAAATAATCCATAATAAAAAGGAGTGCTTTTTACTTATTTATTTGTTTAACCAGGGAGGCATGCTGAGCAGACTACTGCTCGATTCCAGATGTGCCCTGGGGGCAGGGAGAAACAGGAGAGCATACAAACATATACAGTAAGGTCCATTACATGATGTACTTCAAAGAATAGGAGAGCATGCAAACGTATACAGTACTGTCAATTACATGATATGCATAGAGTAAAACTAAGCAAAGTAGAGTACAATCACTACAGGCAGGGACATAGCCATAGCTTCAAGCGGTAATACAGACAAGGTACAGGATTCACGGTAGCGAGCTTTTATGATATGAGGAAAACAAACCATATGACAGGAGACTTTTGTGAGGTTCCATTATCAGGTAAGTAGATGGAAAAGTGACATTTGGGAATGGAGGGAACTAGGGGTAATTATCTTGATGCAGGGGTTAGAGGACTCCTGGTCCGTGAGCTCCCAGGGGTGCAAGCGCAGGTAGGGTGGAAGTTTGTTTTGAGAAGGGAGTTAAGGTGCCTTCCAGGTGTGGCGTGCTGGATGTCTGATGTGAGAGAGTTCCAGAGACAGGGCATGCGGAATTTGAAAGCTGACTGACCTGCTGAGGTTGACATGCATGGGATGGCTAGTAGACATGAGTCTTTATTGCTCCGTGCATAGCCCTGGGGGGTGTGGGCCGAGAGGACCATGGTGAGATACATGGGGAGGAACTGTGACCAGAATTTGGACGCGAGGGTCGTGCAATGGGATAGACGCCAGCCCTGCAAGGAAGGAAGATCTAGCTTCCGGTAAAGGACACAGTGATGCATACTAGAACAGTCAAGAGCAAAGCAACAGAAGGAATGGTAGAGGGGGTCCAGTCTGGCCAGGGTGGACTTTGGAGCGGTGCTGTAGACTACGTCCCCATAGTTGAAGATGGGGAGAATCATCCTCTGCACTATGGCAAGTCTAGCTGGCAATGGGATGCAGCCACTATTTCGATACAGTGCTCCAAGCTTGGAGTTGAGCTTGTGGATGGCATCAATGTGTGCAGAGAAGTCAAGGTGCTGGTCAAGAGATACCTGAAAGTGGAGCATATTTCAATCAAAGTCCCATCAAGGGTGCGGAAAGGGGGTGGGGGTTGCCTTGAAAGTCTCTGCCTTGTGCTGAAGGTCATTGAGATGGTTTTCTTGGCATTGAGAAAAAGCTGATTAGAGCGAAACCAGCACTGAACTTCATTGAAGTCCTGCTGGAGTCTGGTCACTACTTCAGCAGTCGAGGCGCCGGATGTGTACAATACTGTATTATCCGCGTACATGTGAATGGATGTGCTGGGTCAGGCAGGTCGTTGAGGAAGATGGAGAACAGAAGAGGACCTAGGACTGAGCCTTGCGGAACCCCAGAAGTGACAGGAAGGGAAGCAGAGGTGGCATTGCCAAGTCTGACTGCTTGGGAATGGTCTAGCAGGTAGGACTGGAACCACCTGGTGACCACGTCTGAGAGCCCTACGTGAGAGACTTTCGATAGCAGGAATGTATGGGAGATGGTATTGAAGGCTTTAGCCAGTTCAGCAAAAAAGGCTGTGGTAATTAGGCCATTGTCCATACCAGTGAGTATGGAGTTGGTGGGTCTTCCTAAAGCCAGACTGGTAGTGTGAAAAAGGAAGAGGAATCAAGATAGGAGGAGAGTTGAGAGAGAACTAGTTTTTCATGGATTTTGGCCAGGATTGGAAGCAGGGAAATTGGGTGGTAATTACCGGGTGTCGAGGGGTTACTGTCTTTTGGCAGCGGGATGACTGTAGCGTGTTTCCACTCAGTGATGACAGTGGCAAGTGAGAATGAGAGGTTGTAGAGAGTAGCTAGGGGGGTGGCAATGGCTGGGGCCAAGTAGAGTAGTTTGGAGCCAAGGCCAGTAGGACATTTGCCCTTGTCAGGGTTTAGGGTAAGTAGAGCTTTGTAAACTTCAGCAGGGGTAGTCTGGCGGAACGCGAATGGGTGGCCTGCTGGGGGGGCTTTAAGGGGGTGGGATGGCAGAGAGGTTAGGGTGGCTTGAGGGTTGGGGGCGCCCAAGAGAGACGAGGTAAAGTCCATAAAGAAGGAGTTGAAATGAGAGGCCACATCCAGCGGGTCAGTAATTGTGTGGCCGCCAGTATTGAGGGTTGGGTTAGGGGGTTGTGAGTGGGGGCCAAAGAGAGATTTAACCACCTTCCAAAATTTGGAAGGTTAGCTTTGAAAGTGTCGCTGAAGTATTTTGCCTTTGCCCTGCGGATCTGCCTAGTGCAGGCAATTCGAAGGGCACACTATTTTTGTTTGTGCACCTGAGACCCAGAAACCTTGAAAGCCTTCCAGGCTGTGTCCCTGTTTTTGAGGAGTGTCATGATGTCCATGAAAATCCATGGCAGGTGGGTACCCCTCACCCGAGCCCTTTTAAAAGGGGTGTGTGAGTTCCAGACCGCTATAAACCTTGACTTAAAGTACTCCCAGGCTGAGTCTATAGAGGTGGCCCTTTAGATGAAAGACCAGTCCAACTTAATCAAGTCACACAGGAGGGATGCAGGGTCCAGGAGATTTGTAGGATCTTGTGAGGATGGTCCTGGATGGGTTAGCTTTGGGGCAATGGATTTTTCTAATACAGTATATCATGTTATGATCACTTACAGAGTCCAGTAGCAGGCCAGAGGTGGGTATATGATGTAAGGGACCAGTCCAGTAGAGAGTGGTTTGAGGATTTGTGGTTGAGGCGTGTGGGCTCTGTGATTAATTGGGCTAGGTTTAGTATAACCACCAGGTGCCTCAATCTGGAGCTGCTACTTTTTACAGTAGAGAAGCAACAAGAAATACAAACCAACAATATTTACATGGTTATTTACAATGAATTGCAGCAAGAGGGAAGGGGAATTGTAAAGCTGAGGTAGGTGAGTACTAGGAAGGAGAACGGATACGGGAAATCATAGGGATTGACTTGAGTAGCCACTTGATGGCAGGGAAGGAGGGAAAAGGAAAATTACGTACCTACCGTAATTCTTGATCTTCTCTTGTATCTTCACCATTCATTACTCCTGGGTGTAAGCCGAGGCGCGCACCTGGCCACGGGAGCTTTTTTTAATGCCTAACGGCCCGCCTCGAGAGCGACGTCATGCGCGAGGGGCGGCCGTTAGTAGCGATCGACTCCTCCTCCAACTCAGTTCTGTGAGCCGGAGAGGCAAAAGAGAAAGCAGAAAATATAGATAGTGAGGCAAGATAGTCGAGGGATAGCAAAGCAAGGAAGAATGAACTGAAAAAGGAATAAGCCGATGGAGGAAGGACAGAGGAGATAAGAACATCCCTAGTCTAGGGACTGCAGGGCCTCCTTACCTGGGCGACTCTAGGAGGAGAGATGAGTAAGGAAATGAGAAAATGGAAGAAGAAGAAGAAAGAGAAGAGAGAGATGGGATGTTGAAGGGACCAGAATGCCCCACGAGCATAGTTAGCTTGTAGCTGAAGGCTCGACTAAAGGGGAAGCAAGAATCCCCGTAGATAGAGCTGAAGAGAAGGTTCACCGAACCCGCTAGACAGACTCAGGAGGGCATAGTCCTCATCTTCAACATGCCATTGTTCATGACACCCGCCTCGGGCTCCTGGCCGCGGAAGGCCTTTAACTGGAGGACACCCGAGGAGGGAAGAATAAAACCCCAGCAGCATGAGAGTGCTGCTCAGGGGTTTAGAAATGGAAAATGCAAGCCTTTCAGGCGTTTCAAGACAGAAATGGGACTCAGACTGACTGGCTAAGGCAGGCCAAGGCTTAGGCTGGTTAGGATTGGATATGGTCAGCAGAGCTCTATTGTAAAAATTGCCCAGGAGGACACTTAAAGGGAGAAACCAATAGCAAAACAGCGAGAAGGCCTACCTTCTCATTTGCCTTCTTGTTTGATTTCTCCTTTGACTAGATGCATGACCCAGATCCCAAGATGCCTATAGCAGTCTGGAGAGTTCCTCAGCATTTTTTTTTTTTTAAAGAAGAAAGGAACAGACGATTCTCCTTCTCTGCTCTGCAAGGCAAGAATAGAGGGGGAAAGATTTCAGGGCAACTATCTGAACACGGGATTGCAGGATCAAAACTGAATAGCCTGAGCCAGACCAAAAACCCAGAGGTATCTTGCCGAAGAATAACAACAGAAGTAGTGCAGTCTGATCGCCAATGCAATCCACGAGATGGCCCATGAATCTTAGAGTAAGTAATTTTTCTGGGTGTAGGACCCTCCCCTTAAGAAAGAACTTTTTTTTTATATTTATATATATTTTTTTTGGAAAAATTAAGGAATTTTCCCTATATTTTATAAACAAAAGAAATGCAGAGAGAGGAAGGAGACGGGAGGTGGAGAAGCCACAGGAGGAGGCCACTGAGGGATGGTGGGTGGAGTGTAAGTAATGAATGGTGAAGATACAAGAGAAGATCAAGAATTACGGTGATGCGTAATTTTCCTATCTTCCTTGTCAATCTTCACCATTCATTACTCCCTGTGAGTATTAGCTCCTCTTCCCAGGAGGGAAGAGGCCATACCCTGAGGGAACAAGACCCCCAGCCTTCTGCTGGTGAGAAACAGAAGGAGAAGACCCTGGCTTATTCAGAAAGCCTAAGTGGGAGAAGAGCTGGAGGTGCCTCCCGAGGACGAGGAGACGGATGGAGCCCTGTAAAGTCTCCTAGCTCTGGATGAGAAAAGACGGTCCCCGGAGGTGGAGCGCATCACCTACACCGGGCCAGGGGTGACAACCTGGAGAGGCGAAGCCATGCCGTCCGCCTGATGCAGATCGCTGTCCTCGCAAGCCTGGAAGCCACCTCATTGGCGTCATAAGATGCCCTTGCTTGGTGTCTTGCCAGCTCCAGGCCTACCGCGGAGAGGGCAACGGCTTGTCTGGTTTGCTCCGTGTCAGGCATAGATGCCAGCAGCTGGGACATCATCGACCACAGATGCGGTTGTGAGGCAGCGTGGTGAGCCTGATGTGATGCAATACATGCAGTCGCACGAGAAGAAGAGAACACTCTTCGCCCCCAACGGTCGAACTGGAGAGAGTCCGAATCCGGTGGGCGGTCGTGCGCCAGGCAACGGCGCCCAGAAGGAGTATCCAGGTATACCAAACCTGAGGACGGGTTGGGAAGGGAACCTAGAGACTCAGAGGGGGCACAATACCTACGCTGGCAGTCCGCCGGGGCTGGGGAAGAAACGGCAGGGAACTGCCAGGACCGGATAGACGCCTCCTGGAAGGGGATAGGCCAGGAAGGTACCACCAGATGCTGGGCACTGAATTCACCAAGGAATTCACGCGTCACCCGTTCGGTATTGTCTCTTGAACATAGAAATCCGAAGATCCCTCACCATCCTCGAGAGGAAACGCTGATATTCTGTGAAATCGGCATCGGAGGACAGATGAGCAGGGGGTTCCTCTCCCTCAGAGGAGGGAGACGAGGATGATGGGGAACTGGAATGTCCAGAGGATTCCTGCGGCGGTGGGGAGAGTCGAAAGACCCGCTCATGCATGTAACTAACATATGAGGGGAAGGCCGTCGCAGAACCCCTGAACTGCTCCCAGGATAACGGACCCGTAGGACCGACATGGCCTGGGAGCGGGGGTGGCGAGGCAGAGAGATGGGAGAGGGCACCTCCGAGGAGGCAACTGCTCTCTCGAGGGCTCTGGAATCCGGGAAGGGAGCTCTAGTAGGAGGGATCCCGGATATCAAACCAGGCCATGAAGCGGAACTCTGGGGAAGCGGAACCTGGAAGAGCCCTGGGGGAGAAACTCCCCTGTGACGACGCCGGGACCGCATGGATCCAGAAGGGCAGTCCGACAAACGCCGCCAGAGGACACCCTAGAACCCTGGGAGGGGCGGGCTCTGCGCCATGCTCCTGGCCACCCCCTGAGGTGGCAAAGAAGACCGAGCAGCAGGACGCCTGCCCCTCAACCCTCGGATTCCGAGAGGGCCCTCCTCCCCGACTGCAACGCCCTCCTAACCCCAGAGGAGGTACAGCACCGGGGTAGCTGTCACCCAGGCCTCCAGAGAGGGGAGCTCCCTCCGTCTGCCCCCCGGGACTCTCGGCCACCCCCAGCCGAGGAACCCTCAGGAGACGACGGCAAGGGGGACAGAGGGAGGGTCCCACTGCACCGCCTGGTACCCCTAGCCACCGAGGACCCAGATTCAAGAATGGGGTGCCAGGATGGGTCCCATCTGAGTCATCGTCCTCCCGAGGAGGACGAGACCAGCAGGACCTCGATGCTGGCCACCCCAGGGGTCCCGAGGCCCGCGGGGCGAGGAGCGGCCCGGTACCGGGCCTGACGCCTTCGCCCCCACCTGCGCCGGCAGCATGAAGGCCCAACCCACACCCCAGCTGACTCCGGCAGACCCAGCACCGCCTGGAGGAGGAAGGCCGCTTGGCGGCGTCGGGAAGCGGCCCGGCGCCTCAAGCTCATCAGCACATGAAACGGGCCTCGAGGCCAAAAGCGCTGCATGTGAGCGCCGCCCAGATCACCGGCCGGGATCCAGCAGCGCCCGCTCAATCACCCGGCACATAGCGGCGCCGGGATCCTAACCTGGCGCCGGGAGGCAGCGCCGCCCGATCACCGGCACCGCCAGCAGCGGGATCAAGCAGCGCCCAGCGGCGTCGAGTAATCCACCGAGCGGGCCCAGCCAAGGGCCTCGACACGGGGAGCCTGCACCTGAAGAGGTGACTGCCGAGGAGGTGTCAGTGCTGCGCCCCGAGGGGCTACACGCCCCCAACACTGCGGAAGGACCTCCCTCGGCAAGAAGGGAGAGGAGACCCCTCCTCCGGACCGTATAGGCCCGGAGGGACCGGGGAAAGGCCTAGGATCTCGCCGAGATTCCCACGAGCGACGCTGTCTCTCGAAGTCGGCGGGCCTTGCCGAGTTTGTACGCTGGACTTTGAGGACGCCGACGGTCCATCGAGAACAAGTGTCGACCTAATCCATATTATGGTTGGGTCCCAGGCAACGGCGACAGACGCCATGCCGGTCCGAGACGGAGAAATGCCGCCGCAGGAGCACCGACGCATAGGGGCACGCCCGTTTTAGAAGAACGCTTTGCTCCAGAACCGACATAACGCCAAATAAACAAGATTAAACACAGTCGGAAATACACCCGCGCTGCATAAGGAAAGAAAAGGAACAGTCTTACCGTGAGGCGCCGAGTGTAGAAAAGGAGTCGGATACGACTTTTCGTTAGCTACCGCGAACAGGTGCTGCCTCGACGGCGGAGAAACAGAACTGAGTTGGAGGAGGAGTGGAGTTCATTAACGGCCACCCTGCGCATGATGCATGACGCCGCCTCGAGGCGGGTCGATAGGCATTTAAAAAAAAAAAAGCGTGGACGGTGGCGCCTCGGCTTACACCCAGGAAGTAATGAATGGTGAAGACTGACAAGGGAAGATAAGACTGATCTGGAGGGGAACACTATTCCAAAGGGAAGGAAGTCTGTAGGAGAAGGAAGGTTTGCCAGCTGATGTACATGTACGTGGGAGGGAAAAGTGAGGGCGCAGATCAACCACGAGTTGTAGGGCGAGGGATTAGCTGGATTAAGGAGGGAGGAGAGATATGACGGAAGGGTTCCAGACCTGTATTTAGTGATGAAGGTGGAACAGTGTGAGAAGCGTCTCTGAGCAAGGGATTGGAGGGAAAGGGAGGAGTATAGGTCACAGTGGTGAGTTAAAGAGGGGGAATTAGAGGCAAACCTGCAGAAGACCTAGAACAGAACATCAGGTTTGGCAAGGGAGGTGGCTGGGGCAGAGTTGTAAACTATGTCAGTGTAGTCAAAAGCAGGGACTAAGGATCCCTTTAACGAAAAGATCACATCTTACTGGAAGGGAGAAACTGGCCTTGTGGCGGTAGAGTAGCCCTAGTTTAGGGCGCAGTTTGGAGTGTAGGGTGCTAAAGTGGGAGGAGAAATCAAGGGAGGGATCGAGCCAGACTCTTAGGTACTTGTAGTTGGGGACATTGTCTAGAGGGGTGTTGGCTGCAGAGAAGAATACTGGAAGGGTGGGGAGTCTGGTGAGTTTTTTGTTTAGATCCGAAGGTCATGGCAACGGTTTTCTTTATTTTCAGTTTCGGCAGTTGCCATGGAACCGGGCTGTAACCGCAGTGAGATCACTTTGAAGGGGGGATTGGACGGAAGGGCCAGGCAGGAAAAGTACGGTATCATCCACATACATGTGAGTATTGGCGTGGGTGCATACTGAGGGGAGATCGTTTATAAAGAGGGGAAGAAAGAACAGGCCCTAAGATAGATCCCTGAGGCATGCCTGCGAGGATGGGGAGATAGGGGGATTGGACATTGTTAATAGAGACTGCCTGGGATCAGCCAGTTAGATAAGAGCTGAACCAAGACATCGAAGTGGGATAGGCCAGCAAGGTATAGTTTGTTTAACAGTAGAGGGTGGGAAACAGAGTTGGAGGCCTTGTCCAGGTCGATGAAAATAGCTGAGGTGATCTTGCTAATGTCCATGGCAGAGTAGATGGCATCAGTAAAGCGTAAGAGGGAGGAGGTCATAGAGTGGAATTTCCTGAAACCTGATTGAAACAGGGAGAGGGTGTTGGAAGCGAGAAGGAATTTGTTGAGCCTAGAGAGAATTAGGGACTCTTGGACTTTGGTGAAGGTGGGGAGAAGGGAGATGGGGTGGTAATTTCCAGGGACAGTGGGGTCACCACCTTTGAACAGGAGGACGACTGTGGCGACTTCCAAGCTATAGGGACAGTAGCTGTGGAAAGCAAAAGATTTAAGATGAAGGTTAAAGGGGTAACAATAGAGGGTGCAGGCCATCCAGGCTTGACTTAGAGGGATTAAGTGAGGCAAGAGCTCTTAGAACATCTGGAGATATTGGCGAGCGTTGAAAACCGAAAGTTTGGGGGGGGGGGATTGAAGGGTGCTGGATGGAGAAGTGGGGGGCTCTTGGGGAATGGTGCAAGATGTGAAAAATGTATTTAGGGCCTCAGCAACCAGGGAGGGATTGGAGATTAGGGAGTCTGCCACACGAATAGAGGGAGGAGGGGTTTCAGCAGGGAAGGGGGCTGGAGGAGTGAGCAGAGATCCTGCCAGGAGGAAGAAGGGATACTGTTTGAGGGGTGCAAGCGTGACTTAAAGAAGTCAGATTTGGCATGACGGATACTGTTAGTACAGCTTTTGCGGAGGGCTTGGAAGGAGACCTGGGTACATGTGGATTTAGAACAGCACCACGAGTGATCATGAGCTCTGCACATGGCCAGAATATCTGGGGTGATCCAAAGATGGTGGCTGCGTTTTACCCGTAAAGTTTTTTTTTCTTTGCTCTTCTGCGCCCCCCCACCCAGCCTCTTTTTCAAGCTTCTTTGGTCCTTCCATCTGCCTGTCTCCCCCGCCGACTCTTACCTCACATTGCAATCCCCCCGGAGGTAGCCCGACATATCACTTTGACGGGTGGTTCCCCCTCCGAGAGGGAAGGCACCAGTGGGGCCATCCAGCGCACTAGGCAATCTACTTAAGGTGTCGCTGAGGCGGGTCGGTCATTACAGCTGATGGCAGCGGGGGGGGGGCGGAGATCGTCATCCAGCATGGCCAGGGAGCTGTTTCCTGGGTTTCTCCCCAGAGAATGACGTGCCACTGACGTTAAGGCGAACGCCGATGTCCGTCACTCCCCCAACGATCAGAACCCTGACCTCCTGCTATGCTCCTGGCCTCCGCCAGGGGCCAGCAGGTGCCCGGTTCGCATTCCCCACCCTCCCCCCAGAGAAGGTGAGCTGTCTGCGGATGCTCCTTCCTTCTCCCCCGGCCGGCCCACCAGCAACCAGAGTCCGTCCCCGAACCTAGGTCGCCAGCGTTACAAGTGGAAATCCAGCCGCTGCGCAGACGGGCTGGCACCCATAAAGTTTTTAACGGGGCATGGGCATCCCAGACTTTTAAGAAGATAGATGTGAAGTAACTGAGGCAATGTCGACTGAGAGGGAGGAGAAGATGAGACCAGTTTGCCCAAGCCAGGTCATGGAGTAGTTTACTCACGTCATGGGATTTGAGGGGGGGCAGTGCTGGATGAACTTTGGTGGAGTGGGAGGAGGACAAGACTTCCTAATGCAGAAGGTAGGGCAGTGATCGCTGAGTGCTTCGGGTAAGATTCCAGCAGAGCAGGTAACGGTGGGGGTGGGTTCTGAGCACCCAGTCTGGTAGGGAATGAGTTTGAGACTTAGGGTTAGGAAGGGTGGACTCATTAATCAGCTGGGTGAGGTTTAATGCTTCGATCTGGTGACGTGAGTTAAGTGACAATGGGGAGAGCCAGTTGATTTTAAAGTCGCCGAGAAGGATTAGTTGGCCTGCGGATGCGAGGGCTGAGACTGCGGAAATGTGGGAGATAAGGGATTGGGGGGGGGGGAATTTCCTAGTAGGCATATAAAACCCCTATGAAAAGAGGTGAAGAAGAAAGAAAAGCTAGATTTGCTCAGAGGAGTTTGTTTGAGCAAGGGATTGCTTCACAGTGGGAGATCGTGTACTTTAGGGAACTGCGAGAGAGTAGATAGCCATCCCGCCTTGTATCTCTCCACGATCTTGCTGATGGAGGTTAAAATCTGGGAGTGCCAGTTGGGAATCAGGGATACGGGAGGATAACCATGTTTCTTATGCAAAGGATGTCAGGGGAGTACTGAATGACCCATACTTTTAATTTGTCCAATTTAGGGAGTAGGCTTCATGCATTTAAGTGGAAAATCTGCAGGCCTTTAGGAGGGAGGTGGTAGGGCTAGGTGGGCCGGGATTAGGCTTAACGTCCCCTAATAAAAGTATAAGGACCAAAAGGTGTAGGTGAGGGACATGACACTTAAACTTGATTCGGAAAGCTTGGATGGGGACATGCAAGGGAGGTGTGGATTTAGTTTAGTTTATTAGTCTAGGAATTAATACCTTTGAGCCAGGGCTCTTTTACAAAGGTTCCACGTCACAAAGAACATTTAACAAAGCACGATACACATTACAGGTAAAACCAGACAGGAAAGTTACATCATAAATTTGCTATTAACAGTTTAAGGCAGTAACGTTTTTAAGTTTCATAGAAAACAAGCTATAACAGGTTCAAGCGAGTAGACAATTTCGAGGTTAAGGAAACTTCCAGGAGAGGGTGATCATTAGGTGCCAAAGGAGGCTAGAGAGGAGGGAAAGGTGGTGGCGGGAGAGTAAGTGAGAGGGACAGGAAAAGGGGGAGTGAGTTTGGGTGGGAGACAGGAAGTAGTAGAGGTACCAGAGGGTTCATTAGTCAGGGAGGAAGAGGCCTCAGATGTGAGGATGGACATGAGGAGTAGTAGTCTTTATCTAGCGCAATCACAGTTGCTAGTGGTGGTGAGGTGGGCATAGAGCATGGATTTGAAAGCTTCAAGCGAGGGTTGAGGATAGAGTAGGTGGACTAAAGCGCATTGAACCATGCCGAGACCCTGTATACGAAAGATCTTTGTCCCTGTGCAGTCGGCATCTCGGAACCAGGAAGGTTGGCGTTCAGATCTGGTGGAGGTCGTGAGCCAGGATTCAGTCGGAGTAGGTTTTGAATACATAATGGAGTCAGTCCCAAGATAGATTTTTTGCCATTGCAGGTGAGATAAATAAGACGATTTGATAGGTTCAGCCAGCCTGATTCATAGTACAGATCACACGTGTGAGTCAGTCTTTGAGCCCCCGTGAGGAGCCGGCAGGCCTTATTTAGAGTGATTGAGATACGCCTTAGAGCAGTGGAGGTAGCTGAGCCATAAATAATAAGGCTATAGTCAATGATTGAGATTATGGAATTATGGATTGAGATTATGGAATGATATGCAAATGATGGAACTCTAATTGGCTCGTGCCAGTTTCAAACTGCTGCCCTAGCAACTGCTGCACTCTGAGTGCTTCAGATTCTTACGGCGCCTAACTGGGTATAATACCCCCTAGCTGATCTTTACATAATAAAGAAACAACTGCCTCCCAAGATCAAAAATTCCCAAGAGACCGACCTAAAAGACCACAAGGAAACCAACTGGTTTAAAGGGTGAGTCTCTAACCTGGCCTATATGTAGCTTTAAAGCAGAGATGCAGAACAAAAATTCACTCCACTTTTTTTAAGGTTCTAGTAGGGGAGGCAGGGTGGGTGCTGTAATCATAATGAGCGATCCCTTTGAAGAAACAAGATTACTATGGTGAGTAATTTTTTCTTCTAACCCCAGGAATCACTCATTATGATTAAACTGATGCAGACTACCAAACAGTATCTTTGGAGATTGGGCAGAGAACCTGTTTGGGAAACAGGTTCTGCAAAACTGCTGTGCCAAACCTGGCATCACTTCTGGATTGTAGATCCAGGCTGTAGTGCTTTCTGAAAGTGTGCACTGTTTTCCATGTAGCTGATTTGCAGATTTCCAGTAGTGGGATGTCTCTTGAAGCTGCCACTGACGCAGCTGTACCCCTGGTGGAATGTGCCCTTAAGCCCAGGGGTGCCTGTTTACCCCCCTTACTGTAACAAAACTGAATGCATGCCACTATCCAGCGAGCAACTGCACGTTTTGTGGCAGCTCTACCTTTACCCACTTCGCCATAAGTGAGGAAGAGCTGTGTCTGTCCTGGTCTGTGTGCCTTGGTGCTGTTAATGTAATGGCTCAGTGCCCTCTTGACATCGAGGCAGTGAAATTTTCTTTCTGGAGAACTGGAGTTCCCTGTGAAGAAAACAGGTAGCGTCATAGACTGATTCAAGTGAAAATCAGATGCCACTCTGGGGAGAAATTTCCTATTGGTCCTGAGGACCCCCTTATCCCTGTGAAATGAGATGTAGTCCACATCTGTACACAAGGCTTGCAGCTCACTGACGGAGGTGATGGCCACCAGAAACACAGTTTTCCAGGTGACATACTTCAGGTCTGCAGTTGCCATAGGTTCAGATGGTGGCTCCATCAGCTTGGCAGTGCAGATGTTTAGATTCCAGGCTGGGATGGGTTCCCTCAGAGGAGGGTGAAGGAGGTTGAGGCCCTTAAAGTATTTCCTGAAAACTGTACGAGAGACCATGGACCTTTCCTTACCAGCTGACAGGTAAGCAGAGACTGAAGCCAGATGGACCTTCAGGGTCGAGGCACTCGGTCCTATTGAGTGCAGGTGTGTCAGGTAATCCAGGAGAACAGCAAGGTCAGCCCTGAAGGGGTCAGTACCCTTACCTGAGCACCAGCTGGAGAATCTCTGCCACTTAGAGGAATATAATTTTCTAGTGGAAGGTTGTCTGGAGCCCCTAAGCACTGTCAGGACTTGTTCTGACAGCTTGATGCTAGCAAACTCTTAAGTCCTCAAGAACCAGGCCTTGAGTCTCAGTGATTTGAGGTTGGGATACAGGATCCTGCCCTGAGAGGAGAGTCAGTAGGTTGTGCCTCCTGGGCAAATGAATTGGGGAGGTCACTGACAGAGTCAGTAGATGCGAGTATCCTTGCTAGCTCGACCAGTCTGGTGCCACCAGTATCATTGTTGCTGATTGGGACCTTAATTTCAGTAGGATCCTGAATATCATTGGGAAAGGAGGGAAGGCATACACAAACTTCCCTGACCAATCCAGGGCCATTGCATCTAGGGGAACTGTATCCTTGTGAGGGGGCCTGCAGCAGTACAGGGGCAATTGGTGATTTTCTGTAGAGGCAAAAAGATCCACATCTGGAGTGCCTCACCTTCTGAAAACTGAGTTGAGTATCTGAGGGTTCAGAGACCACTCGTGGTGGTCCTGACTTATCCTGCTGAGAGAATCTGCCAGTACGTTGTCCTTCCCTGGAAGGTGTTTGGCTGATAGATACACCTGCATGCGGTATGCCAGGGACCACAGCTTCATTGCCTCTGTGCTAAGTGGGGCTGACCTGGTTCCTCCTTGTTTGTTGTTATAGTACATGGTTGAAGTGTCTGTCCTGACCTGCACCACCTTGTTTTGCAGATGTGGGGCAAACGCCAAAAGAGCTAAGTACACTGCCCTGAGCTCCAGCATATTTATGTGCAACAGGGACTCTTGAGGAGACCATATGCCAGTTGCTGTGTGATCCAGCATGTGTGCCCTCCAACTGAGAAGGGAACTATATGTTGTGAGAATTAAGGAGGGCTGTACCCTTAGAAAGGGTACACCTACCCTGAGGTTTTGTTCGTCCAGCCACCACTGAAGTGCCTGCAGTAGACTGTGGGTGACTGCCCTGCAGTAGGCTGTGGGTGACTGGAACCAGTTTGGACAGTGGGTCTGTCCTTTGTGACCAGTACTGTCTCAAGTGAAACTTGATGTCTCTAATTTGGAATCTGGAACCTGGCACCACTGTGGTGGCAGCTGCCATATGTCCTAGTAGCCTGAGGAATTCCCTGGCTGGCTTGGGCTTGCTCAGCATACAGGAACTTGCAATTTGTAGGATGCTGTCCACTCTGTCCTGAGGCAGGAAAGCTCTGCCCAGGCTGGTGTCCAGCTCTGCTCCAGTGAAGTCCAGCACTTGTACTGGCTCTTGCTGTGATTTATGCTTGTTTATGAGGAAACCTAGGGACTCCAGCATGGATTTTGTGAGTGCCAGTGACTGCCTTGCATGTTGCAGGGACTGGCCTACAACTAACCAGTCCAGGTAGGGGAAGACTGTCGCACCTTGTTTTCTCAGGTGTTCAACCACCACTGCTAGACATTTTGTGAATGCCCTTGGTGCAGAAGTCAGACCGAGTGGGAGTGCTGCAAATTGGTAATGACCTGAGGCCAGTCTGAACCTCAGGTACTGTCTGTGAGTTGATCGGAACAGGAATGTGAAAATAGACGTCCCTTAAGTCCAGAGAAGCTAACTAGTCTCCTTTTTGCAGTGTGGGTATGATTATTGAGAGGGTCACCATTTTGAACTTTGGCTTCAGAATGTGCTTGTTCAGATGCCTTAGGTCCAGGATAGGTCGCCAGTCCCCATTTTTCTTTTTGGTAAGGAAGTATCTGGAGTTAGAAGCCTTTGCCTCTTTGGTTTAGGGGCACTGGTTCCACTGCTTTGATTGATAGGTGTTTTAACTCTGCCTCCAGTAGGATTCTGTCTGCAGAGTTGACTGGGGCAAAGATTCTTTCTCTCAGCTTGGGAAGTGATTTGAAGCTGAGTGACAGCCCCTGGCTCACTACCTCCAGGACCCACTTGTCTGTGGTAATGGCATGCCAAACCTGGAGTTAGTGAGCCAATCTGCCACCCACCGGTGATGGTGGTGGGGGAGCAACCTATACCAGCCCATCAGGGATTTTGTGTAGGCTGAGCCTGGGTTTGTGGTGAGGGAGAAGTCTGTCTCATGGCCCTTCTACCCCTCCCTCTGAAATAGCCTTTCAGCTGCTAGTAGACCTGCGAAGCCTGTGCTTAGAAAAAAGGTGGAGGATAGGATTCCCCTACCCCTGCCTCCCCTATTTTGGACCCTATAAAAGGTGGTAGGCTTTTCTTTAGAATTACTTCTATAGGTGGCCTTATATTCCTGCCCCCTTTCATGTAGGCCTCTGTTTTGTAACCGAATAAGGAATTTTTCTCACATGGAAAATCCATAGCCTTGGCCTGAGTGTCCAAGGTTAGGCTGGTAGCTCTTAGCCAGGCAAATCTGAGGGAGACAGATAAAGCCATCAGTCTGGCTACAGTGTCGTTAGCATCCACTGCCTTGTGGAACTGATATTTGGTGGCATCAAGGGCAGCCCGTGCTGTTTCTTGCAAGTCAGCTGCCACTTTACCTGGGACTTTATCAGACAGATCAAGGACATAATTCCATAGTGCCTTCTGATATTGGACAGCATAGGCCTTATAATTTGCCTGCCTAACGAGTGAGGCAGCCATAAACCCCTTCTTTCCCATGGTATCCATCTTTCTTGAGTCCTTGTCAGGAGGATGGGTTGCTAAGGGGATCCTGGCCTTGTAACAGGCAGCAGCCTGGACCACCCCTTCAGAATCAGGGCGACTAAACAGAAAATCAGCAGTGGCTTTATCCAGCAGACCTCTCTTCTGTATTTTCTTGTCCGCTCCAGGTATCGAAGTTGGAGTCTTTAATATTTGCAGCACAGCCTCTTTTGAAGATTTGTGCATAGGCAACAGAAGGTGTTTTGTGGGAGCTAGTTCTATCATATCCAGGAAATCTGCTTCCTCCACACCCTCCTCCGTCTCCTGGAGGGGGAGATTTAGGGTATCCACCATGTTTTTTTTACAAAAGCATAATGTAAGATGTAGTCTTCTGGTCCCCTGGGAGGGGAGGCAGAGTCATGTTCTGGGGAGACCTCTGGTTCTGTAGGTTCCCTTTCATACTCCTTTTCATCCTCCTATGGATTACAGTACAGAGGTTGCTGTTCCTGTGGTGCTGGAACTGGCACAGGAACCGGTGTAGCTGGTGTGGGAACTGGGATCACAGCCTGTAAGGCTTGTAAAATATGTAAAGCCTTTGCAGTGTCCTCAGCTGAGGGCATATTTTGTTTGCCTACTGGGAGCTCCTTAGCCTTTTCGGTTGGAGGCACAGCAACATGTTTTTCTTTGTATTTTTTCTTAAGTGGGACAGTTTCAGCTACTGTCCCAACAGCTCTTTTAGATTTGTCTTGTTCAGTCTTATCTGACCCCTTGTCAGTGTCCTTGGGCTTACCCCTGTCCTTATTAGGAAGAGGCGTTTCCTCCTGCAGTTCTAGCAGATGCAGAAGCCATTTCCTCTAATTTTTTAGATCTCATTTTCAAAGTCTTGGGACAGAAAGTTTTACAAAATTCACAATTTGAAAAAATGTGTCTAGTTCCGGGTACTGGATGTGGTCCTGGCAGACAGTGACCAGATTGGGGGCCTGGAGGTAAGGGACCCATTGGCAGGGAGTGACCATGCCACAGTCTGGTTCTGCCTGGACCTAGGAGGGGTAGAAGGCTGCACAAAGACGGAAGTAACCGACTTCAGGGGGGTGGATTTTAAGGAAATGGGAAGGATCCTTAAGGAGCATTTGGATGGGATTGGGTCAGACATGGACGCTGATAGTAGGTGGGAAATCATCAGGAGAGGGGTGCAGGATGCTACCAGCACCTGTGCAAGAGTAAGACGAAAATGCGGTAGGGCCCAAAAACCCTGTTGGTGGACCAGGGAGGTCCAGGAGGTGGTGCGGGGCAAGAAAGCAGCCTATAAGAAATTCAAGTGCTCAAGGAGTGAAAGGGATCGAGGGGAGTATGAGCTGTTGGCTAGAAGGGCCACTAGAGTGGTGAGGGCGGCTAAGGCAAGGAAGGAGCAGAACCTGGCCAGGGAAATTAGGAGAGGGAAAAAGGGGTTCTTTAGATACATTGGGGAAAGACGAAGGGTGAAGGGGCAGATTAGCAGGATTAAATCAGGGAGAGATGGGCACAAGACCCAGAGGAGCAGGCTGAGGTACTAAATGAGTACTTCACCTCAGTTTTCACCAGGGAAAATGGGGATGCTGCATCATACATGGGAGGAGACAGAGATAATGAGGAGGGGACCCTTACCAGTCGGCAGGTCTGGAGGGGGCATCACTGGCAGGTGGGGGGGCTAAGCAGGAGAAGAGGTACTGGAGTGGAAATCACAGCAGAGAGTGAGGAAGCCTCAGCCCCTTAAGACGGAGAAAGCACCGGGGCCGGATAAATTACATCCTAGAGTGCTGAAGGAACTTGCAGATGTCCTGGCGAAACCCCTGGCAGAGCTTTTCACCATCTCTCTGAGGACAGGGTGGGTGCCCCAAGACTGGAAGGTGGCGCATGTAGTGCCTATCCACAGGGGGATCAAGGGAGGTGGCAGGGAACTACAGGCCTGTCAGCCTGAGATCAGTGGTGGGCAAGGTGATGGAGGGCATTGTCAAGGAGTGGCTAGGGGGGGCCCTGGATAAGTCAGGGTGCCTGGACGATAGACAGCATGGATTCATCCCGGGGAAATCGTGTCAGACAAACCTAGTGGAGTTCTATGACTGGGTGACAAGTGCCTTGGACCTGGTAGACCAGTGGATGTCCTCTTCTGGACTTCAGCAAGGCATTTGACTCTGTTCTCACGGGGCCTGTTGGATAAACTAGAGAAATGGGGTGGGAAACCAGATGATCCGATGGATAGGCAATTGGCTCCAGGACGGACCCAGAGGGTCTAGTTGGTGGGATAATCTCTTCCCAAGGAGGGTCATTAGTGGGGTCCCACAGGATCAGTCCTTGGGCTCCTTCTGTTCAACGCCGACGATCTGACATAAGGACAGGAATCAGGAGTGAGATGAGTCTCTTCCAGATGACTCAAACTGGGGCAGTGGTGGATGGGGAGGAGGGAGGGTGGCCCTGCAGGGGACCTGGAGGCTCTGGAAAGATGGTCTAGAAAGTGGAAGCTGAGGTTTAATGCAGGAAATGCAGGTACTCCACCTGGGGCCAGAAACCCAGGCCAAGTGTACACCCTGGGGAATACTACAAGTCTCAGTGGCTGAGAGGGACCTAGGTGGGGTGGATGTCAAGATGAACAACTCTGAGACTTGTAGGAGGGCAGCAGCCAAGGCCAACAGGATGCTGGGATGCATCGCTAGGGGATCACTCCAGAAGGAGGGAAGGATACCCTCTGTATAACTGCTTGGTGAGGCCGCACCTGGAGTACTCGTGCAGTTTTGGAGGCCACACTTAAAGAGGGACATTAACCTCCTGGAGAGGGTCCAGAGGAGGGCAACCAAAATGATTTGGGGCTTGGGGGACAGGACCTATGAGGAGAGGCTCGAAGAGCTAAATATGTACACTTTGGAAGAGAGAAGGGACCGGGGGGACATGATAGAGGTCTTCAGGTACATGAAGAGGTAAATAGGGGAGGAACAGTGAGGGTGCTTCAAGGAAGGAGGAAGGGGCCACTAGAGGGCATGGGTGGAAGCTGGAGGGAAGATTCAGGGAGAAAGGAGGAGGTGCTACTTCACTGAGAGGGTGGTAGAGCCATGGAATGCACTACCTAGGGGCTGGTGGAGGCAGAGACAGTGGAGGGGTTCAAGAGGGGTGGGACAGGTACAGGGGAAGGGTTCAGGAAGCAAAATCCAATGCAGCAAGAATATCCGGAACTGGGAAGGGAGAAGCCAGAGAAGGCGAGGGGGACAGCAAGGTCAGCACCCAGGGTGGGGGCTGACCAAACGAGCAGACACGAAAGACCATTAGGCCTATTCTGCTGGCATTTTAGTATGTTAGTATGTTCCCAAACAGAACAGACAAAGAGAATGCTTGTCTGCTTTTGCTATAACCTGACCACAAGACTCACCGTATTTAAACCCCATGGGTCCTGTTCGTTTTTTAGGTTTATCAACAGGGACCTCTGACACCGAGCAAAGTACATAAATTTAGACGTTTGCAAAAACAATATGTTCCCTGGAACCAACAAATTTAAAGAACCACTAATGGTTTCTGGAACCGAGCGCTTACCAGTTCCCTGACAGGAGAGGGAACCAAAAATAAGCTAAATTTAAATAAAAATACAAACGATTGACTGATCCTAAAGGGAATCGTTGAATAGACAAGAATGAATGCTAAATTTGAGGTAAAAACCTTACAGAGAAGCGCAAGTCCCTCGGTTCCACGGAACCGTGAGGGAACCGCAAAAAAAGATTAAAAAAAACAATAAAACACTACGAAACTACACCAAATTAACTTATAAAGGCAGCAATCTAAAATTAATTACTTAAAATGGTACCTATCGACTAAATGAAAGTGTTTGAAGTAAGTTGAAGGACAGTTCTCCGGGACGTCTTCACTAGGCAGGCAGAGTAAAGAATCTGAAGCCCTCGGAGTACAGCAGTTGCTAGGGCAGCAGTTTGAAATTGGCACGAACCAATTAGAGTTTCATCATTTGCATATCATTCCATCTCTCTCTGGGCAGTTCAACACAGGAGGTTGACTGCATCAGTTTAATCAAAATGAGTGATTCCTGGGGTTAGAAACAGTCATTTCACCATTGGGACTATGCAAACAGTAGGCAAATTAAATCTATCACCAACACTCTGCTGGCATATATTACAATTAAGTAGCACAATTGTAAACATAAAGTACAAGCCTTTAGAAAAGTAATACGATACGTTTTACACCAGTTACAAAAATAAGATGCAAATGCAGCAGTTTGGAGGGCTGTGGGGCATCGCTGTAGTCCGAACCTGTGAGGCTCAGTTTCAGGCTCCTGCTGGGCTGAGTGTGCTCCAATGGGGAGCAGAGGAGCCTATGAGGCTCTGTTTCAGGCTCCTACTGGGCTGCGTGTGCTATGACTTGGAGCAGGGGAGTCTGTGAGGCTCCGTTTCAGGCTCCTGTGAGGCTGAGTGTGCTCCAGCTGGGAGCAGGGGAGACTGTGAGGCTCTGTTACAGGCTCCTGCTGGGCCGAGTGTGTTCCAACTGGGAGTGGGGAGCAGGCGAGCCTGTGAGGCTCTGTTTCAGGCTCCTGCTGGGCTAAGTGTGCTTGTAGCCTGCTGTCTGGAAGAAAGCCATAGCTTGGGTTGATCCAGAAGAGCTCCTAAGAATAGCAGTTGCTAGGAGGATAGTAGCTATGACTGAAGTTCAGTAAGACTCCCATTTAAGACAGGAATTGAGAAACAGTGGTTACTGCCTATTCTGTCTCTTATCTGGACAGGTTTGAAGTTAGCCAACGTCCAAGAACAGGAAGACTTGGGGAATCTTAACTTTCTCAGGTGCACAGCGAGCATTACAAGCACTATGTAAGACTCTTGGCGCCTGGTTTGGAGGTCTCGAGATTTGTTCTAGGTTCATCTGATGCCTTAAGAGACTGCCCCATGTGCTTTCTAAACAGGTGCCTGGATTCTTCAAATCACAGAAAGGGGTCACACTCTGGAACTCATCGAGCTGCTCCCAGAGACTCCTCCAGTGCCTTCCACCTACCCCCCCCCGACCCACCTGTTGGTTGTCGGGGAGGAGATACAGTCCTTTCTGCGAAAAAAGGCCATTGAGCCAGTGCCCAGGTGCCAAAGAAACATGGGGTTTTACTCCAGGTTCTTCCTGGTCCCCAAAAGAACTGGACACCGGAGGCCCATCTTAGACCTCAAGGATCTCAGTCTGTATGTGCAGTACAGGAAGTTTTGAATGGTAACTCTGCCAGGCTTGCTGCCCCTCCACAAGCAGGGTGACTGTGTTGTCTGGACATGCAGGATGCGTACCTGCACATCTCAGTGTTTCCACCCCACAGGAGATTCTTCCAGTTTCTTTTCCAGGGTGGGCATTACCAGTTCAAAGTACTGCCCTTTGGCTTGTCCTACGCGGCGAGAGTCTTTACCAAATGCTTGGCAGCAATAGCTGCAGCTTCCAGAATGGAGGGACTATATGTTTTCCACTGTCTGGATGATTGGCTCCTAAAGGCCCCATCCAGGGAACAACTCCTACGTACTCTGGAGGGAAGTCTTCAGCTGTTTCTCTCCCTGGGCATTACGGACAACTTGCCCAAGTCTGTCCTAGTCCCGTCCCAAAGGCTGCAATATAAAGGGGCAGTTCTAGACTTGGTGCAGGGAAAGACCTTCCTGTCTCAGAAAAGAGAAGAGAGCCTTATTACTCAGGTTCAGGAGGTCTCCCAAAGCTGTTGTGTCCCTGCAACAGAGAACTTGAGGCTGTTGGGATTGATGGCTGCGCCATCCTCACTTCCACTGGCCAGGCTCCACATACGCATTCTCCAGTGGACTCTGATTGCAGAGGGACCAGTGTATGGATGAATTAGATCAGTTAGTGCTGGTCTCCTCCCCTGTCTGCAAGGTGCTCCAGTGGTGGATGGAACCCCTGAACCTGCTGCAAGAGGTCCCCTTCCAGATCCCCCACCAAAGCAGATCCTCACCACAGATACCTCAAGTTTTGGCTGGGGGCTCATCTAAACCCCTTTCAAACCCAGGGCTCTTGGTCCCAGCTCAAAACCTCCCTGAATATCAATGTCCTGGAGATCGGGCTGTCCTGTATGCCATGCAGGCCTTTCAGAACCATCTCCTACCAGGTCAGCTGCTGATTCAGTCTGACAACCTCAGTGTTGAGTATTTCATCAACAAGCATGGGGAAGGGACACATTCGTATCCCCTGTGCAGGGAAACCTTGAGTGTGGTCCTGGGCATTAGACCACGGTCTAACTTGGTGGCTCACATTCCGGAGTGCTAAACACTCTGGCAGACAGCCTCAGCCAGATGCAGTCCAGCTTGCATGAGTGGGAGCATCTCTCATCCATCGCAGAAGGTCTGTTTGACAGATGGGGTCTTCCATAGTTGGACTCGACACAAAACTGCCCAGTTCTAGGGATGTGGATATGATGTACTATCCACACTTCTGGCAGTGTTCCTTTCGCCTTTAAATCCACCAGAAAGTCTTCAGGCTAGCCCCTCCCACCAACCCAGCTGGTAACTTCCTTGGCACCGCCCTGTGACAACAGCTGGAAGAAGGTTCCCTCTTAACCGCACTCCACGCTGAGTAGGCCCTTTGCTTTATTAATCCTTCGAATTGTGATATTCATATTCAGGTTTCTGTCATTCACCTCATCCGTGATGGACAATGCAAAGTCGGCACCAGGATTCAAGTGATGTGCTTGGGGGCAGAAGATGTCTCGAACAGACCCACACACCATGTGCATCTACTGCCTGGGTCACAAGCCTCATGTGTCATCCTTCAACTTTGGAGGATCAGCATGCATGACTTCTGCTGGGGCGCCTGGATGAACTGGATCCTTCCGTTAAATCCAAAGACGTCCGTCGGGTGGGGTCCACTGAACAGCTTGCGGCATTTGAGGAAGCTGCGGCTCAAGCTGTGGAGCAGGCTTCCTCGGCTTCGGCCTTTTTGCTGCTTCCTTTAGGTGCCTCCTTTTCTGGGGCGTTTAGGGACTTGTGCCAGTCCCTTCCTACCCTTGGGCAGTGACCTTCTCAAGCACTAAGCTAAATCTAAAAGAGACTAAAAGAAGTTTTACGCCGTCGATCGTGGCATCGCAAGTGCTCTCTGGCCTTTGATTCTCATGTTCCTTTGGAGGTTTCAACTGCGGTCCATCCTAGGCCGCTGGCTCCATGATTCACCATTGGGCCAGTTGGTAGAGATGTCAGGTGATCATCCAGCCGAGATTTTTCTCAAACTAGTTGACCCATTGTCACCAGATGAGGCCAATACCTTCCTCTCCAGGACCCCGGTCCTGCCTGTGACCTCGCCAGAAGGGTCGGATCGGCACGCTGATCTACTCCCTCTTCTCCTGGATCCAGTGGACCCAGAGGACCCTTGTCTTTCACCGGCTTCTTCTGATACCTGCCAATGGTGACCCCGACGGTAGAGATTGTGGTCCAGATCCCCTACTCCCGTGTCTCATAGTCTGCGTCAACATTGGTGCTCCTGCTCTCGACATTTGGGTAAGCAGCATCTCCATTATTCTTCCTCCTCGAGCGAGGAGAGGCTCCACCACAAGATGCATCGATGCTACGAGTAGCTTATATGGCAGCAGCTCCTGTTTACCGGGGTTGAGCCAATTCTGGCCATCACCCCAGGGATCACATGGATTCAACCACAAGAGCCTCAGCCTACTCCAGCTCGAATGGTACCGGCTCTGTCCCCTCCGGCCTCTCCGCCTATTCAGGTGGAGCCACCGCTGAAACAGCCAAAGACTGGGCCGCCTTCTAAAGATAACCACCCCAGGGCTTCCTCATCGGCTGTTGGTCACTGTCACCCTTGATTGACCCCGTCTGGTCAACGGGGATTCGGGCGGTCGACCCCTGTTTGATGAATCCTGAGAGTCCGAGGGCTTCTCCCTTCACTACTCAGTGGACGAGGAGTTGGCTGAGGATTTATCAACTGAGCATGGTCCCACTTCCTATATGGGTGTTCTCCGTCTCTTCTCAGAATCTATGGATCTTAATATGAAGCCTGTTCAGAAACTGGCTCGACACTCGCTTACCGATATTCTAGACTGGGGTGACTATCCTGGGGAAGCCTTCCCGGTTGCCGAGGCCATTCTTGTCCCTGCTCTGGAGCTCTGGCAGCACCCAGCCTCTTACCTGGTGTCCTCAGCCTGGATGGCCCCCAAGGATGCAATACCTACCGGAGCTCTTTCGGGTTTCTCAGAGCACCCCTTGGCTGAGGGTTTGGAGGCCGACGCTGTGTTTAGGCGCACTGGCAATGTCGAGGACATGGATAAACCTTCTGACAAGGAATTCAAGAAATTGGATCACATGGCCAAGAAAGTATATACTGCCTCCTTTCTCGGCCTTCGGCAGGTGAGTTTGGCCCTCCTAATAACCCACTTCACTCATGCCCTTTTGGGCATGCTTGATGGGGTTTTTCCCCATCTTCCGGCAGACTTAAAGGCAGCGGTCAAGCAGGCCTGGGATCTGGGCTGAACTATGGCTAAGCAGCAGCTCCAGACAGCCGTGGACATCAGCAACTCTTTCGCTCGGTCTTGCGCAGCCGCAGTAGCTATGCGCCACAGAGCTTGGCTGCGGATCTTGACCTTTAACGTGGATACCCAGCACAAGTTGGTGAATGTCCCCTGCTTGGATGCCGATTTGTTTGGTCGAAGGGTACCTAACTTCGATTGAGAAGTCCAGTACCACCTTGGACTTTGTGACCTCCACCCAGAGGGATCCTTCTGTGGTGCAGGAGGTCCAGTCCGTTCCTTTGGGGGGGCGGTTGGGAGGCACCTCTTAGGTGTCTGTCTTGCAAGATTCTTTATTTATAGGCCAGGCTGAAGATTCCTGAGGGAGGACGGCCTTATCATTCTCCGCCAGGACTACAGTAGGGTCCTCAAAGGCCTGGGAGGCCAAGATGGGTCGATCGTTGGGAGCAGCATGCTTTCTATCTATGGACTTAGCCACAGAAGGAATGAGAGCGGGATTATTCCATACCATTTGAGAAAGCGTTTCAAAGGAGAGCTGTACCGGAGGAGTCAAATCCATAGGGATCTCCGGAACATGGAGGTATTGGAGTCTTAACAGCTGCCCAGGATAGATATCTGTAGTCTGAAGAGAGAGTGGAATTCCAATTTTTTTAGCAGAGACTTAAAAGACAGGTCTTCGACCAGAGGCTCTGCTACAGGATGAGATCCTTCCACATCATCACCCAGGCGAAGTTCTGGGTCAGGCTCAGTGTCATCTCCTGAAAGCCCAGGAGGACTGCATGGACAGGAAAGGAGTGAAAATCAGAAGGAAATGAAGAAGGAAAAGGATTCAGAGAAGATGAGCCCTGAAGACTGGACGACGCCCTAACAGACCTCGGCGCTGAAAAGCCGCACGGTGCCAAGGACGGCATCGATGTGGCACCCGACGCCGAGGACGGCACCAACAACCTGAACGGCGCCAAGGATGGCGCTGACAGCTGCATCGACGCCGCGGACAGCGCCGAACGAGCCACCGATGCCAAAGGCACCGAAAACATCCCAAGGCTCTGAAAAACAGGATTTGAGGAGAAAGAAGGATGAATACCAGGAGATAGAGGCATCAGTGTGGCCTCCTGCGCCGCAGCCATGTGAGGGGTGAAGCACCCAAGCGCGGAGTCGACGGCACCGAAGAGGGTCCGCGCAACTAGGGAGGCCCAATCGCCCTACCCGATCCCCCGAAAAGCCCAAAGGTTCTGGAGTGACCGGGCCAGGCAGCTGGACCAACCTCCAAGCCCATTGCTGCATAAGAGCAGCCCACTGATGAAACTGCTCATCTGAAGACCTACCGGAGGGTGGGGTAGGGCTCCGATGTTGAAGAGGTCGGCGACCGGAAACAGAAATCGGCGACTCCGAAGGAGGAGACCAGTAACTAGCCATAATAACCGACTGTCAACGTGCAAACATACCGGGGGCGATCTCGAGTGATGCCTTCTCTGTTTTAACCTACAGGTCGAAGAAGAGCTCGAGGCCGAATGGTACAGAGAATAGGACCCTTTACTTTTATGCTATGGGGGGACCGCCCATCCCCTCAGGCACTGGACTGTCCATTGTCAGACCCCCCCCCCCAGGAGAGGGCAGCGGACCGGACCCAGACCAGCTGACTAAACAACTTTCATACGAAGTCTCCTTACCGTCACCTGACCCGCTCATGGTCGACTCCGTCAATGTAGGCTGAGACGTCTTTTCTTTAATAAGAATAAATAAACTAAGTGGTACTTATTCGAGATAATATTACAAAACAATAAAACTGAAAACTATGCTGCTAGTTTGAAGTTTGACTCTCAGCGGGCGAGCGAAGTCGTCACTGAAGTGCACTCGACGGCAGGAAAAAAGGGACTGAGGCGGTTTGAGGGTCGACGCCAGGATAGTCATTACCGCACGAGTTGATGCAAGCCGCGGGGCGCTGCCAGCTCTCCTCGGGTCCATCTCTGGTGCCGACCCTCTGCAAAAGGTTTGCTCCCGCTGGGTCCTAGCACCTCTAGTGTAGTCTCATAAGTGTGAATGAGTGGTGGAGACTTTATGTCCAGCAAGATTAGGGATCCTTAAAAAGAGAAAAGGTTCCCTTCCTTCTAACTCTCTGGAGAAAACATCCCAAAAATACAGGATTAAAAGAGAGGTGTAGCAGGCCACTGAAACAGTAGAGGAAGTGGACTGTAGGGGGAGAAGCTGAACTGGTAAAGGAAATGGGCTACAAAATTCTTAGCCCTTAGAGCGTCAGCTCTTTTTCCAAAGGCCTTGTCCCAAGGGGGACAAAAAAAGTATCCAACAGCGAAAAATGAAAACTACATACTCACCGTAATTCTTGCTGCTGGGTTAGAGTACCAAGCTAATACCAAATTCCTCAAGCGTGGTGGTAGGAGACGGAGCTCACTCAGGACAGAAGTCCATTAAGGATTGTCCTGCCAAAGGAAGCGTGCTGTCTGGCATGAAGATCCAGAGCATAGTGCTTAACAAAAAGTATGCACTGAGCTCCAAGTAGCTGCTTTGCAGTTGTCATCAATGGGAACATTCTCTGCCAAAGACGCAGCAACAACTCTGGTAGAGTGGGCGTGCACTTGGCCCTTCAACTTGACCTGCACCAATGAATAACAGCGGACACGGCATGCCAGTATCCAAGCAGAAATATACTTAATGGAAACTGGCTGACCGAGCCGGGCAGAATTGAAGGACATGAAGAACTGCTTGTATTTACAGATGTCCTTTGTTCTGTCAGTGTAGAACTGAAGGGCTCTTTTAATATCCAGAGGGTGACGGGTGTGTTCCCCTTCATTCTGAAAGTTAGTAAAATAAGTAAGCAGTACCAAGGGCTGGTTGAGGTGAAATTCTGAAACCACTTTGGGCAGAAATGTAGGGTGTGTATGGAGAACCACCTTGTCTTCGTGAAAGGCAGCATGCATCTAAGAGATCCTACGAGCGGTAGTGATGGCCAGTAGAAAGGCAATTTTCTCATCCCAGGAATCCCTCAGTATGCTTGACTATAGCAGTTAGATAGCTGGGTTCAACTGGCCTCGGAGGAGGAGGAGTTTATGTAGATGAGTAAAGTTAAACTAGCAGTCAGATTACTGCCTGTAGGTTGTGCTGTTTGCTAATCAGATCCTTTTCTCCACTTCAGTGGACAGTTTGCTCCAGAGACTCTCGCTCTTCGCTTGAATTTTTCCCTCACAGGAGTTGCATTGCATTTCCCACTATGTATTCTCTGACTGGAAACTACATTTTCTGAGGTAAAAAAATCATTTTTTTCTCTTTTTAAACTCATTTTCTACTATTTTTCCCCCAGTTGTAGGGGAAACTTGCTATTTTCAACTTTTCTTGTTGTGACCTGGTTTTGGGAATGATTCCCACGGTTCCACAGTGCTTGGGATAGATAGTTTTACATTTTTAGTTCCCCTTGGGAAGTGTTTTTTAGCCTTCTGACTTATTTCCTGTCAGACAGACTTTGAACTGGATCTGCATTTTTTTGTAAAAATCTGCTTCATGCCATGACCTTGCTCTTTTTCTTTTGGGTCCAAGTTTTTATAATTTTCTTTTTATATTCAATTGAAAACACAAAAGTTGAATAGCGGTCAGAATTATGACTTCTCAGTCTCCCTCCCTATCTACTAAGTCTACTGAGGAGTAGTCTTCGTCCCATCATAGGAATCAAGATAGGTCCTTTAAGGACTGCAGTGAAAAGAGGTCTGATAAAAATAATGTTGACCAAGCCAAACATAAGACATTCTGAGCAGGTATCTGATTCAGTGCCTGCCAAAAACAAACAAAAAGAAAAACATTGCCTCCCCCGCTGAAAAGCAAAGGGAGACGCCAGTGACAAAAAATATACCTTCTCCTCTGGAGTAGGCAAATGTATAAGACCCTCCAGGCTATGGGCAACTTGTTCATAGACCCACCTGGACTGTCTACCCCTGTTCCATCTAACTCCGATCTAGGTCAGGGTTTTTATTATGATGAAAATGAAGAGGAGGATGGGATAGAGCTAGGCGAGCCCCTGACCAGGAATTTGACTCCCCCTTACCAGGTCAGGAGGATTTCACCTCTCACTACGCTTTTGTCCAACAGTTGGTGGACACCCTTAACCTCTCTATTTAAGACCCCACTGAAGAGGATGAGGAGGCAGACATTTTAGACATGATGGGTCTCCCTCTCACCAAGAAACTGCTCCTGCCAGTCCACAAGTCCCTCCGCAAGGCAACTTTTAAATTGCTACAGAGTCCAATGTCCATTCTAGGGGTGGACAAGAAAATAGAGAAAAGTACCAGCTTCGCAAGAATAGTACTGACTACCTTTATACACATCCTGATCACAAAGGTGTGGTGCAAGCAGCAGCCTGTGACGAGGCTAAAGTACCCTTATCATCACAGCCTCCTGACAAACAGTCCAGAAAACTTGAAGCCATAGGCAAGAAATCTTATACTACAGCCTCCTTGCTGATTCGCGTGGCCACATGCATGGCATACTCAGCAAAGTACCAAAATGCTCTATGGAATTCTGTTCTGGCTATTAGCCAGAAGCTGCCTGACAGCATTGCTCAGGACCTGTCCGAAACAGTATGGACTGCCCTTGATGCCACCAGGTATCAATTTCACATGGCTGTGGATCCAAATGATACCGCCTCCAGGGCAATGGCACAAGCTGTCTCTTAGGAGATTTGCTTGACTATGCACTGCTAACCTTACTCAGGATACCAAAAATAAGGCCATGGATTTCCCCTGTGAGAACAACTCACTTTTCGGTGATAAAACTGAGGTCTGTATGAAAAAGGTGGATGAATATGAAACAACCTACAAGAGCAGTGCAGCTAAGAAAAAAGCCTCTGCTTCCTGCAAGCCCCAGGGAAGGGGAGCCAGAGGCAGAGGTTACTACCCCAGAGCTTTCTATCCAATGCCCATGGACAGACTCTCAAATAAGATGTTTCTTTAGGGGAAGGGGCAGAAGAACTCAGAAGTGTGCTGACCCTGTCCCTTCTACAAAAACTCAGTCCAAGCAAAACCCCTGACAGGATTGTCCAAGTTGTCTCCCCTCTCCCAGTATGAGGAAGGCTCTCCCACTGCCTTTACAATTGGCAAAGCATCACCACAGACAAGTGGGTGCTGGAAGTAGTGGGTGTCACAAACCCACTCCTGTGGGTCGGGTCCACTGAGCTCACAGTGCCCACCCCTTAAGTGCAATCTGTGACAGGGAGGGGAAAACAGAGGATACCCTCTTTGTGTCCTTCTATAGTGCTCGCTGAGTTCACAACTGAACACTTGCCACAAAGTCCCAGGGTCCCCTCTTTACTCTGGATCAGGGTACAATACTTATCTAGAGTCTTGTAGCCAAATGTGAACCCTTCTTGGTTGTTACAGAAAGGGTTAAGATCCAGGTGTTATAACCTCTTCGGGGTAGCGGTGTAACCCTGAGTCTGCCTTCTCCCACAAGGCGTGCAATAACGTGGTTCAAATCCCCAGAGACTCTTCCTTGAGACTTTGGTATTCCACCTATCTTTACCCAGACTTTCCCTTTTCAGACCCTTGTTCAATTTGGTAGCTTATGATGGTACCCCTTAGCAATAACAGTTTAGTCACAGATTATTACTGAACCTCTCACAATCACACACACAGTATAACAATCTCGCTCAGCCAGGTTTCTTAAAAACAAATGTTTTTACTAAATACATAATTATGCATTTACAACTAAAATGTTTTTTTAAATTTGGTCACAGAATAATACAAATAAAAGTGGAAATATACATGAAAAACACACTGTAACTGCTATTTAAAGTTCTACCTTCATGTTTGTAGTGAATTGAAAGTTCAGAAGAATGAAGTCTGAAGAATCCTTTCCTTCTCTTACAGCCACTGGCATTCAATGTCTGACAGTTGGTTCTGTGTCTTGTCAGGAGAGTGTCCAGAATGAAATGCTTCAGGAAAATGAGAGTTTGTTCTGTGTTGGAGCTGCTTAAATAGTCTGGGTCCAGCCTGACAAAAACTGATCCCAAGGGTGGCCTTCTCTTTTAGGCCAGTAGAGGTCACTCTTGCGCTTTCCCCACAACCCAGTTTTCTGGCTGCGTTTGAAGTCTCACTGGTAATACAATTGACACCTGTAAGAGAATTCACACAGGTCTGCCAGAAAGGATATTCCTGTCTTTTTATCTCATAAGATGTAATAATATTATAACGGTTTCCTGGAACCAAAGGTTTCTCCCTTGAAGTGCAGAGTTTATTACAGGCAAATGTATTTCTGGCACATCCCTGTTGGGCAGCCCTTGAAGTAAGTTGGCTTCCTGCCCAGCAAACTTCCCCCTCAGGACAGAGGAAAATCAAACATTTTAGAAATCCAGTCTCTCTCTTTCTCTATGTGACCCTGTCATCCATTTTCCTTGTGGCAGTTTAAACATACACAGACTAACACCATTTCTAGGAGTGTGGATATGTTGTTCATCCACACTCTTCAGCATGTCCCTTTCCCTTTTAAGGTTCGCCGGAAGTCTTCAAGCTGGCTCCTCCCAGCCACCCGGGTGGTATATACCTCGGCTCCGCCCCGTGATGCCAGATCTTGCTTTCTGCTGGATGATTCAGGTTGCCTCCCTCATGCTCACGCATTTCGCATGCCCTGGCTTTCAAAACTTTGGTGTTACCGAAATTAAAAATCGTTTGAGTTAGCGATCACCTTTTCGCATCTTCGATTATGAAAGAGAAATCTTTTCCCGAATTTCGCCGGTGTCCTTGCGGCCAAAAAATGTTGCGCACTGATCCCCACCTAACATGCGTATAATGCCTCAGTGTCTGCCATGACACCTCATCCTGCAGCTTCTGCTTGGCCTTCCATCCCAACATCCTGGACGACCGTCTTGCACGTTTGAACCTAGGGAGACCAGGGAAGAGGAACCCTCTGGTGGGGTCCAAGGAGGCTAGGTGGGCGGGTTCCGAGGCTGCGGGATCCGCCGAGCAATTGGAACGCATGCAAGTGTTCGAGGAAGAAGTTGCTTGTGCTGCAGACTCTTGAAGCTTCTTTGTTCCACTCAACCTGGGCTCCACCTTCTTGGGCTCCTTCAGGGAGTTTTGCCAGTCTCTTCCCACCCGGGGAGAGGCGCCCGTGGGCTCACACTACTCCCGATCCAGTAAGCAGGAGAAGGAACCGAGCAAGTCTTTGTCTCAGCAAAGGTGCTCTTCGGACCAAGAGAGGTCTCAGTCCCAAGAGCATGCGGTCTCGACCTCGGTCAAGATCACGTCTTTGGCCACCGGCTTCACGGATGTTCGGTCGGGCTAGCCAACCGAGGATGCGGCTGATGCGTTCGAGATTGTTCTCGACCCAATCGCCCCGCTGTTGCCGACCCCTGTTGATGACTCTTTAGAGAGGACTCCGATCCTTGTCTTTCCCGATGAGGCGACTCAGCCCACTGGTGTCCCCATCGAGGACCCGGTTCCGGACCTCGGGTATCACCGGTCCCGCCTGTGTTTCCCGAGCAACCAAGTTGGCCCGCCCGATCTCGGTCGAGGTCTAGAACCCCCTCGTCTGGAAGGCCAAGGAAGAGCCATAAGCGCTCCAAACAGAGGCGACGCTATCAGTTGTCCTCGTCCTCCTCAGAGAGGAAGAGGCTCCTACAGAAACTCCGGCTTCTACCCCGGCCATTACTTGGCTTTCGCCTCCTAGTCCGAAGCCAACCCCTTTGGGGCCGAAATCTTCGGTTCCCTGCCCGCGGGGCCGGTGCAACTACCTTTTCGACCTAAGCCAGCCTCTCCACTGATCGTGGTGGAACCGCCACCAAAGCAGCCTGTGGAAGGGGCTCCTTCCAAAGACCACCGACCAGACTTCGGGCTTCCCTGGCGTTTGTCGGTCATGGTCAACCCGGACCTCCCTCAGCGTGTCGAGGGTGATTTAGGCGGCAGGCCGTTGTATCCCGACTCCGCGGATTCGGACTTTACCGGACTGCACTCTCATCTCGGGGATGATGAGTCGTCCATTGGCCTAGGGATGGAGGAAGATCCTTCACCTCATCTCTGAGTCCACAGGGATGCCCCTAGAACCCATCCAGAAAAAGGCGGAGTACCCTCTTACGGACATCCTTAAAAGAGGGGATACCCCGACAGAGGCCTTTCCTGTGGGTGAGGCCATTGTTGGTCCGGCACTCGAACTCTGGCAGCATCGTACCTATTGTCCAGCTCCATTTGCCCACATGGCCCGCAAGTACGCGGTACCCATGGGTCCCTTGCGGGGTTCACAGAGCACCCTTCGGCCAAGAGCCTGGTGATCGCCTCTGTGTCCAGGCGTACTGGCAGTTCTGCCGACACGGATCAACCTCCCAACAGAGTCCAAGCTCAGGTTCTGGAGCCTCCTCCTCCAAGCCTGCTCAGTGGCG
This sequence comes from Neoceratodus forsteri, assembly GCA_016271365.2. Classification (NCBI taxonomy): domain Eukaryota; kingdom Metazoa; phylum Chordata; order Ceratodontiformes; family Ceratodontidae; genus Neoceratodus; species Neoceratodus forsteri. Next base: position 685,006,109 of record JADMNL010000022.1, on the reverse strand, counting down.
GGGTGGAGACTGCCACCCTTACTCCCGTCACGCCAGCTCTGGGTCTTCCTGTGGGGGGCTCCGTCACTTTCTTTCAGCCTGGTCCGTCATCACGTCGCACAGGTGGGTTCTCAAAGTGGTCAGTCAGGGACTGCCTCTAGAATTTGAGCAGTACCCTCCCAGCTGAGCCCGCGCCCCTTGGGAAGAACGGATTTCCGTGCACACCCAGCCGGCTCTTCGAGACGACATTGCTCAGCTCCTCCTCAAGGAGGCAGTGGCGGATCCTCCAGCAGACCCAGGCTTTGTCTCCAGGTACTTCCTGGTGCCCAAGAGACGGGTGGGGTGGGGGCTGGCACCCATTCTAGATCAGCACGCACCGAATCAGTATCTCAGGTCACGCACCTTTCTGATGGTCACTCTGTCCCAGATCATACCATCCTTGGAGCGAAACGTGGTTCTGTTCAGTGGATCTGCAGGACTTGTTCTTTCATGTCCCAATCCATCCCATCAGCGATTCCTCCACTTCAGGGTCGAAGGGAGCTCCGAGCCATGCCCTTCAGCCTGTCATCAGCCCCCATGGATCTTCACCAAGTGCATTGCAGTGGTGGGGGACCATGTACGTCGTCGGGGATCAGAAATTACCCCAACCTCGACGATTGGCTCCTAGCAGGTTCTACCCAGCAGGAGGTGGAGAGGTCCAGGGATCTGACCCTCCAGACCTGCTCTCAACTCGGCCTCCTGATCAACGAGGCCAAGTCAGAACTCGTGCCTTCTCAGGTGATGGGCTTCATCGGGGCAGAGCTCGACTTTTGTTAAGCCAGAGCTCAGCTCCTGGCAGACAGGATGGATGTTCTTTCCTCCTTTGCCCAATCATTTCTGGTTGGGCACTTATGCCGTGCCGGGGACTTTCTGCGCCTTCTGGGTTGCATGGCAGCGTGCACCTCCATGGTCTTTTGGGCCCGGTTGCACATGCGTCCCCTCTATTGGGAGCTGGCTGCCCAGTGGATTCAGCGCCATGGTCATTTCGACCAGCTGATCACTGTAACCCAGAAGATGTGGGACGCTCTCCAGTGGTGGACCACCCCAGACAAGTTGCAGGAAGGGATCCCGTTTGTCTGCCCCGAGCCGACGGTCATCCTTACGACCAATGCCTCTCTCATGGGCTGGGGAGCCCACATGGGGGATGAAAGGGCCGATGGGCTCTGGACCCCCGAAGAGTCCCGATGCCACATCAGCCTGTTGGAGCGCAGAGCAGTCAGACTGGCACTGTCAGCTTTTGCTCCTCAGCTCCGCGGTCAAGTGGTTCAAGTCCAGACGGACAATACCACGACCATGTACTACCTCAACAAACTGGGTGGCATGTACTCCCGTCTGCTATGCAAGGAGGCGCTCCACATCTGGGCCCTCATGAGCCGATTGGAGGTGGATCTTCTAGCCATCCATGTGGCAGGAGCCTCGAATCATCTGGCGGATGCTCTCAGCCGCTTGGGCCAGATATCCCACCGCCTGTTCTCCCACTGAGGCAAACTGATGGTGGACCTGTTTTTTCTCCAGGGAAAACACCAAGCTGAGGCTGTTCCATGCTCACCACCCTCAGCAGGGCTCGCTGCAGGGGGATGCTGTCTCGAGGCCATGGGCCCCAGGCTTCCTCTACGCCTTCCCTCGATCCACAAGGTGAGGAGGGAAGGTGATCCTGGTAGCCCCAGACTTGCCGCGCCAGTTCTGGTATCCAGATCTCCTCAGCCTCAGCTGCAGGCCCCCGGAGCGGCTTTGTACACGCCCGGACCTGATATCACTAAATCAGGGGAAGGTTTTCCATTCGGCCCTTCAATCCCTGCACCTCACAGCCTGGTACCTGAGCAGCTAGAGTTCCAGGCTTTGGGTCCTTCCGAAGATATCTTCACCGTGGTGGAGGCATCTAGAAAGGAATCGACCAGTTTATGCCTTCAAATGGAAAAGGTTTTCCATTTGGTGTCAGGGCAAGGGCCTGGACCCTTTTTCCTGTCCAGTGGCCAACATTCTCTGCTACCTTTGGTCTCTCTTCAAAGGGGGTCCATGGTCATCGACCCTTAGGGTGCACCTGGCAGCAATCTTTGCTTACCGGACGCGGGCTGGTCAGCCGACGGCACAGGAGACGGTGGTCGGGCGCCTTTTCAAAGGCCTGGATCACATATCCTCTCCGGTGCATGAACCTCCACCTCCGTGGGAACTACTGCTGGTACTGGCAAAGCTCATGGGCAAGCCATTCTCACCTATGCACAAGTGTGCCTTGTCGCACTTGTATCACGTCTGCCAGAAGGACAGGGGAACTCCAGGTGCTTTCGGTGGAGTCCTCTTATCTGGTCTTCCACAGGAACAAGGTCGTCCTATGCCCCCACCCAAAATTCCTTCCGAAGGTGGTGTCAGAGTTTCACCTTAACCAGGTGTTGACTCTGCCAGTATACTACCCTAATTACACCTCAGAGGCAGAGTACAGGCTCCATATTTTGGACCTGAGACGTGCTCTCTGCTATTACAAGGAGAGGATGGCAGAAATTCAGGGTAAGGTTTGCCAGCTCTTTGTCATCTATGCTGAAGCCGCTTCTGGCAGACCTGCAGCGAAGCGGACTATTGCAAGATGGATTACGTCATGCATAGGTCTGTGTTATGAGTTGGGCAAGGAGCCTCCTAGAGGGATAAGAGCTCATTCTGCCCTCCATACTGCTACATCGGTGGCTGCTTCCAGGGACATCCCTATCCAGGAAATCTGCCGGGCTGCTACCTGGAAGTCAGCAAACACCTTCATCACCCACTACCACATGGACCTTGAGTCATGCCGGGACGCTGGTTTTGGGGCCTCAGTTCTCCAGTCTCTGTTCCCTAAGTAGGGGATGTTTGCCTTGCCTCCCTCCTCCTGGAGAACTACTAGGAGTCTGCCAAAGGGTGTGGATGAACAACATATCCACGCTCCTAGAAGAACAGGTTACTCACCTGTAACAGTAGTTGTAGGAGTGGTATACAGTATGTTGTTCATCCACACGGACCCACCCAACCTCTCCAGCTGCAGACGCACAACACCTGGATTCCAGCGGGCTAAGATCTGGCGTCACGAGGCGGAGCCGAGGTATATACCACCCGGGGTGTGTGGGAGGAGCCAGCTTGAAGACTTCTGGTGAACCTTAAAGGGGAAAGGGACATGCCAAAGAGTGTGGATGAACAACATATACCACTCCTAGAACTACTGTTTCAAGTGAGTAACCTGTTCATATCTGTACATCTGACTGGCAGTGGTATAGCTTGCCACAGTGGGCCATGGTCTTACCCTGCAGTTCAGAAAATTCCCCACTCAGGAGTTTCAAAACCCTCACCCCTACAGAAAATATTTTGCTGGAGTTGGAGGTAAAGTCTCTCCTGTCACAAAATGCAGTAGAAAGAGTACCCATCTTCCCAGTGGGGATAGGGCCTCTACTCCAGATACTTTCTTACTGTGAAGAATGGGGATTGGCGACCTATACTGGACCTCAGATGCTTAAACAAGCATCTGCGCAAACCAAAGTTCAAAATGGTCACCCTGTCAGTGGTTATTCCTTCCTTGCAGCAGGGAGACTGGCTGGCCTCCTTAGGAATGCCTATTTTCACATTCCAGTGAGGACTTCCCACAGAAAGCATCCCTGATTCAGACTGCCTTCTGGTCACTACCAGTTTACAGTCCTGCCTTTCAGTCTTTCCACAGTGCCCAGGGTTTTCACAAAGTGCCCTGCTGCAGTGGCAGCTTACTTCAGGAGACAGCAAGTATCAGTTTTCCCTTACCTGGACAGCTGTCTCATTGTAGGCAAGTCTAATCAACAACTCACTCATTAAATCTTACTCGGCTCACCCTGGAATTTCTGATCAACTTGCAGAAGTCTCAGTTGGAACCATTCCAAATACTGGAGTTCATTGGAGCAGAACTGGACACCCAATAGAGAAACGCTCTGCTTCTGTTGGACAGGATCCAGAATCTCCAGTCTCTGGCAGACTCATTTGTGCTAGGCCAGCCAGACGCTTCCTCAGATTACTAGGCCACATGGCCTGTACCTCAGCAGTGGTTCCAGGTGCCAGGTTCCAAATTAGGGACATCCAATACCATCTCAGGGCACATTGGTCTCAAAAAAGAGACTCCCTGTCAAAGCCAATTACAGTCACAAAGATGCTTCTTGAAGCTCTGGACTGGTGGAAAGACATGCAAAATCTCAGGGAGGGGGTTCTCTTCAAGCAGAGAGAGCCCTCCTAGTTTGGAGCAGGATCATTCTGTAAGTGGAGTATGGTCCCTGCGGAATCCAACTGTCATATAAACCTCCTCGAGCTCAGAGCTGTGCACCTGGCCATAGAAGCCTTTGCTCCCCCAGCTCAAGGGTCACTCTGTTCAGGACAGACAATACCACCACCATGTTCTACATCAGCAAACCAGGGGTCATAAAATCCTTGAAACTCTGCACAGAAGCGATGAGATTTGGTTGCTTGTTTACTCTGGACATGCAGCTAACCGCCATTCATTTGCCAGGCAAGGACAATGTCCTTGCAGACTCTCTGAGCTAAATCAGGCAGGGTCACCATGAGTGGACCCTGAACAGCCAAGTACTAGCTATAATGTTCAGGAGATGGGGCACTCCAGAAATAGTCTTGTTCACCTCTGAGCTCAATCATCAGCTTCCCCCTGTACTGGTTGCAGGCCCCTGGCACTGGGCGCAGTGCCAGTGGATGCTCTACACCTTGATTGGTCCGGGAGGTGCCTGTATGCTTTTCTCCCATTTCTCCTGATTCTCAGAATACTCCTCAAACTCAGGAACCAGCCTGCAACAATGATCCTAATAGCTCCGGACTGGGCAAGACGACCTTGGTACTCCCAGCTTCTCCACCTGTCGGCCCAGGGACCTGTTCTTTTGCCTCCCAGCCAGTCTCCTAACTTTGCCTCAGAAGGCAGTTCCATACCCAAACATCCAGTCACTTCACCTCACAGCCTGATACTTGAGCTAGAGTTCTCTGACTCTCACTATTCAGAGCAGGTCCTGAAAATTGTCAGACTGGCTAAAAAGTCTAGTACCAAAAAGACCTATGACTCCAAATGAAAGAGATTTTCTTGCTGGTATAAAGATAAATTAATTGATCCTATGCTGTCAAGCCTGTCCTCTATTCTGGATTACTTGGTACACCTGCAGACCTCAGGCCTGAGAACCTCATCTCATCTAGTCTTTTTAGGTAATCTTCCAAATTCTATCTCTAGTCTATTTTTTGTTTCTAGGTTCATAAATGGTTGTGGCACCAGATCCCAGTATAGATATACTTTTAAGCTATCATTGTTTTGTAAGGTAATAGGCCAAAGATCTGTATTTTTTAGGGCCCCTAAATGTTGTAATACACTACCTGGTGAACTTTTGAATTTTAGGTCAGTCACTACTTTCAAAGGGGGATTGATACTGTTCTTGAAAGATCTACAGCTTTGTGAATGTAAGAAGTGAGCTCTTCTTTATACTGTTTGTTAGTGTAAGTAATGTCTGTTTATGCTGTTTTGTACCATGATTATCCTGTATTTTGTGATTTAATGTATATGGTTACTGTATTTCCTCTGTTTTTTCTGTATATTCCCACTTGTTGCCTGTGAAAACGGGCAATTTTCTCATCAGGCCTACAAGAATAAAAAAAATAAATGAAATCTCTGAAAGTTCACCTGGCAGCAATTTCTGCTTATCATTTGGTGGGCAAAGAGAAATCCACTATATCTCAACCCATTTTTAAGAAGTTCTTTAAAGGTCTGCTGCACCTTCAGCCCCCACTTAGGGAACCTGTCCCTCCCTGGGATTTGAGCCCATGTATAGCCATGTTAATGGATGCCCCGTTCGAACCTTATGGCTACCGCAGACCTAAACTATGTTACCTGGAAAACAGTAGTCCTTGTAGCAATTACTTCTGCCAGGAGAATTTCAGAGCTACAGGCTCTTTGTACTGAGCCCAACTGCGTTGTGTCCCACAGAGACAAATTGGTTCTCGAAACCAATAAGAAATCCCTCCCCAAAGTAGTTTTGGAGTTCCACCTCAACCAATCTATCTCCCTATCTGTCTTCTTTACAGACAAATCTGTTCCAGGTGAGCACAGGCTTCATAGCCTGGACGTTAAGGAGACAGTGATCTACTCTCTGGAGTGCACTAAGGAGCTCAGGGCCTTATACCCAGCTTTACCTTACCTATGGTGCGGTAGGCTAGCTTCTAAGATAACCATCTCTCGCTGGATAGTTTCCTGCATTCAGTTTTGTTACAATAAAACTGGCAAGCATCATCCCCAAGGCCTGAGGGCCCACTCAACAAGTGGCACTGCAGCCTTAGTGGCCGCTCAGAGAGACATTCCTTTGCTAGATATCTGCAGAGCAGCTACTTGGAAAACTGTACATACTTTCACAAAGCACTACTGCATACATGTACAGCCTAAATCAGATGCCAGATTTGGCACATCAGTTCTGCAGAACCTGTTTCCTAAGTAGGTTCTGTTCTAGGGATGTGGATATGATGTTCATCCACACTTTCTGGCAGTTGCCTTACCTTTTAAGACTGTCCAGAAATGTCTTCAAGCTTGCTCCTCCCACCCACCCTGGTGGTAACTCCCTTGGCTCCACCCCATGACGCCAGATCTTCCTTTCCAAGCCAGCCCGTCGGCGCAGCGGTTGGATTTCCTCATGCGACGCCAGCGACCCGGGTTCGGGAACGGACCTGGGGCACTGGAGGGCTGGCCGGGGAGATGGATAGAGCGTCCCATGGACTGCTCTCCTCCGGGGGGAGGGTAGGGAAGTGCCCGGAGCATCGGCAACCCCTGGCGGAGGCAAAGGAAGTCGCGCAGCTACCGGCGCTAGTACGTTCAGGAGGCGGGGCAGACGCTAGGCGTCATTGCACGACCTCGCCTCCCCAGAAAACCGGAAAAAGAAGACAGCTGCCTGCCGCCTTCCATGAAGCCCACCATGGCTTCAATTAGCTCCTCAGGCCAGCCCCTCCAACCTATTCCGATGACTGTGGCATGCAAGGGAGTGCAGCCCCGCCCTGCGGGGGCAAGCCACGGGTTTGGAGGGTTCAATGGACGATTTGAGGAAGTGGAAGCTCGTGGTCCGTGACTGGGCAGATAATACCGGGCGGCAGGCAGCTCGGGAGGAATAAATAAAGAATTAAAAAAAAAAAAAAAAGATCTTCCTTTCCACTGGAAGAAGCAGGTTCCCTCCTTACCACTCTTGCGCTGAGTAGGCTCTTGCGACCTAAATCTTCATATTTACTTCCTAAAAAGTTAGAAACTTTGTGTCTTCAGTTCAATCTCAGATTACGACCGCAATCGATAAGTCTGCTCCTGGGTTCTGCCGTTGCCCTTACGGGCAGAAGATGTCATGAACGGATCCATACTCCATGTGCGTGTACTGCCTGGGGCATGAGCATGACCCCCAGGCTTGCGATTTGTTGCTCCATTCTTCTACTGTTCTTGAGGACGTCTAGCCTGGCTAAAGTTAGGCTGACTGAGCGAACGGAACCCACTGGTCAAATCCAAGTATGCCTGTTGGGTGGTCTCCGTGGCTGCGGGCTCCACTGAACAGCTTGCAGCCTTCGAGGAAGTGGCGGCCCAGGCCGCTTCCCACTCCTGTTTGGCTTCTGCCATTGTGCCACTCCAGCTGGGATCTACATTTACGGGGACCTTCAAAGAACTGTGCCAGTCCCTGCTGACCCTCGTGCAGGGACCCTCAGGGCACAAATCTAAGTTGAAGAAAGAGTCCAAAAACTGGTCTCGCCAACATTTGTAGGATCGGGAGCGCTCTTGTTAGACAGCCTCAGATTCCCGCACTTTTCCAGATCCAACTTTGGTCAAACCCTTGGCCCAGGCTGCCGACTCCACAGTAACACAGTCGGGCCAGTTGGCCGAGACGCTGGTCGAGATTTCGGCACTCGCCGACTCCCTCTGAGCCCCACCTCCGGTCCCCCGGTCAAGTGGTTCTTGCCAGCATCAGTGTTACCATTTTCAGCACCGCAGGAAGCTGCGCCACTGCTACTTTTCATCCTCCTCAGGTGAGGAGAGGCTTTGGCGTAAACTGCGTCGACACTTCGAGGATCTCATGTGGCAACTGCTGCTGCTTACTGACATTAAGCCGGCTCCAGCTACTATGCTGGCCATGACCTGACTTGGCTGCCCGACCGACCGACACATTCTCTGCCTCAGGAGCTTCATAAGGTGGTCCCGGCTCGGCCGACCCAGCGTCTCCACCGATACCCGTGGAGCCGCCACCGACTCAGTCAAAGACCAGCACTCCAAACAAGGAGTCTCGACTGGACAAGGGGCTTCCCCATTGGCTGTCTGTCACCATCACCCCTGACCATCCACGGACGGTCAGCAGGGACTTCAACACCTCTTTGATGATGACTCGGAGTAGGAGGGTTCTTCCTTGCATTCTAATCTGGTCAGCATGGAGTCGGTGGGGGATCTCTTGATGAACAAAGGCCCTACCTCTTTTTAGGGCCTTCGCTGTCTGATCTCCATGTCCACGGGTATGAAAATAAAGTCTGTCCAGAAACAGGCTCGTTACCCATTGACTGAGATCCTTGACTGGGGATATACTCCAACTGAGGCTTTCCTGGTGGCAGCGGCCATTCTTGGCCTTGTCCTGGAGCTCTGGCAGCGCCCCATGTCTTGCCCTACACCTTCTGTCCGGATGGCCCGCAAATATGTGGTACCTGTCAGTTCCTCTCAGGAGTCATGGAACACCCCTCGGCTGAGGGGCTGGTGGCCGATTCTGTGTTTAGTTGCTCCAGCAACACTGGGGACATCAACAAGCCAACCAACAGAGTCCAAGAAGTTGGACCATGTGGCGAAAAAGGTCTACGTTGCCTCCTCGCTTGGTCTCTGCCAAGCAAGCTTGGCCCTCCTCATGGCCTACTTCTTCCATGCCCTGCTGAGCACCCTGGATGAGGTGTTTCATCATCTACTAGTAGACCTCCAGACCACAGTCAAACAGATCTGGGATCAGGGCCGAGCTATGACAAAAAGGCTCCAGCCAGCCATGGACATTGGGGAGTCCCGTGCCACAGGGCTTGGCTACGGATCTTGACCTTCATGGCAGACACTCAGCAAAAGCTGGCAGATGTTCCCTTCCTGGGAACGACTTGTTCGGGCCCGGGGTCGAGGGCCACCTCACCAGCATCAAGAAGTCCAGTGCCACCTGACTCCGTGACATCTGCCCAAAAGGACCCCAAGGGCTCCAAGCAGCAGCAGAGAAGGAAGCCCTTTCAGTCCACCTCTACTCCTGCGACCAAACCAGCTCAACCCCAAGTGGGTCAGCAGGCCCAGTCTTGGCCGATGTCTGTGGCCTGGGGGGAGAGAGTCTCTGCTGGCTCCTCGGCCGGACCCTTCTCCTCCAAGCCTGTACAGTTACGGTATGGGGGTGCCTCCCTTATGCCCATCATGCCACCCTGGGTCCTCCTGTGGGGGGACAGCTCCACCACCTCCTTTGTGCCTGGTCCGCTGTCACCACGGACTGATGAGTTCTTGAGGTAGTGGCTCAGGGTCTGCCTCTGGAATTTGAACAGTACCCTCCTTGCTGAGTCCACGCCTCATGGGAGGACTTGTTATCTGCAGACATTCTGTTAGCTCTCAGAGACGACATAGCCCAGGAGGTTGTGATTCTTGTTGCGGAGCCTCCGGAACACCCAGGGTTGGTCTCCAGGTACTTCTTGGTGCCAAAGCAGACGGGGGGCGGGTGGTTGCCGATGCCCCATTTTAGATCTGCTCACAAGGAACAAGTTTCTCAAGTCGCACACCTTTAGGATGGTAACTCTTTCTCAGATCATACCATCTCTAGAGCAAGACATGTGGTTTTGCTCCCTGAATCTTCAGGGAGCGTTCTTTCACGTCCCAGTCAGTCTGTCATGCTGAAAGTTCCTCTGCTTCTGAGCCGAGGGACCCTTCTGCGAATGTTTCGGGCCATGCCATTTGGCCTGTGCTCGGCCCCCAGGGTCTTCACCAAGTGCATTGCAGTGGTGGCAGCTTACCAGAGGTGCAGAGGGGTCCAGGTTTACCCCTACCTGGACGACTGGCTGATAGCAGGTCCCTCCCGGCAGGAGGTGGAGCAGTCCAGGAACCTGGCCCTCCAGACCTGCATCAAACGTAGCCTCCTGGTCAACGAGGCCAAGTCCAGAACTCATACCTTCACAGGTGATCCACTTCATCGGGATGGAGTTTGACTCTTCAAGAGTCAGAGCCTGGCTCTCTCCTCCTTTGCCCAGTTATTTCAGGTTGGGCACTTGCACCCTGCCCGGGACTTCCTGCGCCTGCTGGGTTATATGGTGGCCTGCACCAGCGTGGTCTAGTGGGCCCACTGGAGAATGCACTCCCTGCAGTTAGAGCTAGCCAGCCAGTGGCCCCAGCACAGGGGTTACTGTGACCCAGCGGATGTGGGACGCCCTTCGGTGGTGGTTAGTCCCAGAGTATCTGCAGGAAGGGATCCCATTTGTCCACCCATTGCTGATGGTCATCCTGATGACCGATGCATCTCTCATGGGCTGGGGTGCCCACCTGAGGGAACACAAATTCCACGGGCTTTGGACCCCCAAGGAGTTCAAATGTCATATTAACCTGGTGGCGCTGACTGCATTCACTCCGCACATCTGGGGTCAGGTGGTCCAGGTCCAGACAGACAACACCACGCTCATATACTACCTTGACAGATAGGGCGGGATGCGCTCCCTGCCACTGTGCAAGGAAGCTTTCCATGTGTGGATTCTTGTTTGCAGCCTGGAGATAAATCTCCTAACCATCCATGTGGCATGGGACTCCAACCAGCTGGCAGATGCCCTCAGCCCTGTGTGCGAGGCATTTCACGACTGATCTCTCCACCCAGAGATGGTACACAGTCCGTTCTCCCAGTGGGGCTCCCCTCAGGTGGACCTGTTCGCCTCCAGGGAGAATGCAAAGCTGAGGCTGTTTTGTGCCTGCTCTCCTCAGCAGGGAACGCTGCAGGGGATGCCTTCTCGAGGCTCTGGACTCCAGGCCTCTTCAGTGCCTTCCCTCTACTTCTCTTGGTCTGCAAGGTGCTTCTCAGGGCAAAGCGGTACAAGGCACAGGTGATCCTGGTGGCTTCAGACTGGCCACGCCAGTTCTGGTACCCTGATCGCCTCAGCTGCAGGCTCCTGAGGCGTCTTCCTTGCCACCTGAACCTGCTTTCTATCAATCAGGGGAAGGTACTCCATCCGGACCGTCAATCCCTGCACCTGACAGCCTGGTTCCTGAGCTGCTAGAGTTCCAGGCTTTGGGTCTCTCCAGCGATGTCCTCAGCATTGTGGAGATATCTTGGAAGGAGTTGACCAGGAAATTCTATGCTTTCAAGTGGAAGAGGTTCTCCATTTGGTGCCAGGGCAAGGAGCTGGACCCCTGTCCTGTCCAGTGGGTAGCATCCTTGACTCCCTATGGTCCCTCTCTAAGTTTGGCCTTTGGTCGACCCTTAAGGTGCACCTGGCAGCCATCTCTGCATACCGGTTGCAGGCCGGTCAGCAGTTGGTGGCACAGAAGGTCAATGATTAGCAATTGGTCGAAGTTGATTAGCAATTACCAGAAATAGATCTTTTTGTTCAAAACCCCATAAAATGTACTTATCTTGCACTATATTGACAAAATACACACTTATACAAGTTTCCAAGACTGATATGTTTCAATAATAACTGGTGATCCCTGTTATCAACTCATTTTCGAGTACTGTAAAAAGTCGTAAAAGTCGTATTAACCTGCGGGCTGATACGACTTTTACAGTCTCGCTCCAAGAGGCCTGCAGCACTCGCATTCCAGAGTAAACAGATTCAAACTCATAGCATGACCTCCATAACTTACAGATCCAAATGAGAAAGCGTAATTATTTTAAATGAATTCTGTAGCTAACCCTCCGGTTTAGAGATCTGTATGTGTGCAGCATTTGATATAAACCATTTTCTGTGTATTACTCAGTCATTTGTTTTACTAAATGCAAAAGCCTACTGTTTAATTCTTGTTTTAACTGTGTGATTCTTAGAGCCCTGCACAGGAAGCAGGAAGAGGAGACTGTAGTTCCCAAACTCCAACCGAGAACTACAGACTCATTTTTACTATTTTTTATTTCATTCTTTCTGGCTAAACACCTTCTGGGGGACAAAGAAACTGTTTATTACTCAGTTTGCATTTCAAATTGTGAGCTTTTTCGCTCAAAACATTTGTGACCCTCACGAACCACTTCCGGGTCATTATACCCCATATATTTACAACATAATGAGCAGGGCGAGTACAGCAGGGCAACTTACGCTAAGGCAGCAATAACACACGCTGGCCGGGCGCTGTTTGGCGTGTGGAGAGTGGACTGTTGAATAATCCAGACAACAAACTGAGTAAACAGTGTTGTACCAGTCTAAAAATAACTTTAAGCGACCTACTATGGCAGACTTCATTAAATCTGAGAGCGGGAAATTGGTATTAAATGTCCTATATGTTCCATGTATTCATTTACCACAGAATTTCTGGATCCAAAATCAAGCAATAAATGTATAAAATGTATAATTAATGAAGAACTTCAGCTAGAAATACTTGCATTAGGGAAAGACTTCAAAAACTGGAATCAAGTCAAAAAAGTATGGTGAATAGATTTCAACAAAATAATGATCGAATAATCAAAGCGCCAATAGAAAATAGTGTAAACCTGGCAGAAACTGCAACAGATGATTTAATAAACTTCCGGACAAATACAACCTCAGTTAGGGTAGACCTCCATTCTCAAAATACAAACACTAGGCTATTAACTGACCTCCCAGTAACCAATAGAAAAAGAACTAGAGAAAGCGAAAATCCTGTCTTAGATGACGACTGGGTAATTGTAAATAATACAAGAGCTACAAAAAAGGGTAGAAGGGCAAAAGCCTTCGAACTACCATTATCAAATAAATACTCAATGTTAAATTTAGATAATGACATAGAGACTTGTCTACATAATAGGACTTTAGAAATTTCTCCCAATAGTAATATGGAAATTCAAACTCAAGAACAAATAAATAAATCCTGAAATTAATATAAATCAAACTCAAACAATCGAAGCCACATGTTCTCCACCCACCCAACTTTTTATATTGGGTGACTCTTTGGTGAAGTTCCTAGACCGTCAAATTTGCAATCCTGACAAAGAAAATAGAACAGTGTCTTCTTTTAGAGGTGCAAAAATAGAGACATTACCAGAATGTTAGAGGACATCATACCCAAATCCCATAACTCAAATGTTATAATCCATCGGAGCCAACAATATATTTAGAGACTCAATACACAAAATCAAACAAGATTATGTATCAATGACAAATAAATTAACTGAACTAAATTATGGTATAACCTTTTCAGAAATTCTCCCAATACCCAAAGCCTCAGAACACCTGCAAAATAAAATAAAGACCATCAATAACTGGCTTAGAAATTGGTGTCTAAAACAGGAACTTGGATGTATCACACACTGGGAGGAGTTTACTAGGAGGGAAGAACTATTTGCATATGATGGTCTACACCTTAACAGAAGAGGGAACAACTTATTGGGAAAACATATGCAGGTCCACATAGAAAAAATGTTAAACTAAGCCATGAGGGGGAGTGTCCAAAGAATTTGGAAACTCAATACTATTAGACCCCACCAGCCTAAAAATTATCTAACTAAAATATCATAAAAGTTTGTAAAACTCTCAATTTAATAATACTGAATTTAACATACTACTCTTGAATGCAAGAAGTCTCTTAAATAAAATCGATGAGCTAGAAGATTATATTCATGCAAAAAAATAAACATATGTGCAGTGACGGAGACTTGGTTTAGAAATGAGGACTGGGAACTGAAATAAGGGGATACACAAAATACGAGAAAAATCGTACTAACACCAGAGGTGGAGGTGTTGCACTATATATACATAATAGATTCAAAAGCTATAGTGCAACTAAATACAATGAAACTACATTAAGTGAAATAATATGGACCAAAATCAATCTTACACATGAACATACTGTCTTGGTAGGCTTAGGTTATAGGGCCCCAAATCTCAACTCAAAAGAAAACTTAGAATTCATAAATAATATTGAAAACAATATATTAGATCAAAACTGTTTATTAATGGGTGACTTTAACCTTCCCAATATTGATTGGATAAATTTAAAAGCAAATACCATTTGGAAAACTCATTTTAGATCTAATGTGCATCAACAACATGAGGCAATTAGTAAATTCTCCTACTAGAGTAATAACATTCTGGATCTGATATTTTCCAATATTGACAATACAGAAGAAAAAGTCACAATAGATCAACCATTAGTTAACAGTGACCATAACATGGTCCATATAATAATGAATCTACCTCATTCAACAACAACATCTGGCTGCTACTGTAAAAGATTTTATTAATGCAAACTATAACAAAATCAAGCAAGACTTATCTAAATGGAACTGGGCTTACGACCTGAAAGATAAGGATATCAACTTAGTTACAACAAATTTATGTTAAAAATAAACACTTGTATAAAACTTTGGGTCCCCAGTAGAAAGAAATATATCAAAACAAAAGAGCCCCTTATGGTGGAATTATAAAATAAAGAAAATTTTAGCTAAGAAACACTGTTTATACAAAAATATAAAACAAAAAAGTGAAAATTGGAATAAATACAAGCTAATATCAAACAAAGTAAAAACATGATTATAAAAGAAAAAAACATCTAGAATTAAAATCAGCTGTTAATGTCAAAGACAACAAAAAAACCTTTTACAACTATATTGGTTCTTTAAAAAAAAAACAGTCCTACCATAGGACCATTACAGGCATCCCAACAACTAATTACTAATGAAGTTGAAATAGCAAATAAAATGAATGATTACTTTATAAACATTTTTCAAAAAAATACATCTAATCAAGTAATGGAGCATACTATAACATCATCTTTTCCATATATAACAGAAGATGAAGTTAAGGAAGCTATTGATAAACTAAAAAATAGCAGTTCCCTGGGTCCCGATGGTATCCCTCCACTATTTATCAAAAATTTAAAAGATCAACTAATTGGGCCATTAACCTTGTTATTTAACTTGTCAGTCTACACAGAAAAAACAGTAACAAATTGGAATAAAGCTATAGTTATTCCTATTTTTAAAAATGGCAATAAACACCTTGAGCAAAATTACAGACCTATTAGTTTAACTGATGTTATGTGCAAACTTCTAGAAAGAGTACTTAAGGGTAGAATTACTGATCATCTTGATGAAAATAACATATTGGACATTCATCAACATGGATTTACAAAGAACAGATCATGCCAAACAAATTTACTGTATTTTTGGAACCAGTGAGTAATGCATTGGATAAGGGATTCTCAGTGGATGTAATTTTTTTGGACTTTTCCAAAGCTTTTGATTTGGTCTCACATGGGATATTAATATCCGAATTAGTCAAATTAAAACTAGATTCTAAAATTATAGGCTGGATTCAAGCTTGGTTACTAAATAGAACCCATCAAGTGTCTGTTAAGGGTTATTTATCTAATCCAGGCCAGGACACAAGTGGAGTTCCCCAAGGGTCTGTTTTGGGCCCAACCTTGTTTAACATTCTGATCTCTACAATGTGTCCCCTTAATAATTCCTGCTGGTTAGCAAAGTTTGCTGACGACTGCAAAATAGGTTGTATAATAAAAGATCAAAGCGATAATAATGAAATGCAAAAAACCTGGACCATCTAATAGATTGGTCCATAGAAAAAATCTTTTATTTAATGAGACCAAATGCAAGGTGATGCACTTGGGGAAAAATAATCCTTGTTATCCTTACAAGATCAATAAGACTTTACTTGGAGCAAATTACTTATGAAAAGACTTAGAGTTATAATTTCAACGACTTTAGTTTTAACAAACATACAATTTCAGCTGCCAAAAAAGGAAACAGAATTCTAAACTGCATTTTTAGAAATATTAAAAGCAAGGAGGCCAAAGTTCTACTGCCTTTGTACTCAAGCTTAGTAAGACCCCATCTAGAATACTGCAGTTCAGTAGTATCACCTTACTTAATTAAAAACAAAAAACTTATAGAAAATATTCAAAGAAAAACAACTAAGAAAATAAATGGATTGCAAAATTTAGATTACGAAAGTAGATTAAAAGATTTAAATCTCTATTCTCTTAACTATAGGCGACTCCGTAGTGATTTATGTCTAACCTATAAAGCCTTCCATAACGACTTAATGTTTGAAACTATCGGTTTAGATAGAAATATAAGTAACAAAAATACCAGATCTCATACACAAAAACTTAAAGGAACCCCCAATAATACTGTAAAAAGAAATAATTGGTTCTCTCAAAGGATTGTTAATCTCTGGAATAACTTACCATCCAGTGTAGTCAACAGCGAAACTATAACTATGTTCAAATCAAATATTGACAAAGAAAAAGGAGACCTTAAATTCTGTTTCCATCCATGAAGGATGGCGTGTTCGTAAAAGGTAGAAATACCTACTGAACACGTATTTAACTATGAAACTATGAATTTATTTATTTATTTCGTAAAACCAACACGGAGACCCGTGGCCAAAACACTCGTACTTCCTTACTAGTAGGCACGCCCCCACACCAGCACGTTATGTGATGTCAGTCCTTGAATAGCATGGCGTGTACTATTAGTAATATAATGTTTAACCTCGCATCTCCTATAATAATAATTCTTCTATGGAATTTTTTTTTTTACTGCCAGTTATTATAAAAATAAAACATATGTAGAGGGTAGAAATGGAGTTTTTTTCACACACCCTCGCTGTGTGATTATAGTAAAACCTCTCGAGCTTTGCTCTCGAGGTTTACATATTATCACACAACTTGAGTGTGTGAAAAAACTCCATATCAACTCCCTACATGTGCATTATTCTCTGTTTTAACCATTTCCAGAAATACAGCAATGTGCAGCAGCACACATACATTTTAAGAGCCGAGATAGGATGTCTGCCAAAGCAGACCATGAATTAAATTTGTGAGCTCGAGTCGTGACAAATTAAACATGATGAAACCCTGCCCCAGCATAAAAACTCCAGCACCTGGGACCGTGATTGACTGCATAGTTACCAACAAGGATTGGGTGCGATCTATTTTGCTACTCTTCTCCACCAGGCATGTAGCCAGTAATTCTGGCCTGTTTTGGGGGAGGGACCTGGGGGTGGTCCACCATCCTCAGCTGCCGAATCACCAGGACATCTTGATTTAGTACTGAAAAATATGTCTACAGCCCTGTCTGGGTTGAATTCAGCCGGAGGGGGGGCCCTGCCTTTTAATGCAAATCAATGTTGCTACAGTATCCTCTGCCAAACTTGCTCTCCAGTCAGTTTTTACCTTGTTGATAGTTAAAAACTGCAGTTGCATTAGACACAGGAAATACTCTCAACACATTGACAAGCTTCAACAGATTGGGATAAGAATTTTGGAACTAGCATGCCAGCTTTGACTAGAGGGCAGAGGCAGAAAGATTGATGAAATTGGTTTGAGCAAAAATCTTACTCTTGCCATTCTGCAAGTAGCATAGTACTACCATAGTCAGGCTGCAAAAGTGCTGAAAAGTGGTCAGCTACTGCAGTAATGTCACAGTTACTATACAGCTCCAGTTCCTTTCTGTCTGCAACTGGCCAAAGTCTGGTATCTAACACTTTTGCACGGCTATATATATATTACTTTCATCAGTCAAACTGAACCTTTGTTCACAACAGTTCTCCATGTTTGTAATGTATATCTTAGTTGCTGTGTAAAAGTTTTAACAACTTGGCAACTAAAATGTGTTAATTTTACTCCGTTGTATGTGACTCAAGCACATGCTCCTGAAAGAACATCAGACCCATTTTTTAAGAGAATGTCAAGTTTGCTGCCATCTATGGGACCACTCTGCTTAGCATGGTCAAGATTCTTTCTCAAAGTTTCAACAGAGCAAAGTAGGTCTGGCATTTCAACTACTTCTTTTTGAAGTGCTAGTGAGAACCTGGCAAGTGGTTGAAGCAGCTGTTCAAAATACAAAAGGCGTACCACCATTTGGAATTTAGTCATAATTTGCAACACTCCCTTGGTTTGGCCTGGTCATGAGTTGGGTCTGTGGCCATAGATTCTAAGTGGACACAAATTACGGGGAATGATTTGGTAACCGCACGGGTGACAAGAAGTTTATGCTGCACCCAACATGTGCCATGGGCCTTCTTGGGCTATTCAGCTGACATCTCCATGGCCTGGGCAAGGGACCATAACTCTGAGTCTCTTAGGACTTTACTGATAGAGATAAAAGTTGGGTCAGAAAGTTTGAAACATTGTTGAAATAGGTGTTATCCAAAGCGTCTTTTATGGCCGGTTCTAATCAGTGTGAGAAACAATGAACACCAACTGTATGTCTTCCCTTAAAAGAGCAACAAGACCCCATCTAACACCCATGTTGACAGATGCCTCATCAGCTCCAAACCCAACCATGTTTTTTATGTTAAGGTCAGACTCTGTAAAAATGTCTGAGAGGAGATTTTTCAGTCCCTCACTTGTGCCATCTGATACAGCTTTCATTTGTAAAAACTTAGTCTCCACTTGACCATTGATGGAATTTACATAAATTATGTAAACCAGTTCCTTTTCAATTACACCACTGTCAGTACTACCGTCCATAAGCACTGAAAAATAATCAGCATTTTTGACAGTTGCCAGCAGGTTTTCTTCTAGGTTCTTGCCAATACACATTGTGAGTTCTTTCCAAATAACAGCGTTAATGTATTTATTACCCAAAGGAACTCCGTGACGCTTCTCTTACGAACATACGGAATTTGCCAGCAGATAAAAGCCCAGAGGTCTATTACGTTTGCTCGAATGTGCAGCTAGCACCCCTTATTCTGCAGCTGCCCTTCCCTTCCACCCTTCCCCTTCATTGACCCTCCCCCTCTTGTTCTGCTATCACTTCAAACTTTTTTAATAGGGATGTCCTCTTTGTCCATCATATACAGGATCTCCATCAGCCTGCCTAGAATCGTTCTGTGTTGTTCGTCTGCATTACTGAAAGCTCTCCCTGCAAATAAATAAGTTTTAAGTCTCAATCCAAACCTCTAACCCCCATTTTAAACTTACCAATTGTGTTATGGCGATATATATCAAGTGGTAACCTTGTTCTACCAAATTTGAAAATGTTAACAGCTTTTTTGTGCTGCTTTGTCAGAAGATGTTTCCGGATGCTGTAAACTTTTAGCTGGGGGCCTGTAATCCCTGCAATTAATGCCTCACTGAAGTTCCTCAACTCATGTAGCTCATTTCTGTACTCACAGCACAATTTGCAACAAACACGCACTGCACAGTCTCCCTCACTGCTAATCTGTAGCCAACTTTTTTCTGGATCATATATTTGGCCCCATCCCTCTGCAGTTGCTAATTTAACTCCAGCCATGTCGGACTGTAATTAAAAAGTTTGAAGTTAGCAAAACAGGACTCTGTCAAGCTGTAAATTAACACATCAAGTTACTGTAATCTGGCTAACTCACTGTAAAAAAATAAATAATGGCAGCTGCAGATTTGCTGTGACCCGAGCCCCCAAAAAAATGTCCCCATCTCTGCCATAGGCAGGGCACACACTAAAGTTTCAGAGCTGTGAACAGAACACTTCCCCAAAGTTCACTGCTGCAGGAAAGCTGGGGGCGGCAGGGCATAGTCTACTTGTCCCCGATCTCTGCAACAGGCAGGGCACACACTTAAAGTTTGAGTTGTGAACAGTCAGTACTTCCCCAAAGTTCACTGCTGCAGGAAAGCTGGGGGCGGCAGGGCATAGTCTACTTGTCCCCGATCTCTGCCAGAGGCAGGGCACACACTTAAAGTTTCAGAGTTATGAACAAACACTTCCCCAAAGTTCACTGCTGCAGCAAAGCTCTAGTTGGCAGCAGGGTTAGTGTCTTAATGTGTAATGTCCCCTCAAGGCCAGTGGGCAGGGCACACAAGAGTTACAATTTCCCCAGTGCAACAGAGCAGGTGTATTTTTGTTTTTGTCCCTTCATGTCTGCTAAAGCTGGGCAGGCACAGATAACAATTTTTTTCTGCTTTGTTTCCTCTCCCCTGAGAACTCTGGAAAAACCAGGGCACAATCCTAAAATCATCACTGCTGCAAAAAAGGGCTGGCTGGGCACAAAAAAAGCATGTCACTCATTGTCCCCTTCATCTTTGCTAAAAGCAGGATATATTTACTTAAATGTCACAGACGTTTTTCTTTTGTTTCCCAGTCCCTTTCGTAAAACTCTCTGCAGTAAACCAGGGCACATTTCTTCTTCTTCTTCTGTTCCCATAATGTTCTGCTACTTGCAAGTCAATACACTTTGTTTGCTTAATCCCCCATCATCATTGCTGCAATAAGGGCTGGGTGCATTTTAAAGCTGGGCAAGACTGTTTAACCACTGTTGTCCCTTCATCTCTGCCAAAAGCAGGGCACAACAGATAAGTTCTCAGAACTCTCTGGAAAAACCAGGGCACGATATTTGTTTTCTTTTCCTAAACAGTTTGCAAGAGCACAGTTAATTTTGATATTTCCCCCAGATCAGTCACTGGCATTCGATTGGGCTGGGCACAAAATAGACTGTTTACACCTGTTCACTCTGCCAAGCAATAGTTCACATTTACTTGCTGTTTTCTCACTGATTCCTCTCCGTTAATGCCCATGACTCGGTGCCTGCCTTGGCCTGACCACCCCACCCCCACCCCACCCGCCATGCCACTGACCTGCCGCATGCCCTCCCATTCACTTCACTCTCCTCTAGACTCCCCGGACAAAAACTGAAAAGTTGTACTTGTTTGTTTGTTTTTTTGGTAGAGAGTCCCCCAGTTGTCTGCTCAGCTCTGCATGCTGCTCCTCCGTGAGTAAGTTGCTCGGCCGGGTATCTGCATCATGCCTGCTCGCCCTGTCATGATGCTTCACACGGCTCCGTTCCCCTCTCGCCCTGTCTCGGCCTCCTTAGCTCTCCTGCTCCACTATGCAATTCCTCCCTGCAACACAAACAAAAAAAGTGATTACTGGACACCACCAACAAGCTAAGAAAATACTAATTAATTTAAAAAAAAAAAAAGGAAAACTGGAACTTGCCTTAAGTTTTGCTGTGGCTGGAGCTTTTGGACCTGCTTGCTCTTCCCCTGGGGTCACGCTCAAAGGACACAATGTTTCTCCTGCGAGAGACTGGGTGGGGATCACTACAATAAGGAGGCTGAGGAGGAGGAGGATGGAAAATCTTTAAAGAACAAGGCCCAAAATGCCAAAAAGGGCATTTTTAAAGGACCCAGGGCCAATTCAGAATGATTAGCAGTGACTGCTAATCATTCCAAAAATTGACTCGCTTTTCCCCGACCTTGTGTTGTAAGTTGCGATGCAAACCCACTTATTTTATGCCTTGAAGGTGGTCTGGTGCTTTTTTAAAGGCCTTGACCACATTTTCCCTCCGGTGCATGATTCACCACCACATTTGGATATGTTGCTGGTTTTGGCAAAGCTCATGGGCAAGCCATTTGAACCAGTGCTCAGGTGTGAGATGTCTCACCTGTTGTGGAAGACCACCTATCTGGTGGCTATCGTCAGCCAGAAGGATCAGTGAGCTCCAGGTGCTTTCTGTGGAGTCTCCTTACATGGTCTTCCCCAGGGACAAGGTTGTTGTGCGCCCCAACCCGATGTTCCTCCTGAAGGTTGTGTCAGAGTTTTACCTTAATCAGGTGATTAATCTCCCGGTGTACTTCATCAATCACACCTCGGAGGCTGGGCACAGGATACATTGGATCTGCGGTGAGCGCTTGCCTACTATAAGGAGCGCACGACTGGAGTTCGGAGAGAGGTTCGCCAGCTATTTGTCATATACGGTAAAGCTGTCCAATACCTGGCAGACTGGCAGCTAAGCGGACAGTTGGCAGGAGGATTGTATCCTGCATCAATCTCTGCTATACGTTGGCAGGCAGGGAGCTTCCCGTAGGGTTAAGGGCTCATTCCACCTGCCATACTGCTGCCTCGGTGGCTGCTTCCAGGGACGTCCCTTTCCACGAAATCTGCAGGACTGCTACCTGGAGGTCAGCACACACCTTCATTTCCCATTACCACATTAACCTTGAGTCATGCCAGGATGCTGGTTTTGGGGCCTTAGTTCTCCAATCTCTGTTCCCAAAGTGGGGGGGGGTTGCTTCCCTCCTCCCGGAGAACTGCTAGGTGTCTGCCAAAAGTGTGAATAGAACATCATATCCACATCCCTAGAAAAACAGGTTACTCACCTGTAAGAAAAAAATTACCATAGTAATCTTGTTTCTTCCAAGGTATTCTTCAATATTCTTAACTCTTGCAGTCAGCCTGAATAGTAGACCTGCCCAAAGAATGGAACTTACGTAAATGATGGAACCCATCATTGCCTTGTGCTGCCTATTCAAATGCTGCTGTTATCAGCCGCTACATTCTGAAGGGTCAGATTCATTGGATCCTGCAAGGAAAGGCCTATTCTAAGCTAACCTATTAAATATTATACTAACAACTGTTAGGTATTCAAAATAGAATGATAAAACTATTTCTAATAATGGCCAGAAACAGAGCTCTTGTCAGAGGTACCCCCCTCCCCCGACTGTCAGATATGACCTGAAGAGAGAAAAATAACACCTAATGGGGTTAAAAATTATGATACACCATAAGTGTAAATTACCCTTTTCATTTAGATACCCAGCGTGAGTTGCAGGGGTTACTGGTTCTGGAAGGGGAGGCAGGGTGAGAGAGTTAAGAATATTGAAGAATACCATGGAAGTAGCAAGATTACTGTGGTGAGTAATTTTTCCTTCTAACCCCAGGAATTCTTCAATATTCTTAACTCTTGCAGACAACAAAGCAGTACCTTTGGAGGTGGGCACAGAACCTATTTTGGAAAAAGACTCTGCAGAACTGCTGTGCCAAACCTGGCATCACTCCTGGATTGAGTGTCCAGGCAATAGTGTTTTATGAAGGTATGTATTGTTCTCCATATAGCTACTTTGCAGATTTGCACTAGAGGAACGTCCCTGGCAGCTGCTAAGGTAGCAGCCATGCCCTTGTGGAATGGGCCCCGAGGCCTACTGGGGGCTCCTTACTTGCCTTTGAGTAGCAGAACTGGATACATTGGACTATCCATTGAGAGAGAGTTATTTTAGATGCTGGTTTTCATTTTCCCACATCCCCACCTGTCTATGATTCTTGGTATGTGTCGTGTAGTAGCTCAAGGCTCTCTTGACATCCAGACTGCGAAGCCTACGCTCACCTGAACTAGAATGCTTAGTGAAAAATACTGGCAAAGTTATGGACTGGTTCAAGTGGAAATCAGAGACTACTTTAGGAAGGAAATTCTGTTAGTTCTAAGCACTACTTTGTCTCTATGGAAAGAGATACAGTTCTGCTCAATGCATAAGGCCTTAGGTTCACTAATCCTAAGCAAAGTGATGGCAACCAGGAACACTGTCTTCCAGGTAACATATTTCAGGTGAGATGAGGCCATATGCTCAAATGGAGGCTCCCTGAGCTTGGCAGTGCGTACGTTAAGGTCCCATGCTGGCACTGGTTCCCTGTGGGGTGGATGCAGCTGAGATGATCATTTGAAATAAAGATGCTGTGGAGAGAGGCACCCTTACCAGCTGAAATATAAGATGAAACTGAAGCCAGATGCATCTTCAGAGTAGAGGGTGTTTTAAAACCCAGAAAATGTAAATGAGTGAGGTAATCCAGCAAGTCTGGTACCCCTGCCTGGAAAGGTACCACATCATTGGCATAACACCAGGTAGAGAACCTCTTCCACTTAGCAAACGTTGTCTTGGTGGAAGGTTTCCTGAACCCCCTCAGGAAATTTAGAACACTTTGAGAGTTGCAAGCATGCATACTCTTTAAGTCCTCAAGAGCCATGCCTTGAGTCTGAGGGACCCGAGGTTCGAGTACAGGATTCTCCCCTGTGAAGAGGTTAGCAGATTTTGCCTCAGTAGGAGGAGCCACAGACATGGAGAGCAGCAGCGAGTGCCATGGCTGCCTGGCCCAGTCTGGAGCTATCAAGATCATTGTTGAAGGTTGAGATCTGATCTTGATTAGGAATCTGAGAAGCAGAGGAAAGGAAGGGAAGGTATACAGCTGTTTCCCTGACCAATCCAGTGTCAAGACATCTAGAGGTACTGTGCCCCTCCCTGGCTGGTGGCCTGCAACAAAACTGAGGCAACTGGTGGTTCTCTTGGGATGCAGACAGGTCTATCTCTGGGGTGCCCCATGTTCTGAAGACCACCTCCAACACCTTGCTGTTGAGTGTCCATTCGTGGTGATCCTGGTTGATTTGACTTAGTGCATCTGCCAAGGTATTGTCCTTCCCTGGCAGATGAATGGCTATGAGAGAGACTTGGAGTGAGTAGGCCAGACTCCACACCTTCATTTCTTCTGTGCACAATGGGCTGGACCTTGTTCCTTCCTGCCTGTTTAATACATTGCGGTGGTATTGTCTGTCCTGACCTGTACCACCTTGCCTTCAGTCATAAAAGCAAAGGCCTGCAGGGCCAGAAACACTGCCCTGAGCTCCAGCAAGTTTATGTGGTGGAGAGACTCCGCACTTGACCAAGTGCCGTGGATTGTATGGGTACCCAAATGATCTCCCCAGCCCAGAAGGGATGCATCTGTTGTGAGAACTACTGATGGGAAGGGGACTCCTGCTGGAAAGGAACTCCTTTCCTTAGGTTTTCTCTTACCTGCCACCATTGAAGGGCTTGCAGTAAAGTCCCTGTCCTGGAACCATATTTGACAATGAATCCCTGCTTTGGCACCAATGTGCTCTGAGGTGGAACAGAATGTCCCCTCACTTGGAACAGGGCCCCTATAACTGTACCTGTTGCTGCAGCCAAATGCCCTAGGAGCTGTAGAAACTGCCTTGCTGGTCTTGGTGTGTTCTGTCTGAAAGACCCCAGCAAGCTTGGATGATGTTGCTTACTCTGCCTGTGGCAGATAAGCACTTCCCCTCAGTGTGTCCAGCTCTGCTCCTATAAAATGCAGAACCTGCACTAGATGCAGGACTGATTTTTTTTGAGGTTTATTAGGAACCCCAAGGATTCCAGGAGGTTCCAGAATGTCCTTAGATGTTCCTTCACCTGTTGTGACTTTCCCACCACCAACCAATCGTCCAGGTAAGGGAATACTGTGATTCCCTGCCTTCTGAGATGTGCCACTTCCACTGCCAAGCACTTTGTGAACACTCTTGAAGTGAGGCCAAATGGTAGTGCCAAGAACTGGTAATGTCCTGATGGGAGTCTGAACCTGAGGTATTTTTTTGTGAAACTCCCTTATGGGGATGTGGAAGTAAGCATCGTTTAGATCCAGGGATGCCAACCAATCTCCTTCCTGGAGGGTTGGTAGAATCATGGCTAAAGTTGCCATCTTGAATTTTGGCTTTGCCAAGTGTCTGTTCAGTAGCCTTAGGTCGAGAATAGGTCGCCACTCCCAATTTTTCTTTGTGGTCAGGAAGTACCTTGAGTAAAATTATTTTCCCCTTTGCTGTGGAGGGACTGATTCTACTGCCCATGACAGTAAAAGATTTGCTACTTCCTCCTCTGGTAGCTTCCTCTCTGAGTCTGAAGCTGGTCTGAATACTCTTATTCCTTTTTTTTTTTTTTTAATCTCTATTTCTCACTCTGCAGGCTAGGCATCCTTCCAGAGTACCCACTCGGCTAAGTCTCTACTCCCAGCCTGAACCCTCATTTGCCAATGTCCTCCCCCAACTAATCAGGCAGGTCCAGCCACCCGGATCACCCCTGGGGCGGGCCCACCCTCCCTCGGTGGTCTGTCTGTAATTAGAGGGGCCTACCTGGCGTCTGGTCGGGCTGTGGAGTCCACTGGTGCTCTGGGTCAGCGGTGGGATGTGGACTTGCCCCTAGAGTCTCCTTCATCTCTTGGCTCCGTAGAAGGCTTTTGTGTATTTTTCTTTCCCCCGAGGGCTCGAACATGGAATGGCGGCTGGGCACAGTATGCCACTGCCCGCGAGCTCCCCCTTACAGCATGCGCCATCGCATTGTGCTGCACCCGACCACCGCCAGGTGCCGCTACAGAGCAGCGCATCCCCTGAACTCTCCCAAGGGAAGGGAGAGCTGTCCACCAGACGCTCAATCCCTCCCTTCCCCTGCCGACCCCCGGCGGCCCTGGCTCATTCCTGAACCAGGGTCGCTGGCATGGCGCGAGGTGTGGCGTCCAGCGCCTCAACCCTCAGCACCACTGGGCTGGCTGACTACTATTGTTCTTAAAAGAAAGTTGTCCTAAACAGTGGGGGCAATCACCAGGGCTGCAAAAACGCCCGATTAAAACAATCTACGTGGTTTAAAATAATTGCAGCTAATCTTTCTGGAGTTATTAAGCTTTTTAATGTTGCTTCTGGATGCGCCATGTCAAAAGTGCCGCCACACTGGAAGATGGAGTGTGCCCCTGGCATCCTGTCCTGTGCTGGAAAGGCTCGTAAAAATGACGAGCGAGGCATAGCTACACGGGATTAAAAGAAACATTGTGGCATGTAAAGGTATATTAACTGAACCTTTACATCCAATTCCCGGTGAAAATGGAGCAGTGTAATGTACTTAAAATCATTATTTAAGTTGTAGCTCGGAGTTCAGTCATGCGCAGTACCAGGTGCTACTGCGCGTGACTTCCAATTACCTTCCAATGTGATTTTTAAATACGTACGACTCCATTTCACGGGAAGTGAATAAGTTCAGTTAACATACTCTACGTGCCACAGTGTTTATTACAATCCCATGTAGATATTGGATTCGTCATTTCTGACGCTCGACTTTACAGACAGAGATACTGCCGCATCTTACGATGCGGCACTTTTGACATGGCGCATCCAGGGAACAACGATGACAATTACTCAGAAAGGTTAACTGCAATTATTTTAAACCATGTAGGTATTTTAACTGGATGTTTTTGCAGCCCTGGTGATTGCCCCCACTGTTCAGGACAGCTTTCCTTTAAAGGTGGGAACGATTTGAAACTAAAGGACAAACTCTGACTCGCTACCTCCAGGACCCACTTGTCTGTGGTGATGGTCTCCCAAGCCTGGAAGTAGTGAGCCAACCTGCCCCCTACTGGTACAGGGGAGATGACCTCGGCAACCACATCAGGGATTTTTGCTTAGGCTGGGGCTGGGCCTGGCCAGACTGAGCCCCACGCCTAGAACCCTTTCTTCCCCTACGTCTCAAGTATTCTGTTTGCTGGGGATACTGCTGAGCGGCTTGAGCTTGAAAGAAGGGTCTACCATGGGAAGACCTGCCCCCCCCCCTTCCATAAGGCCTGTAGGAAGCTGAAGGCTTTTCCTTGGCTGAGTTGCTCTTGCAGGTGGTTTTATATTTATCCACCTTCTTCATATAAGTCTCTGATCTTCCCTTGTTAATCTTCGCCATTCATTACTGCTGGGTGTAAGTCGGAGGCGCGCACCCGCTACAGGAGGTTTTTTTGGGAGGGAGAGGAGTCAGCGCTGACAGCGCCACCCTTGAGAGCGGCGCACTATGTGGTGTGCGAGTGGCGGCCTTTAGGCGCCGCAGACTCCTCCTCCATCCCAGTTCTGTTTCTCCTGCCATCGAGGCTACACGTGCTACGCTAGTTGAACAGTTAATTTCTGTGCCACTAGGCCTTTCTGTCATCTTTTCAACGCCTTCTCTGTTCCTTCATCCCATTCGACTTCCTGACTCCATTGAAAACTGGTAAGACCGTTTCATTTTATGATTCAACAGCGCCAGGAGCTTTTCTGTGCTTGATTAATTATTTTGCATCATGTCCGGTTCGGGAGCCAAATGAAAGTCCAAAGCAGGCTGCGCCCCCATGCATCAGTGCTCCTGTGGCCGGCATTTCTCCGTGACAGACCAGCATGATGTCTGCCTTCAGTGCCTGAGACCTAACCATGACATGGATAGATGCGACGCCTGCTTCTCGATGGACTGCCATGTTCTCGAAGGCCAGGCATTTAAAGTCAGCAAGATCCCACGGACTTTCGGAGGATGGCGTCGGTCTCAGGTTTCCCAGGTCAGGACTTTAGGCCCTTCCTCCGGGTCTCCTCCCGGGGTCACGTTGGAGACACCGCCTCGGCAGTCACCTCTTCCGAGGTGCAGGCTCCCCCAGTGTCGTGGCCCACGGTTGCTGGGTCCAGCAGTGGTAGACCTCAAGTGCCGCCTGCTGGCGCCATCTTGGATTCCAGCACCGTTCACGGCACCGGTGATCACAGTGGCACCGGTTTGGTTCTCTGTGTCGCTCGCGGTGCCGTTCATCCGATCGACACCGCTGGTGGTGCCTTGTTGGATTCTGGGGGCCGGGCACAGCGCTGGGGATTTAACCAGGGTTGTTGGTGGCTCGGGAATGGGTCTTGGAGCAACTGGCGCCACGCTTCCCAGCGGACTCTTGGGGTTGCCAGTATCGAGATCCTTCTGGTTGACTCTTCTCCGGAAGCAGACGATTCGGACGTGGACCCGGTCTCGCGCCCCGATTCTTCGGAGTCATAGTTCTCTGTGAGGCATGGTGTCAGGCAACCCAGCACCCCCATTCCTGAGTCCCCACAGCAATCTTCCTCCGAGGACTTCCAGGCTGGGGGTGGCCTGGAGTCTATGGGGGAGAGTGGTTTGGGGATTGGGGAGGGGGCTGTGGCAGCTGCCAGCCCTGGTGTTGCTGCGCCTTCTCGAGGTGGATTGGAGGTCTTGTCTTCGGGGGCCCCCATCGGGAGGTCTCGGGATCGACGGACCCCGTCGCTCGAGTCGAGGAGGAGTGTGTCCTCGGAGTCTGAGGGGTTGAGAGGTCGGGGTGAGGGGTGTCGGCACTCCCTGCCACCCCTCGGGTGTGGGACGGAGCCGCAGCGCTGATCCCCGCCCCTCCCTCTTGGGTGGCTCAAGGGACCCTTCCGGTGGTGCTGCCATGGGTTAACCTTCTGGACCCATGCAGCCTCAGGTGCGTCTCAGGGGAGATTCCCCTGTTGGGCTGTTCCAGAGTTCACATCCCCAGGGTTCCGTCTTGCGACCTGGTTTGATTTCAGGGACCCCGCCAGCTCGGGCTCCGTTCCCTGGATTTCAGAGCCCTGGCAGAGGACAGTTGCCTCCTCATAGGTGCCCCTGCCCCATTCCTCTGCAGCCACCTCCCTCTCTTCCAGGCCATGTCAGTCCTACGGGGCCATTATCCTGGGACACGTTCAGAGGCACTGCGGCGGCCTTCCCGTCGCATGTTAAGATACATGCATGAGCGGGTATTTCCCATCCCCTCCGCTGCAGGAGTCATCTGAACATTCGAGTTCCCCATCATCCTCGTCTCCCTCCTCGGAGGGAGAGGAATCCTCTGCTCACCTTTCTTCCGACGCTGATTTCACTGATTATCAGCGCTTCCTTTCGAGGATGGTTGGGGATCTCCATAATTCCTATGTCAGACGTGACAATACTGCGCGGGAGACGTGTGAATTCAGTGCCCAGCATTTGGTGATGCCATCCTGGCCTGTTCCTTTCCAGGAAGCGTCTATCTGCACCTGGCAAGTCTCCAGCCGACACTATTCCAGTCCCGGCAGACTGCAGGAGGAGGTATTGTGCTCCATCTGAGTCCCTAGGTTCTCTTTCCAACCCACCCTCAGGATTGGTGTTCCTAGAAACTCCTTCTGGGCACCACAGCCTGGTGCACGACCGACCACTGGACTCAGATTCCATACAGCTTGACCGGTGGGGGCGAAGGGTGTTCTCTTCTCGTGCAATGCTGTGCATTGAATCACATCAGGCACACCATCCTGCCTGTAACAGGCACTTGTGGTCGATGCTCTCTCAACTTTTAGCATCAATGCCTGATGCAGAGCAATCTAGACAGGCCATTGTCCTCTCCGCTATAGGCCTGGAACTGGCAAGGCACCAAGCAAGGTCATCCTATGACGCCAGTGAGGTGGCTTCCAGGCTTGCGGGGACAGCGATCTGCATTAGGCAGACAGCATGGCTTCATCTCGCAAGGTTATCACCCCTGGCCCGGCGTAGGGAGGGACCCACCTTCCGAGGGACCCGCCTCTTTCTTCCAGGGCTAAGAGGCTTCTGCAGGGGCTTCCTCCATCCCCTCGTCTTCAGGGGACACCTCCTAGCTCTCCTCGGCCTTAGACTTCCAGTCTAGTACGGCCAGGGACTCTTCTTCCTGTTTCTCACCAGCAGGAGGCTGAGGGTCTTGTTCCCTCAGTGTTACTCTAGTCCCCCTCCAGGGGGGAGGGGGGCTTGGTTCTCACCCAGCAGTAATAAATGGTGAAGATTTACAAGGGAAGATATGAAAATTACGTACCTGCCGTAATTCTTGATCTTCTCTTGTATCTTCACCATTCATTACTGAATCCCTCCCACCTTCCCTTCATGGGCCTCCTTCTTGGACGTCCCCTCCACACTGCTTGTTCTTATTCCCCTTCACCTCATGGCCTTAGAGACTAAATCCCTAAAAACTTGGGTCTCCGTTCTTCTCTCAGAACAGATAGCATAAGTCTGGAAGGCGAGGGGAACGAGTAGGATTTGTCTTTTTCCTGAGGGAACTCTTTGTGATTGCCCTTGAAGGTGACCTGTTGGCACCTTCTTAGGCCATGTTGCTCAATCACCAGTTAACAGAGCTCGCTGGCATCGCTGGATCTTGTCCTGTTTACGCCAGTTTATGCTAGTTGAACTCTGTTCTAACATTTCAAATTGCTCTTGAACTGGTAATCTGATAATTGCCTCTGCCTCTCGGGGAGTCAGAACGAATTTCCTACTCTGTCTTTTCTGCCAGAGGAATGCCCTCTATAGGGCTTCAAATACCCCCCACACCGGTTTTAGCACATAACAATGTGCTAGTGGGGTCCTTCCCCCATCCTAGTTGGGCGCTCTCCCTCTGGAACAGATTATCTGCCAATCTGTGAGCTCTCAGCTACAGTAAGGGGTTGGGGATGGTGGGAGGTGTGGAAAGTCTGCCTTTTGTGTTCAAGCTGCGCAAAAGGTTTGGTCGAACCTTCTTACGCCAGTTTCTGTTTGATGGGATCCTTGCTCCCTTGCCCTTTGGTTCCGAGCTTATAAGCCTTTAAGCCAGTTAACTCGCAACTTGGCAGAATTTTTCCCCCCTCCCAGCATCCCCCTCTCTCTTTCCTTCTTCCTCTCCCTTATCTGTTTCTCCCACTGAGCTGCCCCAGGGGTGAGGCCCTACAGCCCCTTAGGGTAGGGTTCTTCCTCTCCTGTCCTCTATCGGCTTATTCGTTTTTCAGTTTATATCCTTTTCTTTGCCTATACCTCGGCTCTCTTGCCTCACTCTCCTTTGTTATCCTTATTTCACCTCTTCGGCTTACAGAGCTGGGATGGAGGAGGAGTCCGCAGCGCCTAACGGCTGCCCCTTTCGCACCATGTAGTGTGTCACTCTCGAGGGTAGCGCCATCGGTGCTGACTTCTCCAAAAGGAAAAAAACTCCTGTAGCGGTTGCGCACCTCCGGCTTACATCCAGCAGTAATGAATGGTGAAGATACAAGAGAAGATCAAGAATTACGGTAGGTACGTAATTTTCATTTTTGTCCCCAAAGAGTTATTCTCGTAGGGGAAGTCCATGGCCTTTGTCTGGGTATCTTGTGACAAATTAGTGATTCTGAGCCAGGCAAATCTTCTGAGAGCCACTGTGTTGGCCATTCACCTGGCAGCAGTGTCATTGACATCTGCTGCCATCTGGAACTGATATTTGGAGGCTTCTAAGCCGAATCTTGCAGTCTCTGCCAGGTCGCCTGCCAGACCAGAGGGGGCATTATCTGCCATTGCTAAGACCAACTGCCACAATGATTTTTGATACTGGGTAGCGTAGGCCATGTAATTAGCCTACCTGAGAGTGAAGCTAATAGATGGCCTTTTTTGCTATACTTTCAGTTTTTCTTGAATCCTTTTCTGGTGGGTGAGATGCCAAGGCACCCTTGCCCTGTCACAGGCTGCAGTCTGCACAACATCCTCATTATCAGGGTAACAGAATAAAAATTCTGCTCCTTCCCAGTCCAGTTGGTACTTTAAGTCAACCCTTTTGTTCAAGGGTGATACAGAATTTGGTGTCTGGATTATCTTCAAGACATGTTGATTGAAAAACTTATTTATAGTCAATAAAAGTTTTTTGGTAGGTGTCAGCCCCATGAGGTCGCGGTATTCCACCTCCACTTCATCTTCTACCAGCTCACTAGTAATGATATCTAAAGCCTCTACTATTTTCTTCACAAAAGTGAAGTGTGAGGAAAAATCCTCAGGCAACCTAGGTGGAGACTCAAACTCTTGGTCCGGGGGAACCTCCGACTCTGTGGGTTTTTATTTATATTACTTATTTATGTCTTTGTAACTGGGTAGGTGCATTGATCCAAGGGACCATTTTCTGTTACGACCCGGGCCACAAGGTGGCAAAAACAGCAATAGATACATGGTAGCGGGTTAAAGTATACGGTGAATTAACTAGGTTATACAAGGATAGTATGTACATGAGCAAAGACAAGATAAAACCAGATGGCATAGGGTTACGTAGAATAACAGTCTACATACGAAGAAGCCAGCAGAAGAAGGCCTTTTGGTCTATTAAGTCTGCTCGTATTGCAGGGTCCACAGCTTGAGCTAATGTCCCTACCCTCCCTCCCCACTCCTCTCATCCTCCCTATCCATGATCCTTATTTTCCACCTATGCCTATCCCAGCCTCTCTTACACCTGCCCACGGTCTTCAATGAGATGACCTCTTCCGACAGTGCTGCATTCCAAGTGTCCACCACCCTCTCTGTGAAGACGTGCTTCCTGACCTCCCTCGTAAACCTCCCACCCTCCAGCTTAAGACTGTGCCCCTTAGTGTTATGCTTGCCACTCAGCTTAAAGAGACTCTCCTTATCAACCTTATTTATCCCTTTTAAGTACTTGAAGGTCCCAATCCATGTCCCCCCCCCTCTCTCTCCTGTCTTCCAGGAGTACATGTTCAGTGACCTCAACCTCTCCTCGTATGCCTTACTCTGCTGACCCGCTATCATCTTTGTAACCCTCCTCTGGACCTTCTCCAGCAGGTTAATGTCCTTTTTGAGGTGTGGGCACTAGTATTGAACTCCTTACTCTAGATGCGGCCTTACCAGTGACCTGTACAAGGGCAGTATAACCTCTCCCCCCTCCTGATCACCCTAGGTAAGCATCCCAGCATCTTGTTTGCCTTTATTACAGTGGTCAGGGTTCCATACAGTAGTAGCAACAATACGCTGTGCAATTTCAGAACAGTTCAACACATTCATAGAAACACTTTGGGGGAGGGGTTGAGAGGGGGTAAGGGTTAGGCTAGAGGGGTAAGAAAAATAAAATACTCTGTGCAAATTCAAGCAAATCAACAACTTTCATAGTATGATCTAGGATCAGAAACGGGCGATTGAAGGGGGTAGGGTAAGGCAAGAGGGTGATAAGGGTGTGGGGGGGAAGGGGGGACAGAAAGGTTAGGGGTAGTAAAGAGGGGTGTGTAGGGAGGACAGAGGTGAGGGAAGGAAGGGGCAGACAAGGGGGATGGAAGTAAGTGCTGCTTATTTATGGAAGAGCATTAATGATATGTAGGCTCTAGCATCTTTGCATGGTGCAGTGACAGTTTGCAGCCACAAGGAGCCAGGCTTTTAGGTTATGTTTAAAAGCTTGGTGGGTAGCAGATGAGCGAACGGACAAAGAGAGCTTTGTTCCATGGGGAGGGGGCTGCGATTGAGAAGGCTCGATTACCCTTGGTAGTGGTTACGTGGGGTACTTCTAGTGGGGGGATTGAGGAAGCCCTAAGTTTCCTTCAAACCACTCCATCTGTTAGAAAGGGTGAGTAGGGGGACAGGTGTTGGTTTCGGAGGGAGTTGTCCACCACACAGTCCATGGCATAGTCAAAGTGACCTTGTAGCGGGAGCCAACCTTGGGTCTGATAGAGGGAGCAGTGGTGAGAGCGAAAGGAGCTACCAGGACAAATTGACAAGTAAGAGTTGTAGGTTGTGTTTAGCCATGAGAGCAGGATAGATAAGTAAAGTAAGTATTTACAGTATATAACGCTTTTCTAAAACCAAGGCACTTTACAATGCACAACAATGCAAAATATACATTTAAAAACATTACATAGGCATAAATAAATTATAATATTACAGATATAGCAACAACGATTAAAAATCATTGGGAAATGCCTGGTTAAAAAGATAGGTTTTAAATGCAGCTTTAAAACTTTCAACAGTCAAGCATTCTCTTAACCAGCAAGGTAGAGAATTCCACAGGGTGGGGACCGCAAAAGAAAAAGCTCGGGCAGGTTTTTAAATGCACCCTGGGAATCTCTAGCAATTCCTCGGTGGATCAGAGAGGACGGAGGGGGTAGTAGGAAATCAGAAGATCTTTCAGGTAGCCGGGTCCCTGATTGTGTAGGGCTTTGAAGGTCAGCAAGCCAACCTTAAAGGTGTTCCGCCTCTGAACAGGCAGTCAGTGCAGTTCGCATAGCACAGGCGTAATATGACTGGCCCTAGATGTGCCAGTCAAAAGCCTGGCCACCGCATTCTGCACTAGCTGTAAGCGGTGGATATCAACCGCCGGAAGCCCTAGGTAGAGGGCATTACAGTAGTCTAGGCGGGTGGTAATAAAAGCATGTACCAAAGTTGATAGGTTGTCCGGAGGAATCAGGCGTTGAGGTGTGAGTAGATTGAGGAGCAGTAGTCCAGGAGGGGTAGTAGGTTACCATGTGCGATGGCAAGGCGTGCTGCAGCAGACAGGTAATGTTTGTGTCGGTATGCA
Source organism: Neoceratodus forsteri (assembly GCA_016271365.2). NCBI lineage: Eukaryota > Metazoa > Chordata > Ceratodontiformes > Ceratodontidae > Neoceratodus > Neoceratodus forsteri. Next base: position 684,971,361 of record JADMNL010000022.1, on the reverse strand, counting down.
GCACCCAGCTTTTGGTGGATCCTTCGTTTGGTATGAGTGATATGATCAGAGAGTGAGGGGTCAAGAGTAACTCCTAGGTATTTAAAAGGGGAGGGCCAGCTTGGGTGAATACCAGGAGGGAGGAGTTTGTTTTGGCGGCCTTGGCTAGAAAGGGTTTAGATCCAAAGACCATTCCCCATCTTCCTCATCCTCATATTCCTCATAATCCTCGTATTCCTGTGTCTCGGGAACTGAGGATACAACCGGTGTTACCGATTGCTGAGCCGAAGGATTGACCGGTTCCCTCGGAACAGGAATGGGTATCAGTCCTTGCAAAGCTTGAATTATTTTGAGAGCCTGAGCAACAGACTCAGCAGAAGGCAGCTCATTGTTTTCTGTAGAAGTCCCTTTTTGCTTTCCAGCTGGGGTTTCCAAGTATTTTTTCTTCTTAAGTTTTTTAGCCTGCTCCAGTTTCTCAACCGGTTCATCGGTTTGCTTGGTCCTAGAAGAGTCACCCTTACCCAGGGTAGCTAACTCTCTTTCAGTGGTTTCACCTATATGTTTTGAGGGAGTAGGCTGGTCAGAGCCGTTACCTCTCGTTTCTGTATCTGGAGAAAACTTGTTCTTTAACCTTTCCCATCTCTTTTCTGTTTTGTCTGGAAAAGTTTCACATATTTCACATTCAGCTGTGAAGTGGGGATTCACCAAGACAGATACATTCATTGTGTTTATCTGCCTTGGCAAAAGCCTCTCCACACTGAACACAATTCTTCAACCCAGTTGGGCCAGTTTTCTCCTTTGGTTTATCTGACATAATTAAGTAGCAAAAACCAAAAATGAATCGCAACAGACCCCACCCCCCATTATAACGCGGTTTCAGTAACCGTGGTTAGATCCTGTGAGGAACAGAGTTAAACAGAAAAAAAGAACTAGAACGTATTGGCTCTGTCCCAAAATAGAAATAATACTAAAGTAAAAGCAGAAGTATAAGGAGTAGAAACCCTGATGGGAGTGTCGGTTCCTCGGCAGGTGTAAGGAACCAGGAGGAACCGCTAAGAAAGAGTATAAGAACTAATCTAACTAGTGTGAATTATTAAAAACAGAAGATAAGGCAGCAGATGAAAATAAAATGTTTCTAGGAACATCGATATGTTGTTCATCCACACTTCTTGGCATGTCCCCTTCTACTTTAAATCTTGCTGGATGTCTTCAAGCTGGCTCCTCCCACCCACCCAGATGGTAAACACCTCGGCTCCGCCCCATGATGCTAGATCTTCCTTTCTGCTGGAAGATGCAGGTTCCCTCGTGCTCTTGCAGCAGTTCATAGGCCCTGGATTCCAAACGTCAGTATTTACCGAAGTTACTTTTAAAACTCGTTCGAGTTAGCGATTACGATTCTGCCGCATCAGATATGGAGGAAAAATCTTGCCCCAGATTTCGCCAATGCCCTTGCGGCCAGAAGATGTATCGCACTGATCCCCACCTAATGTGCATTTACAGCCTAGGTGCCAGACATGACACCTCGAGATGTACTTTTCACTTGGCCTTCCTTCCCAACGTCCTGGATGACTGAATGCCGCGTTTGAAGCTGGGGAGACCGGAGAACAGGAACCTGCCGGTGAAATCGAAGGAGCCGAGGTGGGCGGTTTCCGCGGTGCGGGATCCACCGAGCAGCTGGAACAAATAAAGGCATTTGAGGAGGAAGCAGCTAAAGCTTCAGCCAGTCGAAGCTTCTTCGTTCCGCTGAACCTTGGCTCCACCTTCTCGGACTCCTTCAAGGAGTTGTGCCAGTCTCTCCCCAACCAGGGTGGGGCACGCACTCCTCCTGCTCTCAGAAGAAAGACAAGGACCCGATGTCTTCGTCCCGACAAAGACGTTCCTGGGACCGAGAAAGGTCCGAGTCCCGGAAAACTGCGCTCTCGACTTCAGCCGAGATAGCATCCTCGGCCGCCGGCTTTACGGACCTTCCGTCTGGCCAGGGGACCGAGGAAGTGGTCGACGAGGTGGAAATAGTCCTCAGTCCTATTGACCCTTTATCACCGGCTCCAGCTGACGATTCCTTGGAGAGGGCTCCCGTCCTCGTTTTTCCTGATGAGGAGACCCAGCCTGCTGGTGTCCCCATCAAGGAACCAGTTCCAGACCCTCAGATGTCACCAATACCGGTGTCTCCCAATCGACTGAGTCGGTCTCCCCAATCTTGATCGAGGTCTAGAACCCCCTTGGCCGAATGACTGAGGAAGAGCCATAAACGCTCTAAAAAGAGGTGATACCACAGATTGTCCTCATCCTCCTCAGACAAGGAGAGGCTTCGGCAGAAACTCCGTCGACGCTGAGGACCTCATGTGGCAACAGCTTATTTTGACTAGGCAAAAGCTGGCTCCGCCGTCCACATCTTCCATCACTTGGCTTTCGCCTCCTAGGCAGAAGCCGACCCCTTCAGAACCGACTCCCTCAGTTCCACAGCCCGCGGGGCCAGCCCGTGTTCTGGTTCAGCCAAAACCGGCTTCTCCACCTATCCGGGTGGAACCACCGCCTAAGCAGCCTCAGGGAGGGGCTCCCTAGAAAGAGGATCGACCAGACCCGGGATTCCCGGCACCTATCTATCATGGTCACCCTAGATCGCCCTCGGCGTATCGAGGGTGAGTTAGGCGGTAAACCGCTTTATCCCGACTCTTCGGACTTGGATGTCACAGGACTGCACTCACATCACAGGGATGATGAGTCCTCCATGGCAGGGTTGAAGGAAGGTCCCTCCTCCTTCCAGGCCATCCTCCGCCTCATTTCTGACTCTACCGAAATGCCCCTGGAATCCATCCAGAAAAAGGTGGAGTACCCTCTCACTGACATCCTCCAGAGAGGGGATACTCTGACAGAGGCCTTTCCAGTAGCCGAGGCTATCGTGGGCAAGGCTCTTGAACTTTGGCAGCACCCTGCTTCCTGCCTGGCACCATCTGCCCACATGGCCCGCAAGTACGCGGTGCCCATGGGGTCCCTTGCGGGGTTCACATAGCACCCTTCGGCCGAGAGCCTGGTGACCGCCTCTGTGTTCAGGCATACTGGGAGTTCAGCCGACACTTACCGACCCCCAGACAAGGAGTCCAAGTATATGGACCATTCTGCCCGTAAGGTCTATGCGGCCTCTTCTTTGGGCCTTCGTCAGGCCAGCTTGGCGGTGGTTATGGTACACTTCTCTCATGCCCTTCTTGGATCATTAGACGAGGCCCTCCCTCATCTCCCAGCGGACATGCAAACTGTGGTAAGGCAAGTCCGCGACCAGGGCCGTGCTGTCGCAAAACCGCTTCAGATGGCCTTGGACGTGGGAGATTCTTGTGCCCGCTCTTTAGCAGCCGCAGTGACCACTCGCCGCAGGGCTTGACTGAGGCTTTCCTCCTTTCCGGCAGATACCCAGCACAACCTTGCTGATGTGCCCTTCCTGGGTACAGACTTGTTCAGTCCAGGAGTGGCCGATGACCTTCAGCGTATAGAGCAGTCCAGTGCAACCTTGGATGCCACTTCTGCTAAGGGTTCTTCGGGCAAGAACCAGCAGAAGAAAATGAAGACGCCATTTCAGCATTCTTCCCCTGTGGTCAGGCAGCCCTCCTGACAAGAAGGTCAGCAGCAACAACAGCAGCAGGCTCAAGCTTGGCGCCCACGGCCCAAGCAGGGTCCTCAACAGCCCCGTAAGGGAGGCAGAGGCCAAGGGGCCTCCTCCTCCTCTTCCAAGCCTGCTCGATGATGGGTTGGGGGTTGCCTCCCCCATTCCCGTCACGCTAGTTCTGGGTCCTCCCGTAGGGGGCCGGGTCCGCCAGTTTCTTTCCTCCTGGTCCAGTATCACTTCGGATAGGTGGGTTCTCGAAGTGGTCAGTCAGGGACTGCCTCAGGAGTTCGAGCAGTACCCTCCCAGCCGAGCCCGTGCCCCTCGGAAGGAAAGGATCTCAGCTTGCACCCATTCGTCTCTTTGAGACGACGTAGCTCAGCTCCTCCTCAAGGAGGCAATAGCTCCAGTGCCGGATCCTCCGACAGACCTAGGCTTCGTTTCCAGGTACTTCCTGGTGCCCAAGGATGGGGGGTTGGTGCCCCATCTTAGATCTCCACGACCTGAATCAGTATCTCAGGTCTCGCACCTTCCGAATGGTAACTCTGAACCAGATCATACCATCCCTGGAGCACAACATGTGGTTCTTTTCTCTGAATCTATAGGACGCGTTCTTTCACATCCCTATCCGTCTGTCCCACCAACAGTTTCTCTGTTTCAGGGTCAAGGGGACCCTGTACGAGTTCCAATCCATGCCATTCGGCCTGTCATCGGCCCCTTGGGTCTTCACCAAATGCATTGCAGTGGCGGCTGCTCACCTTCGGCGTTGAGGAGTCTGAACTTACCCTTATCTCGATGATTGGCTCTTGGTAGGCTCTTCCCTTCAGGAGGTGGAGAGGTCCAGGGATCTGGCCCTCCGAACCTGCTTCCAACTTGGCCTCCTGATCAACAAGGCCAAGTCGGAACTCGTGCCTTCTTAGGTGATTGGCTTCATCGGGGTAGAGCTCGACTCTCGTCAAGCCAGAGCTCGGCTCCTGTCGGACAGGGCGGAGGTTCTCTCCCCCTTTGCCCAATCATTTCTGGTTGGGCACTTGCTCCCTGCCCGGGACTTTCTGCGCCTTCTGGCTTACATGGCAACGTGCACCTCAGTGGTCCTTTGGGCCAGGTGCTACATGCGCCCCCTCCAGTGGGAGCTGGCATCCCAGTGGACTCAGCACCACGGTCACTTCGACCAGCTGATCACTGTAACCCAAAAGATGTGGGACGCTCTCCAGTGGTGGACCGCCCCAGAACGGTTGCAGGAAGGGATCCTCTTTGTCTGCCCCAAGCTGACGGTCGTTCTTATGACCGATGCCTCTCTCATGGGCTTGGGAGCCCACATGGGGAACAGCAAAACCCACGGGTTCTGGACCCCTGAGCAGTCCCGATGCCACATCAACCTGTTGGAGCTCAAAGCAGTCAGACTGGCGCTGTCAGCTCCGGGGTCAAGTGGTTCAAGTCCAGACAGACTTTACCACGACCACGTACTACCTCAACAAACAGGGCGGCATGCACTCCCGTCTGCTGTGCAAGGAGATGCTCCGCATCTGGACCCTGGTAAGTCGGTTGGAGGCAGATCTCTTAGCCATCGATGTGGCAGGAGCCTTGAACCAGCTGGCAGATGCTCTCAGCCACATAGGCCAGACATCCCACAAGTGATCTCTCCATCCAGAGGTAGCTTACAGCCTGTTCTCCCGTTGGGGCAAACCGCTGGTGAACCTGTTTGCCTCCAGGGAAAACACCAAGCTGAGACTGTACCATGCCCGCCCCCCTCAGCAGAGCTTGCTGCAGGGGGATGCCTTCTCGAGGCCATGGACCCCAGGCCTCTTCTACGCCTTCCCCCGATTTCCCTTGATCCACAAGGTGTTACTCAAGGCGAGGAGGGACAAGGCAAAGGTGATTCTGGTAGCCCCAGACTGGCCACGCCAGTTCTGGTATCCATATCTCCTCAGCCTCAGCTGCAGGCCCCCCTGAGTGGCTTTGTACACGCCTGGACCTGATATCTCTAGCTCAAGAGAAGGTCCTTCACCCAGGCTTTGGGTCTTTCCAACGATATCTACTCCGTGCTGGGGGCATTCCATAAGGAATCGACCAGGAAATGTTATGCCTTCAAATGGAAAAAGTTTTCCATTTGGTACCAGGATAAGAGTCTGGACCCCTTATCCTGCTCTGTGGCTAACATTATTGACTACCTTTGGTCTCTCTCCAAAGGTGGTCTATGGTCATCGACCCTTAGGGTGCACCTGGCAGCCATCTCTACTTACCTGGCGCGGGCCGGTCAGCCAACGATGGCGCAGGAGACAGTGGTTGGGCGCTTTTTCAAAGGCCTGGATCACATATCCCCTCAGGTGCATAAACCTCCACCTGTGTGAGATCCGTTGTTGGTTTTGGCGAAGCTCATGGGCAAGCCATTCGAACCAATGCATAAGTGTGAGCTGCCACACTTGTCGAAGACGGCCTTCCTGGTGGCTGTCATGTCAGCCAGAAGGACAGAAGAACTCCAGGCACTTTCGGTGGACTCTCCTTATCTGGTCTTCCACAGGGACAAAGCTGTCCTGCACCCCAACCCGAAATTCCTTCCGAAGGTGGTGTCAGAGTTTCACCTTAACCAGGTGTTGACTCTGCCAGTATACTACCCCAGTTATATCTCGGACGTCGAGTACAGGCTCCATACTTCGGACCTGAGATATGCTGTATCCTATTGTAAGGAGAGAATGGCAGAAATTCGGGGAAAGGTTCGCCAGCTGTTTGTCACCTATGCTGAAGCTGCTTCTGGCAGACTTGCAGCCAAACAGACCATAGCAAGATGGATTACATCATGCATAGGTCTGTGCTATGAGTTGGCAGGCAAGGAGCCACCCAGAGGGATAAGAGCTCATTCAACCCGCCATAGTGCTGCATCGGTGGCTGCTTCTAGCGACATCCCTATCCAGGAAATCTGTCGGGCTGCTACCTGGAAGTCAGCAAACACCTTTATTACCCACTACCACATCGACCTTGAGTCACGCTGGGATGCTGGTTTTGGGGCCTCGGTTCTCCAATCTCTGTTCCCTAAATAGGGGGTGTACACCTTGCCTCCCTTCTTGCGGAGAACTGCTTGGAGTCTGTCAGGAAGTGTGGATGAACAACATATCCACACTCCTAGAAGGAACAGGTTACTCACCTGTAACAGTAGTTCTAGGAGTGGTATATGTTGTTCATCCACACACACCCACCCAACCTCCCCGGCTTCGGGCGCACAACCTTGCTTCCAGTGGCCTAAGATCTGGCATCATGGGGCAGAGCCGAGGTATTTACCACCCGAGTGAGTGGGAGGAGCCAGCTTGAAGACTTCCGGCAAGATTTAAAGTGGAAGGGACATGCCAAGAAATGTGGATGAACAACATATACCACTCCTAGAACTACTGTTACAGGTGAGTAACCTGTTCTTTCTGTGGTAAACCACGTAAAACGATGAAATATCACAACTGTAGCCGGCCCGGTGGTTCAGAGGGCTGAGGCGCCGGACGCCTTGCCTCTTGTGGTGGCAGTGTCCCGGATCGTTGGGGAGCTGGTACGGGGAAGGGAGGGTGAGATCAAAACTAAGCAGCTGTAAGGGCAGCTCTCCTCTCTCGGGGTGGTCGTTGCTGCTCCCCTCTCCCCCGTAGTTTCGCTGCCACCAGGTGGAGGTCCGATGGCTAGCGTAGGAGAGAGGGGGCGGTAAGCCGTGGGAGGGTGTCTCTAGCCACGGTGTGTGCAGTCCTCCACATTCATGCACCCGAAAACGGGGAGAAAAATACCCAAAAATGTATATCATGACTGCGAGGTGAGATCTCTGTGGCATCTTGACTTAGCAGGCAGAGAATGAAATCTGACAGTTTAGAATGTAGCAGCTGATAAGGGCAGCATTTGAATAAGTGGCACAAGCCAATGATGGATTCTGTCATTTTACGTTCCATTCTCTGGGCAGTTCTACTATTCAGGCCAACTGCAAGAGTTAAGAATATTGACAAATTCCTCGGGTTAGAACAGTAGTTCTAGAAGTGGTATATGATGTTCATCCACACAGATCCACCTGGCTTTGGCACACAATACTGCTTCCAGCGGGCAAAACCTGATGTCACGGGGCAGAGCCGAGGGACTTACCACCCAGGTGGGTGGGAGGAGCCAGCTTGAAGACATTTCTGGACAGTCTTGAAGGGAAAGGCAACTGCCAGAAAGTGTAGATGAACATCATATACCACTCCTAGAAAGTACAGTTACGTAAGAACTTACTGTAACAGTAGATCTTCGAGAGAGGCTCTTGCAGTAGGTAATTACATATAGGACGGACGCCGGCCGGCGGCAGGACCCCACGGAAAAATTTCTAGCTAGCAGTCCCTGGTGAGGGACTGCCCCCACGTCAGGTGACCAGCGTCAAAGCGACGTCGGTATAAAGGGGCGGTCCCGGACGCCCGCCTTCCAGTTCTTTCCCGCCACAGGCCCGGAAGACCCGGACGAGAGAGAAGCAGATATTTCCTTAATGGAAAAGGAGCTGAAAAAGCCTAGGGGGATGGAGGGCGGGAGACATTTATCAGAAGAGCCTCTCTCGAAGATCTGCTGTTACGGTAAGTTCTTACGTAACTGTACTATCTTACTCTGAGAGGGCTCTTGCAGTAGGTAATTACATATAGGACTGAATCCCAAGCAGTCTGGGACAAATGAAAGGCACCGGGAGGAGGAACTACTCCAAGAAGTAGCAAAAGCCTTGCAAACCTCAAGATAGGAGGCCTTGCAAAACAGCTAACCCGAAGCCTGCTCTGTAGCGAGAGGCAATGTCCAAACTGTAATGTTTTCGTAAGGTATGGACGAGTCAGGTGGCAGCAACACAAATGTCTGCCACAGACACATTCTTGAAACAAGCCGCAGAGGCCGCTACCCTCTTGTGTGGAGTGACCTCAACCTGACCCGGAAGGGTCTTGTTGTACTTGTCATAACAGAAAGTGATGCAATGAGCCAACCACTTCGACAGGCATTGCTTGGAAACAGCATTGCCTTCCTCTTGTGAGCAAAGAGACTAACAGCTGATCAGTCTTTCTGAGATCCTTAGTCCTGTTGGTGTAGTATCTCAGAATCGGTGAACATCCATGGTATGGAGTAAATATTCTCCTTGGTTGGAGTACTGCGTGAAAAAGGCAGGTAACTCTATAGACTGTTTAAGGTAGACTCCCTACCACTTTAGGTAGAAACTTAGGGTTAAATGCGAAGAGCTACTAGTTCCTTGTGAAAAATCAAATAGGGATGTTTACATAAGGGCCTGGAGCTCGGAGATTCTTCGAGTAGAAGTAATGGCCACCAAGAAGAGCGTCTTCCACGACAGAAACTTCAGATCTGCGGAGGCCACAGGCTCGAAGGGAGGAAGGGTAAGTTTCTCGAGAACAAAGTTCAAGTCCCAAGGTGGAGCAGGAGTCTGGACAGGGGGCATCAGATGAAGGACCCCTCTAAGAAAAGTCTTGGACACCTCTAATTGGGCAAAGGCTTTATCAGCGAAAGGAACATGGTAAGCTGAAATAACGGCCATGTGTACTTTCAAGGAGGAATGACTGAGACCCAGGTCGAAGAGGTGACGTAAATATTCAAGCAGAATGGCCACAGGACAGGAGAAGGGCTCCACGTTCCTAGAGGCGGCCCAAATAGAAAATCTCTTCCATTTCATGGCATACGTGGACCTAATGGAGGGTTTTCTAGCCTCCACCAGAATCTCGGCAACCTTTGGAGAGACACCAAAGCGATATTGGGCTAGGTCTGCAGGAGCCATGCATGAAGTTGCAGGGACTTGAGTCCCGGATGGACCAGGGTCCCCTGATCCTGGGTCAGCAATCCTCGAGATAAAGGAAGAGGAGGAACCTCTGAGTATTGTTGAAGAAGAGAGAACCAGATTTGCCTGGGCCAGAAAGGAGCAATCAGAATCATTCTCGCTCCTTCCATTGTTAGTTTCTGCAGTATATGAGGGACCAGAGGAATTGGGGGAAAAGCATAGACGAATCTGCCCTTCCAGTTTAGAGACAGAGCGTCGCTCCAGAAAGCGCCTCGCTCTGGAGCGAGCGAGCAAAAGGTGGGAAGTTTTGCGTTTTGGGAAGAGGTGAACAGGACTATCTGTGGAGTCCCCCAAAACTGGAAGATGTCGTCTAGAACCTTTTGGTCCAACTCCCACTCGTGTGGCAGAGCAGAGGAGCGGCTTAGCTTGTCAGCCAGGGTATTGTCAACTCCTGGAACATGGATCTCCATGAGGTGAAGGTTGGGAAGCGTTGCCCAGTCCCAAACCCTCATTGCTTCCCTGCATAGAGGGTAGGATCGAGTCCCTCCCTGCTTGTTGATGTACCACACCACGCACATGTTGTCTGTCTGGACAGCTAGGTGACTGGGAAGGATGTATTGGTGAAGGGCTTGGAGAGCATATAGTACTGCCCGTAGCTCGAGCACATTGATGTGGAGAGCTATCTACAATCTGGACCATAAACCTTGGGTTCGGTGAGGACCCAGATGGGCTCCCCAACCTTCGCCTGATGCGTCCGTGGTCAGTCTGGGAGGGGGGGAGGATGACAGAAGGGAACCCCCCGAAACGGGTTCTCTCGAACCATCCACCATTGTAAGTCTCTTGTCATCAGCGAGGAGATCAGAACCAGATGATCTAGGTCGTCTACGAGTTGATCCCACTGGGAGCGGAGAGTCCACTGAGAAATCCTCATGTGGAGCCGCGCGCGGGAAGTCGGGATGGCGGCCGCCATGAGCCCCAAGAGATGGAGAACCGACCTCGCCGGAACCTTCCTGCGTTCTGAAAGCAGGGAAATCTGTGACTAGAGGGAGGCCGCCCTGTCCGGAGGAAGGAAGGCCTTGCTCACCATCGAATCGAGGATAACCCCGATGAACTGAAGTCTCTGGGAGGGATCCAGATGAGACTTGGAATGGTTGATGGTAATACCCAGGCAAGTGAAAACTTGCTGGGTGAGGGAGAGAAAATGCAGGAGCTCCTCCCTGGACGAGGCCGCCAGGAGCCAGTCGTCCAGGTAGGGGAACACCTGAACTCCCATAGTACGCAGGTGGACCGCTTCCACTGCCAGGCATTTGGTAAAAACTTGGAGAGCCGCGGAAAGACCAAACGGAAGTGCCCGGAATTGGTAATGGTCCCCCTGGAAAACAAACCGGAGGTATTTGCAATGCAAGGGACGAATGGGGATGTGCAGATATGCGTCCTGCATATCCAGCGCACACAGCCATTGACCCAGCCGAAGAAGGGGCAGAAGGGTTTGAAGGGAGAGCATCCTGAACTTTTTGTATTCCACGTAAAGGTTCAAGGAGCTGAGATCTAGAATGGGTCTGAGATCTCCCGTCTTCTTTGGGATCAGGAAGAAATGGAATAGTAACCCGTCCCTTGAAGGTGAGGAGGAACGGGTTCTATGGCCTGCTTTGCAGAAGGGCAGATATTTCTTCCTGACCAAAGGAAGATGGTCCTCTTGCGGGGACGACTTCACGGGGGCGGGGGTGGCGGGTGGTTCTGTAGAAACCTATGGAGTGCCCCTCCGACATAATGTGAAGCACCCATGAACTGTTGTTATCCTCTCCCAACCCGGAAGATGGAGGGAGAACCTCCCTCCAACCGGTTCCTCCGGGGTGTCTGGAGGTGGTGGGAGAGGGGAGGAGTCGGGTGGTGTGGGGCAGCGCTGTAGCTGGGGCACCCGCTGCTTTTATGGGCGGTGGGGGCCTGGCAGCTGTGGGGCCCGGGCGCTTAGTGCGGCCTGGGCCTTGGGTTTCGCCAGGCCGACTGCATCTGCGAAAAGGACTAAGCGCCAGGGGGGGATGGGGACGGCATGGAATCCACGGATTTCAGAGCCGTTCCCTTTTCCTGCAAGTCAGTGATGATGTCCTTGACATCACCACCGAAAAGCACTGAACCCCTGAAAGGTGCTTCCTGGATTGCTGACTGCACCTCCGGGACCAAACCTGACACGCGGAGCCAGGCGTGACGCCGAAGACTTACGGCGAATGCGGAACTCCACCTGTCAGTGTCCACTGCATCGTATGTCGTCCGCAGGATGTGACGACTGGCCGATCGAGCAGAACGGACTAAGTCAGCTAACTCCTGCTTGACCTGGGAGTCAGGTAAGGAGTCAGTCTTAGATTCCGCCTGGGTAAGGCTGGCCTTCTGGTAATCCCCCATATGAGCTACATAATTCAGGGCCCATATTCCCAGTGTGGAAGAGGCGTAGATTTTTCTTCCGTACTGGTCCAGGAGGCTAGATTCCTTATCCGGAGGAGACAAGCTTAGATGTTTGGGATGTGCAGACCGGCCGTGAGCGGCGCTAATCACGACCGAGTCTGCACGAGGGTGAGAATCCAAAAAGTCTACACCCTCCGGAGCCTGGTATAGCCTGTTGGACTTCCTAGGAAGTGGGGCTAAAGCCAACGTTGTTTCCAAATAGTGGAAACAAGGTGGGCATGAGGCTCGATCCAGGGTGGCACTAAAGTAGGAGCCATAAGGGGCAGATCCAGATGTTCGGCGAGTTTGACCCGCTGAGGATCTGGTTCCAGAGAACGTCACTGATGTACTTCCTGGATCTTCCTGAGCAACTCCATGAAGGAAGGATCCTTCGGAGGAGTCTTCGGCCAGGGCTTGGACGGAGAGCAAGGCTCGTCGTCTCTCTCGGAACATCCGTCAGAGCAATCCGAGAGCGAAGAAGAAGAATCAGAAGCAGAATAAGACTCTGGCACGCCTAGGGGAGGAACGGGTTCCTTAGGGGGGATCCCTGGACGCTGGTCCTGCCTCCTCTCGGATCCGGAGGCGTGAGGAGAGCCGCCTCGGCGACGGGCGGCACCATCGCCAGAAGGCGGCTCTGTACTTCCTGGTGAGCTGAACCTTGGCCTCAGCCCACCAGGAATCCAGAGTTCTGCAGATCCACCGCGGCCTGGGGGCGGTGGAGGAGGAGGAGGAGGGGATAAGTATATGGATTGTATCCGAAGGCGGTAGTATCCGAAACCGCTGGCGGAAACCGTGCCGGTTGCGCGCCGGGTAATGCGGCCGGATACTGCGGACCCGGATAGGGACGGCAGGTACCGGTACCGGAAGAGCTGCCGGAGCAGACGGCCCAGAAGGAGGCCCCACGGGCGAGTCAACATTGAGAGGCCCGGGGTCGGCTCATGGAAGTGGAATATCCTCACCGCGCTAGATCCGGTCCCTCAGGAGGAGGGTCTGACGGTGGTGGAATATCGGCATCGCCTAGGGACAGTGGGAGAAAAGTCCCCGGGTCAGGCTGGGGTGACTCGGCTCCCGGACGGCAGCGAAGGCTGCGGGAACCGGGTACGACGGGGTTGGAGGGTCTGGCTAGGTTCCGCGACGCCGGGGAGCCGACGGCGGCTATGGGCTGGTTCTTCGGCGGGCGCCGGAGGAGCCGGGCGCCCAGCTTACAGGGTCCCTCGCCGGAGGCGGGCCGAGGGAGAGAGGTGTCCCGTCCGAGGGGACGAGGTCGCGGCGCCGCTCGGCGGGTCGGGCGGCTTGGTCAACTTTCTCCGGCAGACGCCAGAGGAGCCGATGTCCGCTTATGGAGGTGCCCAAGGCCAGTAGGCCAGAAGCCCGCGCGGTACTGGGGGCAGAGGCCTCCTTTGCCCGGAGGCACCTGCAAGGCCCTGTAACGAGCCCGACGGATGGGCCGACGCCTCCTCCAAAACCTTGGAGGCTGCCGTCGGACGATCCCCTGGAGGGGATGCTACCTGGGCCGCAACTCCAGCTGGAGTCACGGGCGGGGAGGCCTTCTCCCGGTGCCTTTCTTTGTCCCGCTTTTTACGGTGTCCTTCAGGAGAGGTCGACGCCTGTCTGGTCTTCTTCAATTCTTTTTCCATTGAAGACATCTTCTTCTTGAGCAGATGGGCTTCCAGGGACTGTTGGCGTCGTCTGCGGGTAGCCGCGTTGAAGTGCAGGCAATGCGGGCACTTGTCGACCGGGTGGTCGTGGCCTAAGCAGAAAAAGCAGAGAGAATGGCCGTCCTTGTGTGGCAGTTGGGCGCCGCACGAGTCGCACTTGTTTTTGGAAGGTGTAGGGGATGACATACACCGACGCTGACCTGACGATGAGAAGAAAACATACTCAAAACTTCGTTAAAACAGACGAAAGAATAGGGCTTTGCTAAGCACAAACTGTACCGCGAGCTGGGCGCGAGCTAACGGCGCGGAAAGAACTGAAGGCGGAGGTCCGACCGCCTTTATACCGACACGCCATCTGACGCCGCCACCTGACGGGGGCGGTCCTCGCCAGGGACTGCTAGCTAGAAATTTTTCCGTGGGGTCCTGCCGCCGGCCGGCATCAGTCCTATATGTAATTACCTACTGCAAGAGCCCTCTCGAAGTAAGATCTACTGTTACAGGTGAGTAGTCTGTTTTTTTCCCCCTTCCAACTGCACTGTTTGTAATCTGCTGCAGTCAAGCATACTGAGAGATTATTATAGTATTTTTTTCTTCTCACCCAAGGAATCTTGTTTCTTCCAGGGGATCCCTCAGTATGCTTGACCTCCCACCCATCCTCCCCTCATAGAACCTTTCTGTTCGAAGTTCTACAGTCCTTTGCTCTGGCAGTATTCTTTCTTGTAGAGCAGCCCTTTTGGTGCAAAGATTCTTAGTTCTTGCAACGTTTGATTGTTTGCCTTGGCCAGTTTGGTGTATTTCTGGTTCTCTTTTCATAGACTTTTCCCCCCCTTAGGCATAGGGTTTAGAATGGGGCCTTTTGCCCCGTTTCAGCTTTGAAAAGTATCTGATTAGCAAACAGCACGACCTACAGGCAGTAATCTCTTACTACAGTTTGATTGGTAGTTTCATTTTACTCATTTACATAAACTACTCTGGGGTCAGCTGAACCCAGATGCCTAACTGCTATATTCAGACATACTGCGGGATCCCTGGAAGAAACAAGATTACCATGGTAAGTAATTTTTTCCTCCAGGTCAGAAATTTTAGATCACATGTGGCTAGAGGCTCAAAAGGTTTACGAGTGAGCATATGTAGGACAAGGGTAATATCCCAGGGGGCAACCGGCTTCTTGACTGGGGGCCTTGTATGCAGACTGCCCTTGAGGAATCTCTTCAACAGAGGTAGTTGGGCCAGAGTCATATTCTGGACTGGTTCATGATAGGCGGAGACTACACAGAGATGAACCTTTATAGAAGAGTACCGAAGTGGAAACGTGAGGAAGAATTTCTTCACAGAACAGGTGGTGGACAAGTGGAACACCCTGCCAGAGGAAGTGGTGGGGGCTGAAACAATCACGGGATTTAAGAATGCATGGGATAGACATAAAGGAATTCTGGAGGTCAGGAGTACAGACTTGGAAAACATAAACTGAACTTACAAGCTCAAATGGGCAGACTGGGTGGGCCATAGGCCCTTATCTGCCGACACTGTCTATGTATCTATGTAAGTCCCATGTCTGAAAGGTCTAGCAAGTACTGCAGTACCTTGTCAGGAGGAGTGTCATTTATACACTGTTGTATGACAGAACTAATAAACTGCATTCGCATCAAAATGGGCAGAGTGCTGTTCTTCATCTAGTTATTTTGCTGAAAACAAGCTTTCACAGTGGAACTTTGGAGTGCTGGTCTATTTGCCTGCTTTTGGTCATTTGGATTGTGTGTTCCCTGACAGCACCGCTCCTCTAATCGGTGAGTGCTGCATGCATGGTACAATGGGTTGAGTGATTGTTTCAAGTTGGAACCACTTGGTTACAGACACTGCAGCTGGGGCCCTAGATTTGTAGATCTTACTTCGAGAGGGTTCCTTTAGTAGGTCATTACATATAGGACTGGCACCACCTGGTGTCGGGCCGCACGGCAGACTTTCCTAGCAATTCCTGATGGGGGACCGCCCACCCATCACCTGACTGACGTCAGTGTGGCTGTATATAGTGGTCGGACCCCACGCCTGCACTCCAGTTCTTTCCTGCCGTCGCCTCGTGTCAGTCGCATTGCAGACTTCCTTACAGTGATTCTTGTGTTCTTGCGTTGGATTTTTCCTTTGCCAAAATCTTTATTTCGATATTCCTACTACGTGATGTCTTCACCTAAGAAGAAGTGCTCGTCCTGTGGCACACAGATTCCCTCATAAGGACAGTCACCTGAAGTGCGTGATCTGCTTGGGCCCAGGCCATCCTGCCTCCTCCTGCTCGGAGTGCCAAACTTTCGGTCAGGCCACCAAAAAGCGAAGACAGCAGGTTTTGGAGGCCCACTTTCTAAAGGTCCGCTTAGCTTCTTTAGAAAAGCAAATGGGCCGCATTAGAGAGTCCTCTTCTGAGAAATCCTCAAAGAAGCACTATAAGGAGAAATCTCGGGGCCGGGAACGCTTCTCAGATGAGGCCTTGTGGCCTTCGACTAGCAAGGCCCAGCCACCGCCTAAGAAAACCTTGGAGGTAAGTCTGGCAAATTTTCAGCAGGTCAGTCGACCGTCTGCTCCTCTGATGACTGCTGTGGCTGCTAAGCCAGCCCCCGGCTCCTCCGGGGACCGCACGGCCACTGGTAAGATGGTTCCCCAGCCTTCAGGGACCCGCCTGGCACCAGTCGGTAAGTCAGCCAGGGGCTCCTCCCCCCTCCTGGCTCAGCCTGATGAGACATCCATCTCCAATGGCTGCTCAGGCGTGGTTCTCCCGTCTCAGGCGTGGTTTTCCCATCGGGACCTAGCGGCGCCTCACTCGATGACAGGCAAAACCAGAGGGAGAAGGCCCCTCTACCCCCATCTCCTTTGCCTTTACCCACGCCTTCTCAGGCGGGTACTTCTGGTGAAGACAATGCGGAACCCCTCTGTTGTAGATTCCTCGAGGTCTGTTCCGCACTCTCCTGACGGGGTCACGAAGAAGAAGCCTCCTCCTAGGCCGTCTGGCCTTCCAGCGGAGGCCCCTCCTCCTCCTTCAGGTGGGATGCCTTCGGAGCCGATGATTATCCTGGCCCCGATCTCACTGTCGGATATTCCGACGACTCTTCCACAGCGAGGGCCCTGTGGTCTGCCCAGCCTTCTGCTCTGGCACCAGACCTGGTCCCGCTGTCTGGCCCCAACGCCAGCCCCTCCAACGCCAGATCCCCTTCCGGTGCGGAGTGGGTGGTGCTGGTTCCGGTGTCAGTCCCCCTGATGTTGGCTATGCCGACGCCAGCCCCCCTGCCAATTTATACCACAGCGGGTCCGATGTGGGTACTTCTCCATCAGATCTGACGACGGGGATTTATACAAGACCCTGGACTGTCCCACATTACCATTTCGGGTATCCTGGGAACCACTTCCTGGCTTGTCCTCCTCCTGAATGGGGCTCTTTTGGGCAGTACTAACCTGGTTATAACCCCTACCAACATTACCAGGGTTACCATTACCCGCCCCCACCGGTTATGCCTCCTCCTCCACCTCCTCTGGTTATGCCAGACCTTTAAGACCTTCCTCCAGTCTTGGTGGCAGGGGGCGCACTTGGAGTTTGTTTCCGACCTGGAGACAATACTCCCTTTTCCACGTCTCCTAGGTCTGCGTCCCTGAGAAGTTCTTCTCTGGCCACGGTAAATGTCTCAGGGGCGGCTCGTCAGGACATTACCCTTCCCGACATCTGTAATATCCCTGACGGGGGGCAGATGATGATGGTGAGGAGTCAGCGGAGGACGCCTTGGAGGAGCCCAAGGGTCCGAAAGGCAAGGTTTCCACCAAGTCCCCCCCAGAGGACCCTGCCTTCTCAGATCTTCTGAGGGGCCATGAATGATTTCTTCAACTGGGAGTCAGAGGAACAAGTCCCAATGAGACAGAGGCTAGCCGAACACCTGGACTTAGAGTCTCTGTCTCTGGTCCCCATTCCTCCCTGGATCGGACCTCACCTCTACAGTGTGGCAGTGCCTCGTTTTCTCCTGGTTGTCCCCAAGAGGGCAGACAGGATTTACCAGGCGCCAAAGAATGCTCTGTTCCTAAAGATGCATCCTAAGGCGGACTCTGTTGTCATCTCAGCTGCTCATGACTGCTCCGCTGCACCCAAGCACATGAGTACCTCTCCCCCAGACAGAGTCGAGGGAGATGGACCAGTTCGGTAGCAAAGTTTATGCCTCGGCCACATGCACACTTAGATCCCTCAACTATGTGGCCCACATGGTGTCCCAGCAAAAGGCTACCCTGGCCAGGTTGGAGGCTCTTGTCCAGTCTGTGGAACCTTCGAGTCTCAAAGAGGAGCTTGCCAAGGACCTTCGCACCTCTTGCTTTTCATGTAGGCATGCCTTGTGGGCTACATACGACTGTCGACTCTGTAGCTAGTACCTCAGCAACTGCAGTTGCCCTAAGATGGTATTCCTGGCTTCGCACCTCTGGCCTTGCCAACGAGGTACAGTTGGCAATTCAGGATGCTCCCTTCCGGGACTTAGTGCTTTTTGGTGGGGACACCAAAGATATTATCACTGATCTCCAGGACAGAGGCCTCGCCCTCAGATCATTGAGGTCCATGTGCCGATCGGGCACTCAACAGCAGCAGCAGCAGCAGCCCTTTCGGAAAAGGACCTGGAAGCAGAGGAAGCAGGCCCCGGCTTGGCGCAATGGCAAACGCAAATCCATGGGTTCTGCCACTCCTCCGGTGTACAAGAACCAGAGACGCACAGGGGGCCCTCCCCGTGAACGACCTGCCACTTCCTGACTCACTATCCCCACTATCTCCTCAGTTTCACGATGGGGAGCAGGTGGGAAGGGTTTCACCCGCCATGCGCAGGAATGGAAGGCAGTAACCTCCGACGCATGGGTCCTGCAACTGGTGTCTGTTGGACACACCATAGAGTTTCTGGAACTTCCTCCAAAATCTCTGCCAAAAAGGTCTTCTTACCCCAGGGATCAGGCTCTTCTCGTTCGAGAAGAAGTTCAAAGCCTTTTGATCAAGGAAGCAATAGAATGTGTTCCCCTGCGGCAAAGGGGCAGGGGTTTTTACTCCCATTTTTTACTGGTTCCAAAAAAGATGGGAGACTTCAGACCCATTCTTGACTTAAGCAACCTCAGTCAGTTTGTCGAGTACAAAAAGTTTTGGATGTTGACGCCCCACAGTTTCCTCCCACTCCTTCTGGAGGATCATTGGTTGTGCGCTCTGGACATGCAGGATGCTTACCTGCACATCCCGATCTTCCCCAGCCACCGCCTTTCCTCGTTCCCCTTCCAAGAGCACTTCTGAAAGCGCTTTTGGTCTGTCCTCGGCACCCCAGATGTTTACCAAGTGCCTGGTGGTGGTGGCGGCTTCCTTAAGCTGCCAGGATATTGCAGTTTCCCTTTACCCGAACAACTAGCTGATCTCAGCCCCATCCAGGGACTCTTTACTGCAGTCTCTCTTTCACCTTGAACCTCTTTGGCAGACTGGGGATTACTATTAATATTCCCAAGTCATCCATGATCCCGTCCCAGAGACTACAGTTCATTGGGGCAGTCTTGGATACGGTCCAATGCAGAGCCTTCCTTCTGTCCTCCAGACAGGGTGGAGACCCTGATCCATCAGACTTCGCGAGTGGCTTCATCGAGGACCATCCTGGCCTGGGAGATCTTCCACCTTCTAGGCCTGATGGCAGCCTCCATCACTACTGTTCCCCTGGCGAGGGTTCACATGAGAGTTACTCAGTGGTCCTTGTACATGCAGTGGGACTAACTCCTGGATGACCTGGACCATCTGGTTCTGGTCTTTGCAGCGGTTCAGAAAGAATTGCTTTGGTGGAGAACCCCGGCAACCTTTCCGTAGGTCTGTCTTTCAGGAGCCTTGCTCTTCTGGCATCCCTAACTATGGACGGTTCGAACATGGGAGGGGGAGTACCAAGCTCAAGGACTGTGGTCCAGCTTGGAAGCACCTTTGCACGTCAACGTTCTGGAGACGAGTGGTCTTGTACGCCTTTCAGGCCCTCCTTCCCAAGGGATCACTGCTGGTCCAAACAGACAATATGTCGGTAGTCTGGTACCTCAACAAACAAGGAGCAACCCGATCGTACCCCCGTGCAGCGAGGCGATGCGGGTGCGGAACTGGGCGGTCCAGCACAATCTGGCTCTTGTGGCCGTGCATGTTCCAGGCATTCTAAATGCCCTGGTGGACAGTCTCAGCAGATCTCTGACCCTAGCTCATGAGTGGGAATTAAATCAGGAAGTGGCGGAATCTCTCTTCCTAAATTGGGGGAGTCCGGAAATCAACCTTTTCACCTCCCAATACAACGCAAAGCTTTCCAGTTTTTGCTCGCTCGTTCCAGGGCATGGTGTTTTCTGCCATGATGCGCTGTCTCTCTCTGCTCTCTCTCTCTCTCTCTCTGTCCTGGACAGGGAAATTTTTGTATGCCTTCCCTCCATTTCCCATTCTTCAGAGCGTCCTTCTCAAGCTTCAGGTAGAGAAGGCGAGGATGATTCTGATTGCTCCTCTCTGGCCAAGACAATTTTGGTTTCCGCTGTTACAACAGCTATCCAGGGAACCACCAGTTCCACTTCCAGTAACCCACGACCTCTTGACCCAGGATCGAGGTAGTCTTGTACATCTGGGCTCAGGACACTGCATCTTCATGCATGGCTGCTGCAGACATAGCAATTTCTCGCTTCGGGGTCTCCTTCCGAGTTGCTCAAGTCCTTATAGAGGCTAGAAAATCCTCTATGCATTCTACTTACGCCTGAAGTGAAGTTTTTCCATCTGGGCAACTTCCAAGAATTGGAACCCCTTTTCTTGTTCTGCCCCTCAAATCATTGAATACCTCCTTCATCTGTCAGACTCTGGCTTGTCAATCTTCCTTGAAGGTCCACCTTTCCGTAATTTCAGTGTACCACGAGCTGGTGGACGGTAAACCCGTGGCTCAGTTGGACGTCTCAAAAACCTTTCTGAAAGGAATCTTCCATCTGAAACCCCCATCCGCAGCACAACTCCACCTTGGGATTTGATGTTTGTGTTGGAGAAGCTCACTCTTCCCCCTTTTGAGCCGGCCATAAGCTGTGATTTGCGCTTCCGTTCCTGGAAGACTTTATTTTTAGTTGCCATTATGTCAGCCCGAAGTATTTCGGAGCTTCACGCTCTGGTTTGTAAAGCACCTCATCTTATTTTCCACAAGTACCAGGTAGTCCTCAGGACAAATCCTAAGTTTCTTCCCAAGGTGATGTCAGAAGCCACACTGAACCAATCAGCAGAACTTCCTGTTAACTTTCCGTCCCCTTCCAATTGAGGTGAGGCACTCCTGCACACCATGGACATCCATTGGATCCTTTGGTGCTACACACACCGGACCAAGGATTTCCGTAGCTGCGATCGGCTATTTGTTTCTTTGGCCCCGAGGTCTATGGGAAAAGCGGTTTCCAAGCAGTGCCTTTCCAAATGATTAGGCAACTGTATTCGGTATTGTTACCAAAAGTACGAAAGACCTCTGCTGGGTCCCATCAGAAGTCATTCTAGTAGAGGCATGGCTGCTTCCGCTGCCTTTTTGTGGAACGTCTCTGTGGCTGGTATCTGTGCCGCAGCCACTTGGATTCAAACAACATGAAGTCTTGCTATATTATGACATATGCAGTATAACCCCAGGTTAGAACTGCTCTGGAGGTGAAAGAGTTAACTTCCATGCAGGGCATGGAATCTTGAGCGCGAGCTCGGTTGAACACACTGTCTGTTGAAGCTCAAACTTATACTGTCAGATTCTTTACTCCGCCTTACTGAACAGTCACTCCGGAGATTCCTCCTGCTGCTCGGTTTGTTTGTCGGTTTTAAAGTGTAATTCTCTGTTTATTTTACCGAAATTTAACTGCAATCGTTGGTTCAAGCTCTCTCTGTGGTATTGTAAGTAATAAATAGGCTTACTTATTTATTTTTCTTATGTGTGGAACTTGTAAACGTCTTTTTCGGTTCGGTTTGAACCAATCAGAGGGGTTTAAAAATTACTTTCTAGCCCTTTAGAGTGCGGTTCCTGGTTCTTATCGGTTCTAAAAAACACGGATTTTATTACGTTTTTTTCCATGACCCGTGACACGGTTGGGAACCGATAAGAGAGTCTTGCTTGGTGGATTGCTGTTAACGGGCAAGTTTTGGTTAGGCTGGCACTATGTCTGAGAAACCCAAAAGAAAAACCGGACCCACTGGGTTTCAGCACTGTGGCCTCTGTAGGGAAGCCTTTGCCAAGGCTGACCCACATACCATTTGTGTATATTGTCTGGGGTTTGACCACTTCATTGCAGACTGCCAGATTTGTAAGAAGTTTCCTGCTGCCACCTTGGAAAAAAGAGTTGGTAGGCTCAGGGAAAGGGAGGCCAAAAAGTCCGCTGACCCGGATGGCCAGCCCGGTTCGGTTCCAACCGAACCTGAGGGAGTGCCCTCTGACCAGGGCGATGCTTCCTCGGGCAAACGAAGAGCCAGCTCTGAGGAGCCAGTTCCAACTAAAAGGGCTAGAAGGTCAACTAGTTTGGGGCCAAAAGTTCTTTCTCCAACCGCTGAGGAAATAGCCAAAGCTATTCAAATTGTCAGTCTCTTTCCCCAGTTCCGTCCGAACCGGCACCATTGGTAAGCGCCTGTTGGTCGGTTCCTCGGTTCAAGATTATGATTTTGAATATTTTTATGAACCAGGGGAAGAGGAGGAGGGGTACAAGGAGAGTGAGTGTGATTTTGACAGTCTGGATGTGCCCATTGAACCGGACATCTCTGCAGACAGACCCTCAGGAGTATCCCCTCCCAGGCTATCTGAGTCCCCTTCTCATTTTTTGTTTTACAAGAAAGTTGCTGACACTCTGCAACTCCCTGTTGAGGAAGCTGTTGATGATCAAGAAGAGCCTGATTTTGTGGAAATGATGGATATTCCAGAGTCTAGGAGACTGTCTATTCCCTTGCATAAATCTTTTATTTATTTATTTAAGAATCAGTTTACAACCTTTGAGCCAGAGGCTCGTTTACAAAGGTACTTCGTCACATAAAGACATACATTGCGTTTCGGTTACATAGCAAAGATTTGCCAAAAATCAATAGGCATTCACCAGAGGTGCCACGTCAAATTGTGGTCAGACAGATACAATTGGGTACAGGGTACATGTAATCGATAACGGGTATTAAACAAGTCGGTATCAAGTGAGCATTCTGGTAGATAAACATTGAAACAGCTGGCACTGGCCAGGTTAAACCTAGGCATGGTGTACAGGGAAGTGGTGGAGGGGATGGTTGGGTGGAGATATTTTAGGAAACACAGTAAAAATTCTGAAAACTCCTCATTCTATCCTCCCTGTGGATAAAAGGATGGACAAGAGGTATGCTTTATCAGGCTCTGATACGGAGTTTCTATCTCAGCAGTGCAGCCATGTGGGGGTAGTGCAGGCTGCAGCCTGTGACAAGGCTAATATTCCTCTAGCCTCTCACCCTCCTGAAAAGGATTCCAGGAGGATGGATGCCATGGCAAAAAGCAGTACATGGAAGCATCTCTTTGGGACTCAGACAGGCAAATTGTATGGCTTGCGCGGCTAGGTACCAGAAATCCCAGGTGGGATACTGTCCTGGCCCTAGCAAAACAGGCCCCTGAACAGCTTGTCAGGGAGCTGGAGCAGGTGGCTGCGGATGGTATTGAGGCATCCAAGGTGCAATTTCATGCTGCTGTAGACTCTAATGATGTTTCATCTAGGGTTATGGCTACATCTGTGTCTCTTCGCAGAATGGCCTGGCTCAGATGTACTGCCCTGTCACAGGATACCCAGTCTAAGGCTATGGATTTTCCTGTTGTGGGAAATTCTCTGTTTGGGGAGCAGACAGAGAATTGTATGAAGAAAATGGACGAGTATAGGACCACCTATAGGAGTGCACAGGCCAAAGAAAGGCAACTCACTCCTCAAAGGCAGCATGTCAGGGGCAGGGGCAGGCCTTTTCATAGGCCACTTTACCAAGCCCAGGCCTCCTCTTCTGCTTATGCCCAGAAGGGGTTCTTTAGAGGAAGGGGCTCTAGTAAGCCTGCTTCTACCCCTCAACCCAAAGCCCCTGCAAACAGGCTCCTGATGGGGTAGCCAGGGCCGATTCTCCTCCACGGTAGGCAGGCTTACTTTGTCCAGGACTGGAAGTCTTTAACATCAGACAAGTGGGTCCTGGAAGTAGTAAGCCAGGGACTGGTTCTCAGCTTCAAAAAATTTCCGAAGATGAGAGCCAGATCTTTTCCACCTGCAAACCCATCAGAGGCACTTGCCCTGGAAGCAGAAGTTTCTGCCCTCCTGGCTCTCAGAGCCATGGAAAGGGTTCTACCCATACACCAGGGCAAAGGGTTGTACTCCAGGTACTTCCTTACCCTAAAAAAGACAGGAGAATGGCGGCCCATTCTGGATCTCAGGTATCTAAACAAGCACCTTTTAAAACCAAAGTTCAAAATGGTGACTCTGGGGTTTATTTTACCCTCTCTAAGGCCAGGGGACTGGCTAGTCTCCCTGGACCTCAAGGATGCCTACTTCCATGTTCTCATCAGAAGCTCCCATCGAAAGTACCTCAGATTCGAACTGCCCTCAGGCCACTACCAGTTCAGAGCAATGCCCTTCGGCCTCTCCTCGGCTCCAAGGGTGTTCACAAAATGCCTGGCAGTAGCAGTTGCTCATTTAAGAAGGCAAAAAGATTGCCATCTTCCCTTATCTGGACGACTGGCTCATTGTAGGCCAGTCTCCAGAACAGGTCAAACTTCATTTACAAGTAACCCAGCAGCTGCTTACATCTCTAGGTTTCCTTCTCAATCTTCCAAAGTCAGTTCTGGAGCCTGTCCAGCTTCTCACCTTTATAGGTGCAGAACTGAACACAAAAGAAGCCAGAGCCTTCCTTCCTCTGGAGAGAGCAAGGACCCTGGTGTCTCTGGCCTCCTCTTTCACCCTGCAGGTCTCTCGACCAGAAAGGCATTTTCTATAGCTCCTGGGGCACATGACTGCTTCTACAGCAGTAGTGCAGGGAGCGAGATTTCAGATGAGGGACATTCAGTTCCATTTGAGAGCCTTTGGTCTCAAAGGACAGATCCCCTAACCAAATTGATTCCAGTGACTCGAACCCTGATCCAGGCCCTTCAGTGGTGGCAGGATCAGAACAATCTGAGACAGGGGGTTCCCTTCACTCCCCAGTCTCATTCCTTGACCCTTACTACAGATGCATCCCTCTTGGGGTGGGGAGCTCACATGGGCGACCTTTCCACCCAAGGGCTGTGGTCCCTCAGGAATCCCTGCTCCACATCAATTTGCTGGAGCTCAGAGCAGTTTTCTAGCACTTCAGGTTTCTCCACATCTGTCCAGAACAAGGTAGTTCAGGTCAGAGCGGACAATACCACTACAATGTGGTACATCAACAAGCAAGGGGGCACTCGGGTCTCGGCCTTGTGCAACGAAGCAATGAAGTTGTGGTCTCTGGCTTATTCTCTGAGCGCCTCCCGGCAGTTCACCTCCCAGGCAAGACAATGTCCTAGCGGATGCTCTCAGCAGGATTTCCCAGGGCCATCAGAATGGGCACTGGATCCCCTAGTACTGGAGGTAATATTTGCCAGATGGGGCACTCCATAAATAGATCTCTTTGCAGCCCAGACAGTCACCAACTTCCCTTTTCTGCAGGCCCCAGTGTTGGGCTCAGTCCCTCTGGATGCCTTCCTTCTCAGTTGGGAAGGAAGTTTCTCTATGCTTTTCCCCCCTTCCCCCTTCTTTTCAAAGTGCTAGTCAGAATCAGATCTCAATCCTGCAAGATGATCCTGATTGCTCCAGACTCGGCCAGGCAGCCCTGGTACCCACTCCTCATGTCCTTAGCAATCCACCCTCCCCTATGCCTTCCCAGGAATCGCAACCTGTTAACCTGTGCCCAGGGGCGAGTTTGGTATCCGAACCTCAATTCTCTCAATCTCAAGGCTTGGCTCTTGAAGAGTTAGAGTTTGCTGACCTACACCTTTCTCAAGGTGTATTGGATATCTTGAAGGCCTCTAGGAAGCCTTCCACCAGGGCTACCTATAATTCAAAATGGAAGAGATTTTCCATATGGTGTGCTGGTAAACATATTTCTCCAGAATCTGCTGGTGTTCCCACGATCCTGGATTATTTGGTGCATTTGAATTCCTTGGGGCTGAGACCAGCTACCTTAAAAGTGCACTTGGCAGCTGTGTCTGTCTTCTTGTCAGCAGGTAAGCCCTCTTCTTTATCAGCTCACCCTGTGTTCTCCAAGTTTTTTAGGGTTGCTTCACACCAATCCCCATTCAGGGATCCTGCCCTGCTTGGGATCTTAATATTGCATCGCTCAGCTTATGCAACCCCCTTTTGAGCCATTGTGCAACAGAGCTGAAGTATGACTGGAAAACTGTGTTTCTGGTAGCCATCACCTCTGCCAGGCACATAAGTGAGCTAAGCCTTGTCAGTGGAGCCTGATTTTATCTCCTTTCATAGAGATAAGGTAGTCCTCAGGACTAACAGGAAGTTTTGCCTAAGGTGGTTTCAGACTTTCACCTTAATCAATCCATGTCTCTCCTGTGTACTTCACTGACCATTCCTCCTCTGGTGAGAGGAGATTGCACAGTTTAGATGTCAAAAGAGCCCTCAGCTACTATATAGAACGTACCAAGGGTCACAGGTTCGAATCCCTCCAATTGTTCCTCACTTATGGTGAGGTTGGTAAAGGGAAACCTGCCACTAAAAGATCCATTGCCAGGTGGATTGTCTCTTGTATCCAATTCTGTTACGAAAAACTGGGTACGGTTCCTCCCTCAGGCCTGAGGGCTCACTCTACCAGAGGTACAGCTGCGTCTCTGGCTGCTGCCAGGGACATTCCTATCCCAGAGATATGTCAAGCAGCTACCTGGAAAACAGTTCACACTTTTACTAAGCATTACTCCTTGGATATCCAGGCTAGGAGTGATGCTCGATTTGGCACAGCTGTGCTTCAGAGCCTATTTCCCAAGTAGGTTCTGTCCCTCCTCCATGGAGGTACTGCTGTGTAGTCTGCATATGTCATAATATAGCAAGACTTCATGTTGTTTGAAGAAAAAATTACTCACCTTAGTAATGTTGTTTCTTCTAATGGAGTCTTGCTATATTATGACCTCCCCCAGCCTGCCCCTCTCAGAACCTCTGTTTTTGGGATGTGGGTGGGCAGTGCAATGTTGGCACTTCTTTGATGCCCACTTTATTTCACCCTTCTAGGGTGCTTAGGTGTTATGCTTAAGTTTTCTTCTTGAATCCCCCGACTTGAGTCTTTGTTTTGGGATCAAGATCAAAAAGGTGTTTTTGTAGTTAGTAGCCAGCGGCTAGTGTAGGTTTACGGCTTCCACACAGAACCTTAGTGAGTTTTTGCTCGTAAAGATCTGACAGTTTGAGTTTGAGCTTCAACAGACAGAGTGTTCAACCGAGCTCGCGCTCAAGATTCCATGCCCTGCATGGAAGTTAACTCTTTCACCTCCGGAGCAGTTCTAACCTGGGGTTATACTGCATATGTCATAATACAGCAAGACTCCATTAGAAGAAACAACATTACTAAGGTGAGTAATTTTTTCGTTCTGTCCATACCTTTACCAAACACTACAGTCTGGACATCGCTTCTAGGCAGAGGGCTGGCTTCGGCCTAGCCGTCTTGCAGGGCCTTCTGTCCTAGGCTGGGTCCATTCTGGTTCCCAGTTTCTGTTGGAGCTATTTTCTCCTCCTCCCTGGTTTCTCTCTGTCTCTCTTTTTGGAGGGACTGCTTGGGTCTCTGTCCTATACTGTATGTAATGACCTACTGAAGGAACCCTCTCGAAGTAAGATAGTACAGTTACGTAGGAACTTACCATAACAGTACATCTTTGAGAGAGGTTCCTTCAGTAGGTCATATTTTTCCTTCCCTCCTTCCCCTCATTTTATTTCTTACAGGGACTCCAAGTCCTGTTCACTCCTGCTGTCAGGCCTCTTCCTGGCTCCGGCAGGAGAACTGGAGGGCAGGCGTAGAGACCGCCCACTGTATACGGCCACACTGACATCAGTCATGTGACGGTTGGGCGGTCCCCTGTCAGGGATTGCTAGAAGAGTCTGCCGTGCAGCCCGATGCCACGTGGTGCCAGTCCTTTATGTAATGACCTACTGAAGGAACCTCTCTCGAAGATCTACTGTTACGGTAAGTTCCTATGTAACTGTACTTTCTTTAATCCCACCGAAGCCCCCCAATCACCACACTTCCCATTCTTTCCACCATGCCACTTCTGGGCCACATCCCCCACAGCATTGTTGCCAAGACCTACACCTTACAAGGGGCGGTAGCTTTCTGGCCCAGCATAAGAGACTGCTGCAGTTGTGGTCACTGACACCAATCTTTTTTTAGGCAGGAATGCGCCGCTATAGGTAGTGTTCTTCCCAGCTCTGACTGCAGGCACCAGAGTCTGACCCCAGACTCAGGTTGCCTGTGCATAGGATAAACTCGGCCTTTTTCCTTTCCTCTCTCTAATGAATTCAGAGCCAGATATATATTTTTCTGCATGCCACACAAACAGACTGTGACAGGAATATATTTGTTTTTAATTGCAGAACCTTACACTTGCGGAGCTTGTGGAATTCAGTTCCAGTTTTATAATAATCTTTTGGAACACATGCAGTCTCATGCAGGTAAGCAGGATTCTGTATTTTCAGGATCATAGCTTGCATATTTCTGGCAGTTGCGATCGCCTTTAAGACCACCCCCTAACCACCTAACTTCATTTAATGGATTTTCATCTGTTGTATGCTCTTAGTATATGAAGGGGAAACCCGAAATAGAAACTGTCATACAGTGGGAGTCACAATGCACAGTACAGAAGTTTCTCCTAGAAGTCTTAGAAGAGGGACTGCCACTTCTGGGAAATGTTTATAGGCAAACTACACATCTTTCCTTTGTTTTTTTTATTTTATAAAATGGGCACATTTCTCACAATCTGATTGGCTAATAGTTTGTTTTAGGTGTGTCCGTATCACGACATAACTTCACAACCGGCACTACCTATGCTAGGCATTGCCCCATCACCACAGGTATCAATGTACCAACCCACTCAGCAGTTACACTAAGACAATCTCAATCTCGGAAAGCCACGTAATGGTGGAACTGCTGTCTGATGTCAGCGCCTCCCCAACCACACACACACACACAGAGACATAATCTCTTTCTGTAATTCCCTTGAACATTTTTTATTACATGAAGTCTGACCTGTGCTCCTTTCTATGGTTCCTGGCTATGCTTAAGGCCAACAGCAGTAATCTCAGTGAAGCGAGAGGTGTGGCTTTCAAATGAGGCCACAGACCTGTCCATTACTGTTACCGATCGAGGGAGCATGGCAGCAGCCTTGAAAAAAAAAAAAAAAAAAACATCAGACCCGCTTCTCTGCCGCTTCTGCTATCCAAACTTCATAAAATGAAAACAAAAAAAAAAGTCACTGTCAAAGACCAGCATGAAGTTATAACCGGTGAGCTAATAAATGCTGTATGAAAGTGCTAAGTATGGCGGTAGCAGTGGGACATGCTCGCTCAGCATTTGCCGCTATGAAAGGCATCACAAAAAATGACTGTAGGAGGGGGCTGAAATGGTACTAAAAGCGACACGGATGGACAGGTAACCTGAGAAATATATAGAGAGCCCTTTACTGATAATAAACACTTGTAATAGTACTTCAATGGGGGACTATTTTTTACTATTACGGGTACTTGTATTAAAACTTCCTTTTTTTATGTTTTGAGTTTTTGTACTTTTTTTCTCTAGTCACTTGGGGGCCCATTTTAGAAGTGCAGTAAGACACTCCGAAGTGTGGGTTATGGCCTGATAAGAGCACTTCCCAGGTGCTAAAGGAACTCTGCACACGCGCCTCGTCCCTCATAACGCACCTAGGGTGTGCTCTTATCAGGCCATAACCCACACCTTGTTGTGTCTTATTGCTTGCATGTAGAACATCTGCATGAAAATGGGTTTTGGTCAACAAAAAAATGAATTTGTCCCTCTGAATTCAGCTCATTATGCTACTTATGTCCATGTTAATGTAATCCTTTATCTTGGACAGGATTTGCTGTTGAAATGATTGTGATGTCACAAAAGAAGATTATGACTTCAGCCACCTGCAAAGGGAGGCAGACAGGAGAATAGTGTACACAGCAGTGCAGGGACCAAGTTGGCCAGCTGAAGCTCCCAGAAACAGAAGAGAAGACAGGAACACCGGAGCACTCAGTAGTTCAGCAGTCGAAGAAAAATATACAAAAGTGGTATTTTCAATGCCAAAATCAAATTTAAGTGCACAAACAAGGACTGTTAGGTCCCTGTAACACTCTTAGTTCATACACCGAATATATTTTGGCATTGAAAATATAGCTTTAGTACTTTTCTTGGATTGCTTCTCTACTGATTGCTGTAGCCTTCCTGTTTTCTTTACCTGTGGGGGGCAGATGATCTGACTGAGGTCACACAAGTCAGTGGCAGGATTCATACCTTTATACTTCGGCAGATGACTTGAGGGATCTTATATGCAGGTCTTGTTTTAAAAAGCATCTTCAGAATTATTTTCTTGCATTGGTGTTGGGGTGAAACAAACAGTAGGACTCGAAAGTCAGGAAACTAAAAGCATGCCAGGTAACTTGCTTTTACAAAACTGCTACAGCTAATCCATTGTATAGTAATGACAATGTGTGCAATATTTTTAAATTTTAGATAGTGATTTGTAAAACTGAATCCGCATCCTTATACAGTTTGATTGCAGAGGAATGATGTTTTGTTAAAATATGCAAATTCTGGTGTATGTTGATAGCGTACTAGAGGCTCTGTTGTATTTAGACTAGTCTATAACAGTTTTTCCTAACATAAACAAGAACTTTTCAGTATTTCAAATGTAACCTTTTTCCCTTCCCCAATTTAGCCGATAATGAGAACAATGTGGTTCCCAGTCAGTCAAAATCATCATCAGTTGTTACAGAGGAAAACTGGAAACAACAGTACCAAAGAAACTCCAGCAATAATGGTAAGTAGCAATGTAGATGTCAAAATGAGTATCGGGGGTGGAGGATGAAATTTGTGAAAAATGTCAAGTTCTTGTTTACCAGGCAGTAATATTGCATTAAAAATTTCAAATTTATGACAGGAAAACGTTAACATTCTGAATACCTTTATTTTGTACTGACTGCACAAAGTAACATTTGATGTTTTTATTTTTTTCACAGCATACAATATACTACCTGAGAGGGAGCGTCAGCATATCGCTGGGAAACTGCTGAGGGTGATGTGTGCTGATCTGGGATCCCTAAATGTGTTGAACGGCAAAGAGTTTGTAAAACTAGCCCAGACCCTTGTAGACACTGGATCACGCTATGGTTCCTTCTCTGTTAGTGAAACTCTTGGCAACATGAACGCACTGGCTTTAAAGCATTTGCCCAGGATGTACAACCAAGTGAAAGTGAAAGTCACCTGTGCTCTTGGCAGCAATGCATGTTTTGGTATTGGTGTTACATGCCACTCCCAATGTATTGGCTCGGATTCATGTTACATCCTAACAGCACATCAGGCAGAAGGAAACAAAATAAAAAGGTATGTTCTAGGAATCAAAGACATGGACATGAGGGAAAATGGGGACTATATTCATCATTGGGTGCAAAATGTCCTTTCAGAGTTTGTGATGTCTGAAATAAGGATGGTATATGTTACAGATTCCAGAGTCAATCCCTCTGCATTTTCAAAAGCTGGAATGTGCTCGCAGTGCTCAGCTTGTGCCTTGAACTCTGTGGTACAGAATGTGCTGAATAAACGAACACTACAGGCCCGGAATATGCATGAGGTTACTGAACTGCTAAATGTTTGTGAGGATCTGGCAGGATCAACTGGCCTCTCAAAAGAAACTTTTGGTTCACTAGAGGAATTGGCTCCGCCACCATGTTGGAACTCTGTTACAGACTCCTTGCTTCTTGTTCATGAACGATATGAGCAGATTTGTGAGTTCTACAGCAGGGCAAAGAAGATGAACCACATTCAGAACTTAAACAAGCATTTACTGAGTAACCTGGCTTCTATTTTAGCTCCAGTGAAGCAGGCTGTGATAGAACTCAGTAGTGAAAATAAGCCAACCTTACAACTTGTACTTCCCACCTATGTTAAACTGGAAAAGCTTTTCACATCAAAAGCTAACGATATTGGCACAGTCAGTAAACTCTGTCATCTCTTTCTTGAGGCCCTGAAGGAGAACTTCAAAGTTGAGGTTGCTCATAAAGTGGCTATGATTCTAGATCCTCAGCAGAAACTAAGACCAGTACCACCTTACCAACATGAAGAAATCATCAGTAAAGTATGTGAACTGATTTCTGAAATCAGGGAATCAGGTGCTGATGAGGCTGAATTTGAGCCTTCTGCTAAAAAAACTCTAAGTGAAAACAGCAAAGCTCAGGGAGATGACAGATTTGGAAAAAATGAAGTGTATGAGTATTTACAGGAACCGCTCTTCCAAGCAACTCCAGATCTATTTCAGTACTGGTCTTCTGTTACCCAAAAGCATACTAAACTGGCCAAGCTGGCCTTCTGGCTTCTAGCTGTGCCAGCAGTAGGTGCCAGAAATGAGTATGTCAGTATGTGTGAGCAAACACTTTTAATGAAAAGAAAGAGACAGCTCACTCCAGAAGAGATGAATAAACTTATTTTTTTGAAGTCAAATATGCCATAAACCATAGTTATACTGTCTAGACTGGCCTTTAGAATTCATTTGGATAAACACTGTTCCTAGATGGTGAGGGAAAAATGATATCCAGTTCAAAACACTGTGGACTTCTTCAAAGCGTATCTCCATGAAAGGCCTTTCTTTCGAAAGGCAAACATACTAAAGGGCAGGTAACGTACCCCTAGTTATTGTCCAGTACATTATTGAAGGAACAATAGGATACAGATATTGCTGCAGTAGTAAGAGAATCTTGGAGCAGCTCTGAAATAACTTGAAATTTTGTTTGGATGTCTTAACATGGACCATTGGACTGACAGGTTTTTGACTTTTAAGTTCTGAATAATAAGGTTAGGACTTAAGGCCACGGGGTGCAGCCTTATATCACGTGTGTTAATGTGGCAGCTGCTCTTAGAAACACAAGTATCTCCTGTAATCTGGAGACTATTGAACAGAACTTCACTGTTGAAAATTGCAAAATTAGTTGATAATCTAAAGACAAATGTCTCCACTCCTTGTTTTGTGGCTTAACATTTTAGCTAGCAAATTTACATTTTAGTTTAAAAAAATAAATAAAAAGTGCTGCATTAATGAAAATGAATGTCTTTTACTGTTATGTTTATAGAGCTAAAAATGTATTTTTCCTAGAACATCACTGTAAACCAGATTCATCTCAGTTAAGTATCCTAAAGCATTTACAATTTACCCTATAAACACGTTACTGTATTCAAAAATGTTAAAAGTGAAGCAGCCCCTATTAAAAAAAAAAAAATAATAGAGACTAGTCAGTAAGGGCATATTGAAGTGTTATGAGATAAGTGCTTCTGCTCGGGAACACAATACTTCTCCAGTGGAATTTTTAAGACAGACGTGTGTTTGCTCCTTTGTAGTGCAGGCTACTTTATCTTGTCACTGGTCTAGTCCTGGCATGGTTTTTATTAGGGGGCAGGAGGGTAATTAGTCCTATTAGAAATCTTCATTATGGTTAAACTTTGAACACAAGTCATGTGGGTAGCATGATGGTACCAGTGCTTATAAGTACCTTTATCATCAGAAATCAATTTGTTGTGGTGCAAGAATGGGCGGCGTTGATTATATACATAGTAGCTTGGATATAGCAGGAGAGTGGTCTTTTTTTTTTTGTGTTAAGTGTTTACCCAGGATAGCCCCTGTGGAATGCAATATCTTATTTTCTTTGGAGTCTTGTTTCTACCAGTTTTATGGATATGTGGACTAGGGCTTTGGGAGGCAGAATGACTTTGTCAAGGTTATACCGTAGTAGTTGGCTTTGATTTGTACTGGAGTCTCTTGGTTCACAGTACTGCACTCTAACCAGTAGGCTATGCTGCCTTCTTATAATGACCCCAAAATTGTTTGACAGAGATATATTTTTTTAAATTTGTTGCTGATAACGTGAAATTTCTTTGAGGCATTAATTATAACTTGCTTATAAAATGTATACAGGAAGTTATGTACAAGTCATTCATGGCGGGGTTTTTTTTGTTGTTCAGTAATGCCTTCTTGAGAACCACTGGCATCCTAATTTTAAAAGTTATACAATTAGGTTAATCATTTCAATCCTGTTGTGATTATGTGGAGCACAATTTAAAACCCCAAACTGAAAAGATTTCTGTTTAAAATAAATGTAATATTTGCTGCATAACAGATTTGAAATGCCAATATGCGCACTGGTCTACCTGTGTAGGGAGTTGTTGGTATGGATGCAGCACAGAGGAACTGCATGCTGAACATTTTTAGGTCTATGGACTGCATTTAAAAGTTGTTCAGGCTGAAAAAGTACTGGTTAACTCTGCCTGTTTAATGTGGATAGTGTGAGGCAAGGGGGCTAGCAGCAGTAGTATTTACTACTTGTTTAATTTAACCAAAGCTGAGTAAACTCATATGGCCTTTAAAACGGAGAAATTTCATATTAGGAGAAGGTGACCAGTTTTAAACAGTTTATTACTAAAGGTCACAATTTAAAGAACAATAAGTTGCAGAATTAGATTAGATTCCAGATATTAAGTTTTGTTTCGCTTTAAATATTTTAGGTAGGAACATATAATGCAGTCATTGAAATCGTTGGAAGGAAAACAGTAGAAGTAAAAAAAAAAAAAGAAATACAATCCAGTGAAATTAGGTAATTCGCACGTTACTGTTTGATACAATTCTTGTAGCATGTTCTAAATGTTCATGTATCACCACACAGATGCGTTTTGTGTAATTGTCCAGATGTCATGTTGTCCATCGTGTAGAACTAATGGTTTATATATTTTCCTCCACAAGTCCGTATATTTTGGATTCTTTTATGTAGACAGACAAGGTTTTAGGCAATACTGTACATCAGATATATCTGGTAAAAGTAGATAATGCTCATGTCACCTAGATTAAAATTCACTTTTTTTTAGGCCAGAGTTTTCTACAGGTATTAACAAATATTTTTCTTAATCCTCATGTTTTATGTGTTTAATATTTCTTAATACCAGTAGTATTAATTTATACTTTTGTAGCAACACAGTATTTTTATAATCGCCACTGCTGGCATTTACTTCATGAAGGTGAATGTGTGGCACTCACGGCACTGTACTATGTACTGTACCTGAATTACCTGTTGTATGTGCTGTGCTAATAAAATAGTCATGAATTCCATTTTTTTTGTTGGTGTGAATCTGATGCCTCAGTAGTAAAAAATACTACACAGTACTTTTTATTCTCATATTGGTATGTTGCTCCTTCAGTTGTAGTTTTAATGTTGTATTATAATTGTTGTCTTTCACAAAGCTTAACCCAATGAAACATTAAATACCTTAGAAACCATGTAACAGGAAAAGAAAAGGTACTCCATACTGATGATGAACAGAGAATATGCAAGGAACTGTGTGAAATGTCAGCCTGAGTAGCCATTTTGTATCAAAGCAAAGCAGTGGGAAGCTCGGACTTCAAAAAGTGTCTCCAGGTAATAATGAGAACCAGTGTAACTGGCAGTTGTGATGTATTTTAATGAAATAAGCGGTGGTACAGAATGTCAACTACTTAAATAATTACTGAAACACTTTTTTTTTTAAACAATTTCCGACAAATTATGCTAAAAAAACAGGAGATATATATATATATATATATATAAAAATAACTGTTAGAATTCAACAGTTGATTTTCATGTGAGCATTGTATTTATGGTTTTACAATAAAACAACTTTCAGAACAGTTTTGGGTTGTACACTGTATTCTTAATATGAAGGCAATGATTCACGTGACTTAAAAGAAAATGGAATAAAAAGCTGCCGCTGAGCTACAGTACAGCGGAGGCATTCTGAGTAGTTTCGGGTCATAGCCATAATGCTTCCTATTGTATTCCTAAATCCTGGCTCTTGTTCCAATTTCACCTTGAGGTAGATACATGGCAACTGAAAAGTCAAGATCCTTTTACAGTAGCGCAATGATTGTGCAGAGCAAAAATCCTCATTCTAAACTATCGTGTTTCAGTTCACTAGCCTCACTTAGGCAGTGGTCAAGCTTAACTCTTACCCACCCAGTCATGTGTCTACCTCTGCCCTCAGATCTTTTTTTCTGCTGGAAAAAAGGAAAGTTACTTCCTGTAACTCCAGAGATTCAAGAATATCTTCTCCATAGAGCACCACTCTTTGGCCTTAGGCCAGAGGTGCTAAGAGCCTGCAGGAGTAAAACTGTCAGGGTGCTGGACAACAGTGCTAGCACTGGCGCATGCATGACAACACAGGCTGTGTTCAGTACACTCACAACCTCTGTTCTGTTAGCAGAGAGTGAGACAGGTATATGTTTGTAATAAGGCAAAGAAAAAGGATATAGATTAAAATAAACACCTGAATCTATACTACTGACCTAGCAGAAAGAAAGAGTGAGGAACTTCCCTCTAAGAGGCGTCCCCTTCAAAGGGCAACAGGTTGTATACAGAAAGTTCCATAGACTAGCCAAAGCTAATATAATTCACAAGGCCCAGACAAGGAAGAAAACGACCCAAATAAAATAAAGAGGGCAGTGACTCAAGTCTGGTAAGGAGAATGGAGAGGTTGGTGTGTCAAGATAGATCAACGAGGAGGTGAGATGCCTGCCAGGTACATTAGCTATTGGGAGGCTGGGGTGCCATATGGTCTTATGCACTTGGATACAAACTACCTCACAATCCAAGGGCTGAAAAAAAGCTGAAGGAAGCTTTGCTGGCCTTTTTAGAGGTGCTACCAGTGCAGAACAGGGGGGAGGAGGAAGTGGAGAGGAGGGTAAGGTAGGAGGAAATGGGCATTCAGTGCCTCGTTGAAGGTTTGGTGGCTAGATGAGGGGTATAGATTTCTGGGAACTTCTTAAATAGAAGGCTACTGAAAAGAGAAATGGCCTTAATCTCACAAGGGAGGGAACAGGTGCACTTAGTCAGAAGCTTGACATCTACTTGGACTGTCTGAGCTAAAAATTCATTTTAAAAATGGTGTTCCCCACATTATACCATTTCACAAGATTTGGTATTCTGTCCTCCTGAAAACTGGTATTCCAGCCTTATTTTTTATATACCCCTATTCAGTTTATTTTTTCACAGCATGTGACAATTAGGAATGCACTTCTTTCTAACCCAGACTGCCTTGTTTAGCTACATTAGTAAGCAGTTTAAAATTTCTTATGATCTCCAGTTGTGTACTAAAGTCCCAAGCTGCTAACATCTTGCATTATTTGGACACTTAAAACCTGGTGCAGTTCACTATATAAGAAGTTAATATTCTGTCTCAAGCTCACACACACTGCCTCAGTCTATTCTGTCATGTGGTATGCATCGACAACATTGGAAAGCATGCAGCCATTCACACTTCTGTTTAGTCTGTCTCTGGATATCCCTAGGACTGTATTGCTAATGGATGGTCAAGATACCCAAGACCATATTTTTCCGGTTAATTCCCTGTAAAGTCCCTTTACTATGTGAGGGAAAATCAATTATTTCTTTTCCAGACCTGTCCTGTGTAGTATGTTAATGGATGAAGCAGTCTGATAGAGTTCAGGTTTATTGCAGGAAAACTCCATTGAGCAAGCGCATTCACAAGGAGGTCCTGGAGCATGTACACAGATAAATATACAATACATATAATGAATAAACGTAACAGTAATTAAGTTTAGATCCATATGATACATAATACTCAATTAGGACATGACATGTAGGTATAAGAAGCAAAAACCTCGGGGTGGGAAGCGTTGGAGGAGGAAAGTGTAGAGTCTACAGAAGAGAGAAGTAAAAAATAAGATGGAAGAGTTAAGAGATGAGGAAAAGGGGGGCATGAAGAAGGCTATGGTGGGGGAGGGAAGAAAAGAAAAAATTACTCACTTTAGTAATTATGTTTCTTCTAATGGAGTCTTGCTGTATTCTGACTATTGCAGTTAGCCCCAGCATTCAAACTGCCCTGGAGAGTAGAGGGTTAATTTCTATGCAGAGCATAGAACATTGAGCTCAAGCTCGGTTCAAACCTCTGTCTGCTGCACTTTGAAGCGCAACTGTCAGATTCTTACGAGCTAATACTAACTACTATGTGGAAATTGTAAAAATTTTACTAGCCAAATGGCAACCAAATATTTTGGATCCCCAAATGACGCAAGTCAAGAAATCCAAAATCAAAAACCAGTTAGTGAACAACTTAAGACTGTTAAATTAATAATACAACCCTCTCCCCTTCTCTAAAAGGAGGGAGTACC
Source organism: Neoceratodus forsteri (assembly GCA_016271365.2). Lineage (NCBI taxonomy): Eukaryota > Metazoa > Chordata > Ceratodontiformes > Ceratodontidae > Neoceratodus > Neoceratodus forsteri. Next base: position 684,933,540 of record JADMNL010000022.1, on the reverse strand, counting down.
CAAATGCACCCCTGGGGTGCAACACTGCACCTGCCAGCCCACGTCCCAAAAATAGGTTCTGAGAGGGGAGGGAGGTCAGAACACAGCAAGACTCCATTAAAAGAAACATAATTACTAAGGTGAGTAATTTTTTCTTCAAACAACATGAAGTCTTGCTGTATTCTGACTATTGCAGACTACCAAGCAGTACCGAACCTACCTTGGGAATAGGCTCTGCAGTACTGCTGTACCAAACCAAGCATCACTCCTAGCCTGGATGTCCAGGGAGTAATGCTTGGTAAATGTATGGACTGTTTTCCAGGTGACTGCTTTACATATCTCTAGCAAAGGAATATCCCTGGTCGCAGCCAGGGAAGCAGCTGTATCTCTAGTCGAAAGAGCCCTCAGGACTGAGGGAGGTATTTTGCTTAGCTTCTCATAGCAGAATTGAATACAAGAGACAATCCACCTGGCAATAGTTCTCTTAGTGGCAGGTTCGCCCTTACCCACTTCCCCGTAAGTGAGAAACAACTGAAGGGAGTCAAACCTGTGAGCCTTTTTACTCTCAGTGTAGTAACTAAGGGCTCTTTTAACATCCAAACTGTGTAAACTTCTTTCTCCTGAAGAAAAATGATCAGTGAAGAACACAGGGAGAGACACAGATTGGTTCAGATGAAAATCTGAAACCACTTTAGGTAAAAACCTCCTATTCTAAGGACCACCTTATCTCTATGGAATGAGATAAAATCAGGCTCCACTGACAGAGCTTGCAATTCACTGATACGCCTGGCAGAGGTATTGCTACTAGGAACACAGTTTTCCAAGTCAAGTACTTAAGCTCTGCTGAAGACAAAGGCTCAAAAGGGAGTTGCATAAGCTGAGCAATGCAAACATTATGATCCCAAGCAGGGGTAGGATCCCTAAAGGTGGGACTGGTATGAAGCAATCCCTGGAAAAATTTACAGAATACAGGGTGAGATTAGAGTGAGAAAGGCTTTCTCGCTGACAGAAAAGCAGAAACAGCTGACAAATGTACTTTTGAGAGTAGCTGGTCTGAGGCCTAGGCCATTAAGATGAACCATATAATCCAGAACTGTAGACAATTCAGCAGTGTCTGGGGATATATGCCTTCTTGGAACACCAAATGCTAAATCTTTTCCATTTGGAGTTGTAAGTTTTTCTGGTGGCAGGCTTTCGAGAGACTTTGAGAATATCCAGAACCCCTTGGGACAGATGCAAATCTGCATACTCTAACTCTTCAAGAGCCATGCCTTGAGATTGAGAGACGGAAGATTGGGGTACTAAATCCTCTCCTGAGAGGAGGTTAACAGGTTGTAATTCCTGGGAAGAGACAGGGGAGATGGACTGCTAGGGACAGCAACTGGGGGTACCAAGGCTGCCTGGCCCAGTCTGGAGCAATCAGAATCACTTTGCAAGGTTGTGACCTTACCTTAACCAGAACCTTGAACAGTAGAGGAAAGGCATATAGAAATTTCCCTTCTCAGTTCAAAATCAGAGCATCCAGAGGGGACTGAGCCCAAGACTGGGAATCTGCAACAAAACAGAGGAAGTTGGTGATTGGGGCTGCAAAGAGATCTATTTCTGGAGTGCCCCACCTTGAAAAAAATCACTTTCAACACCAGAGGGTCCAGAGACCATTTGTGATGGCCCTGGGAGATCCTGCTCAGTGCATCTGCTAGCACATTGTCCTTCCCTGTAAGGTGGACTGCTGTCAGAGAGGTCTGCAGAGAATAAGCTAGGGACCACAATTCCATGGCTTCTGTGCACAAGGCTGTGGACCGAGTGCCTCCCTGCTTGTTGATGTACCACATGGTGGTGGTGGTGTCTGTCCTGACCTGAACCACCTTGTTCTGCACTGACTGAGTGAAAGCTTGCAGGGCCAGAAAGACCGCCTTAAGTTCCAAGAGATTGATATGAAGAAGGGATTCCTGAGAGGACCACAGTCCCTGGGCTGTGAGAGCCCCCAGATGGGCTCTCCACCCCAATAGAGAAGCTTCCGTGGTTAGGACCACAGAGTGAGACTGAGTGACGAATGGGACTCCTTGCCTGAGGTTGCCCTGATTCTGCCACCATTGGAGAGCCTGGTTCAGAGTCTGGGTCACTGGAACTAGTTTTGTTAGAGAATCTTTCTTTTGAGACCAAAAGGCCCTCAGGTGAAACTGAATGTCCCTCATCTGAAATCTGGCCCCTTGGACCACTACTGTAGAAACTGCCATATGGCCCAGAAGTTGAAGGAATTGCCTTGCTGGCCAAGAGACCAGAAGGTGGAATGAAGAGGCCAGCTCTACAATAGCCTTTGCCCTTTCCAGGGGAAGAAAAGCTCTTGCTTTAACTGTATCCAACTCTGCCCCTGTGAAGGTGAGGAGCTGTACAGGCTCGAGAACTGACTTGGGAAGATTGAGAAGGAATCCTAGGGAAGTGAGCACTTGCTGAGTCACTTGAAGGTCTGACTTGACTTGGTCTGGGGACTGACCCACAATGAGCCAGTCGTCCAGGTATGGAAATATTTTTCCTTCTTAAAAAGGCCACTACTACTGCTAGGCATTTTGTGAATACCCTTGGAGCTGATGTCAGGCCGAAGGGCATAGCTTTGAACTGATATAATGGCCTGAAGGCAATTCGAACCTGAGGTACTTTCTGTGGGAGCACCTGATGGGAATGTGAAAGTAGGCATCTTTTAAGTCCAGGGAGGCTAGCCAGTCCCCCGGCCTTAGAGAGGGAAGGATTATTCCCAGAGTCACCATTTTGAATTTTAGTTTTAAAAGATGTCTGTTCAGGTATCTTAAGTCTAGGATGGGTCGCCACTCCCCTGTCTTTTTTGGGGTAAGGAATTACCTGGAGTACAGACCTTGGCCCCTGTGCAATGTAGGAACTCTCTCTACAGCCTTTAGAGCCAGTAGAAATGAAACCTCTGCCTCTAGGGCAATGGTTTCGGAGATGATTGCAGGCGGAAAAAATCTGGCCCTCAGCTTTGGAAATTTCTTAAAGCTGAGAACCAGCCCTTGGCTTACCACCTCCAGGACCCACTCGACTGAGGTAACAGACATCCAGTCCTGGACGAAGTAAGCCAGCCTGCCTCCCACAGGAATGGGGGAGTAGACCCGGGCTGACACAGGGTGTCTGCTTGGCAGGAGCCTTAGGTTAAGGGATGGATGCAGCCCTGCTCATCCCCCTTCTGCCTCTCCCTCTGAAGAATCCCCTCGGAGGAAAGGGAGAAGAGGCCTGTGCTTGGTAGAAAGGCCTATGAAAAGGCCTGCCCCTAGCCTGCTGCCTTTGAGGAGTTGCCTGCCTTTCCTTGGCCTGTACACTCCTATAGGTGGTCCTATACTCATCCATCTTTTTCATGTAATTCTCTGTCTGCTCCCCAATCAGAGAATTACCTTCCACAGGGAAATCCATGGCCTTAGCCTGGGTGTCCTGTGAGAGACTAGTACATCTGAGCCAACCCATTCTCCGAAGAGCCACAGACTTAGCCATGACTCTAGATAACACATCATTGGAGTCCACAGCAGCATGGAACTGTACCTTAGATGCATCAATCCCATCAGCAGCCACCCCCTCAGGCTCTAAGGCTAGCTGGGGGGGGCCTGCTTAGCCAGTGCCAGTACAGTGTCCCACCTGGACTTCTGGTACCTGGCTTCATAGGCCATATAATTAGCCTGCATGAGTCCCAAGGCGGATGCCATGTACTGTTTCTTTGCCATGGCATCCAGCTTCCTAGAGTCTTTATCTGAGGGATGTGACGCCAAGGGTATATTAGCCTTATCATAGGCTGCAGCCTGCACAACCCCAACATGGCTGCATTGTTGATACAAGTACTCTGTACCTGAACCTGATAAGGTGTACCTTTTGTCCATCCTTCAGTCGACAGGAGGTGCAGAATTTGGAGTTTTTAAAATTTTGTCTCTGTTTCCCAAAAAAACTTGTGAAGGGGAATAGACAGTCTCGTGGACTCTGGGATGTCCATCATCTCCACATAATCAGGTTCCTCTTGTTCCTCTACAGCTTCTTCCACAGGGAGCTGGAGGGTTTCTGCCTCTTTCCTATAAAACACATAGTGGGAAGGGGACTCAGAAAGCCTAGGAGGGGAAACACCAGAAGGCCTGTCTGGGGAGATGTCCGGTTCAATGGGCTCAACCAGCCCTCCTACACCATCGTCATCATCATAATCTTCATCCCCCTCCAAATCCGGTTCAAAGAAGTCTTCAGGGGCATAATCTTGAACCGGAGGAACCAACCGAACCAAGCGCCTGCCAGAAGGCGTTGGATGAGACGGAACCGGATGAAGCAATTCTACGACGCCTTATCGCATCGGCAATCACTTTGGTGGTCGGAAGATGGGTTCCTGATCTTTGTAGGAACCGATCCTCAGGATCGGCTCCTCCTCTTGCCCGGCACGCTTCTTGGTCAGAGGGCACCTCAGGTTTGATCGGAACCGAACCAGGCTGGCCATCCAGGTCAGCGGACTTCACGGCCTCCTTATCCCTGAGCCTCGACCTCCCCACACAAACTGCAGTGTTGAAACCCAGTGGGCCTGCTTTTTCTTTTGGTTTTCTCAGATGTAGCCATCCTAACCACAGACTTACCCTTTTTATGGCAAACAACCAGGCAAGACACCCTTATCGGTTTCTAACTGTGTCACAGGTATTGGAAAAAAACACAAGAAAACAGTTTTTTTTAAAACCGATAACCATACTCTAAGTTTAAAAACAAAGACAGAATATATAAATCAGTAAATGGCCAGTTCAGCCGAACCAGTCGAAAAATTAATTTTTACAATTTCCACAAGTTTACTATGTCTAGTTCACTACCTAGTACTTACTGTACCACAGACAGAGATCTGAACCAAAACTTGCGAAAAATAATCAGTAAAACCAAGGACTTTAACCGACTTTCGAACCGTGAGCAAATGGAGAAATCTCCGGAGCGGCCGTTCAGTTATGCGAAGTAAAGAATCTGACAGTTGCACTTCAGAGTGCAGCAGACAGAGGTTTGAACCGAGCTCGAGCTCAACATTCTATGCTCTGCATAGAAATTAACCCTCTACTCTCCGTGGCAGTTTGAGTGCTGGGGCTAACTGCAATAGTCAGAATACAGCAAGACTTCATATTGTTTGAATAGATAAAGAGAAGAGAGAGGGAAAGATAAGGGGTCAACCAACATATAAAAAGAAATTTAGGGTAAGGGGGGAAAGAAGAGGGCTAGAGAGAGTGGGGGTGTAATATAGGGAAGAGAAGGGGCAGGGAAAAGTCGTGAGGACAGATGCAGGGATTGATCTTCCTGGACTAAGTCTCTATCACTTATTCACACTATTGGGATAGCGCCGGAGGAGCTAGGACCAAGCGGGAGCCTAACATTTTCTGAAGGGTCAGCGCCAAGACAGGACCACACATGCGCGGCACCGCGAGACTAGCTTGCACCTGTGTAGGCTATCTTGGCGTCGACCCTCCAACCGCCTCAGTTTCTTTTCTGCCACCGAGTGCGCTTGGATGTCGAAGTCGCTCGTCTGATGGAGTCTTAAGTTTTCATCTATATGACAGCAGCTTTTAACGTTTAATATTTTAAGTAGTAATTTCTTATTTTACAAACAAGAAGAAAAAGAAATTGTTTCCTGCCATCAATGGAGTCGTCCTTAGACAGTAGCAGTGACGGTAGGAGGACTTCGTTTGAAAGTTTTTATGGCAGAGGGGCTGTCTGGTCCGCCGCCCTTAATTAACGGGGGGGGGGTGTCCGACTACGGACAGTCCTCTGCTTGGGGGGAGGACAGTCCTCCGAAGCAAAAATCTAGCAGTTCCGGGGATCCGGCTCCGCTTAACCTTGGGCTCCTCTTCCTTGTTGGGGGAAGAAGAATAGGTGCCGCTCGAGGTTGCCCGTTGGTACGTCTGCACGAGGATTGTTCGTCGTGAGGGGCGATGGGCCTGAACTGACTTTGGTGGGTTCCTCTTGGCCCCGTTCCTAACAGCTGCATTCTCGACACCGAGCTCCATCTCTGTCCTCGTTGGAGCTCCGGTGGGCAGTTTCACCTCTGGGCCGCTCCTATGGAGCAGGGGGTTTGACTTTGCAGTTTTTCCTGGTTCTGTTCCTGATTTTGGGACCTCGGAGCCATTGGACCAGAGCCGGGTCGATTGGATCACGATGGACGAGGTGCCCTCTTGGTGCCTTTGCCATCTTGTCGACCCCTCGTGCCTACCCCCCTCCCTTTTCCATGCAGGGGCCAGCACGGGCACCACTTTTTTCCTTCTCCCGTTCTCAGGATTTCCATTGGCATTTTCCTTTGGCGCCGTGGCTCAGTGCTTTGGTCGGCGCCATGCCTCGGAGTCATGGCTTGGTGCCTTGGTTGGCGCCGAGCCTTGGTGCCTTGGTCGGCACCATGCCTTGGTCAGTGCCGTGCCTTGGTCGGCGCTGTGGGTCAGCACCATCACTCTGTGCGGTGCCATGGATGCTCTTGTTGCTGCTGTTGGTTATCGCCATCTGTGGGTGTCTGGGTGGCACTGTGCACCCACGGGTGCCATGGGTGGCTCCAAGAGCACCTGTGGGTGCCCACCGGTGCCACTGGTGGCACCACAGGCGCCCATGGGTGCCACTGGTGCCCTCGGTGCCATTCTTGCCATGGGTGTCATGGATACCATGGTACCATGGGTGTCGGGGGTGCTCTCAGGTGCCATGGCTACATGGGTGACAGGGGTGCCTGCGGGTACTGCCGTGATTGCCCTCGGGTATCGCCCAGGTTGGCATAAGCATTGCTTGGTGCCTTTCTGTGCCACGAGTGATGCTGGTGCCGCGTGGGTGCTGTATGGCAGAATTAGTGACACATTTTTCCTTTTTGGACTTCCTTTCCACAGAACTTGTGTCGGGATGTTTATCGCAGAATGAACTCCTGTTCTGCGGATTATTTTTTCCACACATCTTAGTGAGTGGCGGTCTGTGTGGGATCTCCTGTCATCCAGCAGTTTTCTGTTGATGGAACTCTGCCGTACTGCTCTGCCAACGGAATCTCATTCTGCTCAGCACTTTCTCGGCTCCCTACGTGGTACCAAGCTCCTCGACATCCTTCCTGATGGCGGAGTCTCTAGTGGCTCTGTCCTAGACCTCTCTTAGAGGTCCTTCTAGGGTAGAAGTGTATCTAGATGGGTCTTTCCCAGTCCTTCTGGTCAGTAATACAGCGGACGACTCATTTTATATACTGAAGGGTACGTCCTCTCTATCTTCAGAGTCTGGGATGGAAAATCTTTTCAGTAGTTCCTCAGTAATGGGGTCCACTATAGTATTTCACACTGGTTCTGTGGACCATACACTTATGCATCTAGACTTTTTCAATTGTCAAGACAATTACACTCTGTGGAACATTCTAATTTAATGGTCGGGAGCCGCTCTGGCTCTTCCGCTCCTTTGATAGGGGTATATAGCCCCATTCTGATATTTCCCCTTCGGTGGCTTCTTTGGCACAGGTGGTTAACATCTCTCCAGCTGTGATTATTAGTCCGGTCATGATTTCAGTATGGACACTCAGGCTCCTTCTGCACTCAGATGGAGAACATCTTCGTCATTTTGTATCAAGACAATCCTTGCGAAATAGCAGCCTGAAAGCCTTGTTAGGCTCGGACTGAAAAAATAAAAATTTTTATCACAGCACAGGGCCTAGCTGAAATTACCCGATACCCCCCTTTTTGGATCTGGTCAGGCTCTGCCTCAGCCCCTGAGGTGCTCGTCTCCAGAGTACGGTAGAGAGTACCTGACTTCTTCTTCCCCAGGGAGTCCGATCCGGCGTCGGTATGGGTCATCTCTTTCTCTAAGAGCGATTTTTCATTCAGAGACATTTCCTAGACCTAGGCGACTGCCCAGTCTGTTAATTCCCGTTTCTTTTTATCAGGCTTTCTTCTCTTGAGTAGAGCCTTGCAGCAGCAGAAGCGACTCTCCACAGAGTCGGAACTCAGGTTCCTACTTCCTTCCTTCCTTGCTTGCTTGCTTAAATTAACAGGCGATTTTCTCCTTCTTGACGGAAGGTCAAGTAGGTCTTTTTTCTGAGGTAGCTTCTCAAATATTCAAACCTTTGGTTCCTGCGCACTGGTCCATGCCAGTCGCTCACGAAGCTATCCTCTTCAAGTGCGTGATGGAGTTGATGTTTGTTTTTCAGCAAACAAACTAGAATCCTTTCCTACTCCCTTCAGGGAGGCCAGAGTGGGTAGTGCCTCACCGAATTGAGTCACTGCCTTTTTCAGTCACTTCAACAAATGGGTTAGCCCTAACTTGGTCCTGCTGTGTCCCTCCTCGACGCACATCTGCCTCTATTTGCCTTAGACATCCAGCCCGTTTTTTTTTTTTTTTTTCTCCTGTCGGAATGTTTTTTTCTGCAGTGGACATGTCCTCCTGTACACTCTTTTCTTTCTTCCCTGAGTTCAGAGACTGTTACTACAGTTGTACACACAGGGGCAGGATGATTCCTTTGGAATGTGCAGTGGGTAGGATCTGGTTCTACTAGACCACCACGAGAGGCTTCTAAGTCGTGCTTGGCCTTCCATCAGGAAGGTTCCTGTGACTAAGTGGAGACCATTCTCCTTGATGGGCTAACCCCACTGGAACCCCCTTGCTCACCAAGTAAGGGGTTCAAGTGCTCCCGGACCTGTTGTTTACAGGTCAGCCATACTTGATAGTGGGGGTTTCCATCTGCACTTTCCGGTCTACCCTGAACCAGTAGACTTTACCTCCGACTCTTTCAGTTTCTGAGGTCCCTTTACGTTACATTAGTACATGTCTTTGACACTATTAATTTTGGTCCTAGACCAAATTGTGAGGATAGGTTCTTGCCGCTCTCCTAGAGTGGTTGCGGCTTCCTGGCAGACTTTCATTTTGTGTCCATTGCAGTCGTCTGCAAAGTGGTGAGTTACAACTTGACCGCTTATCTTGTAGGCACTATGTTCTAGTTGCTCTTTACAAGACAGCTCTTTTTATTAGCAGGACAGTCCTTGGCTGTCCTTTCTGAGTGAACCCTATCTCCTACCACCCTACTCAGGGTTGTTGGTTTTAGCTCGGTACTCTCCCAAAAGTATGAATGAGTGATGGAGACTTAGTCCAGGAAGATATGGAAATTACGTACTTACCGTAATTATTGATCTTCTCGGACAGTCTCTATCACTCATTCACATGCCCACCCACCATCCCCTGGGTTGAGTAGTTTTCTTTCCTGGTCTTGATGGTCCTATGGTTCAGACTGTGAGGACATTATTCTTTGACCTTTCTTGCAAAGGCCATCTGGGCCCTCTCAGGCTCAGAAACTCAGGATGAGTTATTCTTATTAGTTACGCTGCACCTCCCCCGTCGAAAAGGTACTGAGGCGGTTGGAGGGTCGATGCCGAGATAGCCTACACAAGCGTGAGCTAGTCTCGAGGTGCCGCGCATGCGTGGTCCTGTCTCGGCACTGACCCTTCAGAAAATTTTAGGCTCCCGCTCGGTCCTAGCGCCTGGCCATCCCAATAGTGTGAATGAGTGATAGAGACTGTCCAAGAAGATCAATAATTACGTAAGTACGTAATTTCCATTTTTGGTTAGCCACTGTAGGCAAACAGAAGAAAAAGTAAGGTGTGAAGGCTAGGGACTAGATCTGGTTCCAGTTAGTTGGGAGGGTGGGGTGGGGATTAATGGAGGGCAGGAGTTTAGGAGCAATATACAGCTACAAGTTTATTTTAATTTAAAAGCAGCTAACCTTTTGAAGAAGTTGACAGAGACAGTGCTGGTTAGTTTCAGTGAGGATTGAAGCTGATTCCAGATGGTTGGAAGGACAGTAGATATGGCGTGTTTGCCAATAGAGGTGCACATCAAGGAGGATAAATTCCAATTTCCTAAGTGAGTAAGCACTGCGGGAGATGCGGATGAGAGATGTTAGGTAGCTCGGGAGTTTGTTCAGGAGAAGCTTTAGGGTCCAGATACCTGCATGAAGCGTGCATCTAAAGGTAAGTGACATCCAACCAACAGCTGCATACAGATCACAATGGTGGGTTCAATATGAATCAACAAAATGTTTATTTAACCAGGTGGGCACCATTGAGCAAGCTCATTTTCGAGGTGGACCTGGGGTTTGTCGTACAAAAGGAGAGTACATACAATGAACAGCAACAGATGCAATGCAGGGACATAACAACAAAAGGCATGTGTAAATACAGTGCCAGTATAAGTGCAAGATACAATGCAAGGAACAATATACAGTCAGATTTGTATAACACAAGTGCAATGGAGAACTGGACAGCAAATGATATTTGTTGTCCAGCTTTCCATTGCACTTGTGTTGTACAATTGATATGGGGAGTTTGTAATAAAGCGCAGAGCACAATGATGAAGGATGTCCAATATGTTTAGGTTAGTGATTGCAGAAATGGTGTAGATTATGTCCCCATAATCAAGTAGGGGGAGGAATGTGGCCTGGACAAGCCTGATCTGGGTCTCTAATGGAAAGAGAGACCTGTTGCAGAAGAAGAAGCCTAGCCTGGCTTTTAATCTCCTGGAGAGGTCATCAAGGTGAATGTTAAAGGAGACCTTGTTGTTAGGAAGCTTTTGAAAAATGTATGCCTCATGCATGACAGTGTGTTCCCAGCAAAACTGAGCACTGTGTTTGAGAGTACAACTTTCCTTTTTTTTTTTTTAATGATCCTGTTGCTTCTGGGTAGTAGGCAGACAGCTGTGCTGCAGCTCACACAGAAGCAGATCAGGATGATCTTGTTGATCCAGCTGAAGCAGTGATGACCTTAGAAATATTAATTTGTCTTTATAACTCTGTATTCTACTTCCTGGATATTGAGAGGAAAGCTATCCTTTATGTTTTAAATTCAAAATTATTCAGAAGGAAAGACCTACCAAGTGTAGAATGCCCATTTTCAGAGCTGCAGTATCCTTGTCACAGTTACGTGCATCACACATGGCATACAGTACTTGAAGTAGTTGCCATTAATTACACCATATCAAAGGAGTCATGGATGTCGGCAGGCATACTCATTGTACTCTGCTGAGTACAGCAAAATCTGGAAAATTCAGGGGCAACATGAACGTCAGGCATGGGCAACAAACACAAACTGAACCTTCCCTCTTTGGATGCTTTAGTGCAAGTTTGTGAATGATCTGTGGAAGATGTGTGGTTGCTAAACTTAGAGGCCATAATTGTATGAGTGACCCAACTGATTATGTATGTATGCATGAGTGCTGGTGTGAATGGACTGAAAGGCTGGTTACCTTGATGTGGTACACAGGCTTAACACAATGTATTCTAAACATTGTGACTAAAAGTCAGCCTGCATCTCTCTGGTAGTGTGTGTGTGTGTGTTAAAATGTTTTGAATCTATTAGGATCTTTGACTTACTACATATAGTTGACTGAAGTGGGGGTGGAGCAGTATTTGTGTGGCGGGCAGCACATCTTTTGGTTTGTGTTTACAGGGGGGCAGCAATTTGTCAACTGTTGAGTACAAGTTTAAAATTCCTGGCTAACCCCTGAAAGGAGTATATCCTATATTACATTTGCAATTTACTTTAAATGTGGTTTTCTGTATTTTAGCAATGTTAAATGAATGTGGCATAAAACACAAGTAAACAAAGTAACAAACAGCGGTGTCAGTAACCATTCTTTATACTGTCAGTAATAAAGAGCATTTTGTCTTACATTTCAGACATCCTACAGGTAAAAATCAGCATGTCTTCGCCCGCTCTAAGTGAATTTCTAGACTGCTCTAATGTCACACAGATTGTGATGTTAGCAAATTTTTTTTTTTTTCAATCATTGTTGTAGATTTACTTGAAAGCATCGGGCGCAAACATGCTGAGCGCCAGCATAAGAGCCACTGCCATGTTTTGACATCAGCACTATTGGAGTATTGCCTTAACAAGAAGAAGCCATCTGTAAGTCACTGCTGCTGTTAAAAATTACAAAACCTCAAGGTAAAGAAAAAGGAGCAGACTAAAGAACATGTGAACAGAACTCGTACTCTATTTCTACCATTGACAGCACTGCCATTTCCGAACTGTCTTACACGTAGTGTAAACTGCCCTACTTTACTCACTATTGCGCAGTCACTAGTACACAAAAACAGTAATTCATAAATAGGAGACACTTCATATAATCTGACAGGTGCCGTTGTCAGAATTTAAATGATACAGATAACATAATTCAAATGGTAGAGTTATTTTTTTGTTAATGAGTACACCCCCCCCCCCCAACACACACACTCAAACAAGTATTTTTCTAGTCACAGAAACAGACCTGGATGACACCAGAGCTGATTTGCACTTGTAAATTGGAGTTCATTTCAGTATTGTCTAATACATGCATTTGACTTTTGTGTTTTTTCTCATTGTAAAACTTTTCTGATGTGTCTTCAGTGTGTAGTGACATTGCCTTTCAAAGGCCATTCGCGGACAGCTGTGATGCGACAGCTCCAAATAGAAAAAGACTTGTTTTGGGGGGGGGGGACTAAATTCATAAAAAAAAAGAAAAAGGATCATCATTGAATTATGTTATTTGTATCATTTTAATTCCGGTAGTGGCACCTGTCAGATTATATGAAGTTTCCCCTATTTATAAATAACTGTTTTTAGGAACGTGGTATCCACACTTTCTGGCAGTGCCTTTCCAATTAAGACTTCGCCAGAACGTCTTAAAGCTAGCTTCTCCCTCCCATCCGGGTGGTAACTCCCTTGGCTCCACCCCATGACACCAGATCTTCCTTTCTACTGGAAGAAGCAGATTCCTTCCTTACTGTTCTTGCGCTGAGTAGGCCTTTTGCTACAAAATCTTTGGATTTACTTCCAAACTTATAAAAAACGTTCTGTCTTCAGGCTTGATCTTCGATTGCGATGGACAGGTCCTCTCCGGGGTTCAGTCAGTGCCTTTGAGGCAGAAGATGTCCCCAAGGGATCTGCACACCTCATGTGTCTACTGCCTGGGACACTGGCATAATCCTCAGGCCTGTGACATTTGTTGGCCTTTCCATCCTTCTATTCTCGAGGACCGTCAAGCCCGACTTACTTCAGACTGCCCAAGTGGAAGGTACCCTCCAGTCAAATCTAAAGATGTCCATCAGGTGGTCTCCATGGCTGTGGGGTCCGCCAAACAGCTAGCAGCATTTGAGGAGGCAGTGGCCCAGGCCACAGCTCTCACCTCCTCGGCTTCAGCCTTTGTTCCACTTTCACTGGGTTCCTCTTTTACAAGGTTGTTTAAGGAGTTGTGCCAGTCTTTACTGACTCTGGCAGGTCCCGACTTCAGGGCACAAATCCAAATGGAAAAAGGAGACCAAAAAAAACAATCTCTCCATAAATTAAATCGTGGGATCAGGAGCGCTCTCAGTCAAGGGCTTTGGATTCCTGCGCTTTTCCTGATCCAATTTCGGTCAAATCTTTGGCCTATGCCGCCAGCTCGATGGTAACCCCAATGCTGGTCGATCTTCTGGCCGAGATTTTTCTCGAGCTGGTCAACCAGTTGCCAACTGAAGAGGCCAACACTTCACTTTCCAAGACTCTGCTCCTGACTCAGACCATTGGAGGGATGGATTAGTCTGCTGACAAAGCCCCCCAGCAGTCGAGGTCTGTCTTACTTCCGTGGGTAGAGCAGTTCCTGCCGTCAGCGCTTCCGGGGAAGGGCACTGCCATGCAAGTTGCATCTACGCTATGAGGATCTTATGTGGCAATAGCTGGTATTCTCCAGTAAGAAGCCGGTCCCGGCTCCTACACCAGCCATCACTTGGCTTTTGCCTCAACGGCTGATGCCTTCTCCATCTCAGGAGCCCACCAAGACTGTCCCGGCTCGGCCGACCCCAGTGTCTCCACTGATTCCCGTGGAGCCGCCACCTAAATAGGCAAAAACCGGTGCTCCATCCAAGGAGTCTCGGCCAGCTTCAGGGCTTCCCCATTGGCTGTCAGTCACCGTCACTCCTGACCGTCCGCATAGGGTCAGCGGGGACTCTGGCGGTCGAACTCTCTTCAATGACTCCTCAGAGTCAGAGGGTTCCTTCTTACACTCACATCCAGTCGACGTAGAGTCGGTAGGGGTCTCTCGACAGACGAAGGACCCGAATTCCTTCATGGGTCTTTTTCAGTCTGATCTCCAAGTCTACAGGGATGAAAATGGAGCCTGTCCAGAAACAGGCTCGATACCCCTTAACTGAGATCCTGGACCGGAGAGGCCGTCCTGGTGGCAGAGGCCATCCTTGGTCCTGCCTTGGAGCTTTGGCAGCACTCTGCTTCTTGCCAAGCACAGTCTACTCGGATGGCCCACAAGTATGCAGTCCCTACCGGTTCCCTGTCGGGATTCACAGAACACCCCTCAACTGAGGGCTTGTTGGCCAATTCTGTGTTCAGGTGCTCTGGCAACACAGGGGATGCTGACATGCTGCCTGACAGGGAGTCCAAGAAGATGGACCATGTGGCAAAAAAAAAAAGTCTACGCTGCCTCTTCTCTTGGCCTTTGCCGGGCAAGCTCAGTCATTCTCATGGCCCACTTCTCCCATGCCCTGTTGGGCACCCTGGATGAGGTGCTTCCTCATTTACTGACGGACCTCCAGACCACAGTCAAACTGGTCTGGGACCAGGGCTGGGCTGTAGCAAAGTAACAGTTCCAGCCAGCCATGGACATTGGGGACTCCTGTGCCCAGTCCGTGGTGGAGGCAGTGGCCATGTGCCACAGGGTGTGAATGAGGATCTCAATCTTCACCGCAGACACCCAGCACAAGCTGGTGGATGTTCCCTTAATGGGCACTGCCTTGTTTGGGCCCTGAGTCGAGGGCCACCTCACCCGCATTGAGAAGTTTAGTGCCACCTTTGACTCAAAAGAAGCCCTTTCAGTCCACCTCCACTCCTGTGGTCAGCCCAGTCCCAGGCTGAACAGCAGGCCCAGGTCTGGCGACCTCGGCAGAAGTCTGTGGCTCCGGTCATCCATAAGCTTGGAGCGAGAAGCCTCAGTGGTTCCTCAGCTGGGCCCTCCTCCTTCAAGCCTGCCCAGTGACAGGATGAGGAGTGCATCCCTCATGCCGATCACACCTCCCATGGGGGGCCGGCTCTGCCACTTCTTTCCCCTTGGTCCACTGTCACCACGGACAGGTGAGTCCTCAAGGTGGTGGGTCAGGGTCTGCCTTAGGAATTCGAGCAGTACCCTCCTTGCCAAGCCCAGCCTCATGGGAGGACTTGGTGTCCCCGGACATTCTGTCTGCTCTTCGGGACAACATTACCCAGCTCCTCCGCAAGTTAGCGGAACACCCAGGGTTTGTCTCCAGGTACTTCCTGGTGCCTCATTCTAGATCTGCATGACCTGAACAAGTTTCTCAAGTTGTGCACCTTCAGGATGGTAACTCTGTCACAGATCATACCATCTCTGGAACAAAACGTGGATCTTCTTATTCATCACTGCTGGGTGTAAGCTGGAGTGCAGCACCTTGCGGAAGCTTTTTTTTTTTTGGTGGGAGAGGAGCTGGTGCCGCCGCCCATGAGGCCGATGCACTGCATGGCACTCGCAGGTTAGTCAGTAACGCAGTTGGCTCCTTCACCTCAGTTCTGCTCCTCCCACCATCAAGACAGCACCTTGCCTGCTGCAGCAGAAAAGGTAACTGCATCATTGCAGCCTAGTTTTGGCACGACACTGCACCTCCTTGGAGCCACCTAAGTGAAATCTTCACCTCAGTTTTGTGGCGTACAGTACATGGCGCTGTTTATTTGAAGATCCAGCAAGATCTTTCCTTTTTATTTCTTAAACGGTGTCAAAATTTCTGTGACAGACCAGCATGATGTCTGTCTAACCTGCCTTGGACCGCAGCATGCTATGGACAACTGACACACCTGCTTCTCGATGGACCGCCTTGTTCTTTTTTTTTTTTTTTAATACTTTATTTTTATTGTTTTCATGTATATGCATACACACAAATACCTTATACAGGATAGTAGACAGAGTACTAGATATAGGCGATAATCATAAAACAACCCCCTGTAAGCTGTTACAATAGGTATCCAACATTGGTCTTAACAAAATGTCCCAGAAATGGCAGCCATCTCAGCGGCCATGGAGTGTCCATAAAAGGTAGAACTTACACAGGTATTTAGACACAGTCTACATGACTGCTATTAATCTGGGTAATATGAAACAGTAAAAAAAAAAGGAAATACGTGCTATTTCTCACACAGCTCTGCATTCAGCTTAAAAATTTGTACACTGTCAGCTTTCAAAGGTCTAGATTCAATAACACTAACTTGATACCTAAACTGGAATAAAGGAATGCAGCATTTTAATCACACAGAGCTTCCTATTCACCAAGTGGAAAAACTGATGTCTACATAGCTGAAATGGGCCTGGGAAAACAAAAAGAAGTGCAGAGGGTGGAATACTCCACTATTAGGAATAAAATGACCTGCATCAGACTCCCATCCTAAAATATCCCATAGTGGTTCCCCCAGCAAACCCAACAGCCATGAGTCCCAGTCCAAATAGTCCTCGAGAGGTATTTCAAGGAGGTCCCATAGCTATTCCAATGATTTTATGCATCAGTATGCTGACAAACTTGCCCAATATACTTTCAGTCCTTCCTGTACAGAAGGAAATTCTCCTTATTATCCGCCATCTTCGATCGTCCAAAAGTCACACAGTCTGACTGCAAAGCAACAGATTTCAGGACTCGCCAACGGGACCGCGGGAGATTGGACCAACAGAGGTAACCATCTAAATGCAGGTTAAATCATATTTTATCCAGAGCAGGAGGGAAAAACTTCCAAGTCCAGTACACCGTTCACTCAGACTCGTCTTTGGAATAGGACCCGAGTGCTAGTCCCAAGTCAGAGGGCCACACGAGGGCCTCTGGTCTGTGTCTCCTGAGAACATGGTCAAGTAGCTGTGGAGGATTGCATGTCATAGTGTCGCACTGCTTCACTTAGAGCCATAGGTGCTTCAGTGGACATCCCCATCTTGTTCAGGGTATTCTCCAACTTAAGAGTCCATACAATTTAGTAATGCCAATAGTTGTTCCCATGGAGAGTGCTGCACGGAGGTCATCTTGAATGTAGGCGCCATGAGTATAGGCTTTATGGCCTTGTGGGTGTTCGTAGTATTGAGATTACAAGATGCTAAGTTAAGATTCCCGTGTCTAATCTTCTGATGTTTAGTATCAGTCTCAGGCTAGAGAGTTCAGGAAATCAAATCTAGCTGCTGTTTGAGTTCCAACCATATAAAGTGATATTTTAAGTAAAGTTTAGGAGCCGAAGTGTAGAGCTTGTGGAGAAAGCTTCCTGCCTGGAGATTGTCTCTGTGGCACCCCCGACTGCTTTGTTCTTGAGTACCGCGTGTTCAAAGTCAGCAGGCCTCCGCCGATTTTCGAGGGGTGGTGTTGCTCGCGAGGATCCAAGCGCAGGTCGCTTCATCCTTCCTCGGAGTCCCCTCCCAAGCCTATACGGTCCGGTGAAGAGGGGCCCTCCCTCCTCCTCCTCCTCTAGCCTTGCCATGTAGGAGGCCTCTTCCGCGGTGTTGGAGGACCATTCTGGTCCCCCCAAGAACCAGGTCGGGAGCACCACCCTGGCAGTCACTTCCTCGAAGGTGCAGGCTACCCCAGTGTCACGGGCCACAGTTTCTGGGTCCAGCACGGGATGTTCCTCAGCACCACCCACTGGTGTTCCTCAGCACCACCCACTGGTGCCGTCTCAGATCCTGGAACTGTTCGTGGCTCCAGTGATCGAGACTGTGCCGCAAGGGGCACTGGGGCCATTCGCGGCGCTGATGGTGGGAGAACCCCTGGGGTCACCAGTTTGAAGGTCTTTTGGATTGCCTCCTCTCCAGAGCTGGATGATCAGGAAGCCATCCTGGACCGGCAAGCTGACTCTTTGGAGTCGGTGGGTTTTCCAGGGCCCAGGACTGTTGCGCCTTCCTAGGTGCCCCTCCCTGTGGCTCCAGTGACTGCGGGCAACACCAGGAGTGGGGCGCAGGATAGCTATCCCAGGGTGGTGGTTCCGGTGTTGGGGGTCAGCTGCCATCCTTTCCACTGGAACTAGGACCCCCTCTTCTAAGCTTTCCTTGGGGAGCCTGTGGAATTGGGCTGGTCCAAGGTACAGGGAATGAGGAAGAGGTTTTCCATGGAGTCGGCAGGGGCTGCGGCCCTTCGGGGCTTGAGGAAGAGCCACAGTGCTGAGCCCAAGTTCTCTCCCTTGTCCCCTTTGAGGGAGTCCTTGGGTGGGGTTGGGGTCCACCCTTCTGGACACATGCGGCTCCAGTCTCCTCATAGGGGTGCTTCCCCTCCAGGGTTCAGTCCTGACAGCTTCGGGCTGGTTGAGCGGCCTTTGACTGATCCAACCTACGGATCCCCTCTTAGTCTGGGATCGCCCGTTAGGTCCCCTAGCCCTTGCAGAGGCATTTTGCTAGCCATGAAAATTTTATCCCCCTTGCCTCTACGTCCAGCCCCTCTTCTGGGCCATGTGGGTCCTTCGGGGCCCTTGACATGGGAACAGTTCAGATCTCAGGCTGCAGAGTTCCCGTTAGGGCCATGGGCCAGTGCAGTTCGTAGAACTCACCGTAACGAGTAGATCTTGAGAGGGCTGACGGGGCTATAACACTCAGGACTATGCTGCAGGCACTAGGACCATCCAGTAAAAACTTCAGCCAGCAGTACACAGCAGGGGCCGGCCCGGCCCCGACGGTCCTGGTACAAAAGGGGGCGGACCCAGCTACCCACCTCAGTTCTCCTGCCAAGGCCAGCAACGAGCCCTGACAAGAGAAGAAGACGAAGCGACTGCAGGAAATGAAAATGAAGATGGATCTGCACACCTCGAGGGGGAAGGCGGGTGGGAAGTGACGCCTGCTGCAAGAGCTCCTCTGGAAGATCTACTGTTACGGTAAGTTATGTAACTGTACTATCTTTACTTCGAGTTGCAGCTCTTGCAGCAGGCTATAACACTTAGGACTGAATACCAAGCAGTCCACGCCAAAGAGGTAGATGACCCTGGGAGGTGGAATATACTGACTCCAGAGGCCTCAGGACAGAAGCCCTTGCAAAACTGCTAGGCGAAGCCAGCTTGGCATCTGGAGACGATATCCAAGCTGTAATGCTTGACAAAGGTATGCAGGTCTGAGTCAGGAGCAGAGTCTTGGAAAGTGAAGTGTTGGCCTCTTCCAGGTTGCGGCCGCACATATGTCCCTTTTAGAGACATTTCTCAGGGCGGTGAATGAAGCAGACACTCCTCTGGTGGAGTGACCCTGACCGGGCCCGGTAGGGGCTTATTGTGTCTCTCGTAGCAAAAGGAGATGCAGTGAACTATCCACTTCGAGATAGTCTGCTTGGTCACCGATCTACCCAAGCATTGTGGCGCAAAGGCCACAAAAAGTTTCTCCGATTGACGGTGTGTAGCCGTCCTCTTGAAGTAATACCTCAAAGTCCTGTGGACATCCAGTGTGTGAAGGAGAGCCTCCCCTCTATTGGAAGGGGAAGGAAAATAAACAGGAAGGTCAACCGACTGGTTGAAGGTCAACTCTGAGACCACTTTCAGAAGAAACTTAGGATTTGTTCTGAGGGAAACCCCTCTCCCTGTGGAAAACTAAATACGGCTCTTTACACATCAGAGCCTGAAGCTCTGAAACCCTTCGAGCTGAGGTAACCGCAACAAAAAAAAAAAAACGTCCAAGAAAGGTAACACAGCTCACAATCCACTGCCGGTTCAAAGGGAGGAAGGATGAATTTCTCCAACACAAAAAGGAGGTCCCAGGGTGGGATAGGGTTTTGAATGGGAGGTCTCATATGCAGAATTCCCCTAAGAAAGATGTGGGCGACATCCAATTGAGCCAATGCCTCATCTCCCAAGAAGGCATGATAGGCAGAGATAGCCCACATATGCACCTTGATAGAGGAGTAACTCAGGCCCGTTTGAAACATGGAGAGGAGATACTGCAATGCTGAGTTCACTGGACAGGTGACAGGGTCCAGATGCTGTGACGAGGCCCATAGACAAAAACGCTTCCACTTCATAGCGTAGGCAGAGCGAGTAGAGGGCTTTCTCGCCGAAACTAGGACCGCCGCCGCCACTTCCGGGGAGACCCCGTATCTGCGTTGTGCTATGTCTGAAGGAGCCAAGCATGTAGGTGTAAGGACCGAAGGTCCGAGTGGACCAGCGACCCTTGATCCTGAGACAGGAACTGCGAGCATATGGGCAGCGGAACTGGAGGCTGCCTGGATAACCGCTGTAAGCAGCCAATCATCGAGGTAGGGGAACACGTAGTGTCCCGAGCCCCTTAGAGCCGCAGCCACCACTGCAAAGCATTTGGTGAAGACCCACGGAGCGGAAGAGAGGCCGAACAGAAGCACTCGAAACTGGTAGTGCTCCTCTTGGAAGCGGAACCTCAGAAACTTCCGGTGGGGAGGGTAGACCCCGATGTGCATGTATGCGTCTTGCATGTCTAGAGAACAGAGACAGTCTCCTTGGTGCAGCAGAGGAAGAAGGGCTTGGAGGGTCACTATCCTGAACCTTTTGTACTCGATAAAGAGATTTAAAGGGCTGAGGTCCAGAATGGGACGAAGGTCCTGTGTATTTTTTGGAACCAGGAAGAAATGTGAATAAAACCCTTTTCCTCGCTGATGCAAGGGGACTAACTCTATTGCCCTGTTTTGCAAAAGGGTCTGAATCTCTCCTTTTATTAGTGGGATGTGAGAAGGAGGATAACTGGAGAGCTTTGGTGGAGTATTCGGGGGAAACTCCGTGAACTCAAGCATGTGTCCCCTCCAGATGATGTCTAAGACCCACTCGTCCGCAGTAATTGACTTCCACCCTTCGAAGTGAAGGGAGAAGCGGCCCCCGACCAGCTCCCCTGGGTCTTCCTGCGGATTGGGCCGAGCCGGGTGTGGGCAGAGAGGCCTGGGAGGACTTGGGCCTACGGGTAGGAGCTCCACCAGACTGCTGGTTACCAGACCTCCTATGAAAGCCGCCTCTCTGCCCTTGTTGGTTTCCACGGGCGTGACCTTGGCCACCTGAGGGCTTACGAAAAGGCCGTTTTCGTTGTCTTCGCTGGTCGCCACAGTACATCTGGCGGACTGACCAGATAGACTTACCCGACTCTTGGAGATGAGAAATCAAGGCTTCCATCTCCTGCCCAAAGAGCATGGTGCCCTGGAAAGTTAAATCCCTGATACCGGCCTGCAGATCCTGGTGAAAGCCAGAGACCCTCAACCAAGCATGGCATCAGAGGCACACCCCGGAAGTTGCTGCCATATCTGCAGTATCATACGAGGCTCTCAAAACATGCGAGCCTACGTCTCAGCCCGATTTCAAAATGTCCAGGAGCTCTTTCTTCTGGTCAGAGTCTGGAAGGACCTTCAACAGCTCTTGTCCCCTTTCCCATAGCACATTCTGGTACTGGACCATATGCGTTAAAAAGTTGAGAGAACGTATGGAACAGGTGGAAGCAGAATAGACCTTCTTGCCCACCTGATCCAAATAGCGAGACTCTGAGTTGGGAGGCTGTGAGCCGAGGTGTTTCGGCTGTCTGGACTTATCATGGGCAGCCGTGATCACCGAAGAGTCCACCTCAGGGTGTTCAGCAAGGAAAGCTTCTGCCCTCGGGGCCTTGTACAGCCTATCCGACTTCTTCGGGACAGCCGGGACTGAAGCTGGATGTTTCCAGGTAGTTCGGGTGAGGTCCTAGAAAATATCCACCAAAGGAGGGACCACCAAAGGTTTAGGCTCTTTCTGCCTCAGGTATTTCGCAAGTCTTCGGCGTTCTGGGTCCAGGTCCTCCATCTCCCACTCGGAGGCCTGGATATGCCTCACGACGTCCATAAAGGTAGGATCGTCTGGAGGCGAGTGAGGCTCCCGGGGAGCACTGCAAGCTGAGGGAGGAAGTCGCGGAAGACGAGGATGAGGGAGATCGACTATAGGATTTTGAATAGTCTGACCTCTCTCTATGACCAGACTCCCGCTGTCGTCGGTAGCTGGGGGACCAACTCTGGTCCCTGGACCGGCGATGGAGCAGAGACCGACGTCTGTCAGAGGATCGACGTCGGGAGCGTTCTCACCTAGAGGACCGAGAAAGACTCCTAGAACGTGACCTGGACCGACAACGGTCACCAGAGTCCCTGGAGCATCGTCAGTGGTCCCCGGACCGGGTGCGGGAACGAGCCCTACAGGGAGGTGTAGGCTGGTGCTCTGGAGACCTCCGCGGGGAAGGCTTACCTCCCGGCTGTAGTTTATCCGCTGGGTCCGGTACCGGTGTCTGGGCCGGCGACGGGGGGGGGGGTCCGCTTATGGACCTGCCCCCCACTAAAAGGAAAACAGTTCCTGTAACTCGTCCTTCATGAAAATATTCGCCGCCCGGCCCGAGGGGAAAGTATCCGGGACGCCGTCTGCCGAAGGAGAGCCTTCCTGGGGAGGAGGACTTGGGGCGACGGGACGCCGGTTCTTCCACAGCCAATCCCTTGCCCTTCGCCCTTCAACCGGCCGAAGGTATACTCGACGATGGGGGCGCTGGAGAGTCCTTGGGCTCCAGAGGCGTGCCTTTAGCAGGCGGCGCCATTGCCTTGGGAGGTGGGGCCGAAGCATGCACCTCCAAGGGCTTCGTGGTGACCCTTAGCGGGGTTACCTTAGGCTTAGCCGGCTTCTCCCCTGAAGGGCCGGCCTTGGCCTGAGTCGATTTTGGGCGCTCTCCTGATCCCGAGGAACAGGCCTTCTTTGGAGAGGGCTGCGAGTGAGAATGGGACCGGTGCTGGGACCGACTACGGTCTTTACTGTGCCATTTCTTCTTACGTTTCCCCTCAGAGGAGTGCAGATCCATCTTCTGCTCCAAGAGAAAGGCTTTCAGGGCCCTGAGGCGGCGGATGCGGGTCCTGCTAGTGAAGGCCTGGCAAGCGGAGCAGTTCGCGGTGTCATGTTCCGGTCCCAGGCAGAAGACACAGCGGCGATGGCCATCCTTGGCCGGGATCTGCCTCCCACACTCGCACTTGTTGAGATGTTCCGGCGAGGCCGACGCACGATAAGACATCCGTCAGGACTGCACAAAACCTTCGGACAACGGCCTGACGTCGGTAACTTATGAAAAACCATCGAAAAAACGATTGAAAGAATCATCAGACAACGGCCTGACGTCAGTAACTTGCAAAAAAAAAAGTCGAAAAAATGGTTTAAAAGCAGGTTGATTTGAAGATTCTTGCTGATCTGGCAAGCTGAAGCTGTTCTTCTCTGTTCACGTGCAGGACGCAGCGGGAAAAGAACTGAGGTGGAGCAGGGTCCGCCCCCTTTTGTACCAGGGCCGGCGTCGGGGGTGGTCCCTGCTGTGTACTGCTGGCTAAAGTTTTTACCGGAGGGTCCTAGTGCCTGCGGCATAGTCCTAAGTGTTATAGCCTGCTGCAAGAGCTCCCACTCGAAGTAAGATCAGGTCTTACACCTGTCTTCCCCCGCTGCAGCCAGAATCTGAATTTACAGGTTCTTCGGACTCCTCGTCTTCCTCCATTGAGGGAGAGGAGCCTCCTGTCATCAGACACAGTATCAGCACTTCTTCGTGAGGCTGTTTGAGGACCTGCACATTTCATATGTAGCAAGATGTAACGCAGAGAGTACGACGCATGCCTTTTTCGGCAAATACAGTGCAGACCACTTGGTGGTCCCTACCTGGCCTATACAGCATCTGGCAGGTTCCTTCCGCCCCAGCTCCAACCTCTTCATACTACCAGTGTTTGTACTGTGCCCCCACAGGGGTCTCCAGTTACATTGCCTCATCCCTCTGCTGGAGTGATACAGTTGGACACCCCCTACCGGGAATAGGTGCCAGATCCACGACCGTCCCCCCCGGATCTGGACTCTGCTGAGTTTGACCACCTGGAGTGCAGAGTTTTCTCCTCTGCGCAGGTGATGCTTTGTATCGCGTCTTATTAGGCACACCACACTGCCTGTAACAGGCATTTGTGGGCGATGCTGGGTCAGGTGCTGGCATTGTTGCCTGATTCGGAGGCAGCCAGGAAGGCAACAGCCCTCTCCGTGATGGGCCTGGAGTTAGCAAGGCACCAAGCAAGGTCATCTTATGACACCAATGAGGTCGCTTCACGACTAGTGGGGACAGCGATCTGCATTAAGGGGACGGCGTGGCTTCGCCTATCAAGGTTATCACCCTTGGCCCGGCGAAGGGTGATTGCCTCTGCATTCGGGGGGGGGGCGTCTTTTCTCCCACAGGGTGAGGCAGGAACGGGGGACCCCACCTCACCCTGACCAGTCACTGGCCTAACTGGCCTGGAGTGTGTCTCCTCCTCCTTTGTTTCCCCCCACAGCAGGCTGAGGAACATCTGTCCCTCAAGGAAGTGCTGAATCCCCTTTGGCGGGCTCGGTACTCACTCAGCAGTGATGAATGGTGAAGACTGACACAGGGAAGATATGTAAATTACGTACTTAATGTAATTCTTGATCTTCCTGTGTATCTTCACCATTCATCACTGAATCCCGCCCACCTTTCCCTCAGAAGACCTCAGTCCCTGAGCGATGCCTCCTCCCTGCTCGCCCTCTTCCTCCTTCTCAGGGAACCAGTTGGAACTTTCCCACTGTATCCTTAGGGCCCCTTCTTGTTCCTAGGAGGCGGCGAAGGGGACCCTTTAGAAGGAGGGCTAGTAGGGCCTCTCAATCAAAAAAATTGATAGAGGACTCCTGGTGGGCCCCCTCTTCCTTTGTCCTGGGTAGGCCCTCCAGGGTCAGTCCACTCCCTTCGGGGTGTGCTGACTCCTTTTGCGGTCCCTTGGGATGAGGGGAGGGAATGGGACCGGCAGGGACTCCTCCTCCCTTTACCCTCCCTGTCTTCTTACTTTCTACCTCTTCAGTCCCTCAACCCTGTGGTTCCTCTTTGGAAACAGTATCGGGTGAGAGTCCTGACCAGGGTGGATTTTCCCACCCAGTAGGGGGTTTGGAGGGAGGGACCTTCTCCATGGGTGCTTAGTCTATCCCCGAAAGGGGATAATAATAAGGCCGAGATGCGGATCCTGCAGCAACTGCCTGCGGCCTAGTTGACTGCCTGCCTCTGGAGGCACATCCCCGGTCACTCAGTGCTTAGAGTCTGTCAAGCCGCATGGGTCGATGCGTCCCTCCTACCCTTCTCTCCTTCCTCCTATTATACCTTTTTCTTTCCTGTCTGTATGGCCAACCAGGGACTGTGGTCTGTTGGCCCATACCCCTCCTAGATCCTTCTCCTCCTCTGTTCTCTGGTCGGCCTAGTCCTATTTCAGTTTATATCTTTTTCTTATACTGTCCCTAGGACTCCCTTGCCCAGCCCTCATTTTTCTCTATCCCACTGATTTAACTCGTCTCTCCAGTGAGCAGAACTGAGGTGGAGGAGAGCCAGCGGCCATTACTGGCCAACCCACGAGCGCCACACAGTGCGACGGCGTCATGGATGGCGACTCCTCCCCCTAACAAAAAAAAAAAAAGCTCCAGTGGGGTACTGTGCTTCAGCTTACACCCAACAGTGATGAATGTTGAAGATACACAGGAAGATCAAGGATTACGGTAGGTACGTACTTTACATTTTTGCTTCCTGGATCTTCAGGACGCGTTCTTTCACGTCCTGATCCATCCGTCTCACAGAAATCTTCTCCACTTCCGAGCAGATGGAGTCCTCTATGAGTTCCAGGCCACGCCATTCAGCCTGTCCTTGTCCTCACTAAGTGCACTGCAGTGGTGGCAGCTTACCTGAGGTGCTGAGGAGTCTGGGTTTACCCCTGCCTGGATGACTGGCTGATCGCAAGTCCCTCCAGGCAGGAAGTGGGACTGCAGAACTAGAGCCCGGCGGAGACAGTCTCCTCCTTTGCCCGATCATTTCATGTTGGGCAGTTGCGCCCTGCACCAGTGTGGTCCGATGGGCCCACAGGAGAATGTGCTTCCTGCAGTGGGAGCTGGCCAACCAGTGGTCTCAGCGCAGGGATCACTTCGACCAGCTGGTCACTGTGACCCAGCGGATATGGGATGCTCTCCAGTGGTGGCTAGTTCCAGAATATCTACAGGAAGGAATCCCATTTGTCCGCCCACAGCCGACGGTCATCCTGATGACCGTATCTCATGAGTTGGGGTGCCCACCTGGGGGAACACAGAGTCCATGGGCTCTGGACCCCCGATGTCACATCAACCTGCTGGAGCTCCGGCAGGCGCTGACTGCCTTTGTTGCTCACATCTGGGGTCAGATGGGCCCGACTGAAAACACCACGACCATGTACCACCTCAAGAAACAGGGCGGGACACACTCCCTGCCACTGTGCAGGGAAGCTTTCTGTGTGTGGATACTCGTGCGCAGTCTGGGGCCAATCTCCTAGCCATCCAAATGGCAGGTGCCTCCAACCAGCTGGCGGACACTCTCAGCCATGTGGGTGAGGCGTCTCACGAGTGGTCTGTCCACCCAGAGGTAGTACACAGTCTGTTCTCCCAGTGGGGCACCCCTCAGGTGGACCTGTTCACCTCCAGGGAGAACACAAAGCTGAAGCTGTTTTGTGCCTGCCTCACTCAGCAGGGAACGCTGCAGGGGGGATGCCTTCTCGAGGCCCTGGACCACAGGCCTCTTCTGTGCCTTCCCTCCACTTCCTTGATCCACAAGGTGCTTCTCAAAGCCAGGAGAGACAAGGCATGATACTGGTGACTCTGGACTGGCCACACCAGTTTTAGTATTCCGATTTCCTCAGCCTCAGCAGCAGGCTCTCGAGACATCTTCCTCTCTGCCTGAACCTGTTCTCCATCAGTCTGGGGACGATACTCTATCCGGACTTTCAATCCCTGCACCTGACAGCCTGGTTCCTGAGCAGCTAGAGTTCCAGGCTTTGGGTCTCTCCGAAGATGTCCTCACTGTTGTGGAGGCATCTAGGAAGGAGTCGACCAGGAAATGCTATGCCTTCAAGTGGAAGAGATTCTCCGTTTGGTGTCAGGGCAAGGGGTTGGACCCTTTGTCCTGTCCAGTGGCTAGCACTGTTGATTATTTGTGGTCCCTCTCTCTGACGGGCCTTTTGCTGATGACCCTTAAAGTGCACCTGGCAGCCATCTTTGCTGACCGAAGCGAGCCGATCAGTGGTCGATGGCACAGAAAAATGTCTTGCACTTTTTCAAAGGCCTTGACCACATTTTCCCTCTAGTGCGTGAACCACCACCACCCTGGGATCTGTTGCTGGTTTTGGCAAAGCTCATGGGCAAACCATTCAAATCGATGCACAGGTGTGGCATATCTCACCTGTCGTGGCAGACCAGATGGATCAGTGAACTTTAGGAGCTTTTGGTGGCATCTCCATACCTGGTCTTCCAGAGGGACAAGGTTGACCTGCGCCCCAACCCAAAGTTCCTCCCGAAGGTTGTGTCAGATTTTCACCTTTAACCAGGTGATTAATCTTCTGGTGTATTTTACCAACCACACCTTGGAGGCTGAGCACAGGCACCATACTTTGGACGTGCAGCGAGCGCACGGCTAGAGTTCGGATAGAGGTTTGCCAACTGTTACCTACTCTGAAGCCGCACTTGGCAGACCAGCAGCTAAGTGGATGATTGACAGGTGGATGGTCTCCTGCATTGATCTCTGCTATAGGCTGGTGGGTAGGAGGCCTCTCGTAGGACTTAGGGCTCATTCCACTCATCATACTGTTGCCTCGGCTGCTTCCAGGGACCTTCCTATCCAGGAAATCTGCAGGGCTGCTACCTGGAGGTCAGCACACACCTTCATTTCCCATTACCACATCGACCTTGAGGCACACCGGGATGCTGGTTTTGGCGCCTCAATTCTGCAAAAGAACTGCTAGGGATCTGCCAGAAAGTGTGGATAGAACATCATATCCACGTCCCTAGAAAAACAGGATCTTACTTCAAGATACAGCTTTTGCAGCAGGTTACACCATTAGGACTGAAGCCGCGAGCGCCAGGACCCTGATTTCTTCTAGCTAGCAGTCTTCAGTGGGGACCGCCTCTGACGTTGGTCCCGCCCCCAACGTCAGGCGTAGTACATAAGGAGGCGGTCCCACCATAATCCTCAGTTCTTTTCCCACCGTCGACATAGCAAGTATCGGCCTCTCGGTCCTTTTTCTAGCGTGCGATGACGATTTTTGTCTTCCTTCATGACTTTGTATTCAACTGATGTCCTCTCCAACTACTTCTCTGAAGGGTCACCAATCGAAGTGTGCCTGCGGCAAACAGATCCCCTTCAAGGATCCACATTCGGCCTGCGCGCGCTGCCTAGGCCCGGAACACGACACTAAGGCCTGCTCCTTCGGCCAGGGCTTCAACAGTTGCACCAGAATCCTCTGCCAGAAGGCCTTTCAAGCATTTCTCTTAGAGGAGAAACTGAAAACCATGGACAAAGAACCTTCCTCAAGGGGGGAGTCATCGGGTAAAACCCACAAGCACCGGGAAAAGGAAAAGCCCAGGTCCCGTGCGAGGGCCTCGGACTCCCAAAGCTCCGGCTCACGATCTGACCGCTCTCCTTCCAGGGCTCAATCGCAACCTCCCCCGGTTTGGGTCAGATCCTCCAGTGGTTCCTCTTTTTTGCAGCCCCTGAAGACTTCCAGGACGTCGGCATCTTCCACTCCATCTAAGGCCTCGTCGAAGTCCGGGGAGTGCCATAAATCTTCCCGCCGGCGGAACTCCGATGCCAGGTCGATTTCCCAGCCTCCACGTGGGTGGGATCCGGTTCCTCGCAAGACCAAGGACCTGACGTCCCTCAAACGGACGTCGGACCCGACATCGGCTCACCCGACGTCGGCCAAGCATCACCGGCGCTCCCAGGAGCTGGCGACACCAAAACACCCGTCGCCGGCCAGGCGTTCGCCTCGGAGGGCATCGGCCAAGGGACCGACGTCAGCTACCCCAGAGAAGAGGACCGCACCACCGTCACCGGCTGACGTCGGTCGGAAGGACTCGTCGGAGGATACCACACAGCCCAAGGACCAAGCGGGCGACACCAGAGACGACGGGCTCCCATGGGAACCTTCCCCAGAGCGAGAGACCCTCGGGGACCCGATGCCTGACCCGGCCAGGCCACAGCGCGCCGCCCGCTATCGGCATGAATCTCAGAGGTGGAAGGAGCTTCTTACCTTCTGTGGGACACCATCAGAAAAGATGTAGTCGCCACACGCCCAAGGGGCCTGTAGGATGGTCGCCAACCCCCAAGGAGCAAACACCACCTCCTCGGGGCAGATCCTCAGAAAGGAGAAGACCTCCCTCCAGATCCACCTCAGGGTCACCCAGTCCCAAGAGACCCAGATGACGCTGGTACACTCCGTCTGGGGAGGATTCTAGATCTGACACCTCAGGGCGCTCCAGATCTCCTCCTCCCATCAGCATCCCCTCTTCGGACCCACACGACCTACCCAGGTCTCCTCCGGATGATACCTCTTTCGTGGAGATCATGAGGCACATCCAGGAGAATATGGGGTGGGATGCTGAAGAGCTCGACCCTGAGAGACAACGCCTTGCCCGCTATCTTCAGCAGAAAGACCCGAAGCCTGTGGTAGTGCCGTCCTTGGTGGATACCTTTGCGGACGTCACCAAGGCTGCTTGGAAACGTCCGCATTCCACTCCAGCAGTGCCGAAGAAGGCTGACCACTTATAGAAGACTCCTAGGGAGGACCAGTATCTGGCGAACCATCCTCTGGCTGACTTCCTGGTCATCACTGCCTCGCATGACCGGTCTCGGAGACCTCAGCACTTGAGCACACAGCCACCGGACCAGGAATCCAAGCAATTGGATGTCCTGGGTAGGCGCATGTATGCGGCTGCGACTTGCGCCATCAGGTCACTTAATTACCTCACCCACATGGTTCAATTCCAGAACGCACTGTGGGAACAGGGACAGGACCTGGTCGAGAAGATGCCCGATGGCGACGGTGGCAGTCGATCACCACCGACAGGTGGGTTCTGCAACTGGTCAAAAAAGGGCACTATATAGAATTTGTAGGCAGTCCACCCACAAGACCTCCCCTGCTTTCCCGATATTCGGGTCAGCATGCCCTGCTCATACAGCAGGAGGTGCTCACACTTCTGGAAAAAGAAGCCTTAGAGCACGTTCCAGAGAACCAGAGAGGACTAGCATACTATTCTCACTTCTTCCTGGTTCCAAAGAAAACAGGGGACCTCCATCCAATACTGGACCTCAGCGACCTCAACCTGTTGGTCATTTACAAATGCTTCCGGGCCTAATTCCCATGCTGAAGTAAGATGCCTTTCTGGCATCTTTGGACATGCAGGATGCCTACCTGCATATTCAGATTGCTCAAGCGCACCGGAGGTCCTCGCTTGAGTTTTCAAACTGCCATTATCGTTTAGCTCTTCCCTTGAGGCTGTCATTGGCACCTCGGCGTATTCACGAAGTGCATGGCGGTCGTAACAGCGTCTCTGAGGAGACAAGGCCACCACGTGTTCGGCTACCTGGACGACTGGCTTCTCATGGCGCCCTCCAGGGAGGCACTGATGACGGCCATTCACTGCACCCAGTCCCTTTTTCAATCACTGGGTATTCTCATCAACTACGAGAAGTCACTCCTGGTGCTGTCCCAGAAACTGCAGTTTATAGGAGCAGTTCTGGACACCATCAGAGAGAACGCTTTTCTTCCCTTGGACAGAGCGGAACACATCAGATCCCTCATCAGGGACCTATTGGTGAAGAAGACCGTCCTGGCCAGATCGGTCCTTTGCCTGCTCGGACACATGGCTGCAGCTCGAGTGAGGAGCACACTGGGGCGGTGTTCAGTCTCAGGGCCTTTGGACAGCCCAGGAGTCTCTTCTCCACATCAACATTTTGGAAATGAGGGCAGTCCTTTACGCTCTGCAGGCCTTCCAGTCGGAGATTCCACCGGGTACACTCCTGTTACAAACAGACAATACCGCGGTGATGTATTACCTCAACAAACAAGGAGGCACTCACTCCTACCCACTTTGCAGAGAGGTCATGAGAATGTGGGAGTGGATATTGCAACACGGCACAAACCTAATTGCAGTACACGTCCCGAGAGTGGACAACACTGTCGCAGACAGTCTGAGTTGCTCTCAGGCCAGAGTCCACGAGTGGGAACTTCTACAGGAGGTGGCAGAGGATCTGTTTCACGGATGGGGCACTCCAGAGTTAGACCTTTTCGCGTCCCCATCCAACGCAAAACTGCCCAATGTTTGCTCGCTAGATCCAGGGCCTGGTGTTTTCTGGCGAGACGCATTGTTCCTCTCCTGGGCGGGCAGATTGCTGTATACCTTCCCTCCTTTCCCACTGATCCAGAGAGTTCTCTTGAAACATCGCAGGGAGCAAGCGACGCTCATTTTGATCGCGCCTTTCTGGCCCAGACAAATCTGGTTCCCTCTTCTGCATCAGCTATCCTGGGAACCTCCAGTTCCTTTGCCAATCAGCTCCTATCTATTGTTTCAGGAGGCAGGTTCATTGGTCCATCCAGACTTACGTTCATTGAAGCTGCACGCTTGGCTCCTAGAGACATAGCCATGATGCAATCCGGGGTCTCGCAAGAAGTGGCAAATGTACTCTCTGCTGCCAGAAAACTGGCAACCCATGCAACGTACGCCATGAAATGGCGTAGATTCTGTTTGTGGGCTCAAGCGCGCGGTTTCTCGCCGTTAGACTGTCCCGAAAAGCTGGTTCTGGACTACCTGCTTTCCCTTTTTCATTCCGGACTGGCTTACTCCTCGATTAAAGTGTACCTTTGTGCAATTTCTGCTTACCATGCCCCGGTAGGCCATCGGACGGTGGCCCAACTGGACACTACTCGTGCCTTTTTAAGGGGAGTCCTCCACCTTAGGCCGCCCATCAAGGATCTGATTCCTCCTTGGGACTTACCCTTCGTCCTGGAGCAGCTTACACTGCTACCTTTTGAACCAGCCGCGGATTGCGAGCTACGTTTTCTCTCTCTTGGAAAACGTTATTTTTAGTTGCTGTTACTTTGGTGAGAAGGATCGCAGAATTGCATGCTCTAATGTGCAAAGAACCTTATTTGGTTTTCCATCAGGACAGGGTATTCCTAAGGACAAACCCAAAGTTTTTGCCCAAGGTGGTTTCAGCCCTCATGCTTAACCAGGATATCGATATACCAGTGTATTTCCCAAGGTACACTAATCGAGGAGAAGCCCTTCTGCACACCCTCGATGTGCATCGGTGCCTCAGATATTATCTGACCAGAACCAAACAGTTTCGAAAGGCGGACCAACTTTTTGTCTCCTTTGCTCACAGAATGAAAGGAGCTCCTGTCTCCAGTCACTCTTGAGGTGGCTCATCCAGTGCATCACTTTCTGTTATGACAAGCGCAATAAACCCTTACCGGGTGCGGTCAAGGGTCATTCCACAAGAGGGGTGGCTACTTCTTTTGCGGCGTTAAAGAACATCTCCACCCCAGCTATTTGCGCTGCAGCTACTTGGAGCTCTGTGCATACCTTTATCAGGCATTACAGTCTGGACATTGCATCGTGGCAAAGAGCAGGGTTTGGCCTAGCCGTCCTTCAGGGATTTCTGTCCTAGGCTCGAGTAGTATCGAGATCTCTACCTTTCCTTTTCCCAGTGGCACAGGATTGCCACTATTGCTTGGAAATGAGTCCTAATGGTGTAACCTGCTGCAAGAGCTGTATCTCGAAGTAAGATAGTACAGTTACGTAAGAACTTACCGTAACAGTAGATCTTTGAGAACAGCTCCTGCAGCAGGTACCTTCCTGCCCACCATCCCCCTTCTTTTGGAGGTAGGTCATAGCCAAACACCCATCTTACGGGATGGGACGTTCTGATTTTACAGTCTTGGCCATCTGGTGGGGGATCCTGAGTCTCCTCTTCTGATGTCATCCAGCGGCCGGGAGTCTCCGGCGGGAGAACTGAGGATTGTGGAGGGACTGCCTCCTTATGTACTACACCTAACGTCGGGGGCGGGACCGATGTCAGAGGCGGTCCCCGCTGAGGACTGCTAGCTAGAAAATTTCTGTGGGGTCCTGACTCCTGACGGCTTCAGTCCTAATGGTGTAACCTGCTGCAAGAGCTGTTCTAGGAGCGTGGATATGTTGTTCATCCACACTGGCAGGTTCCTTGCCGCTTTAAATCTTGCCGGAAGTCTTCAAGCTGGCTCCTCCCACCCACCCGGGTGGTAAATACCTCGGCTCCGCCCCATGACGCCAGATCTTCCTTTCTGCTGGAAGATTCAGGTTCCCTCGTGCTTTCTGCAGTGTTGAGGCCTTGTATTCGTTTCGACGGTTTTCACCGCATCTTCTCGCTCTGAAACTCGTTAGAGTTTACGACTCTGATTCGGACATGGATGACAAGTCGTCCCCCGGGTTTCGCCGGTGTCTCTGCGGACAGAAAATGTCGGCGCACCGATCCCCACCTCGTGCATTTACTGCCTCGGTTCTATTCCGCGATACCTCGTGGTGCTCCATTTGCGCTTCCTTCCACCCCTGTCCTGGAAGATGCGTCAAGCGCCTGAAGCTGGAGTAGACCTGAACTCCGCACCCACCGGTAAAATCCAAGGAGGCCAGGTGGGCGGTTTCGCGACCGCGGGATCCGCCGAGCAGCTCAAGCGCATGGCGGCTTTCGGAAGAAATGCCCAAGCCTCGGCTGCTTGAGGTTTCGTTCAGCCAACCTGGGCTCTTCCTTCTCAGGATCCTTTTTCGGATTTGTGCCAGTCTCTCCCTACCAAGGGTGAGGCCTCTGCCTCGCACTCTTCTCGCTCAAGAAAAGGATCCTAAATCTTCGAGTCAAGAAGACGCTGGGATCAGGATGGGTCCGAGGTCCTCACTGTCGAAATTGCCTCCTCGCCGCTGGGTTTTCAGACCTTCTGTCTGTACCAGGTGTAGAAGCTGAGGAGTCGGCTGATCCGGCCGAGATTATTCTCGACCCGATCGAGCCGTTATCACCGACTCCTGTCGATGATTCTTTAGAGATCGCCGATTCTCTCCTTCCCCGACGAGAGGAGACTCGCCTCAGCTGGGACCTTGATCGAGGAAAAGAACTGAGCCCCTGCTTTCACCGAGCCTGGGTCCTCCCGATCGATAAAGCCGACACCATCGTTCTCGATCAGGAGCAGTCCTCTTGGTCGATCGACCTAAAAAGGACACAAGCACTTGCCAAGAGGCGCCCGCCACTCCCCTTCCTCCTCGGACGAGAGAGGCTTCGACCAAAATCTGCCGACGCCATGAGATCTCATGTGGCAGCAATCCTGCTAGCAGGGTCAGATTGCCCCCGGTGGTCCTCAAGCACTTCTTGGCCCTCAGCCTCTTCGGCCGCCTCAGACATTGATTGCTCCGTGCCGTCTCTTCGGGGCTCCAAAGCGCCCGCCACAAACCAGTTTCAGGTTCCCCACCAATTTTGGTGAACCTCCACCTGCTGCCCTCGGGGGTTCCCTCCAGTGAGGCACGACAGTCTTCGGGTCTCCCCTACAGACTGTCAATTACGGTCACCCCTGATCGCCTTTGCGCTTATCGAGGGGACTTAGGTGGCAGCCTTTACATCGACCTCCGATTCGGCTAACACTGGCCTTCACTCATGAGCTGCGCTGCGCCAGGCTTGGAAGAAGGGCTTCCTTCCAGGCCATCCTCCGCTCATTTCGAATCGACGGGATGACCTCACAGCCTATCCAGAAAAAGGTGAATATCCCTCACGGATATTCTTAAGAGGGGGATACCCACGAGGCATTTCCAGTCGCCGAGCCATTATTGGTCCGGCCTGGAACTCTGGCAGCGCCCAGCCTCCTGCCCAGCTCCTTCTGGGCCCGCATGGCACGCAAGCACGGTGCCCACAGGGTCTTTTGAGGGTTTACTGAGCACCCCTCAGCGGAAAGCCTCTGTGACTGCCTCAGTATTCAGGCGGACGGCCAGCTCAGCTGATACTGACCGCTCCAGACAAAGAGTCCAAACTTATGGACCACTGGCCCGGAAGGTCTATGCTGCATCATCTTTGGGCCTTCGGCCAGGCAAGCTCAGCGGTGATTATGGCACTCTCACGCCCTCTTGGGGTCGCTGGGACAAGTTCTCCCCACCTCCCAGCTGACATGCAGACCACGGTCAGCAGGTCAGGGACCAGGGCAGAGCTGTTGCTAAACAACTCCAGACTGCTCTGGACATGGGTGATTCCTGTGCCCGCTTCACTAGCTGCAGCGGTATCCACTGGCCGCAGGGGCTTGCTGGGGAGGTTATCCTCCTTCCCGTAGATACTCAGCACAAGCTAGCTGATGCCCTTCCTGGCACCGCCCACCTCGGGCCAGGAGTGGCAGGTCACCTGCAGCGATCGAGCACCCAATGCCACCTAGATGCTACATCCGCTAAGGGTTCTTCAAGTAAGAACCAGCAGAAGCGCAGGGAAGAAGCCTTTCGTCATTCTTCCCTGCGGTCAGACAACCACTCTTCCAGGGGGTCAACAACAGCAGGCTCAGGCTTGCTCCTAGGCCCAAGCAAGGTCCCAGCAGCCTCATGCAAAGGAGGCCGAGGCGCTGGTCCAGGTGCCCCTCCTCCTCTAAGCTTCGCCCAGTGATGGGCCGGGGTGTCCTCTCCCATACCCATCACTTTGTGCCTCGGGTCTCCCATGGGGCCGCTCTGTCACTTCATTTCCGCCTGGTCCGTATCACCACGGACAGATGGGTCCCAGAGTGGTCGGGTGAGTCTGCCCCAGAATTCGAGCAGTACCCTCCCAGCCGAGCCTCGGTGCCCCACGAGAGTGAGCCGGATCTCAGTCGCCCAGTCTGTCCTTTCGAGACCATTGTGCTACCCTCCTCAAAGAGGTGGTGGCCAGGACGGATCCTCCTTCAGACCCAGGCTTCTGCTCCAGGTATTTCCTGGTGCCCAAACGGACGGGGGGTTGGCGCCCCATTCTAGATCTGCACGACCTGAATCGGTATCTCAGGTCCCCCACCTTTCGGATGGTAACTCTAAATCAGATCATACCATCCCTGGAGCGAAACATGTGGTTGCGATTGGCTCCTGGCGGGATCCTCCCTTCAGGAGGTGGAGAGGTCCGGGGACCTGACCCTCCGAACCTGCTCACACTTGGGCCTTCTGATCAACGAGGCCAAATTGGAACTCGTACCTTCTCAGGTGATGGGCTTCATCAGGCAGAGCTCGACTCTGTCAAGCCAGAGCCGGCTCCCATGGACAGGGCGGAGGTTCCTCCTTTGCCCAACTGGCTTTTGGTTGGGCACTCACCTGCCCGGGACTTCCTGCGCCCTGGCCACATGGCGGCGCCAGGCTGGTCCGCTGGGCCAGACTGCACATGCGCCCCTCCAGGAGTTTCATCGCCCAGTGGTGTCCCAGCGCCAGAGTCTTTCACCAGCTGGTCACGCGTCACCAGAGGATGGGACGCCTCCAATGGTGGACCGTCCCGAGTCACCTGCAGGAAGGATCCTGCTTGTCCTCCCGAGCCAACGTGTCATCCCACGACCGATGCCTCTCTCATGGGCTGGGGAGCCACATGGGGACCACAGAGCTCATGGGCTCTGGACCCCAGAGGAGTCCCGATGCCACATCAACCTGTTGGAGCTCAGGGCAGCCAGACTGGCTCTGTCAGCCGGCTCCTCAGCTCCGGGTCAAGTGGTTCAAGTCCAGACGGACAATACCACGACTATGTACTACCTCAAAAACAGGGCGCACGCACTCCGCTGCTATGCAAGGAGGCGCCCGATCTGGACCTGTCAGCCGGCTGGAGGCGGATCTCCCTAGCCATCAATGTGGCAGGAGTCACGAATCTAACCAGCGGATGCTCTCAGCCGCTTAGGCCAGACATCCCACTAGTGGTCTCTCCATCCAGAGGTAGCCTTACTACCTGTTCTCTCATTGGGGCAAACCTGCAGGACCTGTTTGCCTCCAGGAGAACACCAAGCTGAGGCTGTATCCATGCCCGCCCTCAGCAGTGGGCTCGCTGCAGGATGCCTTCTCGGTGGTCGAGGACCCCAGGCCTCTTTACGCTTTTCCTCCATTTCCCTTGATCCATAAGCAGTTACTCGGTGAGGCAGGACAAGGCCAAGGTGATCCCTGGTAGCCCCAGATTGGCCACGCCAGTTCTGGTATCCAGACTCTCAGCCTCAGCTGCAGGGACCTCAGGAGTGCCTAGTACACGCCTGACCTGATTTTTCTTGAACTAGGGAAGGTCCTTCATCCGGACTCCTTCAATCCTTGCACCTAACAGCCTGCCTCTGAAGTTGCTAGAGTTCCAGGCTTTGGTCTTTGAGGATGTCTACACCGTGGTGGAGGCATCTCGAAAAGAATTGACCAGGAAATGTTATATTTCAAATGGAAGAGATTTTCCATTTGTGTCAGGGTCAAGGTCTGACCCTTATCCTGCTCGGTATAACATTCTAGACTACCTTTTGGTCCCTCTCCAAAGGGGGTCTTTGGTCATCGACCCTTAGGGTGCCATTAGGGCAGCCATATCGGCTATCGAGCGCCGGGTCGGTCAGCCGATCTCATGCAGAAAGGTGGTCGGCACTTTTTTCAAGCGCCTGACATATCCCTCCGGTGCGTGAACCTCCACCTGCGTGGGATCTTTTGCTGGTTTTGGTAGCTCATGGGCAAGCCACCAACCCATGCACAAGTCTGCACCCTCGCACTTGTCGTGAAGACGCCTTCTTGTGGCTACCACACAAGCCAGAAGGACGGGAGCTCCAGGCGCTTTCTCAGTGACCTCCCCATCTGGTCTTTCAGGGACAAGTTGTCCTAAGGCCCCACCAAATTCCTTCCAAGGTGGTGTCAGAGTTTCACCTTAACCAGGTGTTGACCCTGCCAGTATATTACCCAATTACACCTTGACGCCGAGTATAGGCTCCATACTCTGGACCTCAGATGTGCTCTCCCCTATTATAAGGAGAGGACGGCGGAAATTCGGGGAGAGGTTCGCCAGCTGTTCGTCACCTATGCTGAAGCCGCTTCTGGCAGACCTGCAGCCAAGCGGACTATTGCGAGATGGATCACATCTTGCATAGGTCTGTGCTATGAATTGGCGGGTAAGGAGCCTCCCAAAGGGCTAAGGGCTCATTCTACCCATCATACTGCTGCTTCGGTGGCTGCTTCCAGGGACATCCCTATCCAGGAATTCTGTCGGGCTGCCACCTGGAAGTCAGCAAGCACCTTTATTACCCATTACCACATTGACCTAGAGTCACTGGATGCTGGCTTGGCCCCGGCCTCCAATCTCTATTCCCTGAAGTAGGGGTGTGCACCTTGCCTCCTCCTCCCGGAGAACTGCTTGAGTCTGCCAGACAGTGTGGATGAACAATATCCACGCCTTAGATTGAGGAACAGGTTACTCACCTGTAACAGTAGTTCTAGAGTGGTATATGTTGTTCATCCATGCACCCACCCGACCTCCCGGCTTTAGGCGCACAACCCAGTTTCCAGCAAGATTCAGCGCCATGGGGTGAGCCGAGGTATTTACCACCGGTGGGTGGGAGGAGCCAGCTCGAAGACTTCCGGCAAGATTTAAAGCGGCAAGGAACCTGCCAGACAGTGTGGATGAACAACATATACCACTCCTAGAACTACTGTTACAGGTGAGTAACCTGTTCTTCTCTAAGATCTACTGTTACGGTAAGTTCTTACGTAACTGTACTTTTTCCCATATCTGGACGACTGGCTAGTGGTGGGCAAGTCACCAGAATAAGTCAGAACCTCTCTAAAGCTCACACAGGATCTTTTGGAATCCTTAGGTTTCATAATAAAGCAGAAGAAATTTGTCTTAACCCCTACACAGGCTTTACAGTTCATAGGGGCAGAGATCAGTACTTACAGGCCAGGCCTTTTGCCACCGGAACAGGGTGCAAAGCTTTACAGTAAATTCCTTCTGCTGCACACAGCAAAAAACAGGCACCCTGCAGCTCTTAATATATGGCTGCACCCACAGGCACAATGCAGGGTTCCAGGTTTCACATGAGAGACATCCAGTTTCATCTCAGGAATCATTGGAGTCAGAAAAAAGATCCCGTTTCAAAACTCATTCCAGTGACAAGGGCACTGTTACAAGCCCTTTTGTGGTGGAAAAAAAGAATCTAACCTAAGGCAAGGAGTCCCTTTTCAGAAGGAGGATCCTTCACTAGTCCTCACAACAGATGCATCCCTTCTGGGCTGGGGTGCCCATCTGGGGGAGCACACAACTCAGGGTACTTTGACAGAAGCAGAGTCCTTCTCAGCATATAAACTTGCTGGAACCTCAGAGTAGTGGCTGTCACTAAAAGTTTTCTCTACACTAGTGATTGACAAGGTGATACAGGTCAGAACAAACAATACCACCAGTATGTACTACATAAACAAGCAGGGAGGCACCAGATCAGGTCCCCTATGCACAGAAGCCATGAAAATGTGGACTCTGGCGTATTCTCTAAAGGTGTCCCTGCAAGCAATCCATCTGCCAGGAAAGGACAATACCTTGGCAGACACACTGAGTTGAATCAATCAGTCCCATCACGGATGGACACTGAACAAGCAGGTGGTGCAGGTAATTTTAGAGGTGGGGCACCCAGAGATAGACTTGTTCGCATCCCACCAGAACCACCAGTTGCCTCAGTATTGCTGCAGACCACTGTCCCAGGGCACAATCCTCTAGATGCCCTGGTATTGAATTGGCTGTGAGAGTTTCTTTATGCCCCCCTTTTTCCTCTGGTTTTCAGGGTACTACTGAAGCTCAAATCCTCTCGGCTTCTCTTGATCTTGATAGCTCCAGATTGGCCCAGGAAGCCGTGCTGTCTTCTGCCTCCATGTCAGTGAGCAAAACAATAAGTTTGCCTCTCAGTCACAATCTCCTGACCTCCAATCAGGGAACACTGTTGTACCCAAATCTCAAGTCCCTCCACCTCAAGGCATGGCTCTTGAGAAATTAGAGTATGCAGACTTAAACCTTTCTGAAACTGTATTATCTTGAAAGGTTATAGGAGGCCCTCCACTAAGAAAATATATTCTGCTAAGTGGAAGAGATTTTCTTTTTGGTGCTCTTGTAGGAATTCAGCCCCAAATGATGTAGGAGTCTCAGTGGTGTTGAATTATCTGACTCACTTCTATATCTGCCAAGGCTCCATAACCCAGTTCTTTAAGGTCATCTTGCAGCAGTGCCTGCATATCTTTTCTGCTAGGACAAAGGTGACAGTAGTATCAGATCCCATTTTCAAAAGATTTTTTAAAGGCCTGATACATTTGCATCCTCCTCACAGGGCACCAGTGCCCGCTTGGGTTCTTAATACATGTATAGCCAGATTAATGAGGGCTTCTTTTGAGCCCATGGCTACAGCCCATTTAAAATATGTTACCTGGAAAACAGTTTTTCAAACAACATGAAGTCTTGCTGTATTCTGAGTATTGCAGTTAGGTCCTGCCTTTCAACTGCCCTGGAGAACAAAGAGTTAACTTTCCATGGCCAGCATGGAACGTTCAGTGCGAGCTCGGTTGAAGCCCCTGTCTGCTGGTCTGTTCAAACTCCAACCATCAGATTCTTTACTCCACCCTCACTGAATAGTCGCCCAGAGATTTCTCCTTGCTCAGTTCAGAAAAGTCGCATTAAAGTGTCATTTTTTGCTCGGTTTCTACCGGGAATTTCGCTACTGAAACCTGTCAGTTTAAGTCTCTGTCTGTGGCAACGTGAGTACTAGATAGGTTTTGCATTTAGTTTCTGTGTGGAACTTGTATATTGGATCGGGTTCAGTTTGAACCGATCAGATTTTGGATATTCTACAAAAGTTTTGAATTTATTAGAGGTGGTAACCAGTTCAGATGGTTCTAAAAACGGACGACTTACGCTTTTTCCAAGACCCGTGAACACGGCCAGGAACCGATAGTGTCTTGGCCTGGTGGATTGCCAAAAAAGGGGTAAGTTTTGATAATGAGACATGTCTGAGAAACCCAAGAAAAACTGGGGCCCACGGGTTTCACACACTCAGTGTGTGTGTGTGGGAAGCCTTTCAAGGCTGAATCTCACACCACTTGTGTTTATTGTCTGGGGTTTGGACCACCCCGATTCAGACTGCCAATTTGTAAAAGCTCTCAAAGCTACCCTGGATAGAGTAGGCAGATCTGGGGGAAGGGAGGCAGAGAAGTCCGCATTGGACCTAGATGGCTAGCTCTGGGTTCGGTTCTGACCGAACTAGAAGGAGTGCCTCTGACCAGGGCGGAAACTTTGGGCAAAAAGGAGAGCCGATTCCTGAGGAGTCGGTTCCGTTAAAGAAAGAGAAGAGAAAATCATCTGGTTCGATCCACAAATTTTTTCTCCGACCGCTGATGAAATAGCCAAAGCAAAAGCGATAGTTCAGTCGCTAATCTCTTGTCCTGTTTTAACTGGTTCATCTGGCAGGGGCTCGGCTCGGTCGGTTCCCGTTCCGGATTATACTTTAGAAGAATTTTATGAACCGGAGGAGGAGGAGGGCATGAGGATAATGATGATGATGGTGATTAGGAAAGTCTGGATGTGCCTATTGACCCGGACATCTCCCCAGACAGACCTTCAGGTGCTTCTCCTCCTAGGCTTTCTGAGTCCCCTTCCCACTTTTACAAGAGAGTGGCTGAGACCCTCCAGCTTCCAATGGAAGAAGCAGTACAGGATCAGGAGGAGCCTGATTTTGTTGAGATGATGGACATCCCAGAGTCCAGGAGATTGTCTATTCCCCTCCATAAATCTTTTGGGAAACAGACATTTAAAATTCTAAATACTCCTAATTCCATACCTCCTGTGGACAGAAGAATGGACAAGAGGTATACCCTTTCAGGCTTGGACATGGAGTTCCTTTCCAGCAATGCAGCCATGTTGAAGTGTAGTGCAGGCTGCTGCCTGTGATTCGAACAAATATTCCCTTGGCATCCCACACCCCTAGATAAGGATTCCAGGAGGATTGATGCCATGGCAAAGAAGCAGTACATGGCAGCATCTTTGGGACTCAGGCAGGCTAACTATATGGCCTACACAGCTAGATACCGAAGTCCAGGTGGGACACTGTGCTGGCTCTGGCTAAACAGGCCCCTGACCAGTTTGCCATAGGAGCTGGAGCAGGTGCTGCGGATGGGATTGAGGCATCCAAGGTAGTAACTGCTGCTGTGGATTCCAGTGATGTTTTGTCTAGAGTCATGGCACATCTGTGGTCCTCGGAGGATGGCTTGGCTCAGATGTACTAGCCTATCACAGGATACCCAGGCTAAGGCCATGGATTTCCCTGTCATTGGTAATTCTCTGTTTTGGGGGCAGACAGAGAACTACATGAAAAAGATGGATGAGTACAGGACCACCTACAGGAGTGCTCAGGCCAAAGAAAGGCAAGCCACGCCTCAGAGACAGCATTCCAGGGGCAGGGGCAGGCCCTTTCAAAGGCCTTTTTACCAAGCCCAGGCCTCCTCTTCTGCTTATGCTGGGAGGGGTTCTTAGCTGAGAGGCAGACGGGAATTCAATAGGCCTGCTTCCACCCCTCAGCCTAAAGCCCCTGCCAAGCAGACACCCTGATGTGGTCTGCCTGGGCCGATTCTCCAATACCTGTAGGGAGCAGGCTGGCTTACTTTGTCCAGGACTGGAAATCTCTGACATCAGACAAATGGGTCCTGGAAGTAGTAAGCCAGGGACTGGTTCTCAGCTTCAAAAAATTTCCAAGATGAGAACCAGATCCTTTCCACCTGCAAATTCATCAGAGACCCTTACCCTAGAGGCAGAGGTTTCTTCCCTCCTGGCACTCAGAGCCATAGAAAGGGTTTCTACCCTACACGGGGGCAAAGGATTGTACTCCAGGTACTTCCTAACCCCCCAAAAAACAGGAGAATGGCGGCCCATCCTGGATCTAAGATATCTGAACAAGCCCTTTTAAAACCAAAATTCAAATGGTGACTTGGGAATACTCTGCTCTTCTAAGGCCAGGGACTGGCTAGCTCCTGGACCTCAAAGATGCCTATTTACACATTCCCATCAGGTGCTCCCACAGAAAGTACCTCAGGTTTGAGTTGCCCTCAGGCCACTATCAATTCAGAGCAATGCCCTTTGGCCTAACATCAGCCCCAAGGGTGTTCACAAAGTGCCTGGCAGTAGTGGTTGCTTTCCTAAGGAGGAAAAAGATCTCCATCTTTCCATACTTGGACGACTGGCTCATAGTGGGTCAGTCTCCAGACCAAGTCAGGTCACATCTGCAAATAACTCAGCAAGTGCTCTCTTCCTTAGGATTCCTCCTCAACCTTCCAAAGTCGGTTCTCGAGCCTGTACAGCTCCTCACCTTTATAGGGGCAGAGCTGGATACAATAAGGGCAAGAACCTTCTTTCCCCTGGACAGGGCAAGGACCCTTGTAGAACTGGCTCTTCATTCACTCTTCGGTGTCTCGACCAGCAAGGCATTTCCTGCAGCTCCTGGGCCACATGGCAGCCTCTACAGCAGTGGTTCAGGGGGCAAGATTCCAGATGAGGGACATTCAGCTCCACTTAAGAGCCTTCTGGTCCCAAAGAAAGGATTCCCTTACCAAACTAGTCCCAGTGACTCGAACCCTGATCCAGGCTTTGCAATGGTGGCAGGATCAGGACAATCAGAGACAGGGAGTTCCTTTTGTCACTTAGTCTCATTCAGTGATACTCACCACAGATGCCTCCCTGCTGGGCTGGGGAGCCCACTTGGGGGATCCTACCACCAAAGGGCTGTGGTCACCTCAAGAATCTCTTAGAACTCAGAGCAGTGTTTCTGGCACTACAAGCCTTTTCCAAATCTGTACAGAACAAGGTGGTCCAGATCGGAACAGACAATACCACCACAATATGGTACATCAACAAGCAAGGAGGCACTCGGTCTACGGCCTTGTGCATGGAAGCAATGAAGTTTTGGTCTCTGGCCTATTCCCTGCAAACCTCTCTGATAGCAGTTCACCTCTCAAGGAAGGACAATGTCCTAGCAGATGCTCTTAGCAGGATATCCGGGGGCCATCACGAATGGACCCTAGATCCCCTAGTTTTGGAAGTGATTTTCTTGAGATGGGGCACTCCACAGATAGATCTTTTTGTAGCCCCAGACAATCACCAACTTCCTCTCTTTTGTTGCAGACCCCCAGTCTTGGGCTTAGTCCCCCTGGATGCTCTGATTCTGAATTGTGAAGGGAAATTCCTGTATGCTTTTCCCCCCTTCCCTATCCTGTTCAAAGTGTTAGCCAAGATCAGGTCTCAACCATGCAAAGTGATTCTGATTACGCCAGACAGCCCTGGTACCCACTGTTGCTGTCCTTAGCAGTCCACCTTCCCCTGTCTCTTGCCAGGAATTACAACCTGTTGACATTCTCTCAGGGGAGGATTTGGTATCCGAACCTCAAATCTCTCAATCTCAAGGCATTACTCTTGAAGAGTTAGAGTTTGCTGATCTACACCTTTCTCAAGGGGTTCTTGATATCCTTAAGGCTTCTCGAAAGCCTTCCACCAGAAAGACTTACAATTCCAAATGGAAAAGGTTCACTATTTGGTGCTTTAATAAGCATGTTCCTCCAGAATCTGCTGGGTTGCCTACAGTCCTGGACTATATGGTTCATCTTAATGGCTTGGAACTCAGGCCAGCTACACTTAAAGTGCATCTGGCAGCTGTTTCTGCCTTCTTGTCAGTAGGCAAGTCCTCTCCTCTGTCAGC
Organism: Neoceratodus forsteri; assembly: GCA_016271365.2. Classification (NCBI taxonomy): domain Eukaryota; kingdom Metazoa; phylum Chordata; order Ceratodontiformes; family Ceratodontidae; genus Neoceratodus; species Neoceratodus forsteri. Next base: position 684,889,058 of record JADMNL010000022.1, on the reverse strand, counting down.
CCATCCTGTGTTTTGTAAGTTCTTCAAGGGATTGCTGCACACCAATCACCCTTTAGGGACCCTGCTCCTGCTTGGGACCTTAATGTTTGCATTGCTCAGCTTATGCAACCACCCTTTGAGCCTTTGTCCGCTGCAGAGCTTAAGTACTTGACTTGGAAAACTGTGTTTTTTGTGGCCATTACCTCTGCCATGCGTATCAGTGAATTGCAAGCCCTGTCAGTGGAGCCTGATTGCATCTCTTTCCATAGAGATAAAGTGGTCCTAAGAACTAACAGGAAGTTTTTGCCTAAGGTGGTTTCAGATTTCCACCTTAGTCAGTCTGTCTCTCCCCCTGTTTTCTTCACTGACCGTTCCTCCTCTGGAGAGAGGAGGCTGCACAGCTTGGATGTCAAAAGGGCCCTCAGCTACTACATAGAGCGCACCAAGGGTGACAGGTTTGAGTCCCTCCAGTTGTTCCTCACATATGGAGAGGTTGGTAAGGGCAAATCTGTCACTAAAAGATCTGTTGCCAGGTGGATTGTCTCTTGTATACAATTCTGCTATGAAAAACTGGGTAGAACCCCACCCTCAGGCCTGAGGGCTCACTCTACTAGAGGTACAGCTGCTTCCCTGGCTGCTGCCAGGGATATTCTCATCTTAGAAATTTGTCAAGCAGCCACCTGGAAAACAGTCCATACATTCACCAAGCATTACTCTCTGGATATCCAGGCTAGGAGTGATGCTTGGTTTGGCACAACAGTACTTCAAAGCCTATTCCCAAAGTAGGTTCTGTCCCTTCTCCATGGAGGTACTGCTTGGTAGTCTGCAATAGTCAGAATACAGCAAGACTTCATGTTGTTTGAAGAAAAAAATTACTCACCTTAGTAATGTTGTTTTTTCTAATGAAGTCTTGCTGTATTCTGACCTCCTCCCCGCCTCCCCCTCTCCGAACCTGTTTTTGGGATGTGGGAGGCAGGAGCAGTGTTGGCACCCTAGAGATGCCCTTTTCACCCTCCTTTATTTTGGGTGTGTTGTGTTTTGTTTTTGGTTTCCTGACTTGAGTTTTGCTTTGAAACCAAAAACCCTTTTAATAAATTTAGTTCTGTTGGTTGGTGTGTGTTTTTACAGTTTCCACACAGAACTTCTAGTGAGTATTGCTCAGAAGATCTGATGGTTGGAGTTTAAACAACAGCAGACAGGGGCTTCAACCGAGCTTACATTGAACGCTCCATGCTGGCCATGGAAAGTTAACTCTTTGTTCTCCGGGGCAGTTGAAAGGCAGGACCTAACTGCAACAGTCAGAATACAGCAAGACTCCACAACATTATTAAGGTGAGTAATGTTTTCTTCTGCTAGCAATTACCTCAGCAAGAAGAATCAGCGAGCTTCAGGCTCTCTGTGTTGACCAGGACTACATCTCCTTTCACAGCGATAAGGTAGTCCTCGGAACAGAGAGTTCCTTCCTAAGGTCATTTCAGACTTTCATCTGAAGCAATCGATCACTCTGCCTGTCTTTTTCACAGACCATACAAGCTCTGGTGAAAGAAGACTCCACAGTCTAGATGTGAAAAGAGTTCTCAGGTATTACATGACAGCTACTAAGGGCCACAGGCAAGACAAAAAACAACTTTTCCTTACATACAGTCGTGGCCAAAAATATTGGCGCCCCTGCAGTTTTTTTCTAATGCACCATTCCTTCCAGAAAATTGTTGAAATTAAAAAATATTTTGGTATCCACATACGTATTTCTTTGGTTTGCAGTGGAATAAAACACAAAAAGCAGAAACATTTACTAAGTCTTAGCTTATTCCACACACAAATCCTTAAATGGCCCGGACAAAATTATTGGCACCTTTTAGAAGTAGTTAGAAATAATTAGATTTCAAGCAGGTGATTCTCCTTCACTTTGGAATTGAACTCACCTGTGGTGGGTTGCAGGTGCCTGCAATATAAAAATTACTCATTCAACCAGTTTGAATAGACAAAAGGACTCATTCTCCTGTTTTGTGTCACTGTGCGTACCACAATGAGCATGGAGAAAAGAAAGACAGCCAGAGAATTGTCTGAGGAGGTCAGACAGAAGATTGTAGCCAAGCATGGACAATGTCAAGGCTACACATCAATCTCCAGAGACCTTGATGTTCCTGTTTCCACCATATGTAATGTTATCAGGATGTTTAAGGCCCATGGCACTGTAGCCAACCTCCTGGACGTGGCTGCAAGAGAAAACTTGATCGAAGAATGCAGCGCAGGATTGTTCGAATGGTGGAGAAAGCACCTCGATCAACTGCCAAACAGATTCAAGCTGACCTTCAGACACAAGGTACAACAGTTTCAACTCGCACCATCCTTCGCCAACTCGATGAAAGGGGATTATATGGTAGGAGGCCCAGGAGGACCCCACTGCTGAGAGAGAGAGACATAAGAAAGCCCGACTGGGGTTTGCCAAAACATGCCTGAACAAGCCAAAATCCTTCTGGGAGAATGCCCTGTGGACACATGAGACCAAATTAGAGCTTTTTGGTAAAGCACACCATCTCTGTGTTTACAGAAAACAAAATGAAACCTTCAAAGAAAAGAACACCTTCCCTACAGTCGAACATGGAGGAGGTTCAGTGATGATTTGGGGTTGCTGTGCTGCCTCTGGCACTGGGTGCCTTGAACGTGTGCATGGCATCATGAAATCTGGAGATTACCAGGCCATTTTGGAGCGCAGTGTTGAACCCAGTGTCAGAAAGCTGGGTCTCCATCGAAGGTCATGGGTCTTCCAGCAGGACAATGACCCCAAACACACTTCAAAAAGCACCCAGGAATGGTTCAAAACAAGATGCTGGACTGTTCTGAAGTGGCCAGCAGTGAGTCCAGATCTAAATCCCATTGAAAACCTGTGGAGAGATCTGAAAACAGCAGTTGGGAAAGGGCACCCTTCAAATCTGGGAGAAGTGGAGCAGTTTGCACAAGAAGAGTGGGCCAAACTGCCAGTAGAGAGGTACAAGAAGCTCATCCATGGCTATAGGAAGTGGTTGATTGCAGTTATTTTGACCAAAGGCTATGCTACCAAATATTAAGTCTAGGGTGTCAATAATTTTGTCAATGCCATTTCTTTTCATTTTCTGATTTAAAAGGATATATTAAATTCTGAATCAAAAACAAAGGTTCTGTAATATTAACAGAGAAATAAAGAATTGTGGAGACCAAATACTGTACTGTTAATTTCAACTTATGTTTAGAGGAATTATGAGTTATTTGAAAAAGTGCAAGAGCGCCAAGATTTTTGGCCACAACTGTATGGGGATGTTGGAATGGGCAAACCAGCCTCAAAAAGATCCATTTCTCGATGGATTGTCCAGTGTATGCAATTCTGCTACACTAGAGCAGGTAGGGAGTCCCCAGCTGGGCTGAGGGCATACTCGACAAGAGGAGCAGCTGCCAGTCTTGCAGCTGCTAGGGAGGTTCCATTATTGGATATTTGTAAAACAGCTACCTGGAAATCAGTACACACCTTTACAAAGCATTACAACTTGGATGTTTTGTCCAGAAGTAATGCCAGGTTTGGCACAGCAGTCCTGCAAAGTCGGTTTCCAAAATAAGTTCTGTGCCCACCTCCAGGGGTACTGCTTGGAAGTCTGCACAAAGTTATGAATATCCTGAGCATTACTGGAGTTAGGAAAAAAAAATACTTAGCATAGTAATCTTTCTTCCCAGTGATGCTCAGGTATTCATAACTCCTTCCCCTTCCAGAACTTCAGCCTCTGCACTCCGTATGCTAGTGCCACATAGCCATACCCTTCTGGGTACACTTCTCTATACCAAATAGATTTAAACAGAGATTTTCTGTCTCTTAATAGTTTTCTCATGCTGTTTGGTGAACACCATTGTTTATTTGATGTAGTTCCTCCTTAAGAGGTTTTTTGGGTAAATTCTCTTTATTAGGGCAACCCTAAAAAAAAAAAAATATTATAATTAATTAGCTGTTGGATTTTTTTCATAATGCCTGTCTTCCAGGCTTTTTACAAATCTAAAGGGGTTAAAACACTACAGTTGGTAGAGGCAGTATTTGAAAGATGCTCATGTGCAAAGAATTCCATCATTTGCATGTGTTCATCTCGCCAGGCAGTCCAACCCACCAGGCTGACTGCACAAAGTTATAAATATCTGAGTATCACTGGGAAGAAAGAAGATTACTATGGTAAGTAATTTTTTCTTCAGAGTCTCCAGGGTATGGGGTCTGTGTTTTCTGCTATGGCCAGTAAGCATCCCTCTGCAACACCTTCACAGTCGGGTGACTACCAGATGTTTCCCCCCATCCTAACTTTGGGGCACCCCTAATGAGCAGGAGGATGCCTCCTCTATGTTAATATTCATTCAGTATATCATAGACATCTTGGATCTCCCTAGATCTCACTACCCGGGATGAAGAGGATCAAGATTATACGGACATGAAGGGGCTTCCTCCCCCTAAAAAACTTGTCTTGCCGATTTATAAGGCTTTTCAAAAAATACTATGAAGCTGCTTCAAACCCCTCTTCCCAGTCAGGGGTTGACAAGCGGGCTGTCAAAAAGTACCAGTTGCTAAAAAGTGACACTGAGTTCCTGTCTGTGCATCCTGGTCATGAGAGCATTGTACAGCAGGCAGCTTGTGAAAAAGCTGGGGTTTCCTTGCCACCTGACAAGGACTCCAGAGAGATTGATTTTATGGCCAAAAAGATTTATACAACAGCTTCTTTGCTCATTCACCTCTCTTCCTACTTAGCTTATACTGTCAAGTATCAGAAGGCTCTTTGGAGCTCTGTCCTGGCCATTGCTCAGCATGATTCCGAAACAACGGCATAGGACCGCATAGACACTGCAAAGGCTGCCCTGGAAGCTACCAAGTACCAATTCCTCATTGCAGATAATGATGCAGCCTCCAGAGTTATGGCCGAGGCCATATCCCTCCGGCGCTTTGTTTGACTTAGGACTACCAGTCTCTCACAAGGTTCAGTCTAAGGCCATGGATTTTCCCTGTGACCAGAATCTGTTGTTCAACTCCAGAACGACTGATTACATGAAAAAAGTAGAGTATAAAACAACCTGGCAGAGCAATTAATCTAAACCAAAAGCTTCTACCTCACAGAAGTCTCAAGCCAAAGCTAGTAGGGACAGGGGATACTTTCCTAGACCCTATTTTCTATACACCACTCAGTTTGACTACTCTCCGCAGAGGGGGTATTACAGAGGAAGGGGCCAAAGGTGGGCTGCCTCTACCCCGTCAGTGGCTACCCAGTCCAAACCCTGACTTTCAGGCCAAGGTCACCTCCCTTGCTCCTGTAGGGGTCAGGCTCTCTCACTACCTCCATGCTTGGACCCTAATAACCACAGACAAGTGGGTCCTGGAGGTAGTGGAGAAAGGCCTGCTACTTCAATTCAAAAGATGCCAGACCTAAATCGTACAAAGGTATCCAAATCTCTAACACCAACAGAAAAACTCTAGGTAAAGAATCTCCTGGCAGCAAAAGCTATAGAGAAGGTCCTTGCCCAGGAAAGGGGCAAGGGTCTCTACTCCAGGTACTTCCGGACACAGAAGAAAACGGGAATGGAAACCTATTTTATATCTCAGAAACTTAAAACAAGCATCTGCTGAAACCCACTTTCAAAATGGTTACCCTAAAAATGGTGATACAGTCCTTGCAGCAGGGAGACTGGCTAGCCTCTCTAGATCTAAAGAATGCATACTTTACATATCCATAAGGAAGTCCCACAGAAAGTTTTGAAGGTTCAAACTTCCTTCAGGACACTACCAGTTTGCTGCAGTGCCCTTCGGCCCGACATCTGCACCAAGGGTTTTCACGAAGTGGCTAGCAGTTGCAGCATATCTAAGAAAACAAAGGGGTTTCAGTCTACCCTTATCTGAATGACTGGCTCGTTGTGGCAAAATTTCCTCAGCAAGTGAGAGAGTCCCTCTCCGTAACAGAGCAGACCTTACAGTCCCTGGGGTTTCTTATAAACCTAAATGTTTGTCCTGGGCAAGGCTTTCCTCCCCGCAGACAGAGCAGATTGTCCTCAGGCTCACACACGAGTAGTCTCCTCTGCCAGTACAGTCCCAGCCAGAATGGTTTTCAGGTTCCTCAGACAAATGGCAGCAGCCATTGCAACCATACCATTGGCACGCCTTCACATGCGAGTGATCCAGTGGCACTTGCAAGTCCAATGGGATCAGTGCACAGACAACCTAGACTAAATTGTCAAGAGGTCGCATCCCACTTGGTCCTTGACCACAGATGCCTCCGGCATGGGTTGGGGAGCTCACTTTGCAGACTGACTGACTCGAGGGCAGTGGTCTGCACTGGAGAAATCTCCAGATCAACGTGTTGGAAATGAGGATGATCCTCTACGCCATGCAAGCTCTGCAGACGGACCTGGCCCCGGCTACCTACTCACCCAGACAGACATGTCAGTGGTATTTTATATCAACAAGCAGGGGGAATTCATTCATACCCTCTCTGCAGGGAGGCAATGAGGGTCTGGTACTGGGCCATCGAGCATCAGTTGGAACTCTCAGCTGTTCACATTGCAGGTGTACTCAGCATCCTGACCAACAACCTCAGTCGATTGCGGTCCAGAACCCATGAGTGGGAGATCCTACAATCAGTCACAGAAGACCTCTTTGACAGTTGGGGCCACCCCAAGCTAGACCCCTTTACATCCCCATTCAGTGTGAAACTACCCAGTTTCTACTCGCTAGATTCAGGGCCTGGTGTTTTCTGGCAAGACGCTTTGTCCCTTGTTCGACAAGGAGATTTCTGTACACCTTTCCTCCCTTCCCACTGATCCAGAGGGTCTTTCTCAAGCTGTAGTCGGAGCAGATGTGATCTTGATTGCTCCCTACTGGCTTCAACAGATTTGGTTGCCTCTACTTCAGCATCTGGGAGTGGAACACCCTCCCCCCTGATCCCTCTGCCTCTGAGCTCTCACTTGCTGCCCCAGGAGAGGGGGACACTAGTCCACCCAGACTTGAAATCGCTGCACCTGCATGCACGGCTCCTACAGACTTAGCCGTCACTCGTTTTGGTGTCTCTGCAAGAGTGGCAAATGTCCTAGTTACAGCACGTAAACCGTCAGAGCCAATTATGCAATGAAGTGGAAGTGGTTTTGCATCTGGGCCTCCGCTCCCCATCTTGACCCTTTCACCTGTCCTATAAACTCGGGCCTGAGCTACTCGTCTATCAAGGTGCACCTTTCTGCTGTGTCTGCATACCATGCACCAGTACAGGGCAAGGCCCCTGCCCAGCTTGATCTACCCTACACATTCTTAAGGGGTATCCTTCATGTGAAGCCCCCTGGCAGGGACCCTGTCCCTCTGTGGGACCTTTTGTTTGTTTTGGAAAAAACTTATTTTGCCTCCCTTCAAACCAGCCGCAGACTGCGAGCTGCACTTTCTGTGGTGGAAAGCGTTGTTTTTAGTTGTAGTTACTTCTGCTTGGAGGATTTCCGAGCTTCAGGCTCTGATGTGCAAAGAGCCCTACCTCGTTTTCCACAAGGATTGGGTGTCCTTGCAGACCAATCCTAAGATCTTCCTGGACTGAAAGTCTTTACCATTCATTCACACTATTGGGACTATGCTGGAGGTGCTGGGAGCCAAAAATCTTCAGGAGGGCTGGTGCCGAGATAGGACTGTGCATATGCAGCACCACAAGACTGGCTCGTACCTGTATAGGCTGTCTTGGCATCAACCCTCCAACCACTTCAGTTCCTTTTTTCCTGCCATAGAGTGCACTTCAGTGATGTCGTTCACCCACTGGGAGTCAGATCTTCACGTCTATGCAACAGCAGCTAGTCATTAAGTTTCGATTATTTTTAGTTATTATACTTTTAAAAAAAAAATAATAATGTTAAGAAAGAAGAATTCTCTCAGCCTGCCATGGATGGACTCAACCATGGACAGTGCATGTGATGGTAGGGAGACTTCACTTGAAAGCTGTTCTGGCAGCGGGACTGTTCGGTTCACCACCCTTTGCAAGGGGAAGGGGTCTGACCACGGGCAGTCCATTTCTCAGGAAGGAGTGCAGTCCTCCCGAAAGGACAAAAGAAGTGGGCCCATTCCCAGTCACAGTCCGGGACCTACCATCACTCAGTCTCGAGCTCTTCTTCCTCCTGCCAGTCGAAGAAGCAGTACCACTCGAGGTTGTCCTCTGGTATGTCTGCGAGAGGATCATTGGTAGCAGAGTGAGGTAGGTCGACCCTGGCCCCTTTGGTGGCCTCCATCCTTAGTGGTCACAATCCTTGTCACCAGAGCCCCCCTCTGTCCTTTGATGGGGCTTCCAGTGAGCAGTTTCATCATTGGACCGCTCTTATGGATCAGTGGGTGCGGCGGCTGCCTTTGCCAGTGGACGCAGTGCCAGGGCCCTCGGGTCAAAGAACCATGGCCAGGTCAGGATGAGCGTGCAGTGCCTTCCCCGGATCCGACGCCTTTCCCCCTCACCTTGTTTCCTTGCAGGGGCCGGCACTGGTACCACTTTGCCCTCCCTTCTTGCAGGGAGTTACCGGTGGTTACTTCAGCTAACTCGGGGATGGCATTGGGGGTCTTGCTGCCTCGTCCGGCACTGGCTTCCGCCTCGGCATAGCATGCGGTGCCATTGTCAATGCTGGGTCGGCATCTTCCGTGCTCGCTCTCTCCCTCTAGAACTGCCTTTGGTGATCTTTCTGGGGTGGAGGTGGAACTTGATGAGTCTGATCCTGATCTACATTTGTCTGACGACGTAGATGATTCTTTTTATGGGCTGGAAATTAAGCCTTCTGTATCAGCTGAGTCTGTGGTGGAAGACGTTTTAAGTCTCTTGTTAAGAACATGGGATCCACCTTTGCCCTACAGACTTCTTCTGTGGACCCAGGCAAACGTTTACGTCTGGAGTATCTACTTGTCACTGATATTCCTGTAGACCTACCTCTGTCAGTGCCCCCAGACTCTTTCTCAGGCGGTGTGGGACAGGCTGACTCAACCCTTCTGTGACCAAGAACATAGATAGGAAGTATACCCCTCCCAAAGACAGGCCTAGCGTAGCATCTCGGCCTTTTGCGGATACTACTGTGGTGCTTGTGGAGAATGATAAAGCCGTACTCCCTCAGGAATCTACAGCACGGGCTGTGAATAAGGAGCCTTGTAAGATTGACACATTGGGGAAAATGTTTTTTGCAGGAACAACCTTCGGTATGCGTGTTGTTACCAGGGCCATTACTCTCCGTAGGAGTACACCCTGTGGCACACACTCAAATCTATGGTTGAGAACCTCACACTGACGTGAGCTTCATCAGACCATCACCAGGGGTACAGAGGTCAATAATCAGCAGCTGAAAGCTGCTGTAGATGCCTATGACACTGCCTCTAGGGCAGCTGCTGCTGGGATTTGTACACATTGACATTTCTGACTCAGAACATCAGGTTTCTCAGCAGAAGGTTGTGAATGTCCCCATTGATGGTGCTTATCTGTTTGGCCCACAGGTGGAGTAGGCACTGGAGGCCACCCAGAAAACCAGGATTGCTATTAAAACAGCCAGGCGAGCTCCTGCAACTCCTCAGAAAGGCCGGAACCGTCAACAGTTTCGTAACAGGCAGTCCTTTTGGGGTAGGGCCAAAGAGCCTTTAACAGGAACCAAACCCCTCGACCACAAAAGAAAACGCAGCGAAAGGCACAGGGCCCAAAAGCGCCCAGCGCCACCCTCTGAAGATTCGGCCCAGGTACCACGTCAGCTGCCCAAGGTGGACACCTCTACGGCAGTAGGAGGCATCTTAGTTTTACAACCAGTGGAAGTCCATTACAACGGATAAACGGGTCCTCCGGATTGTCTGGGAGGGATACTCTCTCAATTTTTTGCAGAGATTCACCCATATCTTCCTCCCAAATGACAGCACAAGCTGTCCTCCGCTCAGTCAGACCTTCTTACTTCTAAGATACAGGACCTTCCTAAGGAACAGGGAAGTAGAAGTTGTTCTGCTGGCAGAACGGAACACAGGTTTCTACTCCCAGTACTTTCTGGTTCCAAAGAAAACAGGCAGCATGTGCCCAGTTCTAGACCTTAGAAAGTTAAACAAGTACCTATTCAGGGAGAAATTCAAGATGATCTCCTTAGGAATGCTACTACCTTTGATTGATCAGTTTGACTGGGTGGCGTCCCTGGAGATGCAAGATGCCTACCAGCATGTCCCAGTGCACCCAAGTACCTCCACTTCGTGGTCCTGGGTCAACACTACCAGTTCAGAGTCCTGCAATTTGGGCTATCCTCGATGCCTCGAGTCTTTACAAAGTGTTTTGCAGTACTCGTAGTGCATCTCAAAAAATTCTGCATTCAAGTCTTCCCTTACCTGGACGATTGGCTCCTAGTAAGCCCATCCAGGCAGGAGACACAAGAACCAGTCACCACAGTTCCTCACTTCCGTGAATTTTTTTCTGAATCTGGAAAAAATTCCAGCTTCTACCCTCCCAGCAACTCTTCATAGGAGCCCTCCTGGATACTTCCAGGGCGAGGGCTTTCCTTCCAGAAGACAGGAGGAATGACATTCTCCAGATGGCTCGCTACATCAGGGAGAACAACTCTGTTTGGGTCATCTTGATGCAGTGGATGCTGGGCCTCATGGGATCATCTGTCTTCACGGTGCCTCTAGCGCACCTACATATGAGGACCAGTCAATGGATGCTCAGTACACAGTCACTGACCACGCACCCACAGTTTTTCCACATAGAGGTGACAGCCTCTCTCAAGGTCATTTGCATGGTGGATGCAGGAAAACGAGCTTCTGCAAGGCCTGCCCTTTGCCCCACTGGAACCTCAGATCACCATCACCACGGACGCATCTCTGACGTGTTGAGGAGGCTATTTCCAGGACCTCCATACTCAGGGAGTGTGGAGCCAAGAGGAGTCTCACCTACACATAAATATCTTGGGAGATGAGAGCTGTCCTATATGCTGCCTGAGCCCTGAAGGATCTTCTCTGTCACAAAGTAATTCTCCTTCAAATGGACAAGGCTGTGATGACACCAACAAGCAGAGGGGGACACATTCCTACCCTCTGTGCATAGAGGCCATGAGGGTATGGAAGTGGTGTCCCGAGGACAATACCTTAATTCAAGCAGTTTGCCTGCCAGGAATTCAGAACGACCTAGTGGATCGCCTCAGCAGGACAGAGGCGGATCCACATGAACGGTCGCTTGCACCAGATGTCATACAGTCACCATTCACAAGTTGGGCAGTCCAGACCTGGACCTTTTTGATCCCCACTCAATGCAAAACTGCCTCTATTCTGTTCCAGAAATCCAAAACCTGATGTGTTATGTCAGGATGCATTCGGACTGCGGTGGACAAGACTCTTTCTGTACGCATCTACTCCTCTTCCACTAATTCAGAGGGTGCTGCTCAAATTGGAGGTACAAGGGGGCAAGATGATCCTCATTGCTCCATACTGGCCTCGACAGACATGGTTTCCCTTGATCAGCAGATTATTGGAGGTCCCTCTTAAGACAACTTCATCTACGAACGGACCTCCTGACATAGGGACATGTGGTCCATCCCAACCTGCGCTCCTTTCATCTCCATACCTGGCTCCTTAGGAGATATAAGTGGGCAGGTTTAAGGTTTCTCAGAGAATCTCAGAAATCCTCTTGGCAGCACGTAAGCCTTCTACTAGGAAGACTTACATGACTAAATAGAAGCGTTTCTCTATGTGGTGCATAAAATCCCTTCTGGACCCATTTTGTTGCCCACCAAATAAGGTGCTGGAGTACCTTCTAGACCTGTCAAATGCAGGACTGCACTACTCAACAGTAAAAATACATCTCTGCACGATTTCAGCCTACCATGAGCTGGTACAGAATATGGCATTAGCTCAGTTACTATTAGTCAAGAGATCCCTTAAAGGCATCCTAGACATGAGACTTCCAGTCAGGAGGCTGCGCGAGATATTAACCTCATACTAGATATGCTCACCTGTAAACCGCTTGAGCCTCTAGCGATGTGTGACTTGAAGTTTCTGACCTGGAAGACTGCCTTCCTGGTGGCTATCACTTCCGCTCGCAGGGTATATGAAATCTATGCCTTGGTTACAGACATATACTGTCTTTCACAAGGACAAGGTGATACTTCGTACTCACCCTAAATTCCTACCCAAAGTGGTCTCAGAATTTCACCTTAGTCAACCCTTGGTTCTTTCTACTTAGTTTGCCAACTTCCAGAATGAAGGGGAACACAGTCTTCACTCCCTGGATGTCAAGAGGGCTTTGCGTTTCTACATCGACAGAACAAAAGAGATTCGCAAATCTCAGCAACTCTTCGTATCATTCAGCATGGTCAGCTGGGTCAGCCTGTCGCCATCAGATGCATTTCTACATGGTTAGTGGCATGCCTTCACCATTGCTACTCAACAGCACAGGTCAAGTTGGATGGTCAGGTTTACGCCTACTCTACCAGAGCAGTTGCGGCATCTCTGGCAGAGATCCATAATGTGCCCATTGCAGAGATTTGCAAGGTGGCTACTTGGAGCTCGGTGCATACTTTTGTAAAATACTACACACTGGATATCCACACGAGACAGCAGACTTCCTGTGGTAGGACAATCCTCAATAAACTGCTGTCCTGAGTGAGCTGTCTCTCCTGCTGCCCTGCTCGGGGTATTGGTTCTTAGTTTGGTACTCTCCCAATAGTGTGAATGAATAGTGAAGACTTTTAGTCCAGGAAGATATGGAAATTGCGTATCCATCGTAATTCTTGATCTTTTTGGACAAAGTCTTCACTATTCACACTCCCACCCACCATCCCCCAAGCTCACTTATCCAGTTTCTGGTCTTCACTCCCTCGTTGGTCTGGGCTGTGAAGATATTGTTGAGTTGACCTTTCTTACACGGGTCTTCCGGGCTAGCTTATGCCCGGATTAGGTTAGGTTTTTTCTAGGTTCGTTTACGCTGCACCTCCTCGGTCAAAAAGGTACTGAGGCAGTTGGAGGGTCAACGCTGAGTTAGTCTAAATGGGCACAAGCCAGTCTAGTGGTGCCACACATACGTGGTCCTATCTCGACGCCGGCCCTCCTGAAGATTTTTGGCTCTCACTGGGTCCTAGCGCCTTCTGCATAGTCCCAATAGTGTGAATGAATGGAGAAGACTTCATCCAGGAAGATCAAGAATTATGGTAGGTACATAATTTCCATTTCCTGCCCAAGGTGGTGTCCGAATTCACCCTTAATCAGGACATTCATCTTCCTGTTTACTATCCAGAGCACTGTAATCGAGGGGAGGCTCTCCTTCACAATCTGGACATTCACCAGGCCATCCACTGCTATCTGACTCGTACCTGGGATTCCAGAAAATCTAATCAGTTGTTTGTTTCATTCGCCCAGAGAACTTTAGGTGTGCCTGTATCCAAGTGGTTGGTTCATTGTATTGTGTACTGCTACCAGAAATATGACAAGCCTTTACCAGGCTCAGTTAAAAGCCATTCCACCAGGGGTGTTGCTGCTTCCTTTGCATCTCTGCGAAACATGTCAGTGGCAGATATCTGCACAACTGACACCTGGAGCTCTGTCCACACCTTCATTAAGCATTACGGTTTGGACATTGCTTCCAGGCGGACAGGCTTCAGCCTTGCTGTCATGAGGAACCCAGCTTTTCAGCCTCCTTTCCTCACATCAGGATTTGTCCTTGTACTGCTTGGGACTCGGTCCTTATAGTGTAGCCTGCTGCAAGAGCTCCCCCTCGAAGTGAGATAGTACAGTTATGTACGAACTTACCTTAACAGTAGATCTTCCAGAGCAGCTCTGGCAGCAGGTGCTCCTTCCCCCAGTCTCTTCTTCTGCATTATCAGGTATTCTATCATACCTCCTCAGTTCTTTGTTCTGTATCTGTGCTAGGGTCTCCGGCGGGAGCACTGAGGTGGTGCTGGGGGCCACCCCTTTTATACTGTACGTGATGTCAGGAGCGGGCCAAATGGGGGGGCGGTGGTTCACCGCTTTATACTGCTAGCTAGAAGTTTTCCGTGGGGGCCTGGCACCTGCCAGCTTCAGTCCTTATGGTGTAACCTGCTGCAAGAGCACCTCTAGAAGATCTACTGTTAAGGTAAGCTCTTATATAACTATTTTCGAGGAGTGATATATGATAATTACCCAACCGCCTCTGACTTTGGCGTACACAACTGCTTCCAGCGGGCAACATCTAGCATCATGGGGTGGAACAGAGGGAGTTGCCACACGGGTGGGAGAAGCCAGCTTGAAGACATTCTGGCGAAAGGGAAAGGAAATGCCAGGAAGTGTGGATGAACATCATATACCACTCCCAGAACTACTGTAACAGGTGAGTAACCTGTTTTTGTGTACTAGTGACTGCGCAATAATGAATAAAGTAGGCTGCTTACACTACATGGAGGATGGTTCAGAAATGGCAGTGCTGTCTATGGTAGAGATACAGTACGGGTTCTGTTCACAGGTTTACTTCTTGTTACGGCACTACACTGATAGAGCTGATGTCAGAACACGGCAGTGACTCTCATGCGGGCGCACAGCATGTTCGCGCCTGATGCTTTAAATAAATCTGCAACAGTGATTAAAAAAACCCAACTAAGTCGCATCACAACCTGTATGACATTAGAGCAAAACAGATTTGCCACTGATCTTTTAAAAATACTAGGTGCTTTTAATTTTTTCTTCCGAATAGTCCAAGGCACTAGTGATCACCAGCAGAATTGTGATGGCTATAGGGTGGTCCCGGAGAGAGTCCTGTAATATGGTTAGCGCCTGCAAAAGAGAATGACTATGCAGACAAGACAGCCAAACCCGCATGAGCTGGAGACTGATCTTGCATGGTTTGCTGCAGTCAGTCTCTGGACAGAAAGATAACTGTATCTAAGTGCATGGTAAATAGTGCCATTTAAAATGGGGGCTAGGAAACGGTGCACACTACGGGCTACCAGTTGGGAGTATGTGGTGTTTTGTGCATGAAGTTTTGAATTTCGAGCCCTGTCGTTAAAACCGAAGGAGGCAGATGCTGGGAATTCCCTAGTAGGGGAGGAAAAGACAGGGAGAACCTATCAGGGACTCTCCAGAAAGGGACAAGGTAGTGCTAGTGGTGGCAAGGGTGGTGGTCACAGCAAATCAGCTAGTAAGAGGGGAAATAGATCGTGCAGATGGGTGTTGCAGGTAGAAATGGGTAATGCAAGAGAGAATAGGTTGGGAGTGTGGAAGGCAGACTGTCTAAATTCCTGAAGCCTGAACAAGATAAGTGAGTTGCAGTTGATAGTGGCAGAGGCCAAGCTGTACTTGGTACCCATCACAGAGATGTAGGCCTCTAGGAATAAATGAAAGATCTGGCTGTTCCAAGGTACATCTTATATAGGAGGGAGGGATCCAAAGTAACTGGAGCACCCTGGGAGGGAACAGAGACTTCATTGGATGGGACCATCAAAATGGAAGGGCCGGGGGAAAGAGGGAGTAGAGTTGATCCGGTACAGCTGGTGGGGATTGGATTATGGGTGGTCTTAGACTCCTGGGCAAAAGGAAGGTGTAGATAAGGAACTAGGAGTGAAAAATCAGAGGGGGGAGGGGTAGCAAAAGGGGATCCAGTGCTACTGGGGGACCCTTCGACTAAAAGCACCAAGAGTCGGGCACCGCTATACACAGTGGAGGACTGTTCACTGGTATAGTTGGTCATGGATCCCATACGACTGGACACCATTCTCAACTTGGTACTTTCCAACACTGGAGTGGTAGTCAGGGAACTAATGTTGTCCAGTAACCACAATTACCTATGGGTGAACCGCTGAGGGGGAATACTGGACCTCAAACAAGCACATTTTAGTCAGATACAGGACTTGGGTAGGGGAAATACCAGATAGACAAAGTATAGAAAATGTGGGCAAAGATCAAAGGAACAATTCAAACAACATGAAGTCTTGCTATATTATGACAATTGCAGGTTGTCCCACCATTAGAACTGCTCCAGAGGTGAAATAGTTAACTCCATTCCATGAATGGAACTTAGAGCACGAGCTCTAAAGAGAAGCTCTGTCTGTGTAGTTTCAAACCTGAACTGTCAGATTCTTTACTCCGCCTCACTGAACAGTCGCTCCAGAGATTTCTCCTACTGCTCGGTTCATTTCTCGGTTTAAAGAGTGTTTTCTCTGTTCGATTCAACCGAGAATAGTTTTATTTAAACCGCAAAACCGATCGGTTCAAGCTCTGTCTGTGGTATCGTAAGTAATTCATATTTTAATTCTGTGTGGAACTTGTAAGTTTTATCGGTTCGGTTTTGAACTGATTAGCTTTGGTTAAAGCTTAAAGTTTTTAAACTTGAGATTTTAGAGTGTGGTTCCCGGTTCTTATCGGTTCTAAAAAAAACGGATTTCATTGGGGTTTTTTCCAATACCTGTGACACGGTTAGGAACCGATAAAGGTGTCTTGCCTGGCACTGCCGTTTAAAGGGCAAGTTTTTCTGGTTAGGCTGGCATTATGTCTGAGAAACCCAAAAGAAAAACCGGGCCCACTGGGTTTCAACACTGTGATGTCTGTGGGGAAGTCTTTGCCAAGGCTGACCCACACACCACATGTGTTTATTGTCTGGGGTTTGACCACCTCCAGTCAGACTGCCAGATTTGTAAGAATTTCCCTGCAGCCACCCTGGAAAAGAGATTGGGCAGGCTCAGGGAACGAGAGGCCAAAAAGTCCGCTGACCCGATGGACAGCCCGTTCGTGCCAACCGAACCGAGGGAGTGCCCTCTGACCAGGGCCAGACTTCCTCGGGCAAACAAAAAGCTGGCTCGGATGAACCAGTTCCAGTAAAGAGAATAAGAAAGTCAGCAGGTTTGGAGCCCAAAATTCTTACTCCAACTGCTGCAGAGATAGCAAGAGCTATTCAGATTGTCCAGTCACTTTCTCCGGTCCCGTCCGAACCACCACTATCTGGTAAAAGGTCGGTTCGGTCAGTTCCATCGGTTCAGGAATATGATGTTGAGGAGTTTTATGAACCAGAGGAGGGGGAGGATGATTATGAACAGTATGAATGTGACTTGGAGGGTCTGGGTTTGCCCATTGAACCGGATTTCTCCCCAGACAGACCTTTAGAATCTCCCCCTATGCTTTCTGAGTCCCCCTCTCATTTTATGTTTTACAAAAAAGTTGCTGAAACCCTCCAGCTTCCTTTGAAGGAAGCTATGGATGAGCAAGAGGAGCCTGATTTTGTAGAAATGATGGATATACCAGAGTCTAGGAGATTGTCTATTCCTTTGCATAAGTCATTTAGGAAACAAACAATAAAAATCTTAAAAACTCCTAATTCTGTGCCTCCTGTAGATAAAAAGATGGATAGAAGGTACACACTGTCAGGTCCTGATACAGAATTCCTTTCTCAGCAATGCAGTCATGTTGGGGTAGTTCAGGCTGCAGCCTGTGATAAAGCTAATATTCCCCTGGCTTCACATCCTCCTGACAAGGATTCCAGGAAGATTGATGCCATGGCAAAAAAACAGTACATGGCAGCGTCCTTGGGACTCAGGCAAGCAAATTATATGGCTTATGTAGCAAGGTATCAGAAATCTAGATGGGATACTGTTATGGAATTAGCCAAACAAGCCCCTGGCCAGCTTGCTAGTGAGCTGGAGCAGGTGGTTGCCGATGGTATTGAGGCTTCTAAGGTGCAGTTTCATGCTGCTGTGGATTTTAATGATATTTCCTCTAGAGTCATGGCCACATCTGTAGTTCTAGTAGGTTGGCCTGGCTCAGGTGTACTAGCCTGTCTGGGATACCCAGACTAAGGCTATGGATTTTCCTGTGGTGGGAAATTCTCTGGGAGCAGACAGAGAATTATATGAAAAGATGGATGAATATAGGACTACCTATAAAAGTGCCCAAGCCAAGGAGTGCAAGCCACTCCCCAGAGCACACCCCAGGGTAGGGGTAGGCCTCACAGGCCTTTTACCAAACCCAGGCCTCTCTGCTTATGCTCAGAGGGGGTTCTTCAGAAGCAGAGGCAGACGGGGCGCGGGCAGGCCTGCCCCCACCCCTCAGCCTAAAGCACCTGCCAAGCAGGCACCCTGATGGGGTGCCCAGGGCCGATTCTCCTTTACCAGTAGGGGGCAGGTTGGCTTACTTCAGTCAGAACTGGGTGTCTTTAACTTCAGACAAGTGGGTTCTGGAAGTAGTAAGCCAGGGTCTGGTTCTCAGCTTCAAAAAGTTCCCAAAGATGAGAATCAGGCCTTTTTTACCTGCAAGCTCTTTAGAGACCTTTACTATAGAAGCAGAGGTCTCAACCCTGTTAGCTCTCAGAGCGGTAGAAAGGGTTCCTCCCCTACACCACGGCAAGGGTCTGTACTCCAGATACTTCCTTACCCCAAAAAAGACAGGAGAATGGCGGCCCATTTTAGACCTCAGATATCTGAACAAGCATCTTTTGAAACCAAAGTTCAGAATGGTAACTCTGGCAATGATTTTACCTCTCTAAGGCCAGGGACTGGCTAGCTTCCTGGACCTCAAGGATGCCTATTTTCACGTCCTAATCAGAAGCTCCCACGAAAGTACCTCAGATTCGAACTGCCCTCAGGTCATTACCAGTTCAGAGCAATGCCCTTGGCCTTACCTCTGCCCCAAGGGTATTCACAAAATGTCTGGCAGTAGCAGTGGCTCACTTAAGGAGGCAAAGGATTGCTGTGTTTCCTATCTGGACGACTGGCTCATTGTAGGCCAGTCCCAGAACAGGTAAAATCTCACCTGCAAGTCACCCAGCAGCTTCTCACCTCCTGGGCTTCCCTAAATCTACCAAAGTCTGTTCTGGAACCAGTTCAGGTACTCACCTTCATAGGTGCAGAATTGGACACAAATCTGGCCAGAGCTTTTCTTCCCTTGGAAAGGGTAAGGAACTTGGTGGCTCTGGCCTCCTCCTTCACTCTACAGGTCTCTCGACCAGCAAGACACTTTTTGCAGCTCCTGGGGCACATGGCTGCGTCCACAGCTGTAGTGCAGGGAGCAAGATTTCAGATGAGAGACACTCAGTTTCACTTGAGAGCCTATTGGTCTCAGAGAAGAGACCCCCTTTCCAAGTTGGTCTCAGTGACCCGAACCTTGATCCAGGCCCTCCAGTGGTGGCAGGATCAGAGCAATTTAAGACTGGGGTCCCCTTCATTCGCTTTCACACTTTGACCTCACTCACGGATGCTTCCCTCCTGGGGTGGGAGCCCAAATGGCGACCTCTTCACTCAGGGAGTGTGGTCCCTCCAGGAATCTCTGCTCCACATCAATTTGCTGGAACTCAGAGCTGTCTTTTTAGCACTTCAAGCGTTTTCTGCTTCTGTCCAGAACAAAGTGGTACAAGTCAGAACAGACAATACCACAACAATGTGGTACATCAACAAGCAGGGGGGCACTCGGTCTTCGGCCTTGTGCACCGAGGCAATGAAGTTGTGGTCTCTGGCCTATTCCCTGAACACTTCACTCATAGCAGTTCACCTTCCAGGAAAGGACAATGTCCTAGCAGATGCTCTCAGCAGGATTTCTCAGGGCCATCACAATGGTCTCTGGATCCTCAAGTACTGGGGATAGTCTTTGCCAGATGGGGCACCCTCAGATAGATCTTTTGCAGCCCCAATCACCAACTTCCACTGTTCTGTTGCAGGCCCCAGTGTTGGGCTCAGTCCCCTGGCGCCCCTTCTCCTGGATTGGGAAGGGAAGTTTCTTTATGCTTTTCCCCCCTTCCCTCTCCTATTCAAGGTGTTAGTAAAAATCAGATCCCAGCCTTGCAGGGTGATTCTGATTGCCCCAGATTGTGCCAGGCAGCCCTGGTACCCACTCCTTCTGTCCCTGACAGTCCATCTTCCCCTGTGTCTCCCCAGGAATCACAACCTATTAACCTGTGCCCAGGGGAGAGTTTGGTATCCGAACCTCAAATCCCTCAACCTCAAGGCTTGGCTCTTGAGGAGTTAGAATTTGCTGACCTCCACCTCTCTCAGGGTGTTCTTGAAATCCTAAAGGCTTCTAGGAAGCCTTCCACTAGGGCTACTTATAATTCTAAGTGGAAAATGTTCTCCATTTGGTGTTCTGGGAAGCATATTTCCCAGAATCTGCTGATTTGCCCATTGTGTTAGATTACATGGTCCATCTTAATTCTTTGGGCCTGAGACCAGCTACCCTGAGAGTTCATTTGGCAGCTGTCTCTGCTTTTGTTTCAGCAGGAAAGCCATCCTCTCTTTCCGCTCACCCTGTATTTTCCAGTTTTTTAAGGATTACTTTTACTAATCCACCTTTTCGGATCCGCCCCTGCCTGGGACCTTAATGTTTGCATTGCCCAGTTAATGCAACCCCCTTTGAACCTCTGTTTTCTGCAGAGCTTAAGTATCTAACTTGGAAAACTGTTTTCCTAGTGGCTATCACTTCTGCTAGACGATAAGTGAGTTGCAAGCCTTGTCAGTAGAAACTGACTTTATTTCTTTCCACAGGGATAAGGTAGTCCCCAGGACTAACAGGAAGTTTTTGCCTAAGGTGGTTTCAGATTTCCATCTTAACCAATCTATCTCCCTTCCAGTGTTTTTCACGAACATTCCTCTACTGGTGAGAGGAGATTGCACAGTTTGGACGTTAAGAGGGCCTTAGTTACTATATAGAACGCACTAAGGGTCACAGGTCTCGAATCCCACCAACTTTTCTCACTTATGGTGAGGTTGGGAAAGGAAACTGCCACTAAGAGATCAATTGCCAGGTGGATTGTCTCTTGTATCCAATTTTGTTATCAGAAACTGGGCAGAGATCCCCCCTCTGGCTTGAGGGCTCATTCTACCAGAGGTACAGCCGCGTCTCTAGCTGCTGCCAGAGACATCCCTATATTGGAGATATGTCAGGCTGCTACTTGGAAAACGGTACACACTTTCACCAAGCATTACTCCCTGGATGTCCAGGCTAGGAGAGATGCTCGGTTTGGCACAGCTGTGCTTCAGAGCCTATTCCCTAAGTAGGTTCTGTCCCTCCTCCATGGAGGTACTGCTTGTGTAGTTCTGTAATTGCTGTAATATAGCAAGACTTCATGTTGTTTGAAGAAAAATTACTCACCTTAGTAATGTTGTTTCTTCTAATGGAGTCTTGCTATATTATGACCTCCCGAGCCTGTCCTCTCAGAACTTCTACTTGGGTATGGGTGGCAGCCTGGTGTGGGTACTATTTTATGCCCTTTATGTGTTTTCACCCCTTCTTGGGGTTTGGGGGTGTGGTGTTTTTCATTTTTTCCTTATATTTCTCTCATATTGTTAAATTATACTATTAGTTCTGGTCCCCTGACTTGAGTCTTTTGTGTTGGGACCAGCAATGGTGTTAATATTTAGGTAGCCAGTTGGCTAGTGTAGGTTACAGCTTCCACACAGACCTTAGTGAGTTTTTGCTCGTAAAGATCTGACAGTTCAGGTTTGAAACTACACAGACAGAGCTTCTCTTTAGAGCTTGTGCTCTAAGTTTCATTCATGGAATGGAGTTAACTATTTCACCTCCGGAGCAGTTCTAATGGTGGGACAAACTGCAATTGTCATAATATAGCAAGACTCCATTAGAAGAAACAACATTACTAAGGTGAGTAATTTTTTCTTCTGGAGGAACCATTGTGCAAGAAAGTTCACTAAAAGAAATGAGCATAAAAGGCCATTCTGGTTCTCTAAGGAAGTAAACGAGACGGGTGGGGGCTTCACAAGGTATGAGGGGAGGAAAAATGGGAGGAGTATCAGAACAGGCTAAAAGTCAAGGGTGGTGGGCAATGGCATACTCAGAAAGAAAGTTTATGTACTTACTGTAACATTAGATCTTCCAAGAAGATCTCTTTCATCAGGTCATACCATTGGAACATATCGCCGTCAGGCATTAGGACCATACAGAAACATTTGCAAGCAGTCAGAAGGTGGCCACTCACAACAACGTCAAGATGTCAGCATATAAACATGGACTGCCCCTCCTCAGTTTCCCGCCAGAGATTATGCTTGGAGGACCTCCCTCTAGGGAATTGGGAGAGAGCCTAGAATTCAACGCAACAGGCGAGATGGCTAGAAATGGACATAGCAGCACCAGAAGCTGCTGTTGCAGACCCAAAAAAGGGGGAAGGGTTGGGTGGAACGGCATGACCCGATGAAAGTGATTCTCTTGAAGATATGCTGTTACGGTAAGTACATAATTGTTCTAGCATCTTCAAGAATATCTCTTTATCAGGCCACACCTTTAGAGCAAGTACCAAAAGCTACCAGTCTAGGCAGCTGGAGCCTAAAGGCTTATGAAAGTAGGCCTTGTAGTACAAGTAGGCTAAAACCAATCCATCTACGAGAGACAATGTCCAGACAGTAATTTTTAGTGAAAATGTGGACAGTACTCCAGGTAGCAGAAGAAACGAGCAACAGAGGCGACCATACCTTTGGTGGAATGACCACGAACCATACCAGGAAGTTCCTTATCGTACTTCCTGTAACAAAACAATACTGTGTGCTAGCCATTTGGACAAGCACTGTTTAGAAACTGGGATACCCTCTTCCCCATGGGTGAATGAAACAGCTGCAAGGACTTTCTGCAGTCCTTCGTACGGTGTGTATAGTACCCAAGTATTCTATGCACATCTAAGGTATGGAGCAATGCTTCCCCTGGATTGGAATGGTCTGGATAATAAACTGGCAGGTGGATGGTTTGATTTAAAGTAAACTCAGACACCATCTCTATGAGAAACTTCGGATTAGTATGCAAAGACACCCTGGACTCTGTTCATGAAGGGCGACGCAGGGCTTGCACCAAGTGCTGCATCAACCCCAGTGTCGGCACAGCTGCACCAAACTGTTTGCCACAACATGCATCCAACTTGGGAAGATTGGGTGCATTTGCAACACTTTTCTTGCTTTACAGCAGCTTGCACTAAATATGTGGTGCAAGCCCTGTAAAACAGGTGCTCCAGATTGCTGCAGGCTAGACCAGATAAAGCTGCTCTAACTTGCTGCAATCAATGCACGGAATCAAGAATCTTGATTGCCAGCTGGGGGTACAGCAAGTCCTGTGTACCAGATGTTTGGTGCACCCAGGGCTTGCGGCATTCCCAAAAACTTTGTGAATCAACCCCCCCAATCTTTGTAGAAAATCAAATAAGTCTCACACCTAAGAGCCTATAACATTCATATCCTTTGAGCAGAAGTGATTGCAACTAAAAATAACGCTAAGAAAGAAATCATAAGCCGCCATTCACAGCTGACTCAAAAGGAGTCATAGTCAACTTCACTAAAACAAAATTCAAGTCCCAAGCTGGGAATGGACTGCGAATAGGAGACTTTGTGTAAAATGCCTCTCAAGAACTTACAGGCTACCCCCAGCTGAGCAACCGTATGGCCATCAATGGGCACACGGAAACATATGGCAGCCAGGTGTACTTAGAGCGACGAATACTGAAGGCCTAAATTCGACAAGGACAGCAGGTACTCTGGAACCTGATTGACCGGGCGGGTCAACGGATCGAGGCTACATGAAGTGGCCCATAAAGCAAACCACTTCCACTTCATGGAGTAAGTAGTGCTGGTGGAGGTTTTCTAGCAGCCAACAAGGCATCTGCCACATTTTGGGAAAACCCAAAGTGGCTTCGGCTATGTCTTCAGGAGCCATGCATGCACATGAAGAGATTTTGGGTCTGGATGGACCAGGGTTCCCTGCTCTTGTGACAGTAGACCCTTGCACAGGGGCAGAGGGAGTGGAGGTTCCACTGCCAGTTGCTGCAGTGCCTCCTTAATCTGCAACTCGAGTAGTTCCCACCGAATCAGCAGGAAGGTTTACAGAAACCTCCCTTTCCAAGACGGGATCAACACACCTCGCCAGAAGACTCCAGGCCCTGAGATGAACAAGCAGAAAAGTGGCAGTTTTGCATTCTGTGGAGACACAAAAGGGTCCAACTCTGGATGACCCCACCTTTTGAAAATGTCATCTGCCATCGAAGCCAGCACTTCCCACTCATGCGTTCTGGACTGAGACCTGCTTAGCTTGTCTGCCAAGATGTTTTGGATGTCTCGAACCTGTCCTGTTCATAGTTCTAGACAGTGTTGCAGAGCCCAATACCAAACCCTCGTAGCACCCCTGCACAGCGAATAAAAATGAGTTCCCCACCCTGTTTGTTGATGTAATGCATCACACCGACATTGTTTATCTGTTAAAACAGGACCTGGGGACAGGTGATTCTGGAAGGCCTGGAGTCCGTATAGGACTGCCCACATTTCCAAAACATTGATGTGCAAAGTTCATTCCACATGCCCTGTGTCTGGTGACAGCCCACGTGAGCTCCCCATCCCAACTCCGAAACATCTATGGTGAGGATCTGAAGAGGGAAGGGGGATCAGGAACAGAACTCCCTTGATCAGGTTGCTGCGTTCCATCCACCACTTCAGCATGTTGCACACAGGGGACATGACTAGAACCATCTGTTCCAGATGATCCATGAGCTGATCCCACTGGGGAATCTGAATGTGCAGTCGGGCCAGTGGTACAGTGGCTGCAGCCATGAGGCCCACAAGGTATAAAAATGTCCTTGTTGAGACTTAACAGCTATCCTGCACTAATTGTGCTTGGGCAGTCAGGTGGTGGGCCCTGTGTAGAGGCAGAAAAGCAGAGACCTGGGCTGTGGCCAGGACTGCCCCATGTACTGCAGTCGCGGGCAGGGTGTCAACACTGATTTCGCTATGTTGACTGTCACACCCAGAGCATCGAACAGTTGTCTGGTTCAAGCTAAGGCCATTAGGTAAGGCCTCACCTGGAGTACTGCATGCAGTTCTGGAGGCCACACCTGAGCAAGGACATAAATAGTGTGGAGGCAGTCCAGAGAAGAACACCACAAAACATATAATGAGAGACACTAAGGGACCTCAATATGTACTCACTGGAGGAAAGTAGAGTGTGGCTGGGACATTCAAGTACCTCAAGGGCATAAGGTGCAGGGGGAACCTTTTCCATTGTAGAAGTACTAGAACGAGGGGGCATGATGTGAAATTGGAGGGGGGGTAGGTTAAGAGGAAATGAGAGTTTTTCTTCACAGTGTGGTAATGGACACTTGGAATAGTCTGCCACAAGAGATGGTGGGGTCAAGCAGAGTGGAGGGTTTTAAACATGCTTGGGACAGGCACAAGGGAACCTTGAGGGGGAAGAGAGTAATGTAAAGTAATTTACCACACTAGGGCTTATGGGCAGACTAGATGGGCCAAGTGGTCCTTATTTGCTGACAATTTCTGTTTCTGTTAACAAGTAATTTCTATGTTTCTGTTAACAAGTGATCAATGGAATGGACTTTCAATAGCCAATCATCCAGATAAGGAAAAACATACAGGTCTTTCCTGTGAAGGGCTGCTGCCACCACTGCCAAGCATTTGCTAAAGATCCATGGCATACAAGTCAAAGAGCAACACTCTGAACTGGTAATGCTCCCCCTGAATCAGGAACCTCAGGTATTCTCTGTGAAGCTGCATGTTCCTGATATGGAGGAATGCATCCCGCATATCCAATCCCTTCTTTGCAGAAATGGAAGGAGACTCTACAAAGTGACCATTCACTTCTTGTATTCTGTTGAGAAGTTTAGATCCTGCAGATCCAGCATAGGTCACAGGTTTCCTGTCCACTTTGAGACAAGGAAGTACTGTGAATAAAAAACTGTGTTCCCTTGTTCTAGAGGGATTGGTTATATGGCCCATTTTTGCATCACTCATTATTTCCTCCTGCATCAGGGTCATGTGCCCTGGAGGGTATATTGACACAACTGGGGAATGATCTGGAGGATTTCCCTAAGTTCCAGAGCATGATCCTTTTCTGTGATCTCCAGAACCCATGCATCTGTTGTCTCCTCTCACCACTGGGCTAAGTGGAGAAAGAGGCGACCCACTACAGTCACCCCGGAGGTAAAGCCGGTAGGGAGGTGTATAAGAGTCAGGCTGAGCCCGTGGGGACAGCTTCACTGGCTCCACCACCTCTGGGTGCTTTTGAATGGGCACCTGGGGTGGTGCTTGGGACTGGCAAAGCCCCTGCCCTTATGTCTGACGGCTGGATGCTGTCCCCTAACACTAGCTGTGCAAAAGGCACCTCTGCTCATACCCCTGGGTTGGGTATGGTAGAGGGAGTGCACTGATTTCAAAGTCCTGCCCAAGGCTTGAAGATCTTTTGAGAATTTCTTGCACCTCATGACAAAACAACCTTTGCCCTCTGAATGGGGCATTAAGACTGGTTTGTTGCACATCTGTGGCAAAGCCTGACACACTGAGCCAAGAATATCTCCTGAGACAGATGCCAGAGGCAGCTGCCCTGTCAGAAGCATCAGAAACACCACAGGCTGTGCGGAGCAATGCTTGCCCACATCAGCCCCAGCAGTCAGTTTACAATTACTCCTCCTCTTCTTCAAGGGTATCTCAGTCATCAGGTCACAATGTAGGAACTTCACCATCAGTAAAGCAAGATCCACATGGACGATTTTCCTGCAGTACAACAAGGGACGCCCATGCTGTCACCCCTATATAAAGGCATGAGTGGCCCCTCTACCTCCTCAGTTCTTTCCCGCCATCAACTCCACTCGCAAGGATCTCCATAGAAGCTTTGTCACAGTTCTCGTGCCATTTTTGCCTATGCTTTTTTTAGCATTTGGGAATAATTTTTTTACAGAGATTCTTTTACCTCGTTTGTTTCGAGAGTCAATCCTTCCCCATCTCTCTCTCTCTTCAGTCGCTGCCACTGTGGAAAGAAGATTGCTTCTTCTGACAAACCCCTCTGTCTGCTGTATTGGGCTGGACCATGTCTCAGAATGTGAGCTCTGCCAGAAGTTTAATTCAACAACCCTTAGGTAACACAAAAAGGTTTTGAAAAAATTTCTCATGGAACAACAGATAGCCAGTTCTGGGCAGCGGTCCTCTGGGGTCCCTCCTTCCCAGTTACTGGTGGGTTTGTCGAGCTCCCAGGCATCTAAGGCAGGTCCTCAGGGAAAAGTCACAAAAAGATTTAGATTGGGGCTGCTTGCCCCCAACGGCACTCCGTTCCCCATTGGCTTCATCTTCTTCTGGGGGTACTCCATCAGCAGCAGTTTCCCCGACACCTTCCACTGTCCAGGCCTCTATTCCTGCCAGGCCCCTACCGACAGCACCTTCTCAGGGAGGCCAGCTGTTGACCCTCAGGTCATCGGACCCTCCCTCGAGGCCTGATCCTCTTCCCCAGGGCCTCCAACGCCAGGGCCTTCAGGCTGTCAATGCAGCCATTACCTGCCGTTGACCTGAATACTATCTTGACCCAGCTGACCACAACTTTGGTGCACCAGTTTGTGGCACACAGACCTGTATCCCCAGTGCCATCAATCACTCCATCAGTAGCAGTTCGGCCTGCACCCCTTAGGGGGCCTTCGGTTACTTGTTCATCGGATCCAGAGTTGGAAAGGGTTGATGTCGAAGAGAAGTACCCTCGTGACCAGATTCTCCCTGAGGAAGAGAAGGAGGGGTCTCTTTCCTCAGACAAGTCCACTGCTTCTTCAGTGAGTGAGAACTCTGTTAAGCACATCCCCAACTCCCCTCCTGAAGAACCTACCTTCTTCAGTGTGATGATGCAGCTGTCTATAACCATGGGCTTCCACACTGAGGAAGAAGATGCCACAAGGAGACAGCTGGTGGACTTTTTGGAGATCCCAGAATCTTTCCCTAAGGTCATTCTTCCTATTCTGTCAGCTTTGAGGAATGCCACTACTGCAGCAAGGCACCACCCTGATATGATTCCTGCCATGCTCTGGAGGGCAGATGAGCTCTATCATGACCCTCAGGGTCTGTCCCGTTATGCTGCTCAACCGGAGACAGACTCTGTGGTCATCAAAGCAACGCATGACAGGTCTCAGGTGCCCAAACACCTTAGATCTTCCTGGACTAAGTCTCCATCACTCATTCACACTAGTGGGATAGCGCCAGGCGCTAGCACCAGCGAACCCTAAAGTTTTCAGAAGGGTTGGCGGCCGAGAGGACCGCATGCGGCGGCACCATGAGGACAGCTTGTGCCAATGTGGGCTATCTTGGCGTCGACCCTCCAGCCACCTCAGTTCCTTTTCTCCGCGTCGAGTGCACTTTGGATGTCGACGTCGCTCGTCTTCCAGAGTCGAAGTTTTCGTCTATACGACAACAACTCTTAATGTTTTAATATTTTAAAGTAGTAATTTATTATTTTACGAACAAGAAGATTATGAAGGAGAAGAAAAAAATTCTTTCCTGCCATCAGCGGAGTCGTTCTTAGACGGTAGCGGTGACGGTAGGAGGACTTTGTTTGAAAGTTTTTATGGCAGAGGGGCTGTGTCCGGTCCGCCGCCCTTAATTAATGGGGGGTCTGACTATGGACAGTCCTGTGCCGAGAGGGAGGACGGTCCTCCATTAGCACAAATCTAACGGTTCATGGTGATCCGGCTCCACTACCTCGAGCTCCTCTTCCGGGGAAGAAGAATCGGTGCTGCTCGAGGTTGCCCGTTGGTATGTCTGCACGAGGAATGTTCGTCTGGAGGGGCGATGGGCCTGAACCAACTTTGGTGGGTTCCTCTTGGCCCCGCTCCTTACAGCTGCCTTCTCGACTCCAAACTCCATCTCTGTCCTCGCTGGAGCTCTGGTGAGCAGTTTCACCTCTGGGTCACTCCTATGGAGCAGGGGGTTTGACTTTCCAGTTTTCCTGGCTCTGTTCGTGATTTCGGGCCCTCTAGGCCTCGGAGCCGTTGGACTGGAGCCGGGTTGATTGAATCACGTATGGTGAGATGCCCTCTGGTGCCTTTGCCATCGTGTCGACCCCTCGTGCCTACCCCCTCTCCCTTTTCCATGCAGGGGCCGACACGGGCACCACCTTTTTCCTTCTCCTCTTTTCAGGATTTCCATTGGCATTTTCCTTTGGCGCCGTGGTTCGGAACCATGGCTTGGTGCCTTCGTTGGCGCCGTGGCTCGGTGCCATGGTCGGCACCGTGCCTCAGAGCTGTGGCTCAGTGCCTTGGTCGGCGCTGCTCAGTGCCTTGGTCGGCGTTATCGGCACCGCCACTCAGCGTGCTCGGTGTTTCTTTGCTGCCACTGGCTGTCTGTGCCATCAGTGGTCCGGGGCACCCGCGGTGCCAGGATGACAGGGTGGCGCTTGGGAGCACCCATGGTGCCGCAGGTGACGGTGGGTGCCCATGGGGTCCATGGATGCTTCAAGTGCCATGGGTGCCACTGGTGCCTTGGGTACTGGGGTGACACCTGTGGGTGCCGCGGGTGGCACCGCAGGATCCCATGGATGCCACTGGTGCCCTCAGGTGCCATGTGTGCCATTGGTGCCCTCAGGTGCCATTCTTGCCATGGGTGTCGGAGATGCCCTCGAGTGCCATTGCTACATGGGTGCTGGGAGTACCTGTGGATACTACCATGGCTGTCCTTTGGTATCGCCCAGGTTGGCACAGGCACTGCTTGGTGCCCTCCTGTGCCACGAGTGCTGCTGATGCCACATGGGTGCTAGTGGGTGCTGTATGGCAGAATTAGTGACACATTTTTCCTTTCAGACTCCTTTCCACAGAACTTGTGGTGGGATGTTTACCGCAGAATGAACTCCTGTTCTATTGATTATTTTTTCCACACATTTTAGTGAGTGGTGGTCTATGTGGGATCTTGTGTCATCCAGTGGTTTTCTGCTATGGAACTCTGCTGTACCATTCTGCCAGCGGAATCTCATTCTGTTCAGCAGTTTCTCTGTCCCTATGTGGTACCAAGCTCCTTGACATCCTTCTTGATGGCGGAATCTCCAATGGCTCTGACCTAGACCTCTCTTGGAGGTCCTTCAGGGGTAGAAGTGCATCTAGATGGGTCTTTCCCTGTCCTTCTGGTCAGTAACGCAGCGGACGGCTCATTTTATATACTGGAGGGCACGTCGTCTCTATCTTCAGAGTCCGTGAGGGGAAAATTCTTTCAGTAGTTCCTCAGTAATGGGGTCCACTACAATATTTCACACTGCGTCCGTGGACCATACTCTTCTGCGTCTATACTTTTTCAATCGTCAAGACAGTTACACTCTGTGGAACATTTTAATTTAATGGTTGGGTGCCACTCTGACTGTTCCGCTCCTTTGATAAAGGTATATAGCCCCCTTGTGATATTGCCTCTTCAGTGGCTTCGTCAGCACAGGTGGTTAACTTCTCTCCGGTCATGATTTCAGTTTGGACACTCAGGCTCTTTCCGCACTCAGATGGAGAACATCTTAGTCTTTTTGTATCAAGACAATCCTCAAAATAGCAGCCTGAAGGCCTTGTTAGTCTCGGACTAAAAAAAAAAAAATTTAGATCATATGGTTTTTATCACAGCACAGGGCCTAGCCGAAATTACCCAGTACCCCCCCCTTTTTTTTTGAGGGGGGATCTGGTCAGATTCCTCCTCAGACCCTGAGGCACTCATCTCCAGGATACAGTAAAGAGTATCTGATTTCTTCTTCCCCTATGGGGAGTCCGATCTGGCAACGATATGGGTCATCTCTTTCTCTGAAAGATTTCTCTCATTCAGAGACATTTCCTAGACCTAGGCTACTGCCCAGTCTGTTAATTCCTTTCCTTTTTATCAGGCTTTCTTCTCTTGAACAGAGCCTTACAGCAGCAGAAGCGACTCTCCGAGTCGGAACTCAGGTTCCTGCTTCCTTGCTTGGTTAATTTAACAGGCGATTTCCTCCTTCTTGACGGATGGCCAAGTAGGTCCCTTTTTCTGAGGAAGCTTCTCAAATATTCACACTGTCGGTTCCTGCGCTGTGGTCCATGCCAGTCGCTCACGAAGCTATCCTCTTCAAGTGCGAGAGGGAGTGGTGATGTTTCTTTTTCAGCAAATGAACTAGAATCCTTTCCCACTCCTTTCAGGAAAGCCAGAGTGGCTAGTGCCTCACCGCATTGAGTGACTGCCTCTTTCAGTCACTTCAACAAATGGGTTAGCCCTAACTTGGTCCTGTTGAGTCCCTCCTCAAAACACATCTGCCTCTATTGACCTTAGAAGTCCAGCCTTTGGTTTTTTTCTGTCGGAATGTTTTTTTCCACAGTGGACACATCCTCCTGTACACCTTTTTCCTTTCTTCCCCGAGTTCAGAGACTGCTGCTACAGTTGTACACACAAGAGCAGGATTCTTCTTCTTGGAATATACAGTGGGTAGGTTCTGGTTTTACTAGACCACCATGAGAGGCTTCTAAGTCGTGCTTGGCCTTCCATCAGGAAGATCCTGTGACTAAGTGGAGACCATTCTCCTTGATGGGCTAACCCCACCTGGACCCCTTTGCTCACCATGTAAGGGGTTCAAGTGCTTCTGGACCTGTTGTTTACAGGTCAACCAGACTGGATAGTGGGGGTTTCCATCTGCACTTTCCAGTCTACCCTGAACCAGTAGACTTTACATCCGACTCTTTCAGTTCCTGAAGTCCCTTTACGTTACATTAGTACATGTCTTTGACACGATTAATTTTGGTCCTAGATCAAATTGTGAGGCCAGGTTCTTGACGCTCTCCTAGAGTGGTTGCGGCTGCCTGGCAGACTTTCATTTTGTGCCCATTGTAGTTGTTGGCAAGGTGACGAGTTACAGCTCGAGCGTTTATCTTGTAGGCACTATGTTATAGATGCTCTTACAAGACAGCTCTTTTTATTAACAGGACAGTCCTTGGCTGTCCTGAGTGCACCCTATCTCCTACCACCCTACTCAGGGTTGTTGGTTTTAGCTTGGTACTCTCCCACTAGTGTGAATGAGTGATGGAGACGCTGTTGCCAGGGCTGCTGCCACAGGCGTTTGCCTTCATAGGCACACCTGGCTCAAGCTATGAGGGTTTCACAGCTGATGTCTAGGACATCATTAATGACTTACAGGTCTCTGGTAGGGCTATTAAGTCCGTCCATTTGCTCTACCATACCCAGCCTAGGAGCAGACAGTGCCTGTCCTTTCGAAAGGTGTCCTGCAAATCTGATGCAGGCTCCCATCTTAAGGGGAAATGGAAGGTCAGTTGTGCCTTGTCTACCCCCTCCTCCGGCCCTGCCGCAAAGCGCCCCGGAGGCGATAGATCAGCCCTAGCGGCCAGACCCCCTCTTCCGGTCCTTGACCAAGAAGGGGTGGTTGAGGTTGGTTCTCCCTCCATCTCAGTCAGTGGAGAACCATCACTTCAGATTCCTGGATTCTTCATATTATAGAAAGGGGTCACTGGAGCTTTTGGAACAACCCCCCAGAGACTCCTCCAGTACCCTCCACCTATCCTCCAGACCACGTAGTGGTTCTTCGGGAGGAGGTACACTCACGTCTGTGGAAAAGGGGTGATCGAGCCAGTGCCCAGCTCGCAGAAGAATAAAGGGTTCTATTCAGATTTTTCCTGGTCCCCAGAAGAACCGGAGACCTGAGGCCTATTCTGGATCTCAAAAACCTCAATATCTGCATCCAGTCTGCATGGTCACTCCTCCTCGGCTTGTGCCCCTGCTCAAATAGGACAACTGGCTGTGCTCCCTCGACATGCAGGACACCTACCTGCATATTTCAGTATCTCCACCGCACACGCGGTTTCTCTTGTTCATTTTTCAGGGTGAACATTACCAATTCAGAGTCTTGCCCTTTGGCTTATCCTCTGCGCTGTGAGTTTTTACAAAATGATTAGCCACCATTGCTGCTGTTCTCCGGCGAGAGGGCCTGTATGTCTTCCCATATCTGGACGTCTGACTCCTCAAAGCGCCATCCAGGGATCAGCTTCTCTGTAACCTGGAGTTTGACCCTCCAGTTGTTCCACTCCCCAGGCATCACTGTCAGTCTGCCCAAGTCTGATTTTATCCCATCCCAAAAGTTTGTGTGTAGGGGCAGTTCAGGACTCTGCGCAGGGCAGAGCTTTCCTGCCTCTAGACAGAGTGAAATACCTCATCTTGCAGGCTAAGGCAGTTGCACAGAGCTGTTATGTTTTCTTGAGGGCCTACTTAAGGCTACTAGGCCTCATTGCTGTGGCCACTGTTCCCCTGTCCAGACTCTACATGCGGGTGATCCAGTGGACTCTATGGGTGCAGTGGGACCAGCGCACCGACGACCTGGATCAGCTTGTACTAGTCTCCTAACCGGTCCGTAGGGTACTCCACTGGTGGATGGATCCCTAAAACTTCTTAACAGGGGGTTCCTTTCCTAATCTCGTCTCCCCAGCAGATTCTCACTACAAATGCCTCCAGATTGGGCTGAGGGGCACACCTGGGTCCCTTCCAGATCCAGGGTACCTGGTCCCAGGTCGAGACTTCCCTCCATATAAACGTCCTAGAGATAAGGGAGGTTCTGTATGCCCTTCAGGCCTTCCAGACCCCCGGGTTTCACCGATTCCTTCAGTGTCTCCCAGGCAACCGAGTCGACTTGCCTGATCTCGGTCAAGGTCTAGAACCCCCTCGGCCGAATGGCCAAGGAAGAGGCGACGCCACAGGTCATCCTTGGATGAGGAGAGGCTCTGATGGAAACTCCATCGGCACTACAAGGACCTTATATGGCAACAGCTGATTCTGACCAGGCAGAAGCCGGCACCGCCACCTACACCGGCCATTATTTGGCTCTCACCTCCCAGGCCGAAGCTGACCCCCCCACGGAACCGAAGCCTTTGGTTCCCCCGTCCGCGGGGCCAGCCTGTCCTCCAGTTCGGCCTTTGCCGGTCCCTCCATCGACAGTGGTGGAGCTGCCGCCTAAGCAGCCTGTGGGAGAGGCACCTTCCAAAGAGGACCAACCAGATACTGGGCTTCCCCAACGTCTGTTGGTCACGGTCACCCTGGACCATCCTTTGGGCGGCAGGCAGCTGTACCCCCGATTCCTCAGACTCGGATGTCACCGGGCTCCACTCTCATCCCGCGGATAAGTTATCCATTGGCACAGGGATGGAGGAAGGTCCTTCCTTCATCTCATCTATGATTCTGCAGGGATGCCCCTGGAACCCATCCAGAAAAAGTCGGAGTACCCTCTCACGGACATCCTCAAGAGAGGGTATACCCTGAAGGAGGCCTTTCCTGTGGCCAAGGCCATTGTTAGTCTGGCACTCTAACTATGGCAGTGCCCTGCCTCATGTCCAGCAAGTATGCAGTGCCCATGGGGTCCCTTACGGGGTTCACAGACCACCCCTTACGTCCGAGCTGGTGACCGCCTCTGTGTTCAAGTACTGGCAGTTCTGCAGACACTGACTGCCCCGATAAGGAATCCAAGCTTTTGGACCATTCATGGAAAGTCTATGCTGCTTCCTCCTTGGGCCTTCTCAGGCCAGTTCGGCCCATCATCATGGCACACTTCTCTCATCCCCTTCTTGGGTCATTAGATGAAGTCCCCCCACATCTCCCCCACAGAAATGCAAACCACGGTTAAGCAGGTCCAGGACCAGGGCCATGCCGTTGCCAAACAACCACTCCAGATGGCCCTGGACATTGGGGATTCTTGTGCCCGCTCGATGGCTGCCACAGTGGCCTCTTGCCACAGGACTTGGCTATGGCTCTCCTCCTTCCCGGCGGATACTTAGCATAAGTTAGCTGATGTGCCTTTCCTTGAGACCGACTTGTTTGGCCCAGGAGTGGCCAGTCACCTACAGTGCATTCAGCAGTCCAATGCCACCTTGGACGCCACTTCTGCCAAGAGTTCTTCAGGCAAGAACCAGCAGAAGAAAAAGAAGAAGCCTTTCAAACAACATGAAGTCTTGCTGTATTCTGACTATTGCAGTTAGGTCCTGCCTTTCAACTGCCCCGGAGAACAAAGGGTTAACTTTTCTATGCCTTGCATAGAACGTTCATCATGAACTCGGTTGAAGCCCCTGTCTGTTGTTGTTCAAACTGCAACCATCAGATTCTTTACTCCGCCTCACTGAACAGTCACTCCGGAGATTTCTCCTGCTGCTCGGTTCAAAAGTCGGTTGAAGTATCGGTTTTCAGTTGCTTTCTACTGAATTGTTTCCACATAGTCGGTTCAAGTCTCTGTGGTACCATGAGTACTAGATAGGTTTTTGTTCTGTTTTCTATGTGGATTGCTTCAGCTGAACCGATCAATTTGAGGTAAAAACTTGTGCTTTACTTTAGTGTGTGGTTACCGGTCCGTATCGGTTCTAAAAAAAACGTGTTTTAAGTACATTTTTTTCCAAGATCCGTGACACAGTCAGGAACCGATAAGGGAGTCTTGCCTGGCGGATTGCCGAAAAAAGGGTAAGTTTTGGTTAGGTTGGCCATATCTGAGAAACCCAAGAAAAAACCGGCCCACTAGGTTTCAACACTGCAGTGTGTGTGGGGAGGTCTTTGCTAAGGCTGATCCCCACACCACCTGTGTTTATTGTCTGGGGTTTGACCACCTTGATTCAGACTGCCAAATTTGCAAGAATTTTCCCAAATCTACCCTGGAAAAGAGATTAGGTACACTGAGGGAAAGGGAGGCCAAGAAGTCCGCTGACCCATATGGCCAGCCCGCTTCGGTTCTGAGCGAACCAGGAGTGCCCTCTGACCAGGGCGATACTTCTTCAGGCAAAAGGAGAGCTGATTCCAAGGAATCGGTTCCGACAAAAAGAAAAAAGAAAAGACAAATCGACCGGTTCGGACCCAGAATCTCATACTCCGACCACCGATGAGATAGCCAAGGCGATTAGGATTGTGCAGTCACTTAGTTCGGTTCCAACTGAACCGGCACCAACTCGCAGGGGCTCGGTTCGGTCAGTTCCCCGGTTCCGGATTATACTTTGGAAGAATTTTATGAACCGGAGTTTGAGGGGAAGGGAGAGTATGAGGATTATTATGGTGATGGTGAAAATCTGGATGTGCCTATTGACCCGGACATCTCCCCAGACAGACCTTCAGGTGTTTCTCCTCCTAGGCTTTCTGAATCCCCTTCACACTACATGTTCTACAGAAAGGTGGCTGATACCCTCCAGCGTCCTGTGGAGGAAGCAGTACAGGATCAGGAAGAGCCCGATTATGTTGAGATGATGGACGTCCCAGAGTCCAGGAGACTGTCTATTCCCCTCCACAAATCTTTTGGGAAACGGACACAAAAAATTCTTAAGTCTCCTAATTCTATACCTCCTGTGGACAGACGAATGGACAAGAGGTACACTCTCGCAGGCTCAGACACGGAGTTCCTTTTTCAGCAATGCAGCCATGTTGGGGTTGTACATGCTGCAGCCTGTGATAAGGCAAACATTCCCTTGGCATCACATCCCCCCAGAGAAGGACTCCAGGAAGATTGATGCCATGGCAAAGAAACAATACATGTCAGCATCTTTGGGACTCAGGCAGGCTAACTATATGGCCTATACAGCCAGGTACCAGAAGTCCAGGTGGGACACTGTACTGGCACTGGCTAAACAGGCTCCCGCCCAGCTTGCCAAGGAGCTGGAGCAGGTGGCTGCAGATGGGATTGAGGCATCGAAAGTACAGTTTCATGCTGCTGTGGACTCCACTGATGTGTCATCAAGAGTCATGGCTACATCTGTGGCTCTTCGGAGAATGGCTTAGCTCAGGTGTACTAACCTCTCACAGAATACCCAGGCTAAGGCCATGGATTTTCCTGTAGTTGGTAATTCTCTGTTTGGGGAGCAGACAGAGAATTATATGAAAAAAATGAACGAATACAGGACCACCTACAGGAGTGCTCAGGCCAAAGAAAGGCAAGCCAGTCCTCAGGGGCAGGGGCAGGCCCTTTCAAAGGCCTTTTTACCAAGCCCAGGCCTCCTCTTCTGCTTCTGCTCAGAGGGGGTTCTTTAGAGGGAGAGGCAGACGGGGTATGAGCAGGCCTGCTTCCACCCCTCAGCCTAAAGCCCCTGCCAAGCAGACACCCTGATGGGTCTGCCGGGCCGATTCTCCAATACCTGTAGGGGTCAGGCTGGCTTACTTTGTCCAGGACTGGAAGTCTTTAACATCAGACAAGTGGGTCCTAGAAGTAGTAAGCCAGGGACTGGTTCGCAGCTTCAAAAAATTTCCAAAGATGAGAACCAGATCCTTTCCACCTGCAAATCCATCAAAGACCCTTGCCCTAGAGGCAGAGGTTTCTTCCCTCTTGGCTCTCAGAGCCATAGAAAGGGTTCCTACCCTACACAGGGGCAAAGGATTGTACTCCAGGTACTTCCTAACCCCCAAAAAGGCAGGAGAGTGGCGGCCCATCCTGGATCTGAGATATCTAAACAAGCACCTTTTAAAGCCAAAATTCAAAATGGTGACTCTGGGAATAATTCTGCCCTCTCTAAGGCCAGGGGACTGGCTAGCCTCCCTGGACCTCAAAGATGCCTATTTTCACATTCCCATCAGGTGCTCCCACAGAAAGTACCTCAGGTTCGAGTTGGCCTCAGGCCACTATCAATTCAGAGCAATGACCTTTGGCCTAACATCAGCCCCAAGGGTGTTCACAAAGTGCCTGGCAGTAGTGATTGCTTTCCTAAGGAGGAAAAAGATCTCCATCTTTCCATACTTGGACACTGGCTCATAGTGGGTCAGTCTCCAGACCAAGTCAAGTCACATCTTCAGATAACTCAGCAAGTGCTCACTTCCTTAGGATTCCTCCTAAACCTTCCAAAGTCAGTTCTCGAGCCAGTACAGCTCCTCACCTTTATAGGGGCAGAGCTGGATACAATAAGAGCAAAGGCCTTCCTTCCCCTGGACAGGGCAAGGACACTAATAAAACTGGCCTCTTCTTTCACCCTTCAGGTGTCTCGACCAGCAAGGCACTTCTTGCAGCTCCTGGGTCACATGGCAGCCTCTACAGCAGTGGTCCACGGGGCAAGATTCCAGATGAGGGACATTCAGTTCCACTTAAGAGCCTTCTGGTCCCAAAGAAAGGATTCCCTTACCAAACTAGTCCCAGCAACTCGAACCCTGATCCAGGCTTTGCAATGGTGGCAGGATCAGGACAATTTAAGACAGGGAGTTCCTTTTGTCACTCAGTCTCATTCACTAATCCTCACCACAGATGACTCCCTCTTGGGCTGGGGAGCCCACTTGGGGGATCTTACCACCCAAGGGCTGTGGTCACCTCAAGAATCTTTGCTTCACATCAATCTCTTGGAACTCAGAGTAGTGTTTCTGGCACTGCAAACTTTTTCCAAGTCTGTACAGAACAAGGTGGTCCACATCAGAACAGACAATACCACCACAGTGTGGTACATCAACAAGCAAGGGGGCACTCAGTCTACAGCCTTGTGCACAGAAGCAATGAAGTTGTGGTCTCTGGCCTATTCCCTGCAAACTTCTCTGATAGCAGTTCACCTCCCAGAGAAGGACAATGTCCTAGCAGATGCTCTCAGCAGGATATCTCAGGGCCACCACGAATGGTCCCTAGATCCCCTAATTTTGAAAGTGATTTTCTCCAGATGGGGCACTCCACAGATAGATCTTTTTGCAGCCCCAGACAATCACCAACTTCCTCTGTTTTGCTGCAGACCCCAAGTCTTGGGCTCAGTCCCCCTGGATGCTCTGGTTCTGAATTAGGAAGGGAAGTTCCTGTATGCCTTTCCCCCCTTCCCTCTCCTGTTCAAAGTGCTAGTCAAGATCAGGTCTCAACCGTGCAAAGTGATTCTGATCGCTCCAGACTGGGCCAGACAGCCCTGGTATCCACTGTTGCTGTCCTTAGCAGTCCACCTTCCCCTGTCTCTTCCCAGGAATTACAACCTGTTGACAGCCTCTCAGGGAAGGATTTGGTATCCGAATCTCAAATCTCAAGGCCTGGCTCTTGAAGAGTTAGAGTTTGCTGATCTGCACCTCTCTCAAGGTTTTCTGGATATTCTTAAGGCTTCTCGAAAGCCTTCCACCAGAAAGACTTACAACTCCAAATGGAAAAGGTTCACTATTTGGTGCTCTGATAAGCATATTTCTCCAGAATCTACTGGGCTGCCTACAGTCCTGGACTATATGGTTCATCTCAATGGCTTGGAACTCAGACCAGCTACACTTAAAGTACATTTGGCAGCTGTTTCTGCCTTTTTGTCAGTAGGCAAGCCCTCTTCTCTATCAGCCCATCCTGTATTTTGCAAATTCTTCAAGTTATTGCTACACACCAATCCTCCCTTCAGGGACCCTGCTCCTGCTTGGGACCTTAATGTTTGCATTGCCCAGCTTATGCAGCCCCCCCTTTGAGCCTTTGTCCTCTGCAGAGCTTAAGTACTTGACTTGGAAAACTGTGTTTTTGGTAGCCATTACTTCTGCCAGGCTTATCAGTGAATTGCAAGCCCTGTCAGTGGAGCCTGATTTCATCTCTTTCTATAGAGATAAAGTGGTCCTAAGAACTAACAGGAAGTTTTTGCCTAAGGTGATTTCAGATTTCCACCTTAATCAGTTTATGTCTCTCCCTGTTTTCTTCACTGACCATTCCTCCTCCTCTGGGGAGAGGAGGTTGCACACCCTGGACGTAAAAAGAGCCCTTAGCTACTACATAGAGTGCACCAAGGGTCACAGGTTTGAGTCCCTCCAGTTGTTCCTCACTTATGGGGAGGTTGGTAAGGGCAAACCTGCTACTAAAAGATCTATTGCCAGGTATTGTCTCTTGTATACAATTCTGCTAGAGAAATTGGGTAGAACCCCACCCCCAGGCCTGAGAGCTCACTCTGCTAGAGGTACAGTTGCTTCCCTGGCTGCTGCCAGGGATATTCCTATCTTAGAAATCTGTCAAGCAGCCACCTGGAAAACAGTCCATACATTCACCAAGCATTACTCTCTGGATATCCAGGCTAGGAGTGATGCACGGTTTGGCACAGCAGTACTTCAGAACGTTTTCCTAAAGTAGGTTCTGTCCTCCTCCTTGGAGGTACTGCTTGTGTAACAGAGTCATACTATCACAGCAAGACTTCATGTTGTTTGAAGAAAAATTACTCACCTTAGTGTTGTTTCTTCTAATGAAGTCTTGCTGTATTCTGACCTCCCCCCGCCTCCCCTCTCAGAACCTGTTTTTTGGGATGTGGGTGGGCAGGAGCAGTGTTGACACCTAGAGGTGCCCTTTTCTCACCCTCCTTTATTTTGGGTGTGTGTTTTGTTTTTTTGAGTTTCCTGACTTGAGTCTTTGCTTTGAAACCAAAAAACCCTTTTTTAACAAATTTAGTTGCCAGTTGGCTAGTGTGAGTTTACAGTTTCCACACAGAATGCCTATTGAGTATAGCTCATACAGATCTGACGGTTGGAGTTTAAACAACAGCAGACAGAGGCTTCAACCGAGCTCGAGCTCAGCGTTCCATGCTCTGCATGGAAAGTTAACTCTTTGTTCTCTGGGGCAGTTCAAAGGTTGGTGATCACTGCATATGTCAGAATACAGCAAGACTCCAGTAGAAGAAACATTACTAAGGTGAGTAATTTTTTCTTCTGTGGCAAGGGAGTACCTTGCGTCATCAAGGGGTTAGGTATAGAAGACCCTGTCAGCAGACTCCCAGGAACAGGAAGACCAGGCAGTAGGTGCCTTATGTCTGAAAAGGACTGCCTGATCATCAGCACTGCTTTGGTTAGCGTGCTTGACTGGAATAATCGTTGGGGTCCTTGTCAGTGACGTACTGGCCATAACAGGCCCAGCAGCACCCATGCCAAGCCCTGATCTTGGTGTCAGGTCAAGAGTTGTGGGGGTGGTCAGCATCACCGCTGGAGTGAATGACATTGAAGCAGAGGTCGTGCCTGTAGAGCAGACCAGCAACTAGGAGCACATCGGGGAAAACTTCTTCTCCTGGTGCTTGTGACTCCCTGAAGTTTTCTTCCAGGATCTGGACAACTGTGATTCGGTCAATGGAGCCAGCATTGCAGATTTCTCTTGGAGCTGCTGCTCCCTTCTCTCTACGGTCTTTTAGAGTAAAAATTTCTCCAAAGCCCCCCTTTCTGTGTCACCTGGTTGTGGAATTAAATGCCCTGCTCTAGGCCTTAACAGCAAACAAAAACTTTGTGGGAGTCTCTGGTGTAGATCTTTTCCCCACACTCACAGTACCAGAAAAGTTTGGATGGTTCCTTTGACGACATGCAGATTGTCAAAAATCATTATAAAAGTGATAACTTTTAGTAAGTAAAACAAATAAAATGGCTGCAATAGCAGTAACGTTTCTACAGCAGACTTATCAACAGGAAAAGAACAAAGGAGAGGAAGGGCCACCCATGTCAGTGCTGATGCATGACATGGGAGGCCCCTACTTGACTGCTTACAGAAGCTTCCATGTTGTCCTATTGTCTGCTGGCTGTATGTTCCAAAGGCGTGGCCTGATGAAAGATCCTCAAAGAAGATCTGCAGATTGCAGAGGGTATGAATATAGGGGAGAAAATTCTTAAGCCATATTAGGGTGAAAAAAAAGAATATTCACCGTAGAGAATATGGGTCTCTCCCAGAGAGTGGAATCAAGGCAGCCACATGGGTGCAGGAAATTGGGAGGGTAGTGATAATGACTGAGCATGTGAGAAAAGGGCAGCAGACCCTCAGAGCGCTAAATATCCAAGCCAGGGTAGTCTGCACCCAAAGGTACTTGGGGAAATAGTTTCAGAACCAGCTGTACCCTGACCCAGCTGTTTAATGACTCTCTAGAGTCTAGGTTGTAATGTATTCCCACTCTGCCGGGCCGGGGGGAGGACTCTGGCAACTACAGGCTGGTCAGTCTTATTTCAAGTTTAGAAACACAATCAAGAACAAGTGTGTACAATGGATGCAGTCCCGGTGATAAATGGGAAGTTGTTAACCTTCTGTAAACAGACAAGCAAGCAAGTTCAGCACTCTCTGGTACATTTATAACAAAGGAGTGAAAGTCTTATTCAAGATATGAATCTTCTTAAAGTTTTATTCTGGACAAGTTTGAATTGGCAATGCCACAAGAAACCCCCTGTGCTTCAACCAATGTTTTCCTGAAGGGGCTACATTTCTTGTAACACAGTCTCCCATTTTATGCAATTTTGTTTATTTAATGACATACAAATTTGACTAGATTTGCAAATGGTTAGTGGTAGGATTCAAACATGAAAATAACATCTACGTCATGAAAATAAAAAAGTTACAAATTAACAAGTCTATTTAAACACTGTCTTATAAATACTTGTATGACATTTTTAAATTTCATCATCCTATTTTTATCAAAAAGAACAAAGAAACAGTTTAGTGAATTCATTAAAAATTTCAATAAATCCATAGTATTATTTTTCTTACTTTTCTAATATTATTATTCACTTTAATATAGATAAATTGCAGATTTTTTAGATGTAATGTGATCACCCATTTATTTCATGGTGCACCTTAAATTAAGGGATCCACAATATCCAATATCACCACTTTCCCATGAAGCTGGTTCTGCAAACAAAACATAGGAGAGAGAGAACATTAGCCAGGTCATTGTTTACAGGCTTTTCAAGCCATTTTCAGTGCTACATATTAGTTTTGCATATTAATTCTGAATCTCATCAGGATATTTATGTTTCCTGTTTTTTTTTGAGAAATGGTTTGGAATCAAGTGTAGTCATGTCCGATTGAGAATCGGAAAAGTCCCTGTCAGGAAGTGGATGAAACTGTTTGGAGAAGTGATTGCTCCTAATCACTCACCAGAACACTATGCATACTGATGCCGATAATGAAAACTCAGAATCAACAGATGTGAGTGAAATGAAACTGGAAGATATCAACGACTTATCAAGGAAGGAATGGGCTAGAGGAAAAGTGAACTCTTCCTCATTTAATAATATTGCGACTGATAGCACCATTAAAATGCTGTTCACAAAGCTTGGCTGACAACTTCACAGAACTAAATGCAATTTACAATATTATAATCTTTGAGAAATACATTGAGAAGAAGCAAGCACCAAGGGGCTTAAGAATAAACAAAGCTCCATTCTGTGGCTTTGAAAATACACTGAACTGATCGTAGAAGACACTGAAAAACATACTAAACTAAGGGAAGATATAAGCGAAACAAAACAAAAAGAGTTTCAAAAGTACAAAACAGGTAAATTGGGCAAGGAACTTGTGCTAAAATTAAAGAAGCTTAGCAAACATGAGGAAGATCTCATTACATGTAAGCAGACCAAACTGGAGAAAGATGAAGAGGATTACAAGTTGGGAAGCATTTTTTCTTGGCCAAAACAAGAACGCGCATACAACAGGGGCCACTCGTTCTCCCAATCAAGATACCAGGGAAAGCGAGTAACCATAACTCCAACTCAGCAAAAAACGGAAGAAAGCACTGAACGACAAGCTGGCATCTCAAACGCTTCAAACAAAGGCCCTTTTTTTTAGAGAAAGGACAAACAGCCAAAAAAGCAAAAGGCCAAGGCAAAAACGGAAAACAAGGCAGGGAAGGAAAGGCAGGAAAATGAAGAAACTTGAGGAGCTTGCAGGATTAAAAGTGATAAAATCTTTCAAAACCAGAACGGACTGCAAACCAGGTGAGCCTACTGCAAAAAGGCTTAAACTTTTCACCAAAAACTGACTGACAAGTTTGCTATTCAAGTTGATTTATTTAAATTTTTTAGGAAAATAAGACTAAGGAAATTTTTTTGAAAATGAAAGCAGGCAGAAATAGGTTTGGGTTATCGCCTAACTGTTGCATCAAGGGAAGGGGGTAATACTGGAGGTGAGACTGGTAATCAAAACATTAATTTCCAAGAAATGGTTGCTATAGTAACAAATTCTGAGCAATCACCACAGCCAGAATCCCTACAAATGTATACACATTTAGATTTAGAAAGGGAGCCTGCTAATGGTGCTATTTCAGAAAATGAAAATTTACAAATGTTGGAAAGCCTATTAAATGACAACACAGAAGACCTAGATGTAGAGGACTATGATGTGACAGATTGTAATATGAAAGGAAGGAATGTTTGCAGACCACAGTCATATTTTTGCCCAGTGACCACTAATCAATATATAAAAACATATGAAAATGTGGTCCTAAAAGAGGTTGAATTACTACTCACAGAATTGTCCCCCCCCCCCCCGTAATAATTTAACAAAACAAGAAAGAAAAGCACTTGGGGATCTATGTAATGAAAAGAAATAGTTATAAATCCAGCAGACAAGGGGGGGCAACACTGTGATAACGG
The DNA here is from genome assembly GCA_016271365.2 of Neoceratodus forsteri. Classification (NCBI taxonomy): domain Eukaryota; kingdom Metazoa; phylum Chordata; order Ceratodontiformes; family Ceratodontidae; genus Neoceratodus; species Neoceratodus forsteri. Next base: position 684,845,135 of record JADMNL010000022.1, on the reverse strand, counting down.
ACTCATGTGATTATAAGGAAGGTGTATTCAATTTAAGCAATGAACAAAATTACCAAAAATTTACAAAAGATCCCACAGACACCTATAGGCAGGAATGTCTTCAGATCTTAGAATGGCGAAGAAATACTGTGTTCATGACTAATGAAGAATTTAAATATATGTGGCCAGGAAGTCCTATTCTACCCATTCTCTATGCTCTACCCAAGATCCACAAGAATCTAAAGAAGCCCCCCGGGAGACTAATAGTGTCTGTCATAGGATGTTTTGAGATTTTTTTCTGAAGAAATGTTTGGTGAAAACTGATTCTTATTTAAGAGACAGTATGAAAGTTTTAAACAAATTCAAAGACTTGGAGTGGGACCCCGACTGTGTATGGCTTAGTATAGATGTTGAATCATTGTATACTAACATACCACACAGTCCTGGAATCGAAGCATGCAAAAACATTTTTTGGAAAACCTGAATGGGATATTCCCATACAGTTTATCCTGAATAGCCATAATTATTTTGAATTTGCTGGTAATTACTATCTCTAGTTACAGGGAACAGCCATGGGTGCTGCCATGGTGCCCAGTTACGCCAATATATTTCTTGGATTATGGCAACAAAAAACTGTATTGAATGAAGCTGCCAACCACTTTTTCAAAAATATAAGGAGTTGGCATCACTTTATAGATGATGCAACTTGTGTGTGGAAGGGAAATGAATCCGAAATCACTGAATTCATGCACGTTTTCCACACTAGTGCATGCCAGAACCGCAAATAAGCAGCTTTCGCCAGCATATTGGTGCTATTTGAATATTTTTAAGGGGATCATACAGGCACAGCTATCTCTGACCCCTACGATCGAGTTCCGAGTCGTTTTGGTTATTTAAACTGCCCTGTTATGAGCGGGGTGAGCACACCTGCAAAGACCCGGATCTTGCACATTTCTAGCGGGTTTGTGGTGTAGGTGGATTGAAGTCGATATGCCGGCACCAAGTGTGATGGGTTAAGGCCCAGAGTACTATTAATTTATACAGGCCATCTTAGTTCTCTAAAGTGATTGTTTCTGTTTCTCTAAATTTGTCTATCTCTGTGATTTAGCATACAATCATGTCTGAATATATTATGACTGTTAATAGAGACATGGGGTGAAATATATACACTGATATATGTATAAACTGGTTTCCTAAGTAGCTAACTCCAAGGCTCTATTTTCATGTACCGAATGTCTTGAGAATGTTGAATTAAAGCAAGAGATATCCTGCTTCAACAGCAGGTTATTGGTTCTAAAGGCAAGTCAATTAGAAATAGCAGCCAAATTTAAAACAAGTAATGAAACTGAATCTCTAATACCCACGGCTTTAACTAAAGAAGTTAGTAGTAATGCGATTTTATCAAATGGCATCGATCCTTCATTGGTACGACCTGAAGCTGATATCTGTATAGATAACACTATTCAGGTTAACCAAAAAAAGAAAATACTAAGACAGCCTGAAACTTATACAGAAGACGAATGGTTTAATGTTCAGAATGCAAAAGCCCCTAGAAAGGGATGAAAAGTTGGTACATTTGAGATTCCTTTAATAAATCGCTTTGACATTTTCAATAATTCTGGACTATTTATAGAAGGACAAATGTATACAGATCAACAAATATTACCTGTAGTTACCACCAATACCCCAAATTATGTTGAAGGATCAGGAACTTCTCAAGACCCTTTCCAAGGACTTCCCAATTCTAATGATGTCATTCAAAACACTATGAATACCCATGTTATGGATACCCCCTTAATGGATTTTACAGATGGACAGAGTAACACAAATCAACATTTATTGCCCATATTAACTGCAAACTCCACTAACCATGTTCTTAATAGACCATGTATGGCACAGTCCATTTTCCCTGAGAATTCTAGCACAAATTAAGTTACTTAAAATCATATGCTCATACAGAATATAGAAACTCCCTGTATAGAAGACAGACTTCTTTTAGAGATACAGCATGTGCTAATGTCAAAGTCATTATATGTATTGAGAGACTCCTTAATAAACAAACTCCTTAATAAATTGGACAGAACGAGTTGTAATAGAGATAAAGAGAATATGACACTGTCATCTTTTGGGGGCTAATATCAAAGATATAACTTTAATGTTGGATAATATTCTGGGAAAGTCAAGTGAGCCCCTTGTAATCATTCATGCTGGTGCCAATAATATATTTAAGGAGCCTTTATTAAAGATAAAACAAGATCTTGTAGCAATGTACAATAAACTTAAAACTATTAAATTGTAATATTGCTTTTTCTGAGATACTTCCGATTCTAAAAGCTTCTAAAGCAATTGATGTAAAAATCAAAATATTTAATAACTGGTGCATAGAACAGGGTGTATCACCCATTGGGAAGAATTTCAAGATCAGAATGAATTATATTCATGGGATGGATTACACTTCAGCAGGAAGGGAAATGGAATTTTGGGGAAGCAAACTGTTTCATATATTGACAAACATTTAAACTAATTACTCGGGGGGGGCATATGATTGTGGACTCTATGAACAACTGCAATAATGGGAAGGTCTTGGTAAATAGTCCTAATAATAATACTAGGATCAATAAAGTTAAAAATATTCTTGAATCAGAAACTTCTAATAAAAATCTGATGAACGTATTACTAGTAAATGCCCATAGTCTAAATAATAAGATTGATGAATTAAGGGCCTTTGCAATAGATAACAAGATTGATAAATGTGGAGTCTGTGAGACTTGGTTTAACAATGAGGACTGGAATATAGATATGGACGGATATACTAAAATCTACAATTTCTAAAGGTGGAGGTATTGCTATATATATATATATATACCAAACAAATACAAATGCTCACCAACAAACTATAATGTTACTGAAAATAATGAAGTTGAATTGTTATGGACTAAGGAACTGATATCAAATAAGTATAGCCTGACAGCTGGACTTGGATATTGACCCCCAAACCTAAATATTAATGATAATAATCTGTTCATGTGTAATATAGAAAATATGGATATTACAAATAGTTACATCTTAATGGGAGATTTCAATTTTCCTAAAATTGACTGGGTAGAGTATGCACAACTGAATTTGAAAAAAGATTTTTAGACTTCTGTACAATAAATACTTTGGAACAACTGGTTCAGGAACCAACGAGGGGAAATAATATCTTAGATCTGTTTTTATCAAATATGACGAAGACATAACCGAGGTCAAAGTATTAAACCCCCTGTCTAATAGTGATCACAATATGGTTTTCGTTAAGGCTGATATATAAATGTGACTATTTGAGTAGCGGTGTACACATCAGAAATTTCTATAAATCAGATTATATTAAAATCAATTTGAAAATATGGATTGTTTTAACTGTAATTTGGAGACTATTTGGCATAAATTTAAATCCAAAATAAATTTTTGTATAAAATATTGGGTACCAAACAGGACTAAATATAAAATGAATAACAACAAAAGAACTCCCATCTGGTGGAACAAGTCCATAAAACGGAGCATAACAAAGAAAAAGAAACTTTATAGAAAACACACAAAAAAAATCAATCTACTAAAAATTTAGCAATTTATAAAGGAGCCGTTAATAAAAGCAAAGTTTAATAAGGAAAAAAAACAATATGAAGAAAAGCTAGCTCTATCAGCCAAGGATAATAAAAACATTTTCTATAATTACATAGGTTCTTGAAAAAAAAATAGTCCTTCATATATAGGACCCTTAACTACTACTGATGGAGTTATCACTGATGAAGTGGACATGGCAACAGAATTAAACAGATACTTTACAAATGTTTTCAATATGAAAGATAATATGGTGTCTTCTGCTTGTAAGGCCTCTGAAGAATTTAAACCTTTTACTCAAAATGATGTAAAAGATGTCATTATAAATATTAAATCAGATAGTTCTGCAGGTCCGGATGGAATCCCATCTATTTTTATTAAAAATACTGTAAACCAGCTTAAGAGACCTTTGGCATACATATTTAATATCTCAGTAACAACAGATTTAACCATACCTATTTGGAATCAAGCAATTGTTATCCCCCTATATAAAAAAGGGAGTAGAAACTTGGTTCATAATTATAAGCCTGACTGCAACATTTTGTAAAATCTTGGAAAGACTCTTAAAGAATAGAATTATTGATCATTTATCTGTCACTGGACAAACTGATCTTACACAGCATGGGTTTGTTAAGGGGCGATCATGTCATACTAACCTACTAAGCTTTTTTGAGCCAGTAAGTGAAGCTCTGGACAGTGGCCTTGCAGTGGATATAGTCTTCCTGGATTTTTCCAAAGCTTTCAATTCTGTGGCATATGGAATTTTAATCCAAGAGTTAATAAAAACAAATATACATCATCTTCTAGTAAATTGGATCACAGCAAGGCTAACTTGAAAGGAAACAATAAGTGTCCTTGAAGGGTTATTTATTGTCATGGGAGAGTGTGACCAGTGGCTTCCCTCAGGGATCTGTATTGGGGCCTGTACTTTTCAATATTATGGTATCTTCCTTACTACCCTTAAATAATCAGTGTTGGATGGTAAAATACGTGGATGACTGTAAACTAGGAGGCACTGTAACTGATCAAGCTTCTGTGCAGAATTTCCAAGAAAATCTCGCGCATATTTAGAATCATGGTCCATTAAAAACAATTATTTAATGTACAAAAATGTAAAGTGATGCATCTTGGTAAGAGAAACAAATGTTTTTCTTACAATTTTAACAACACAATATTACAGACGACTGATAATGAAAAAGATTTTGGGGTCACCTTTTCTAATGATTTCTCCTTTGAAATGCATACTACTAATATAGTTAAGAAGAGCAATCAGACTTTGGGCTGCATTTTAAAAAGTAGAAGTGAAAAGGTAATCCTCTTTTTTCAAGTTTGGTTAGGTCACATCTTGAGTATTGTTCATCAGTATGTGGCCCATCTTAGGTCAGAAGCAATAAATTAATAGAAGGTGTGCAACGCAGAGTTACTAAGAAAATTAAAGAAGTCAAGGGGCAAAATTATGGTTGTAGATTGCATAATCTGGGGCTTTTTTTCTATGCAGTATAGGAAACTGAGGGGGTCTGATTTTAGTTTATAATGCCTGTAATAATAATAGGACATTTGAAACTATAGGATTATGTTCAAATCCATCTACAAGGTCTCATAAAAAAAATAAGCAGAACTCAAAACAGGACAAATAAAAGATGTCAGTGGTTTACTCAAAGGGTCATATTAACATGGAATGCATTAATTATTTAGTTTTTCTTGACCGGGTAAGTACACTAGACAAATCCTGCCTATTTTCAGGCACAACCCAGTGGAGGGGGATACAGATGAATGCCAACTAACTTTGAACCACATTAAGCTATTGGTGGTATTTTTAGTGCATGAGGGAAATTTGGCCAGGACACCAGGGAAATTCCCCTACTCTTTTTGAGAAGTGCCATGGGATCTCTAACATCCACCTGAACTACCACCAATCCAAGCAGATGGGACCTCGGTTTTTTAACATCTCATCTGAAAGACGGCACCTCAGAAGAGCAGCACCCCTCTCATGCTGCACTACAGTGTCAGTACTAGGAGGGATATTAACCCAAGTGCCAGATGTGGGAACTGAACCCACAGCCCTCTGAGGATACCCGAGGATATTGTTGAAAGTAATTCTGTAAGTATTTTTAAAAGAAAACTGGATTTATAAATGGGTCAAAGAAAATATCTTTTCCACCAATGAGAGGTGGCAAGCTCATAAAAGGCATCACTGCCTACTGAGCTTGTAAACTACCTATGAGCAAATACAAACATAAACTTGACATTAACAAATAAGGCTGATAAAGAAAAGACAGAATTCCTAGATCTAACACTATTTGTTGATGTTGAGAACAAAGTTCAGTCTGTGGACCACAGGAAAACTACAGCCACCAACAGTATGTTAAGAGCAGACAGCTCACACCCTGGTCATTTGATTAAATCTATCCCTTATGGCCAGTTCATACAAATCAAGCGAAATTGCTCACATGAGGGAAAAATCTGAAGTTCAGTCCAGAGAACTGCACAATAAATTCACTGACAGAGGGTATGACAAGACATTATTGGACATTGCTTTAGAAAAAGCTAGGAAGATTCAAAGGGAAACCTTGCTGGAACCAAACACCAAAGAAATGGAAAAAAATCAACCAGTATGCTTTGTTACCAAGTGTAATAGAGCATCAGGGACAATTGGCAATATTACTAAGACACAGTGGACAATTATAAAGAATGACAATATAATGTCAAAAGAATTAACTGAAACCCCCAGAATAACTTTTTCAAGAGCTGACTACCTCAGAGACCAACTTGTTCACAGTCATTTTACAGAAGAAAAATCAGAGATGCCATACAGACAATGGCTTTCCCTACAGGGATGTATAAATGTGGGAAATGTAACGTCTGTGAAATTTGCTGTCATAGCAAGAGATTCCAACTGGAAGGCTATGAGAATATAGTAGAGATCAGGAGCTTTGCAAACTGTAACAGTCCATTCGTTGTCTATGGGATCTGGTGTCCATGCCAATTGTTATATGTAGAATGCACAATCAGACCCATAAGGCAATGTATACAAGAACATATTAGGAATATTAAAGAGGGTCTATTTTCCAAACGCTTAAGGAGACATTACCTGGAAAAACATAATTGTAAACCAGAGGGGACTAACTTTATGGTGCTGGGATTTATACCCCGATCACCCGGGGGGAGACAGAATAAACTGCTGGAACAGGAAAGCTACTGGATCTATCAATTAGGAAGTCTACAACCTAAAGGATTAAACACTGAACTTGACTTCAAACCATTTCTCAAAAAGAAGAAAATAAATATCTTGAGCTTCAGAGTTAATAAAACTAATATGTAAAATTGAGAACTGCTTGAAAGGCCTATAAACATTGACCTGGCTAATGTTCTTCTCTCTTTTCCACTCTATTTTTTGTTTGCAGCATCAGCTTCACTGGAAAGTGGTAATATTGAATATTGTGGATCCCTTAATTTAAGGTGCACCATGAAAAAATTGGGGGAAGGGAACATTTTTTAACCAGGAAAGGCACACTAAGCCAAAGCCTGTTTCCAGGTGTGACCTGGGAGAACAAGGAAGTTAAGTGACTTGCTCAGTGTTGCACAGTATTCAAGTGTGGGGGCCATGGGATTCAAACCTAGGTCTCCAGGTTTGCAGCTTAGCGCCCCAAACCACAGTGCTATACAGCCTCCTTAATGTGTGATCACAGCTCCACGCTACATCTAAAAAATTACAATTCACCTCTATTAAAGTGAATATTAGAAAAGTAAGAAAAAATAATACAATGGATCTGTTGAAATTTTGAATGAATTAATTCACTAAACTGTTTCTTTGTCCTTTTTGATAAAAATAGGATAACAATTTAAAAATATTTCACAAGTATTTATAAGATAATGTTTAAATAGACATTTGTAAAATTTTTTATTTTCATGTTTGAATCCCACCACCAGCCACTTATAAATTTGGGCAAATTTGTATATAATTAAATAAAGAAACACTTGATAACAGTGAAGAGCTTACAAAATTGTATAAAATGTGAGACTGTGTTACAAGAAATTTAGCCCCCTCAGGAAGACATTGGTCGAATCGTAAGGGTTTCTTGTGGTGTTGCCAGTTCAAACTTGTCCAGAATTAGCTTGGAATAACACTTTTAAGATTCATATCTTGAATGAGACTTTGACTCCTTTACTGTAGAGGTGCCAGAGAGTGCTGAACATGCTTGCTTATTTCAAGTTTAAGCTAATGAATACCATAACTAAGGAAAGTCTAGTGGCTTCCTTAGAGGACAGTGAGCTGTAGGACAATAAACAGCACAGGTCTGCATCAGGAAGGTCATACAAGACCAACCTGAAATTGTTTAAAGGGCAAGTAATAGAACTGTTCTATTTCAGCTTCGGAAGGGTGCTACAACCAAAGGCTGCTGGAAAAACTGGAGGATTTAGGAGTAGAGAAGGGTTTAGTCAGGGGGGTGGAGAAAAACAGGTTACTCACCTGTAACAGTAGTTCTAGGAGTGGTATATCTTGCTCATCCACACTTGTTGGCATGTCCCTTTCTCCTTTAGTTCTTGCTGGAAGGTCTTCAAGCTGGCTCCTCCCACCCTTTCGGGTGGTATAACCTTAGCTTTCCTCATGACGCCAGGTTGTGGCAGTAGCTGGGGTGGTTGAGTGGGGTCAGTGTGATAAACACTATACCACTCCAGAGCTACTGTTACAGGTGAGTAAATACAGGTTACTCACCTGTAACAGGAGTTCTAGGAGTGGTATATGTTGTTCATCCACACTTGCTGGCCGGTTCCTTGCCACTTTAAATCTTGCCAGAAGGTCTTCAAGCTGGCTCCTCCCACCCACCTGGGTGGTAAAACTCTCGGCTCTGCCCCATGATGCCAGATCTAGCCCGCTGGAACCAGGTTAGGTGTCGAAGCTGGGGAGGTCGGGTGGGCTGTACGGATGAACAATGTATACCACTCCTAGAACTCCTGTTACAGGTGAGTAACCTGTATTTCTAGGGACGTGGATATGTTGTTCAATCCACACTTACTGGCAGACTCCTAGCAGTTCTCTGGGAGGAGGGAGGCAAGGCGCGCACCCCGTACTTGGGAAATAAGGACTGGAGAACCGAGGTCCCAAAACCAGCATCCCGGTGTGACTCAAGGTCGATGTGGTAAGTGGGTAATGAAGGTGTGTGCTTTCAGGTAGCAGCCCTGCAGATTTCCTGGATAGGGACATCCCTGGAAGCAGCAATATGGCGGGTAGAATGAGCTCTTATCCCTTTGGGAGGCTCCATGCCCGCCAACCTATAGCAGAAATCTATGCAGGAGGTGACCCACCTGCCTATCGTCCACTTGGCTGAAGGTCTGCCAGGTGTGGCTTCATCATAGGTGACAAACAGCTGGTGAACCTCTCCCCCGAACTTCAGCCGTCCACTCCTTGTAATAAGAGAGTGCTCTTCTAGGGTCCAAAGTATGGAGCCTATATTCAGCCTCTGAGGTGTGAGTGGGGTAGAATACCAGCAGTGTCAGCACCTGGTTAAGGTGAAACTCCGACACCACCTTCGGAAGGAATTTCGGGTGGGGGCGCAGGACAACCTTGTCCCTGTGGAAGACCAGATAAGGAGACTCGATGTAAAGCACCTGGAGCTCTTCCATCCTTCTGGTTTATGTGATAGCTACCAAGAAGGTGGTCTTCCACAACAGGTGAGAGATATCACACCTGTGCATCAGTTCGAATGACTTGCCCATGAGCTTAGCCAGCACCAGCAGTAGATCCCATGGAGGTGAAGGTTCTCGCACCAGAGGGGATATGTGATCAAGGCCTTTGAAAAAGTGCCCAACCACCTTTTCCTGCGCCACCGACTGCTTTCCGGCCCATGCCCGGTAAGCAGAGATGCTTGCCAGGCGAACCTTAAGGATCGTTGACTGAAGCCCTAGCTGAGAAAGGGACCATAGGTAGTCCAGAATGCTGGCCAATGAACAGGAGGAAGGGTCCAACCCCTTATCCTGACACCGAATGGCGAATCTCTTCCATTTGAAGGCACAGCATTTTCTGGTCGACTCCTTACGGGATGCCTCAACAATGTTGAGGACCTCGTCGGAAACACCCAAGGCCTGGAACTCTAGCCGCTCAGGAACCAGGCCGTCAAGTGCAGGGACTGAAGGTCCAAGTGGAGTACCTTCCCCTTGTTGAATGAGATGAGGTCCGGGTGGGCTGGAAGCCGCCTCGGGAGCCTGGAGCTGAGGCTGAGGAGATCTGGATACCAGAACTGACGGGCCAGTCTGGGGCTACCAGAATCACCTGCGCCTTGTCCCTCTTCACCTTGAGAAGCACCTTGTGGATCAAGGGAAATGGGGGAAAGGCTTAGAAGAGGCCTGGGGTCCACAGCCTCGAGAAGGCATCCCCCTGCAGCGAGCCCTGCTGAGAGGGGCAATACATGAAACAGCCTCAGCTTCGCATTCTCCCTGGAGGCAAACAGGTCCACCTGAGGTGTGCCCCAGTGGGAGAACAGATCGTGTACTACCTCCGGCAGGAGAGACCACTCATGAGATGCAGCACCTATCCGGCTTAGGGCATCGGCCAGAGTGTTGGAGGCTCCCGCCACATGAATGGCTAGGAAATCCACCTCCAGTCTGCCCATGAGAGACCAAGTGTGGAGAGCTTCCTTGCACAGAGGCAAGGAGCGTGTCCCGCCCTGGCGGTTTAGGTAGTACATGGTCGTGGTGATGTCCATCTGGACCTGGACCACTTGACTCCGTACAAATGGAGTGAAGGCAGTGAGGGCTAGTCGGACCGCTTGAAGCTCCAGCAGGTTGATGTGGCATCGAGACTCCTGAGGGGACCAGAGGCCATGCGCTCTGAGTTCCCCCAGATGGGCACCCCAACCCATCAGAAAGGCCTCGGTAGTTAAGAGTGACCATCGGCTCTGGGCGGACAAACTGGATACCCCCCTGCAGATGAGCCAGAACGATCCACCACTGGAGAGCGTTCCCCATCTCCTGGGTCACTATCACTGGCTGGTCCAGAGGACTGGAGCGCTGTGACCATTGGCGGGCCAGTCCCACTGCAGGTGACACATGTGCCAGCGGGCCCAATGGACTACGCTGGTGCAGGCTGCCAAGAGGCCCAGGAGGTACAGAAAGTCCCGGGCAGGGTGCAACTGCCCAACCAGAAATGATTGGACAAAGGAAGAAAGAACCTTGGCCCTGTCCGCCGGGAGCCATGCTCTGGCTCGAAGAGAGTCGAGCTCTGCCCCAATGAAATGAATCACCTGCGTTGGCATGAGTTCCAATTTGGCCTTGCTGATGAGGCCAATCTGAAAGCAGACCTGAGGCCAGATCCCTGGGACCGGTCCACTCTACGGCTTGGAGGAGGCTGCAATCAGCCAGTCGTCCAGGTAAGGGTACACCCGGAACCCTTTGGCACTGCAGGAATGCTATCACCACTGCCATGCATTTGGTGAAGACCCTGGGAGCTGGAGAGAGGCTGAAGGGCATGGCCCGGAACTGGAAAAGGGATCCCTCCGCTCTGATGCGGAGGAATCGCTGGTGGGATGGATGGATTGGGACATGAAAGAACACGTCCTGAAGGTCCGGAGAACAGAACCACATGCCTCATTCCAAGGATGGGATGATCTGAGCCAGTGACCATCGTAAAGGTTCGAGACCTTAGGAACTTGCTCAGGTCATGTAGGTCTAGAATGGGGCACCAGCCCCCGTACGTTTTGGGACCAGGAAGTACCTGGACACAAACCCTGGGTCTGATGGAGGATCCGCCACCTCCCTGATCACCTCCTTCTGGAAGAGCAGGGCAAGAGATGCTGCGGACCCTGTAGCCCCCCCGTGGGGCGACAGCTCCAAAGGATGGGGACTGCTCGAATTCCAGCAGCAGACCATTTCCTACCAGTACCCAGTGGTCCGTGGTGATATCGGACTAGGCGGAAAGAAAGTTGCGGAGCTGTCCCCCCCCCCGGGGAACCTGGGGAGGAGTGACGAGGTTGGGGTGACACCCCCAACCCATCACTGGGCAGGCTTGGAGGAAGGACTGGCCGAGGAGCCTCCTGGACCTTTCCCTCCCGGCTTCCTGTTGGAGACAGCAGCAGGCTTGGCTTTGGGGTGCCAAGTGCGAGCCTGCTGGCCCTGATGCTGGTGTTGCTGGGCCAGACGTGCCGCAGGGGCTGAAGGACGAAAGAGCTTACACTGCTGCTGGTGGCCTTTGTCCTTCTGGGCAGACGTGACTGAGTCCAAGGTGGCATCGGACTTCTCGATCTGCTGAAGATGCCCCCAACCCCGGGACCGAACAAGTCGGTACCCAAGAAGGGAACGTCTGCCAGCTTGTGCTGGATATCTGCTGTGAAGGTGGAGATCCACAGCCAAGCTCTGTGGTGCATGGCCACTGTGGCCACTACTGACCGGGCACACGAGTCAGCGATGTCCAGGGAAGTCTGGAGCTGCTCTTTGGCCACCGCCCTTCCCTGATCCCGCACCTGCTAGACCGTAGTTTGGAGGTCAGCTGGGAGATGAGGAATCACCTCATCCAGGGAGCCCAAAAGGGCGTGTGAAAAGTGTGCCATCAGGACGGCCGAGCTGACCTGACAAAGGCCTAGGGAGGAAGCAGCATAAACTTTCCGCCCAGAGTAGTCCAACTTCTTGGACTCCTTGTCGGAAAGCTTGTCCACGTCCCAAGCATTCCCGGAATGCCGGAAAACGCTATCGGTCATGAGCCCCTCTGCAGAGGGGTGCTCCGAGAAACCGGAGAGTGAAACGTTGGGAACAGCATACTTCCGAGCCATCCTGGCCGAAGGTGCTGGACAAGAAGCTGGCCGCTGCCATAGCTCAGGGCCAGGCCAACAATGGCTTCGGCCACCAGGAAGGCCTCCGTGGGGAAATCCCCTCGGTCCAGTATCTCCGTGAGGGGATACTTGGTCTGTTTTGAAACAGGTTCGAGCTTCATCCCAGTGGACTCTGAGATGAGCCGAAGCATTCCCAGAAACTAGGATGGGCTCTCATCCACCGACTGACCCCCAGTGGACTCCAAGTCAAGCAGCCTGAAGAACAGGGAGAAGTCGTCATCAGACTCCGAGTCTGCGAACAGCTGCCGAGCACCTGAGCCACCCTCCACCTGCCGGAGTTAAATCGGGAGTAAGGGTGACCGACAACCTATGGGGCAAACCCTGACCCGACTGAGAATCCTTGGTCGGGGCCCCAGTCTTCAGTTGTGGAGGCGGAGGTTCCACTACAATAGGTGGCACAGCCAGTTTCAGCCAAACAACTGGTGCCGGCTTTGACTCCTCGACGACTACGAGGGGTTGTTTCGGCTGCTCCGGTGACAGCCACTTAATACCCGGAGAAGACGACAGAGTCGGCTTATTTCTGGTCAAAAGGAGCTGCTGCCATTAGCTCCTCGTAGCACTGACGCAATTTGCGCCGGAGCCTATCCTCCGAAGAGGACGAAGATGAGGATGAGCGGTGCCACCGCTTTCCATGGTACTGAGACCGCTGATGTTGGGATCGGCTGAACCGGGAAGAGGTCTGAGACCGAGACCTTCGGTGTTTCTGAGGGTGGGTCTGAGAGGGGGCAGGAGAAACCCGCTCTTCCCTCGGTTCAGGGACCTGAATCGGGGACTCCGGCACAGGAGGCACAGGCAAGTCCTCTGTTTCCATTGGGGAACTGGTGAAGGGTTGTTGGCTTCTTGGTGCACAGTTTCACTGCATGTTCGAGAAAATCTCGACTGCATCAACGGGTGTCTCGCCGCTGACCTGACAGGGACATCAGAAGCCAGCGGCCTTAGCCGCAACCTTGACCCAAGTGGAGTGTCGACTCTCTGAAGAATGGGACCTCTCCCGCTCCCACGAACGTCAATGGTGGGACTTACCTTTGGGGTTCTTCTTTTTGGACCTAGAGGAATGTCCCAAAGGGCCTTCTCCCTTGGTGGAGAGGGACTGGCAAAGCTCCTTGAAAGAAGCTGTGTAGGAGGATTCCAAGGAGAGCGGGATAAATGCCACGACCTAGGATGATGATGATGTGGCCTGGGCCACCTCTTCCTCGAGGGCGATCATCTGCTCCAGCTGTTCAGCCGAGCCCGCAGCCGTGGACACCGCCCAATGGGCTTCCTTAGACTTAACCGGAGGATAACGTTTTTTGGCTCGCCCCAACAGTAATCGGGCAGCGCGGTCCTCCAAGACCGAAGCCAAAAAGAATTTGCACAACTCACAAGCCTGTGAGTCATGGCCGAGTCCAGGGCAATAAACGCACGTGGCGTGCAGATCGGTCCGGGACATCTTCTGCCCACAGGGGAACCAACGAAATCCAGGAGTTGATTTGTCCATCGCAGCCGCGAGGGAAGATAAAGGCTGAAGTCTTGTAAATTTTAAAATAAGTTTTGGATTAACCGAAGAGTTTAGATCCCGGCCTAAAACGCAGAGCGCAAAGGAGGGAACCTGAGATTCCATGCGGTAAGGAAGATCTGGCGTCATGGGGTGGAGCCAGCTTGAAGACCTTCCGGCAAGATTTAAAGCAGCAAGGAACCTGCCAGTAAGTATGGATTGAACAACATATCCACGTCCCTAGAACCTGTTTTTCTAGGGATGTGGATATGTTGGTCTTATCCACACTTGTTGGAAGACTCCTAGCAGTTCTCCGAGAGGAGAAAGGCAAGGTGTACACCCCCCCACTTAGGAAACAAAGACTGGAGAACTGAGGCCCCAAAACCAGCATCCCAGCATGATTCTAGGTCGATGTGGTAATGGGTGATGAAGGTGTTTGCTGTCTTCCAGGTAGCAGCCCTGCAGACTTCCTGGATAGGGAGTATGGCAGATAGCAAGAGCTCTTATCCCTCTGGGAGGCTCCTTGCCTGCTAATCTATAGCAGAGAACAATGCATGACGTAATCCATCTCCCAATCATCTGCTTTGCTGCAGGCCTGCCAGGCGCAGCTTCAGCGTAGGTGACAAACAGCTGGCGAACCTCTCCCCGAACTTCCACCATCCTCTCCTTATAGTAGGAGACAGCACGTCTCAGGTCCAGAGTATCAAGCCTGTACTCGGCATCCAAGGTGTAGTTCGGGTAGAACACAGGCAGAGTCAACACCTGATTAAGGTGAAACTCTGACACCACCTTCAGGAAGAATTTTGGGTGGGGATGCAGGACAACCTTGTCCCTGTGGAAGACCAGATAAGGAGACTCCACCGAGAGTGCCTGGAGCTCCCTAGTACTTCTAGCAGATGTGAGAGCCACTGGGAAGGCTGTCTTCCAGTTCAAATGGCTTGCCCATGAGCTTTACCAAGACCAGCAGTAAATCCCATGGAGGTGGAGGTTCATGCACTGGAGGGGATATGTGATTGAGGCCTTTGAAAAAGTGCCAGACCACCTTCTCCTGTGCCACCATCTGCTGACTGGCCCCGTCCCGGTAAGCAGAGATGGCTGCCAGGTGCACCTTAAGGGTCGAAGACCCCCTTTGGACAGAGACCAAAGGTAGTCTAGGATGCTAGCCACTAGACAGGACAGAGGGCCCAAGCCCTTACCCTGACACCAAATAGAAAATCTCTTCCATTTGAAGGCACAGCACCACCTCGTCGACTCCTTCCTGGATGCTTCCACTACAGTGAGCACATCCTCAGAGAGACCCAAAGCCTGGAACTCTAGCTGCTCAGGAACCAGGCTGTCAGATGCAAGGACTGAAGGTCCGGATGGAATACCTTCCCCTGATTGAGATCAGGTCCGGGCGTGCTGGAAGATGCCTCAGGAGCCTGCTGCTGAGACTGAGGAGATCTGTATACTGGAACTGGTGGGGCCAGTCTGGGGCTTCCAGGATCACCAGTGCCTTGTCCCTCCTCACCCTGAGGAGCACCCTGTGGATCGAGAGAAATGGAGAGAAGGCATAGAAGAGGCCCGGGGTCCATGGCCTCAAGAAGGCATCCCCCTGCAGCGATCCCCACTGAGGAGGCAGACATGAAACAGCCTCAGCTGGGTGTTTTCCCTGGAGGCAAACAAGTCCACCATCAGTTTGCCCCGGTGGGAGAACAGGCTCTGGATGGAGAGACCACTCGTGGGATATCTTGCCTATGTGGCTGAGAGCATCCGCCAGTTGATTTGAGGCTCCTGCCACATGGATGGCTAGAAGATCTGCTTCCAGTCAGCTCACAAGTGTCCAGATGCAGTGCGCTTCCCGGCACAACAGCCGGCAGTGCGAGCTGCCCTTCTTGTTGAGGTAATACATGGTCGTGGTATTGTCTGTCTGGACTTGAACCACTTGACCCCGACGCTGCTGACCAAATTCTGACAGTGCCAGTCTGACCACTCTGAGCTCCAACAGGTTGATATGGTATCGGGATTACTCGGGGGTCCGGAACCCGTGGGCCCTGTTGTTCCCCATGTGGGCTCCCCAGCCCGTGACAGTGGCACTGGTCATGAGGACGACCATCGACTCGGGGAGGACAAACGGGATTCCTTCCTGCAACCGGGCTAGGACGGTCCACCACTGAAGAGAGTCCCACATCTTCTGGGTCACAGTGATCAGCTGGTCGAAATGACATAGATGCCGAGTCCACTAGGCGGCCAGCTCCCACTGAAGGGGCGCATATATTGCAGACTGCCTTAATAAAACCTTCACGGACTTAAGTGCAGTTCTCCCTGACAATTTTTTTGACCCAGTTTCCACGCCCACCTACACTCACACTTCCAGGCCGCAATTCCATTTCCGGATGATCTCACCCCAGGATGCCAAACCTTTTCTTCTAGAGTCCCTCGTCTCTCATAACCCAAGTAATGACCCTCTTGACTCCAGGATGCTCCGCCTGGCTGGATGTCATGCTTATCCCCTCACGCGCATCATAAATAAACCTTGGCTTAGGCAATTTCCAGATGCTTGAAGCAGGTTGAAGTAACTCATCCATAAGTCTGGGGACCGATACCACCAAATAACTACAGGCCCATCTCCATCCTCCCCTCCAAAGCTTTAGAAAAATAGTAACCTCATAGCTCACAGAATACCTAGCTAAATACGACCTTCTATGTCCTGAGCAACATGGGTTTCCCCTGGCCACAGCACGCCCACCGCCCTCCTGAATTCTCCCACCACATACACTCTGCGCTTGACAAGGGTCAACTTGCAGGGCAGTTTTCATGGACTATCCAAGGCATTTGACACTGTGTGCCACCCCTTGCTGTTAAACTCCCTAAACCAACTGGGATTCTCTTCCGCCCCTGAACTGGTTCTCAAGCTACCTGCACAACAGGTCCCAAAAGGTTAAGCTAAATGGGACCCTCTCCTCCAACCTACCAGTACTCTGGGTCCCGCAAGGCTCCATCCTTGGACCCACCCTCTTCAGTCTATTCCTAACACCTCCCAAGCTCCTGCTCCAACAAAATACTGCTCTATGCTGATGATGCAGTAATCCTAGCATCGCACTCTGACCCACTCCTACCCAAGGCACGCTGCAGCCGCCTCCAAGCCTAAAATGGTTCAGTAACCATCGACTAGTCCTGAACCTGAAAAAAACAAAGTCCATGCTGTTCTCACATCGGCAAAACAGCGCCAAGGACACTCCCCTTCACATCACCACCAGCATGCTCCTCACACTAGAACAGGTAACAACATATAAGTACCTGGGCATCACTTTTGACTCCGGCCTTACTTTCCACGCCCACCTAAAAGCCCTGTCATCAGCCATGAACTCCAGGATCGGGCTCCTCTACCGCCATAAAGATTGCCTCCCAGAATCTGCCTTAAAACTAGCCATTACCTCATCTGTGTTGTCACTGGCCGACTACGGACTTCCAATTTACGCAGTGGCTGACCCCTCCTCCTTAACAAAAGTCCAGACCTCTATTAACAAAGCCTGCAGGCTCCTCACCGTGCCCACAGCAGAACCCACACCTGCCTGCTATACTCCGCTCTAACATACTCACTCTTGAGGAAAGACTGAAATATCACACCTGCCTACTGGCCAAAAATCCATATCAGGGCTTTGCCCACCAGGGGTCTCCTCATCCCTGCAGCTGGCTGTCCGGCCCTTACCAAACCGTAACTCCACTGCAGCCACCTTCATAGTTCCCAGGGCAAGGACCTCTCGCTGCCAAAGATCCTTTTATCATAAAGCTCCGGCCTGGTTTAACTCCATTCCTGAGGCTATCACTAAGATCCCTGGGATTGGCCGGTTCAAAATTGCCCTCCGCCAACACATTATTGACAGCTGATGTTGTAATTGCCTGTAGTGGACCAAAACCCTGTCTCGCTTAGCTCTATGCACTTTGGGTCCCATAGACGCCTGGATGCTGGTACAATTGAACAGACCGTAACAATGATGCTATACACCGATGTGTATGATATACCGATGTGTATGATGTTATACAATGATGCGTGTAACCCAACATATGCTTGTACCTGTATAATTGTTGCCTGCAACTCTACGGTGTATTTATGTATCTCACCTGTATGTAACCTCTGTCTTATACCTCACTTAATTGTTGTCTCCCCCCTCCAATGACGAGGTACCTTTGTAAACGAGTCCCTGACTCAAAGGTTGTAAAACTGATTATTTCAATAAATAAAAAAAAAATAAATAAAAATAAAATAAATATGCCATAGGGCCCAACAGACCACGGTGGTGCAGGACACCATGTAACCCAGAAGGTGCAGAAAGTCCCGGGTAGGGCCCAAGTGCCCAACCAGAAATGATTGGGCAAAGGAGGAGAGGACCTCAGTACTGTCCGCCAGAAGCCGTGCTCTGGCTTGGCAAGAGTCAAGCTCTGCCCCGATGAAGCATATCACCTGAGATGGCACGGGCTCAGACTTTGGCCTTGTTGATCAGGAGGCCAAGTTGAGAGCAGGGCTGGAGGGCCAGGTACCTGGACCTCTCCACCTCTTGCTGGGTGGAATCTGCCAAGAGCCAATCGTCCAGGTAAGAGTGCACTCTGACCCCTTGACACCTGAGATGGGCTGCCACCACTGCCATGCATTTGGTGAAAACCCGTGGGTCCGAAGTCAGGCTAAATGGCATGGCTCATAACTCGTATAGGGTTCCCTCTGCTCTGAAGCGGAGGAACTGTTGGTGGGACAGACAGATTGGGATGTGAAAGAACAAGTCCTGGAGATCCACAGAGCAGAATCGCATGTTTTGCTTTAGGAATGGTATGGTCTGGGACAGAGTTACCATCCTGAAGGTGCATGGCCTGAGATGCTGATTCAGGTCGCGCAGATCTAGAATGGGGTACCAGCCCCCCTCCATCTGCTTCGGGACCAGAAAGTACCTGGAAACGAACCCCGGGTTGACTGGAGGATCTTCCACTCGAACCACTGCCTCCTTGAGGAGGAGCTGGGCTATGTCCTCTCTCAGAGCCAACCGAGTGTGTACTGATACTCTCTCCTCCTGTGGGGTGCGGGCTCAGCAAGGAGGATACTGCTCAAATTCTAGAGGCAGACCCTGGCCGACCACTTCTAAGACCCACCTGTCCATGGTAACAGTGGACCACGTGGAAAGAAAGTGGTGGAGCCGACTCATACGGGAGGACCCAGAGCTGGCATGATGGGGATAAGGGTGGCAACCCCTATCCCGTCACTTAGCAGACTTGGAGGAAGAGGGTCCAGTGCCTGAACCCTGACCTCCTTGTCTCGCGGCTGCCGGAGGCCCGACGTAGCCAAGGATGCCGAGCATGTGCCTGCTGTTGCTGCCCACCATGAAAGGAGGGCTGCTGGGCCGCAGGAGCAGGGTGCCAAGAATGCTTTTTCTTCTGCTGCTTCTTGGCACCAGGAGCACTTTGAGCAGAAGTGGTTGAGTCCAAGGTGGCATTGGACTGCTCGATTCGCTGAAGGTAACCATCCACACCTGGGCCGAAGAGATCGGTACCCAGGAAAAGAACATCAGTGAGTCTGTGCTTGGTATCTGCTGTAAAGGTGGAAAGTCTCAGCCAAGCCCTGTGGCTTGAGGCAACCACGGCTACCACTGATAGGGCTCAAGAGTCCCCAAGGTCCAAGGCCATCTGCAGCTGCTGCTTGGCAATGGCACGGCCCTGGTCCCGGATCCGCTGGACCATAGTCTGAAGGTCCGTGGGACAACTTCATCTAAGGACTCCAGGAGGGCATGGGAGAAGTGCTCCATGATGACAGCTGAGCTTGCCTGATGGAAAGCCTAGAGAGGAGGCTGCATAGATATGTCTGGCAGAGTGGTCCAGTTTTTTGGACTCCCTTGTCTGGAGGTCTGTGTCAGCAGAGCTGCTTGTGCGTCTGAACACAGAAGCAGTCACTAACCCCTCAGCCGAGGGATGTTCCGTGAACCCCAAGAGGGACCCGATGGGCACCGCACACTTGTGGGACATCCGGGCAGCTGGTGCTGGGCAGGATGCTGCCAGAGATCCAAGGCCTGGCCAACAATGGTCTCGGCCACTGGAAAGGCCTCCGTAGGGGTATCCCCTCTTTTAAGAATATCTGTAACAGGGTACTCCGCCTGTTTCTGGACAGGTTCCAGAGGCATCCCTGTGGATTCTGAGATAAGGCGGAGAATCCCTTGAAAAGACTAAGGGACCCTCCTGTCGACAGACTACCAACCAACTCATCATCCAGCGGGTGAGAGTGAAGGCCAGTGTCGTCAGAATCCAAGGTATCCGGATAAATCGGTCGCCCACCAAGATCCCCCCTGAATGCGCCTGAGACAGTCAGGCATAAGGGTGACCGATAATCTGCGAGGAAGACCTGGGATTGTTCAGGAATCCTTCGTAGGAGCCCCTCCTGAGGGCTGTTTTGGCGGTGGCTCCACCACTATCGGTGGAAAGACCAGTTTTGGCCAAACTGGGGCAGATTTCACTGGCTCCGTGTTAGGGAGAACCGATTTTATCAGTTCGAAGGGAGTTGGCTTCGGCCAGTAGAACCGGTGATTTTCCCAGATCTGGGACTGGTCTCATCGGGGATAAACAAGACCGGAGTCTTGTTAAGAGAGTTGTCAACCTCCTTAGCTGACAACCCATCGACAGAGTCAAGAGTTAACTCAACCACATCTTCGGGACTTTGGACGGCTGGCCAGATGGTGGGACTGAAAAGCCGGCAGCTGAAGCCACAGTCTCAACTGAGGTGGAGACTGAAGATTCCTGGGACCGAGATCGCTCTCGATCCCAAGAACATCTTCGCCAAGATGAAAAATTTCTCGGTTCCTTGTCCTTTTTACGGGACTGGGAGGTATGTGAGCTCGAAGGTCCCTCGCCCTTAGTGGGGGGGGGGGTGAAAGGCACATCTCCCAAAAGGAACCCAAGAATGTGGAGTCCAGGTTGAGTGGAACGAAAATCAACCAAGAACGCTCCGCGGTACGCACTGCCTCTTCCTCGAAGACCTGCATCTGTTCTAACTGTTTGCCAGACCCCGCAGCCATGGAGACAGCCCACCGGGTCTCTTTGGATTTCACTGGTGTATTCCGTTTCTCGGGCCTGCCCAGCTTCAAGCGTGCAAGACGATCGACGAGGACGTTCGGCTGGAATGTGAGGCAAAACTCGCAAGCCTGGGTGTCATGGCCAACACACCCAAGCAGTAGATGCACGTGGAGTGTGCGTCTGTGCATGACGTTTTCTGTCCGCACGGGCACCAATGAAAATGGGGGGGAAGATTTTTCTTTCATTATCGAGAGGCAAAATCTACAATCACTAGCTTGGACAAGCGTAATCTTCAGTGGATCTGAAGGATTTACAGCCAGGGCCTACAACACAAGGTAACAGAAAGGAGGCTACCTGTATCTTCCAGTGGAAAGGAAGATCTGGCATCATGGGGTGGAGCCAAGGGTTATACCACCTGGGTGGGTGGGAGGAGCCAGCTTGAAGACCTTCCGGCAAGAATTAAAGGGGAAAGGGACATGCCAACAAGTGTGGATAACAGCAACATATCCTCATCCCTAGAAAATAAGATTATGTAGTCACCATAATTTTTGATTTTCTGGGAATACCGTCACCATTGATCAGCACCGATGGGTCTTAGCTGGAAGTGCTAGGACTCTGCAGGAACAGAACTTTTCAGGAGGGCTGATGCAGGGTGACTCGTGGAAGAAGGGTCAACAGACCAGTAACACAGTGTCTTCACAGCCCAAACCAACAAGGGGTGAAGACCAATAAAACATACTGAAATAATCCCGTGGGTGCGTGTGTGAGAGAGAGAGAGAGAGAGAGAGGCATGGGTGAAGATATTCATAGATCAGAATTATAGTGAGTGTGTAATTTTATTGTTTTCTACGAATTTCAGAACTGGACAGGGGAAAGCCTGTGGATGTATTATTTTTGGACTTCAGCAAGGCGTTTGACTCTGTCCCCCACAATGGTCTGGTGGAGAAACTGATGGGGTTGGGAGTAGGCCCTTTGATGGTCAGATGGATTGAAAACTGGCTAGCTGGACGCACCCAGAGAGTAGTGGTGGGGAGCTCTCGAACCCTAGAGAGGTTGGTAGTGGGGTACTGCAGGGCTCAGTCCTGGGTCCGATCCTGTTTAATGCATACATATCGGACATCATGGAGGGTATAGGGTGTGAAATGAGTCTCTTCACTGATGACTCCAAGATGGAAGCAGTAGTTGAGGGAGAAGAGGGGAGGCTGGCCCTGCAAGGGGACCTGGACACCCTGGAAAGCTGGGCTCACACGTGGAAATTAAATTTCAATATCACCAAGTGCAAGGTGTTACATCTTTGACGGGGAAACCCTAAACACAAGTACACCCTGGGAGGGGAGGTGCTGGAGGCCTCAATAGGGGAAAAAGACCTAGGGATCATGGTGGATGCGTGTGTGAATAACTCTGAGCAGTGCAGGAGAGCGGCTAGCAAGGAAAACAGGATGTTGGGATGCATCGTAAGGGGGATCACCTCTAGGAGCAAGGAAGTGATTCTGCCGCTGTACAATGGACTGGTTAGACCACACCTTGAGTACTGTGTACAGTACTGGAGACCACACTTGAAGAGGGATACAGCTCCTGGAGAGGGTACAGAGGAGGGCAACTAAGATGATATGAGGACTAGGGATTTGACGATGAGGACAGACTTGAGGCGCCTGCCTGTTTTCACTGGAGGAGAGGAGAGACAGGGAACATGATTGAGTCTTCAAGCACCTCAAGGAATAAATAGGGTAAACATGGAGGGATCTTTAGACTAAAGCAGGAGGTATCACCAGAGGGCATGGTTTGAAGTTGGAAGGTGGAAGGGTGAGGGGAAGAGGAGGAGGTTTTCACTGAGAGGGTGGTGGACCCTTGAATGCACTGCCTGGCGAGGCTGGTTCAGAGATCCACAGTGGAGGGCTTCAGAGAGGGTGGGACAGACACAGAAAGTGGATGTATCAGATGATGGCCTGTCCCGGGGTTGGGGATGGATGATAGGGGTTTCTGGAACACAAGGGCCGGGAGAGCCTCGGCACCCAACTAGGGATCTGAGGTTCGAGCAGATTCGATAGACCGTAAGGCCTAATCTGCTGGCAAATAGTATGTTAGTATGAATCAGTCTTCACTACTGAGTCACACTGGTGGGTTAGAGTACCAAGGTCAGACAAAATCCCCTGGACTAGGGCGGCATGAGCCAAGGGCTCACTCCAGTCAGAAGTCCATTCAGGACAATCCTGTAAAAGGTGTCATGCTGCCAGGTATGGACATCTAGGGCATAGTGCCTAACAAAAGTGTGCACTGTGCCCTAAAATGCAGCTCCGCACATGTCACGACAGATGCAGAGTGAAATCGCTGCTAGGGGCATGGCAATTGCTCAAGTGGAGTGGACACGTACTGGGCCTTCAAGCTTAACCTGAGCCATGGCATAGCAGTGGTGCAGGTAGGTCACATTCCAGGCAGAAATGCACTTAATTGCAACAGGCTGTCTCTTTCGATTAGTATCTAAGGAGACAAACAGCTATCTGGATTGCCTGAAGTCCTTGGTTCTGTCCTGGTAATCCACAGAATGGAGAGTGCACTCACCTACAATCAGGAAATTTGCAAAGTAGGTAGGCAGCACTAGTGGCTCATTCAGATGGAACTCTGACATCACTTTTGATAAGAACTTAGGGTGCATGCTGAGAAATGAAAATTACATACTCACTGTAATTCTTGATCTAGGAATATCTTCACTATTGATTCACACTAATAGGTTCTGAGCTGGAGGTGCTAGGACTTTTCAGGAGGGCTGGCGCCAAAGCAAGGTGTGTGCATGCACTACACCACAAGGGTGAGCTCCCGGCACAGGCTTACCTCTGCCTCAGTATCTTTATTTTTGTTACCAAGGAGCTGCAGCATAACCTAACACACACTTAACCTAGGGGCATAGGATAGCTCTGGTGATCCATGTAAGAAGGGTCAAAAAAACAGTAACACAGTGTCTTCACAGCCCAAACCAAGTACTAGGGCTGAAGACCAACAAACAGACTAAACGAGTTGGGGGGGGGGGGTTAGGTGTGTGAATCAGTAGTGAAGATATTCCAAGAAGATCAAGAATTACAGTGAGTACCTAATTTTATATCTTTTCACCACTGATTCACACCAGCAGGTCACAATACCAAGCTCAGACAAAAAATCCCCCAGACTAGGGTGGTAGGAGCTGAGGCTCACTCAGGACTGAAGCCTACTTAGGATGGTCCTGCCAAAGGAGGCATGCTACCTGGCATGGACATCCAGGACATATGAAACCGTGCACCATGCTCCAAGTTGCAGATGTGCAAATATCACAGATAAGAACAGATCTTTGCCAGGGACGTGGCAACTGCTCCGGAGTGAGTGGTCAGGAACAACTCCAGGAAATTCCTTACAGTACTTCCCATAATAAAAAGGAATATAGCTGACCGGCCGTTTGGACAGGTACTGTTTACAAACTGGTACACCGTCTTTCCCAGGGGTGAAACAAAAAGCTGCAAAGACTTCCTGCAATCCTTTATACAGTGAAAATAATATCTGGATAGTCTGTGTCCATCTAACGTATGGAACAAAGCTTCCCCCTAGATGGGAATGCTTTGGAAAATAAACTGGTAGGTGGAAGGTTTGATTCAAAGTAAACTCCAACACTACCTTAGGAAGGAATCTAGGGTTGTTCTTTACGGAAATCAAAAAAGAAGGCTTGCACATAAGAGCCTGAAGCTTGGAAATCCTTTGAACATAAGTAATAGCAACTAAAAATAATGCTTTCAAGAACGGAAGTGTAAGCCACAAGTCGCAGTTGACTCAAAAGGAGCCAACCTGACTTTCTCTATGACAAAATTCAGGTC
This sequence comes from Neoceratodus forsteri, assembly GCA_016271365.2. NCBI lineage: Eukaryota > Metazoa > Chordata > Ceratodontiformes > Ceratodontidae > Neoceratodus > Neoceratodus forsteri. The sequence continues at coordinate 684,820,395 of JADMNL010000022.1, read as the reverse complement.
CCAGGCCTGGACTGGATTGTGAATGGGAGACTTCAGGTGCAGAATGCCTCTCAAAAATGTATGGGCCACCTCTAGCTGTGCCACTGTACGGCAATCAATAAGCACATGGAAGGCTAAAACAGCAGACAAGTGCACTTTGATAGAATAATGGAGTCCTGAATCTGATAAGGACAATAAATACTCTAGAACCTGATTCACTGGGCAAGTGAAGGGATCCAAGTGATGTTAAGTGGCTCGCAAGGCAAAACGTTTCCACTTCATGGAGTAAGTGGCCCTGGTGGAAGGATTTCTGGCAGCCACCAGGACCTCAACCACCTTTGGAGACACTCCAAATCTCACAATGGCTATATCTTAAGGAGCCAGGCATGGAGATGGAGTGATTTGAGGTCCGGGTCCCTGTGGCACCCCCCCACTGGTCACCCTCCCTTCTTTGGAGTTAACTCCGTTTACCACATCCTCTGTCTCCTGTCCCCCAACAAATTTCTCACCCAGTTTACCACCTTAGGAACCACTCCTACCCAATAACATACTGTTACACTCACCTGAGAAACAAATGTGGGCAAATAAGTCAGTGGCACAAAAAGCAAAACATTCTCAAAAGTGGCTATGAGGGTGAAAAGGATGGGGGAGGTGAAACACCATACAGCTATAGCTAGAATCAAACAATTCATATAATACCAACTGACCTGCTGCCCACAGAAGAGAAAAAAAAGAAAGAAGTAAAGGAAGAACAGAGAGTATAGAGGGTAAAAGGAGACAAGTCATTCTGAAGCATACAGACAGGAGATGATGGGAGTGATGCAGCTATACTTTTACAACACAAATAGGGGAACAGAGAGGGAGAACCAGAATAAAGTGGAAATGAGGACAGACAAAAAGTTAGAAATTCTGTCTGCTGTATATTTAAATGCCTCAAAATAAAATCAAATCACTGAAATTCATGACACTGTATCAAAATTGGAGAGGTTGATCTGGTCCGAAGTGTTTGTTTGGCTATTGATGCTACTTTGCTCTACATGCCGATTAGCCATGAACTGAGACTTCCAGCTCTAGCATACTTCTTGACACAAGTTTCTGTTAACTTTCCAACAGTTTTCATTTTAGAAGATGTTAATATTGTTTTGAACTCTTAACTACTTTATTTCTCCCTCCCCACTTTTTCACCCTTATAGTCATTTTTGCCAATTTTTAGCTTTTTGTGCTACTGACCCATTTGTCATCATCTGTTTTTTAGGTGAGTGCAATAATGTTAGTGTTTGATGTGTAGTGCCTATGAATATTTAATTACAAATATCACCATGGGGTGTTCTATATATTTTTGTCATTTTGTATTGGCATGGTCTGGTTGTTATAATAACTTGAGACAGACATCGACATTTTTAAGATATGTAAATTAGAAGTACCATACCTCGAATCATGCTACAGAGGTGAAGCGATGGGGTTTATGTTACTGTTTCTGCTTTATGTGAACCAACTTGCAAAGTAAAACTTTTGGATTGCCACAAACTCTATTTTGTACCTAGAAACATTTAACCACTACAGACTGAAACATTTACCTGAGTCAGTGGTGGAAGGCTCAAACTCGGGTGCAGAATGCATATTCCTGCGCAAAGCCGGGAAAACTATATCCTTCCTCTGTGGAACAAAAGGTGGCCCTAGATCAGAAGAGTCCAGCCTAAAGAAAGATTCTCCATCACTGTCCTCAGAAATAAGGTCGGGATCAGACTCATCCCCCCTCCACATCTGTGAAGGGAGGGACATGGAGGGGTACAGATAACAGGGTCCTCCGATCTAAAACATGGACTTGGTGACACTGGCCTCAAGGGATGAGGGACTGGTGCCAGAGGTGGTGCAGTAACCAGAAAGTACAGTTACGTAAGAACTTACCGTAACAGCAGATCTTCGAGAGAGGCTCTTGCAGTAGGTAATTACATATAGGACTGGCTGACGAGGGCTGGGACCTGAAAAATTTCTAGCTAGCAGTCCCTGGCGGGACCGCCCCCGCCAGGGTGGACCGGGCGCCATGCGACGGTATAAAAGGGGCGGTCCCGTCACCCGCCTTCCAATTCTTTTCCGCCACAGGCCCGGAAGGCCCAGGACGAGAGAGAAGCAGATGTTTCCATTCCTGGAAAAGAAGCTGAAAAAGCCTAGGGGGAAGGAGGGCGGGAAGGTATTACCTACTGCAAGAGCCTCTCTCAAAGATCTACTGTTACGGTAAGTTCTTACGTAACTGTACTATCTTACTTTGAGAGGGCTCTTGCAGTAGGTAATTACATATAGGACTGAATCCCAAGCAGTCTGGAACAAATAAGAGGCACCGGGAGGAGGGAACTACTCCAGAAAGAAGCAGTAGCCATGCAAGCCTTAAGACAGGAGGCCTTGCAAAACAGCTAGCCCGAAGCCTGCTCTACGGCGAGAGGCAATGTCCAAACTGTAGTGTTTCGTAAAGGTATGAACCGAAGTCCAGGTGGCGGCAGCACAGATGTCTGCCGCAGACACATTCTTGAAACAAGCTGCAGAGGCCGCTACTCCACGAGTGGAGTGACCTCTGACTTGACCTGGAAGGGTCTTCTTGTACTTGCCATAACAGAAAGTGAAGCAATGAGCCAACCACTTCGATAGGCATTGCTTGGAAACAGCATTGCCTTCCCTTTTGTGAGCAAAAGAGATGAACAACTGATGACCCTTTGTCCTGTTGGTGTAGTATCTCAGAATCCGGTGAACATCCATGGTATGGAGCAAATATTCCCCTTGGTTAGAGTACTGTGTGAAAAAGGCAGGTAACTCTATGGACTGATTTAAGGTAGACTCGGCTACTACTTTAGGTAGAAACTTAGGATTCGTTCGAAGAGCAACTCGTTCTTTGTGAAAAATCAAAGAGGGGATTTTACACATAAGGGCCTGGAGCTCGGAAATTCTTCGAGCAGAAGTAATGGCCACCAAGAAGAGCGTCTTCCACGAAAGAAACTTCAGATCTGCAGTGGCTGCAGGTTTGAAGGGGGGGGAGAGTAAGTTTCTCGAGAACAAAGTTCAAGTCCCAAGGGGGAGCAGGAGTTCGGATAGGGGGCCTCAGATGAAGGACCCCTCTGAGAAAGGTCTTAGAAACCTCCAGTTGGGCAAAGGCTTTATCTGCGAAGGGAGTATGGTAGACTGAGATAGCAGCCATGTGTTCCTTCAAGGAGGAATGACTGAGACCCAGGTCGAAGAGATGACGTAAGTATTCCAGAAGAACAGCCACTGAACAGGAGAAAGGCTCCACGTCCCTGGATGTGGCCCAAATGGAGAATCTCTTCCATTTCATGGCATAAGTGGACCTAGTGGAGGGTTTTCTAGCCTCCACCAAAATCTCCGCCACTTTTGGAGAGACGCCAAAATGGGATTGGGCTAGGTCTCCAGGAGCCATGCATGAAGTTGAAGGGACTTGAGACCTGGATGGACCAGGGTCCCCTGATCCTGGGTCAGCAAACCTCGAGATGAAGAGGAAGAAGAGGAACCTCTGAGAATTGTTGTGGAAGAGAGAACCAGATTTGCCTGGGCCAGAAAGGAGCAATGAGAATCATTCTCGCTCCTTCTGTGGATAGCTTCTGCAAAACTCTTGGGATCAGAGGGATTGGGGGAAAGGCATAGACGAATCTGTCCTTCCAGTCTAGAGACAGAGCGTCTCTCCAGAAAGCACCTTGCTCTGGAGCGAGCGAGCAAAAGCTGGGAAGTTTTGCGTTTAGGGGAGAGGCGAAGAGGTCTACCTTCGGAGTCCCCCAAAGCTGAAAGATATCGTCGAGCACCTTTTGATCCAATTCCCACTCATGTGCCCTGGCAGAGGAGTGGCTTAGTTTGTCTGCCAGGGTGTTGTCGACTCCTGGAACATGGATCGCTGTGAGGTGAAGGTTATGAAGAGTTGCCCAGTCCCAAACCCTCATAGCTTCCCTGCATAGAGGGTAGGAACGAGTTCCTCCCTGCTTGTTGATGTACCACACCACGCATATATTGTCCATCTGGATGGCTAGGTGGCCGGGAAGAAAGTATTGGTGAAGGGCTTGGAGAGCGTATAGCACAGCTCGAAGCTCAAGCACGTTGATGTGGAGAGCTAGTTCCAGTCTGGACCATAAGCCCTGGATCCGATGAGGGCCCAGATGGGCTCCCCAACCTTCGCCTGATGCATCCGTGGTCAGAGTCTGGGAGGCGGAGGATGAAAGAAGGGGACCCCCGAAAAAGGTTCTCTCGAACCATCCACCATTGCAAGTCCCGTGCCATCGGCGAGGAGATCAGAACTAGTTGATCTAGGTCGTCTACAAGTTGATCCCACTGGGAGCGAAGAGTCCATTGAGAGATCTTCATGTGGAGTCGAGCTCGGGGGACCATCGGAATAGCGGCTGCCATGAGCCCCAGAAGACGGAGGACCGACCTCGCCGGAACCCTCCTGCTTTTTGATAGCAGGGAAATCTGGGATTGAAGATAGGCCACCCTGTCCAGAGGCAGGAAGGCCTGTTCACCATCGCATCGAGGATAGCCCCGATGAACTGTAGTCTCTGGGAGGGATCCAGATGGGACTTGGAATGGTTGATGGTAATACTCAGGCCAGTGAAAACCTGCTGGGTGAGGGAGAGAAAATGCAGGAGTTCCTCCCTGGACGAGGCCGCCAGAAGCCAGTCGTCTAAGTAAGGGAACACCTGAACTCCAATTGTACGCAGGTGGGCCGCTACCACAGCCAGGCATTTGGTAAAAACTCGGGGCACCGAGGAAAGACCAAATGGGAGTGCTCTGAACTGGTAGTGGCCACCCTGAAATGCAAAGCGAAGATACTTGCGTTGAGAAAGGCGAATGCGAATGTGCAGATAGGCATCCTGCATATCCAGCGCATAAAGCCATTGACCCGGCCGAAGAAGAGGCAGAAGGCTCTGCAGAGAGAGCATCCTGAACCTTTTGTATTCCACATAAAGGTTCAAGGAGCTGAGATCTAGAATGGGTCTGAGATCTCCAGTCTTCTTTGGGACCAGGAAGAAATGGGAATAGTAACCCGTCCCTCGAAGATGAAGGGGAACAGGTTCTATGGCCTGCTTCGCGAGAAGGGCCGAGATTTCTTCCTGGACCAAGGAAAGATGGTCTCTGGAGTACAACGAACTCGGAGGAGGGTGGCGGGGTGGTTTCTGAAGAAACTGTATGGAGTGCCCCTCTGCTATAAGCTGGAGCACCCAAGAATCCGTGGTTATCCTCTCCCAACCCGGAAGGTGAAGGGAGAATCTCCCTCCTACCGGTTCCTCTGGAGGGTCCAGAGGCGGTGGGAGAGGGAAGGAGTCAGGTGGTGTGGGGCAGCGCCGCAGCTGAGGCAGCTGCTGCTTTTTTGGGCAGAGGGGGCCTGGCAGCTGCAGGGGCCCGACGTTTAGTGGTCCGCCTTCCTTGGGGTTTCGCTGAGGACGCAGTCCGCCTGCAAAGGACGGCGCTGCTGGAGGATGGGGACGGTACATGGAATCCATGGATTTCAGGTCATCTCCTCTTCTTGCAAGTCAGTGATGATGTCTTTGACATCACCCCCGAAAAGTACCAACCCCCTGAAAGGTGCCTCTTGAATGCCGGATTGCACCTCCGAGACCAAACCTGACACGCGGAGCCAGGCATGACGCTGCAGACTTATGGCGAAAGTGGAGCTCCGCCCAGCAGTGTCCACTGCATCGTATGTCGCCCGTAACATGTGGCGACTGGCCGAACGAGCAGAACGGACAAGATCTGCTAGCTCCTGTTTGACTTGGGAGTCAGGTAAGGAGTCTAGTTTAGATTCCACCTGGGTAAGGATGGCCTTCTGGTAATCCCCCATGTGGGCGACATAATTCAGGGCCCGAATTCCCAGTGTGGAAGAGGCGTAAATCTTTCTTCCATACTGGTCCAGGAGGCGAGATTCCTTATCCGGAGGAGACAAGCTCAGATGTTTTGGATGTGCCGACCGGCCATGAGCAGCGCTAATCACGACTGAGTCGGCACGAGGGTGAGAGTCAAGGTAGTCTACACCCTTGGGAGCCTGGTATAGCCTGTCAGACTTCCTGGGAAGTGGGGCTAACGCCGACGGTTGTTTCCAAATCGTGGTAACAAGGTGGACGTGAGGCTCGATCCAGGATGGCACTAAAGTTGGAGCTGTCACAGGCAGGTCCAGATGCTTGGCGAGTTTTAAATGCTGAGGATCTGGTTCCAATAAGCGCCACTGGTGAATTTCCTGGATTTTTCTAAGCAACTCCGTGAAGGATGGATCCTCCGGAGACTTTGGAGGGGTCCTCGGCCAGGGCTTAGACGGAGAGCGGGGCTCGTCGTCTCTCTCGGAACATCCGTCAGAAGAATCCAAGGAATCTGAGAGGGAAGAAGAAGCAGAAGAAGAGTAAGACTCCCTCACACGACTAGGGGGAGGAACGGGCTCCTTGGGTGGTACCCGTGAATGCGTATCCTGCCCCTCTCTGGATCCAGATGGAAGAGCCCTGGAGTCTGGAGGTGGTGAGGGAGTGTGCCGCCTTGGACGTACGGGAGCTGGCGGCAGCACCATCGTCGTAAGGTGGCTCTCTACCTCCTTGGTGAGCTGAGCCTTGGCCTCAGCCCACCAAGAGGCCAGAGTCTCCTGTAGATCCACCGGCGGCTGGGGGGGGTGGTGGTGGAGGAGGAGGGGAAAAAGAGTACGGGTTGTACCGGTAAGGCGAGTATCCGTAACCCGGCTGCGGGAAGCCTGGCGTCGGGTACTGCGGCATCGGAGGAACTGGCATCGGGTACTGTGGCGCTGGATACTGCGGTCCCGGGTACGACGGAGTTGGATAAGATGGTGGGTACCCAGGAGCCAGGGGAGCTGCCGAAGCAGACGGCCCAGTCGGCGGCCCCATGGGTGGATCCACATTAATGGGCCTGGGGGGCGGAGGGCCCGACGGAAGGGGATCCCCTGCCGGGCGCCGGCAGAACCGCGCCTGGGGGCCAAGTCAGATCCGGTCTCGCCGGAGGAGGGTCTGACGGAGGTGGAAGATCCTCTGTCACCCGGGAAGGAGGAGAAAATCTCGGGTCAGGCTGGGGTGACTTGGGTTTCAGACGCAGCGAAGGCTGCGGGAACCGGGTAATGACGGATGAAGGGGTCCGTCGTCGTCTGCCGCCCGGCGCAGCCGCAGGAGCCGTGACGCGGCAGCTTAGGGGCGAGGTCCCGCGGCACCCGAGGAGCCGGGCGCCTGGTTTATGGGAGCCCTCACCGGAGGCGGGCCGAGGGAGAGGGGTGGCCTGGTCCAATGGGGAAGTGGTCGTGCATCGCCCCGAAGGGTCGGGCGTCTTATCGACCCTCTCCATGCAGACATCGGAGGAGCCAACATCCGACTTAGAGGAGTCGCCCATGCCAGTAGGCCGCGAACCTGCGGACGAACCGGGGGCTGAGGCCTCCATTCGCCCGGAGGTGCCCGCAAGGCCCGAGCGCAAGCCAGACAGGTGGGCCGATGCCTCCTCCAAACCCTTGGAGGCTGCCGTCGAACGGTCCTCTGGAGGGGATGTTACCTGGGCTGCGACTCCAGTGGGAGATGCGGTAGAGGAGGACTTCTCCCGGTGCCTCTCCTTGTCTTTCTTTTTCCGATGACCTTCCGGGGAAGTGGACGCCTGCCTCAACTTTTTCAACTCTTTCTCCATAGAAGACATCTTTTTCATGAGGAGATGGGCTTCCAGGGACTGTTGGTACTGTTTACGGGTGGCCGCGTTGAAGTTGAGGCAATACTGGCAGTTGTCGACCAGGTGATCGGGCCCTAGGCAGAAGAGGCACAGGGAATGGCCGTCCTTGTGTGGCAGTTAGGCGCCGCACGAGTCGCACTTGTTTTTGTGCTCGGAGGGTGAAGGGGACGACATACACCGATGATGTACCTGACGATTGAAAAGAATAACTGATTTTCGGTAAAAAAACGACGAAAGACAGGGCTGATGAAGCATGAACTTTACCGCAAGGCACTGCACGAGCTAACGGCGGGAAAGAACTGGAAGGCGAGCGACTGGGACCGCCCCTTTATACCGACATCGCATGACGCTGGTCACCTAACGTGGGGGCGGTCCCTCACCAGGGACTGCTAGCTAGAAATTTTTCCGTGGGGTCCTGCCGCCGGCCGGCATCAGTCCTATATGTAATTACCTACTGCAAGAGCCCTCTCGAAATAAGATCTGAATCCAGTGCCAAGGAAATCCCTGCCACTGAGGGCAGTACCAGAACCGGTGCTAAGCCAGGACCAGAAAGGCGTAAACCCAGCGCTGACCCCATTGTTGACAACCCAGCCAACGCAGAGTGACTGACAATGGTATCGCAATTGGTCCCATGACAGTGACACTGATAGGGATGTGGCCAGTGGGACAGGAGTCAACAGCATGGTCACTGGAAAGGGCCCAGGGGCTGTTGCCAGAACCAAGTGCTCTACTCAGCTTGAGGGTTCCACCTGCAGTCCTGAAGGACCAGGGACTGGCTCTGCTGGCAGAGGCTAATGAGCCAGATGCTGCAACCACTGCTCCACAAGAGCTGCCCAATGGTGGAACTGCCCACTGTAGTTCCCACTTACAGACAGACGGAGGACTATGGGCCCGAGATGTCGACTTCCTAGTACCAGAGGCCCCCAATAATGCTAACAGCACCAGTGAGGGCTTCTGACTCTGGGAGAGTGACAGTCTCACAGTATACCTCACAGAGGGTGACCTTTGGTGGTACTGCTTCTTCCCCTTCTGACAGGAAGAGGAAGAACTCGAGGCTCAGCAGTGCCAAAAGCCCGACCGGGAATGGGCCCACTTCTTTCTGTGCTTCAGGAGGATGGTCTTTCCTCCCGGCACAGAACCGCTCATCTTCAGAACCCTTCCCAGACGGAGGAAGTGGACTGGACATGTCCCCGCTGCCGAAGCAGCTTGCCCGAGAAGGCTCCCTACTGTTATCATCCATGGCCATTGATTGTTGGCTCGACAGGGCTGTGATAGACTGACAAAATTTTTGATGAAATCACTAAACTGATACAAAAATAAACTCTAGCTTTAAACACTAAAATTAAGAGAACTGAACGCATTTACCTCTGCTACAGGTAGACTGGTAGGGAATCGTCCAAGGGGCTTAAGGCTCATGCCAGCAGACATAATGCTGCCTCAGTGGCTGCTTTTGGAGACATTACCATTGTGGAGATATGCAGGGCTACAGCCTGGAGTAATGTCCACACCTTCATCTCCCTTTAGATCACTGATGTAATGAATAATCGGGATGCTGCGTTTCTGTGTTTGGTCCTCCACTCCCTGTTCACCAAACAGATATGTGCACACTGTCCCCTTCTCCCAGAGGACTGCTACGAGTCTGCCAGTGTGTGGATATTGACCCATACCCAGGTTGTTAAAAATATAAAGAAATATAGCTTACTCACCTGTATGTGTAGTTTTATTAGTGGTATACAGTTCTCCTCCACACAACCTCGCCTGGTAATGTGGCACCCAGATCTCAGCTTCCAGTGTTCAAAGATCTGGCATGACGGGGCACAGCAGGTGGATATACCACCTGGATGTTGGGAAGAGCTTAGCCTGAAGACTTCCGATGACTCAGCTGTCTCCAGCAGAACTGCCAGAGTGTGGATGTGAACCTTACACCACTAGTAAAACTACAGTTACAGGTAACCTGAATTGACTGAGGGGTATAAGTAAGGTGAAAAGTGAAGACCTGTCAAGTTAGAAACAGGGACACAGTCATAAGAGGGCACAACTGGAAGTTAGTCGGGAGGCAAATTCAGGAGAGCAACGAATAATTCCTACTTCACTGAGAGGGTGGCAGGGCCAAAGAACAGACTGCCAGTGGAAGTGGTGGAGGCAGGTACCTGAAATGCTTAGACAGCTGGGACAGAGCAAGAGGACTCATGACCCCACTGCAGAATCCGGGGGGTGGGCAACCCACCAGGACACTATGTACCATCGATCTCTTCCTGCTGATAGATATTTCTAAACAAAAAGGGGTGAAGTCCAGTACCATACAAAGAAAATGAAATTTTTGTACTTTATAGGTGGTATACAGCTAGGATTCAAGAAAAAAATTAGCCATGCCCAACCAATGAGACATCATGTTGGATCTCTCACTTGAAAAATATGATGTAGTGGATGATAGGGACACCTATGAAAGAAAAATGGAAATTACGTACCTACCGTAATTCTTGATCTTCTTGGACGAAGTCTCCACCACTCATTCACACTAATGGGATCTACGCTGGAGGCGCTAGGACCCAGCAGGAGCAAACTTTTTGCAGGAGGGCCAGCGAAAGAGATGGAGTCGCGAGCCTTTGCTTGTGCGGTAACGGCTATCTCAGCGTTGACCCTCCAACCGCCTCAGTACCTTTTTTTCCGAGGAGGTGCAGCGTAACTAACCTAGAAGGATAGCCTAACAAAAACCAGACATAAGATAGTCTGGAAGACCCGTATAAGAAGGGTCAAGAAAGAAGTCTTCACAGCCTAAGGATTGAGGGAGGGAAGAGCAACAACAGAGGTGAGCTCAGGGGATGGTGGGTGGGTGTGTGAATGAGTGGTGGAGACTTTGTCCAAGAAGATCAATAATTACGGTAGGTACATCATTTCCATATCTTCCTGGACATAAAGTCTCCACCACTCATTCACACTAATGGGAGAGTACCAAGCAAATAATTCCCCAAAAGGGCAGCAGGAGAGACCAAGTGTTCACAAATTTAAGACAGAAGTCCATTAAGGATAGTTCTGCCAAACAAAGTATGTCCTCTGGCATGGACATCCAGGGCATAGTGCTTGATGAAAGTATGCACTGAGCTCCAGGCAGCCGCACTGCAAATATCTGCAATGGGCATGTTGTGGATTTCCGCCAGGGATGCCGTAACCGCTCTAGCAGAGTGAGCATACACTCTGCCCTCTAGCTTAACCTGTGCATGGAATAACAGTGACGAAGGCATGCCACCAGCCATGCTGAAATGCAGCTGACAGCGACAGGTTGACCCAGCCAGGTCTCGCTGAAGGAAAACAACAATTGTTGAACTTTGCGAAATTCTTTTCTATCTAAATAGAAACGTAAAGCTCTTTTGACGTCCAAAGAATGAAGGGAATGCTCCCCTTCATTTTGGAATTTCGCAAAGTAAGAAGGAAGGACCAAAAGTTGGTTTAGATGGAATTCTGTAACAACCTTAAGGAGAAACTTAGGATGGGTCCTAAGAACTACTCTCTCTTTATGAAACACAGTATACGGAAGGTCTGTGACGAAGGCATGCATCTCAGAGAACCTGTGGGCTGAGGTGATGGCCACCAGGAAGGCCATCTTCCAAGTGAGAAATTTCAACTCACAGGTAGCTAGAGGCTCGAAAGGCTTTTGAGTGAGCATGTCTAGCAGTAGATTAATGTCCCAGGCTGCAACTGGACGTCTGATAGGAGATCTGGTATGCAGAATTCCCTTAAGAAACCTCTTAACCACAGGTAAGTGAGCCAGTGACAAGGAAAGCACTGACTCATGATAAGCTGAAATGGCACAAAGGTGAACCTTGATTGTAGAGTATTGCAGACCTGAATTTGAGAGGTCCAAAAGGTACTCTAAAACTTTATTGGGTGGACAGGAAAAAAGGATTCAAAGAGGATTTTGCACACCAGAGCGAAAAACACTTCCATTTGTCTGTGTAAGTTTTCCTAGTGGCTGGTTTGCACGCAGCCAGAAGAATATCTGAAACTCTGTGAGAGGCATTGAACCTGTTCACTTCTATCTCTTCAGGAGCCAAGCGTGAAGGTGAAGCAATCTCAGATTGGGAAGGACCACAGGCCCCTGAGTCAGAAGGTTTGTCTGAAGGGGAAGTGCTTTCGGAGGGGTTTCCGACATACCGTTGAGTAACGGAAACCATATTTGTTGAGACCAGAAGGGAGCAATGAGGATCATTCTGTCCCACTGGGACTCGAACTTGAGAAGTACTCTCTGAATTAGAGGAAGAGGTGGAAAGGCGTACAGAAGGCGTTTTGTCCACTGCAGCCTGAACACATCCTGACAGAAAATGCCAGGCCCTAGATTTCTGAAGCAGAATAGAGGCAGTTTTGTGTTGAGTGGGGATGCAAAAAGGTCCAGGTCTAGAGTTCCCCACTCTGCGAACAGTGACTGAACTACGGTTGAGTCGAGAGACCACTCGTGAGAATCTGTCTCTGTTCTGCTGAGACGGTCTGCCAGTTCATTCTGCACTCCTGGCAGGTAGACCACCTGAATTAGAGCCTTGTGCTCCAAGCACCATTCCCACACTCTCGTCACTTCCCTGCATAAGGGGTAAGAGTGAGCACCGCCCTGCTTGTTGATGTAATCACTGCTTTGTTGTCCGTTTGAAGGAGAATGTTCTTGTGACAGAGAATGTCCTTCAAAGCCCGGACTGCATAAAGGACAGCTCCCATCTCTAAGACATTTATGTGGAGCTGGGACTCGTCCTGAGTCCACATACTTTGAGTGTGGAGAGTCTGACAGTGAGCTCCCCACCCCATCAAAGACGCATCTGTGATAATGGAAATCTGATGATCCAGGGGAGCAAAGGGATACCCTTCCAGAAGATTGTCCTCTTGCAACCACCAGGTGAGTGACTTCTTCAGAGGTTCTGTCACCTTGATGAGAAAGGACCGAGGGTGAGTGGTTGGGGACCACTGAGTACTGAGCATCCATTGAGAGGTTCTCATGTGAAGGCATGCTAAGGGTACAGTGAACACCGAGGATGCCATGTGACCTAGCATCCGTTGCATCGAGATAGCTCGAACCGAGCTATTCTCTCTGATGTATTGGGCCATCTGTAGAATATCGCTCCTTCTGTCCTCTGGTATAAAAGCTTTTGCACAGGAGATGTCCAGATGAGTTCCTATGAAAAGGAGCCTCTGGGAGGGCTGCAACTGCAATTTCTTAAGATTTAGCAGGACTCTCATGGACGTGAGAAAGTCTGAAGCTGTGGCAACGGCGTCGAGAGTTCCTTGCCAGGAAGGGCTTGCTAGAAGCCAGTCATCCAGATATGGGAACACTTGTATTCCAATTTTTCTGAGATGCGCTGCAAGGATTGCACGACACTTTGTAAAAACTCGCAGTGCTGAGGATAGCCCAAAGGGCAGGACTCTGAACTGATAATGCTGTCCCAAAGCCACAAATCTTAGGTATCTGTGATGCCTTGGGTGAACAGGAATATGTTGGTAAGCATCCTGCATGTCCAGGGAGGCTAACCAGTCATGCTGATGAAGCAAAGGTATCAGGGTTTCTAGCGATATCATTTTGAATTTCTCCTTGGAAAGAAATTTGTTCAATTTTCTAAGGTCCAAAATGGGGTGCATGCCCCTGGTTTTCTTTGGAACTAGAAAGTAATGGGAGTAAAACACTGTGTTCCGCTGATCCAGCGGAACTACTTCTACTGCCCTGTTGTTCAGACGGCCTTGTATCTCGGAGGCGAGAAGTTCTGACTGAAGAATTGACAGATCTTACTTCGAGAGGGCTCTTGCAGTAGGTAATTACATATAGGACTGACGTCGGCAGGTGGCAGGACCCCACGGAAACATTTCTAGCTAGCAGTCCCTGGCGAGGGACCGCCCGCATGTCAGGTGACCGGCGTCAGGAGATGTCTGTATAAAGGGTGGTCCGACCCGCCTTCTAGTTCTTTCCCGCCATTAGCTCATGCAGTGCCTCGCGGAAAAGTTCTTTGCTCGTCAGCCTCCCTTCGTCTGTGTTTTACAGAGTAATTTTGCTTTTTTACTACACTTGTCAGTACATCCGTTGGTGTATGTCATCCTCTACACCCTCCAAGCACAAAAATAAGTGTGACTTGTGCGGCGCCCAACTCCCGTACAAGGATGGCCATTCCCTGTGTCTGTTTTGTCTAGACCCCGATCACCCGGTCGAGAAGTGCCAGCACTGCCTCAGTTTTAACGCGGCTACCCGGAAAAGGCAGCAGCAGTTCCTGGAAGCCCACATTCTGAAGGAAAAGATGAGCTCCATGGAGAAGGAACTCAAAAAACTGCGGCAGGCGGCCACTTCCCCCAAAGGCCATCGGAAGAAAAAAGACAAGGAGAGGCACCGGGACAAGGGCTCCTCCACTGCGACTCCCTCGGTAGTCGCCATGCTTCAGGTTACATCCCCTCTGGGGGACCGCTCCTCAACTGAGGCGGTGTCGGCCGGCCCGTCTGGCTCACGCTCAGGCCCTTTGGGCACCTCCGGGCTATTGGAGGCCTCCGCCCCTGGTACGTCCGTAGCTTCGCAGCCTACTGGCACGGGCGGCTCCGGTAAGCCGGACATCGGCTCCTCCAACGCCCGCGCGGAGAAGGCTGGTAAGTCGCATGACCCTTCAAGGCAACGTGCAGCCCCTCTTCCGTCGGACCAGGCCGCTCCTCCATTACGGTCTGCCTCCAGCGATGGGTCCCATAAGTCGGAATCTCACTGAGAAACTGCACGTTGGTTCGTCTGACATCCGTTTAGCGAAAGAGCCAAAGCTGGACCTTCCCATGACCGTCGTCCCTGGCTCCCCGCAGACTTCGCTGCCCTCCGGGGACCTTGAGTCTCCCCAGCCCGACCCCGGGGATTTTTCCCCTCCATCCCCAGGCGACACTGGGGTTCCACCTCAGTCAGACCGCCCACCTGCGGGTCCGCCAGATCTGATGTCGGTTCTCCAGATGCTGGCTCCGACGCCGGTACCTCCAACGCCGGCCCAGATGCCGGTTTTACTGATTCCGGCCAACCTCCCGCTCCTGGATGTCGCCCCGATGCCGAGCCCTCCACCCTCCGGGCCTTCCAACCTGGACCTGCCCGTGAGGCCTCCGGCCGGGCCATCTGCTCTGGCAGCTCCTCCGGCTCCCAGGTACCCTCCGTCGTATCAGACGCTGTCGTATCCAGGACCACAGTATCCAGCACCACAGTACCAGATGCTGGTCTTCCCAACACCGCAGTACCTGGCGCCATAATACCCGACATCTGGTTTTCCGACGCCGGGTTTTGGATACTCTCCTTATGGATATAGTCCATACCCTTATCCTCCTCCTCCACTGCCCCCTCAGTTGCCAGTGGATTTGCAGGAGACTCTGGCCTCCTGGTGGGCTGAAGCCAAGGTACAGCTCACCACAGACATGGAGAGTCACCTACTGATGACGGTGCCAGTCCCGGTTCCCGTACATCCATGGCGATACACTCCCTCACCAACTCCGGACACCAGGGCTAATCCCGCTGGGTCCAGAGAGGGGCAGGACATGCTTCCTCGAGGGCTTCCCAAGGGGTCCGTTCCTCCCACGGCTCGGGAAAGGGAGTCTTTTTCTTCTTCTTCCTCCTCTTTCCCCTCGGACTCTTCAGACGGCTGCTTCGAATGGGATGACGAGCCGCGCTCTCCGTCAAAGCCCAGGCCAAGAACTCCTCCGAAGTCGCCTCCGGAAGATCCTTCCTTTATGGAGCTGCTACGCAAAATCCAGGAGGTACATAAGAAAAAATGACTCACCTTAGTAATGTTGATCTTACTTCGAGACACAGCTCTTGCAGCAGGTTACACCATTAGGACTGAAGCCAGCAGGCGTCAGGACCCCCGGGAAAAATTTTAGCTAGCTATCTTCAGCGTGGACCACCCCAGACGTCGGTTCCACCTCCGGCGTCAGGCGTAGTACATAAGAGGCGGTCCGCCAGATTCACCAGTTCTTTCCGCTTGCGTTGACTTGCATGTCTCGACCCTTGATTCCGGTTTCTAGCGGCGCATGGTAAAGTGTTTTCCTCACGGGAAATTTGTTCTCGAGTTCAGTTTTCTCTGATGTCCTCCCGACCTCTGGCCACTCCTCGAAGTGCGCCTGTGGGATGCAGATCCCATTTAAGGATCCGCACTCGGCCTGTGTCCGGTGCCTAGGCCCGGACCACGACACCCGGTCCTGCTCCTTTTGCCGGGGTTTCAACAGCAGAACCCGGATCCGTGTAGAAGGCCCTACAGGCGTTCTTGTTGGAGGAGCAACTCAAATCCATGACTTCAAGAAGTTCATGTAGAGGCCCGCAGCATGCTGAAAAGCACAGAGAGAAGGCCCCTTCCAGGTCCCCTTCTAGGGCCTCTGACTCGCGCAGCTCTGGCTCAAGGTCCGACCGCTCTCCTTCCCGGGCTAGCTCTCAGCCTCCCCCCGCTGCGGTGAGAAAATCTTCTTCCTCTTCTCAGGCCAAGACTGCCAGGCCTTCCTCGTCCTCCAAGGCCCTGGATAAGTCGGGGGATCGCCACCATCACCACAAGTCAGGTTCCCGCCATTCTGAACCCGACGTCAGGTCTGCTTCCTTGCCTCCTCGGAAAACCAAGGAGCTCACCTCACTCAAGAGGCCGCAGGACCCGACGCCGGTTCATCCGACGGCCTCTCGCCACAGGTCCCCAGAGCCGTTATCTGCCAGAAGTCCGTTGCCGGCCAGGCCTACTCATCACCGGATGCCGGTAGGGGGACCAGCGCCCGCTCCAATTGAGAAGAGGACCCCGACGCCTCCGACCGACGTCGGTCAGGAGACCATCACTGAGGAGGAGTTAACCCAGCCCGAGGACCAGACGGGCGACCCCGGTCCTGTTGTGACTCCCAGGGAACCCTCGCCGCAACCCGAGCCCCCTGTGGAGCCGACGCCGGGTCCCAATGACCGTCCACCGGTGCCCGGACCATCGTCGGGCCTTTCCTTTTCAGAGGTGAAGGAGCTTTTCACTTACTGGTGGGATACCATCAAAAGGGACATGGTCCCCACTCCACCTCCGCTTCCTCCTCCTCCTCCTCACCGGTTGCTCCTCCGGTTCCTGCGCCCCCATCTCTGTCTGGGTCTGCAGGCCGGTTACCTCCTCCCCGGGAGCCCAGGACCCCTCCAAGGGGGAGACTCGATAAAAGGAGACCTCCGTCCAGATCCTCTTCTAGGTCACCCAGTCCCAAGAGACCCAGAAGATGCCACCGTTTGCCTTCGACGGAGGACACGGGATCAGAGTTTTCTACATCCAGATCCCCATCTCCCCTCTCCATCCCTTCTCCGGACCCACGTGAGCTGCCAAAGTCTCCTCTGGATGACCCTTCGTTCTCGGATATCATGAGACACATCCAGGAGAACATGGGATGGGATGGGATGCGGAAGAGTTAGACCCGGAAAGGCTACGCCTCGCGAAGTATCTTCAGCAGAAGGACCCCAAGCCTGTGGTGGTGCCACCCTTGGTAGACACTTTCGTGGACGTCACCAAGGCAGCGTGGAAGCATCCACATTCGCTCCCGGTGATGCCAAAGAAAGCTGATCGCTTGTACAAGGCTCCAAGAGAAGACCAGTACTTGACCCAGCATCCTCAGGCCGACTCTCTGGTCATAACAGCCTCTCATGACCGGTCCCAGAGACCGCAACATCTGAGCACCCTGCCACCGGACCCAGAGTCCAAGCAGCTGGACTCCATGGGTGAGGCATACGTATGCTTCCGCTTACCTCGCCATCAGATCCCTGAATTACTTGACCCACATGGTGCAGTTCCAAAATGCCCTGTGGGAGTAGGGTCTGGATGCGGCTGAGGGAAGTTGCTGGAAGGTGAGCAGAAGGAGGAGATGTTACAGCTCCTCCGTGCAGGTTCGGACGACTGGAACCCAGGTGCTACGAGCCGCGTACGACTCCACGGACTCATCGGCCCGAGCAGCAGCTTCAGGCGTATGCCACCGGAGGCACTCTTGGCTCCATGTCTCCGGTTTAACCCCGGACGTCCAGAAAAACATCATGGACGCCCCATTCGAGGGAGAAGTTTTGTTTGGTAAACCCTCAGAGAAGATTACCAAACTCCAAGAGGCTGGGAAGGCGGTGAGGTCGGTTCAGGCTATGTACCGACCCAAGCTTAGTTCCTTTCGTAGGAACCAAAGCCGATTTGTGGATGGGCATGAGAGACAACAGTCCCGCCCGTTCCACAGCAGAGGGCTCAGTTTCGCAGAGCCCAGGAAAACAACCCACTTGAGTCGAACCAGCTCCTAAGCCGGTCCAGCCAGCGGGACCCTCAGCCGCCACAGCCTGACTCCTTCCGGCCCCGCCCTCAGGATCAACGGGGCGTCATGGTGGGGAGTCGCATTAAATTTCCTGCGGGATGGCAGACTATAACCACCGACAGGTGGGTTCTACAGTTAGTCGGAAGAGGCCACTTTATAGAATTGCTGGAAAAGCCACCCTCGAGGCCTCCGTTGCTCTCCGTACCGGGTCAGCACAAGTCATTGATCAGGCAAGAGGTGCTCGCGCTCCTGCAAAGGGAGGCGATGAGAGTCGTCCCAGAGAACCAGACAGGACACGGATACTATTCCCATTTCTTCCTGGTTCCAAGAAAACAGGGACCTCCGTCCGATTCTGGACCTCAGCGACCTCAATCTGTCGATTCGCCTACAAAATTCCGCATAGTAACCCTTCGGTTCTTATTCCCATGCTGAAGCAAGGCGCCTTTTAGCGTCTCTAGATATACAGGGCGCTACCTGCACATCCCTATAGCTCAAGCGCACAAGAGGTTCCTACGCTTGAGTTTCTCGGCCATCATCTTCAGTTCCGAGCCCTTCCATTCGGGCTGTCATGGCACCAGGGTCTTTACCAAATGCATGGCAGTCGTGGCAGCGTCTCTAAGGAGACAGAGGCCATTATGTGTTCCGTACCTGGGCGATTGGCTTCTCATGGCGCCTCAGGCGGCGTTGCTCTGAGCGATCAGAGCACCCAGGACCTGTTTTGATCTCTGGGTATCCTAATCAACCAGAAGTCTCTCCTGGTACCGTCTCAGAAACTGCAGTTCATAGGCGCAGTACTGGACACCGTTCAGGGAAGAGCATTTCTTCCAGGCGACAGAGTGGAGCGCATCAGATCCCTCATCAGGGAACTTTCATCGAACAAGGCCGCCCCAGCCAGGTCGGTCCTTCGCTTGCTCGGACACATGGCTGCGGCCATTCCTACTGTCCCTTTCACAAGGCTCCACATGTGGGTAACTCAGTAGATGCTCAAGGTGCAATGAGACCAAAGGCAAGACCACATGCAGCATCCGGTCAGAATCACGAATACCGCGATTCGAGACTGGCAGTGGTGGCTAGACCCAGGGACACTCTTTGTGGGCGTCCCGTTCAGAGCGCCATCCCCGGAGGTAATCCTCACCACAGACGCCTCAGGCCTAGGGTGGGAGCACACCTGGATAGGGTGAAGTCCCAGGTACATGGACCCTCTGGAGGCCCACTCCATATCAACGTCCTAGAGATGAGGCGGTCCTTTATGCCCTGCAGGCCTTTCAGTCAGAAATCCCACAGGTACTCTCCTGCTTCAGACAGACAACACGGTGATGTATTACCTCAATAAACAAGGAGCGCACACTCTACCCCTTTGCAGGAGGCCATGAGGGTGTGGGATTGGGTAATCCGACCCGGCACATATCTGATCACAGTACATGTTCCCGGGGTGGACAACACAATTGCAGACGGCCTGAGTCACTCCCAGGCCAGAGTCCACAAGTTGGAACTTCTCCAGGAGGTAGCAGAGGATCTGTTTCTTCGATGGGGAACTCCAGAATTGGACTTGTTCGCCTCCCCATCCAACATAAAACTGTCCAATTTTTGCTCGCTAGATCCAGGGCCTGGTGTTTTCTGGCGAGGCGTTGTCCCTCTCCTGGGCGGACAGATTTCTCTACGCTTTCCCTCCCTTCCTGTTGATCCAGAGAGTTCTTCTCAAACTGTGCAGGGAGCATGCAACAATGATCTTGGTGGCCCCATTCTGGCCCAGGCAGATCTGGTTCCCTTTGCTAATTCAGCTGTCCCGGGAACCTCCGCTCCCATTGCCATTCAGCTCCCACCTCTTGTCTCAGGAGAAGGGTTCACTGGTCCACCCGGACTTACGCTCACTGAACCTGCACGCATGGCTCCTAGAGACATAACCATCTTGCGTCACGGGGTCTCGCAAGAGGTTGCGGAAGTCCTTTCTGCAGCCAGAAACGGCAACGCATGCGACATATGCCATGAAATGGCGCAGTTTTTGTCTTTGGTTGCAAGCACGCAGCCTTTCCCCTTTAGGTTGCCCGGTGAAAGTGGTATTAGAGTACCTGCTCTCCCTTTTCCGTTCAGGTCTCGCCTACTCCTCGATTAAAGTGCACCTCTGTGCCATTTCAGCTTATCACCTCCCGATGGGACAGCGCACAGTGGCACAATTAGATGCCTGTCGAGAATTCTTAAGAGGGGTGTTACACCTTAGGCCACCCATTAAGGACCCAGTGCCTCCTTGGGACTTGCTCTTTGTCCTGGAGCAACCGCTCCCCCCCTTTGAACCTGCCGCGGATTGTGAGCTGCGTTTTCTGTCGTGGAAAACGTTATTTTTGGTTGCTGTTACATCAGCGAAAAGAGTTTCTGAGCTTCAGGCTCTCATGTGCAAAGAGCCCTATTTAATTTTCCACCGGGACAGAGTATCCCTGAGGACGAATCCTAAATTCTTGCCTAAGGTGGTTTCCACACTCACTCTCAACCAGGATATTGACCTGCTGGTCTACTTTCCTAATTACTCTAACAGAGGAGAGGCGCTGCTTCACACCCTGGATGTTCACCGCAGCTTGAGGTACTACCTGAGCAGAACTAAGCAGCTTCGCACTTCGGAGCAGCTTTTCGTCTCCTTCACCGAAAGGATGAAGGGCCATCCGATATCCAACAGTCCCTGTCTCACTGGCTTGTCCAGTGCATCTCTTACTGTTATGATATCAAACGAAAGCCCCTCCCAGGAGCAGTCCGGGGTCATTCCACTAGGGGTGTGGCAACATCTTTTGCAGCACTTCGAAATGTCTCCACTTCTGCCATTTGTGCTGCAGCCACTTGGAGCTCTGTTCATACCTTTATCAGGCATTATAGCCTTGACATCGCTTCACGGCGAAGAGCAGGCTTCTGCCTGGCAGTACTACAGGGTCTCCTGTCCTAGATTCAGGACCTGGAACATTCTTTCTTATTTCCTCCTCCCTGAGTGTTTGCAAGCACTATTGGCAGGAATCAGTCCTAATGGTGTAACCTGCTGCAAAGGCTGTCTCTCGAGTAAGATAGTACAGTTACGTGAGAACTTGCATGTAGATCTTCGAGCACAGCTCTTACAGCTGAAACCCCGCCCACCTTCCCCCATAGGAGACATGGCTTAAGCCTTTGTTAACAAGGAATTTTTCCGTTTATCTTCTGTGACGGTGGATCCTCGGTCTCCCATTTCGATGTCAGCCTGTGGCCGGAAGTCTCCGGCGGGAGAACTGGGGAATCTGGCGGGACCGCCCCCTTATGTACTACGCCTGACGTCACAGATGGGACCGACGTCGGCGGGTGGTCCCTGCTGAAGATAGCTAGCTAGAATTTTTCCGTGGGGTCCTGACGCCTGCCGGCTTCAGTCCTAATGGTGTAACCTGCTGCAAGAGCTGTTCTCGAAGATCTACTGTTACGGTAAGTTCTTACGTAACTGTACTTTTTTTCTAATGGAGTCTTGCTGTATTCTGACAAATTGCAGTGAGGTCCAACCTTCGAACTGCCCTGGAGATGAAAGAGTTAACTTTCCATGCCAGGCATGGAACCCTGAGCTCGAGCTCAGTTGAGACTCTGTCTGTTGCTGTTTGAACTCAAACCGTCAGATCTTTATGAGCTATACTCACTGAGAGTCCTGTGTGGAAACTGTAAACTTACACTAGCCAATTGGCTACTAAATATAATAAACAGATTTGTTGGTCCCAAAACAAAGACTCAAGTCAGGAAACCCCAAAAATGAAAAAAACACAACACCCACCCACCCAAACTAAAGGGGTGAGAAATAAGGGGTGGGGCACCTCTCGAGTGCCAACACTGCTACTGCCCACCCACATCCCAAAACAACGGTTCTGAGAGGGAAGCCGGGGGGGAGGTCAGAATACAGCAAGACTCCATTAGAAGAAACAACATTACTAAGGTGAGTAATTTTTTCTTCAAACAACATGAAGTCTTGCTGTATTCTGACAAATTGCAGACTACCAAGCAATACCTCCATGGAGGAGGGACAGAACCTACCTGGAAATAGGCTCTGAAGGCACTGTGTAAAAACGAGCATCACTCCTAGCCTGGATATCCAGAGAGTAATGCTTGGTAAAAGTGTGTACTGTTTTCCAGGTAGCTGCTTGACAAATCTCTAAGATAGGAATATCCCTGGCAGCAGCCAGGGAAGCAGCTGCACCTCTGGTAGAGTGAGCCCTCAGGCCTGTGGGTGGAGTCCTGCCTAGTTTTTCATAGCAAAATTGAATGCAAGAGACAATCCACCTGGCAACAGATCTCTTAGTGGCAGGTTTTTCCTTACCAACCTCACCATAAGTGAGGAACAGTTGGAGGGAGTCAAACCTGTGACCCTTGGTACGCTCTATGTAGTAGCTAAGGGCCCTTTTCACATCCAAACTGTGCAGCCTCCTCTCCCCAGAGGAGGAATGGTCAGTGAAGAAAACAGGAAGAGGCATAGACTGGTTAAGGTGGAAGTCTGAAACCACCTTAGGCAAAAACTTCCTATTAGTCCTGAGGACCACCTTATCTCTATGGAAAGAGATAAAATCAGGCTCCACTGACAGGGCTTGTAACTCGCTTATGCACCTGGCAGAAGTGATGGTCACCAAGAAAACAGTTTTCCAAGTCAAGTACTTAAGCTCTGCTGAGGACAAAGGCTCAAAATAGGGTTGCATAAGCTGGGCAATGCAAACATTAAGGTCCCAAACAGGGGCAGGGTCCCTGAATGGAGGACTGGTATGAAGCAATCCCTTGAAAAATTTAGAGAATACAGGATGGGCTGAAAGGGAAGAAGGCTTGCCTGCTGAAAGGAAGGCAGAGACAGCTGCCAGATGCACTCTTAGTGTAGCTGGTCGAAGCCCCAAGCTATTAAGATGAACCATATAGTCCAGGACCGTAGACAAGCTAGCAGACTCTGGGGAAATATGTTTCCCAGAGCATCATATAGAAAATTTTTTCCACTTGGAGTTGTAAGTGTTTCTGGTGGAAGGCTTCCGAGAAGCCTTTAGAATATCCATAACACCTTGAGAGAGAGGTGCAAATCAGCAAACTCTAACTCTTCAAGAGCCAGGCCTTGAGATTGAGAGATTTGAGATTCAGATACCAAACCCTCCCCTGAGCACATGTTAATAGGTCGTAATTCCTGGGAAGAGACAGGGGAAGGTGGATTGCTAAGGACAACAAGAGAGGGTACCAGGGCTGCCTGGCCCAGTCTGGAGTAATCAGAATCACCTTGCAGGGTTGAGACCTGATTTTGACTAACACCTTGAACAGGAGAGGGAAGGGGGGAAAAGCATACAGGAACTTCCCTTCCCAATTGAGAACTAGAGCACTCAGGGGGACTGAGCCCAACACTGGGGGCCTGCAGCAGAAGAGAGGAAGTTGGTGATTGTCTGGGGCTGCAAAAAGATCTATTTGTGGGGTGCCCCATCTGGAGAAGATCACCTTCAAAACCAAGGGATCCAAGGACCATTTGTGATGGCCCTGAGATATCCTGCTGAGAGCATCTGCCAGGGCATTGTCCTTGCCTGGGAGGTGTAATGCTGTAAGACAGGTGTTCAGGGAATAGGCCAGAGGCCATAACTTCATGCCTCTGTGCACAGGCCGTAGACAGAGTGCCCTTAGCATTGATATACCACATTGTGGTGGTATTGTCTGTCCTGATCTGAACTACTTTGTTCTGAACAGACTTGGAAAAGCTTGAAGTGCTAGAAACACTGCTCTGAGTTCTAATAGATTGATGTGAAGCAGATATTCCTGAGGAGATCACAACCCTTGGGTGGTCAGGGGTCCCAAGTGTGCTCCCACCCCAAGAGGAGTCATCTGTAGTAAGGATTAGAGAATGAGACTGGTGACAAAGGACTCCTGTCTTGAGACTGTCCTGATCCAGCCACCACTATAACGCCTGGATCAGGGTTTGAGTCACTGGAATTAGTTTGGTCAGAGGGTCCTTTCTGAGACAAAAAGGCTCTCAAGTGGAACTGAATATCCCTCATTTGAAATCTTGCTCCCTGCACCACTGCTGTAGAGGCAGCCATGTGTCCTAGGAGTTGCAGAAAATGCCTTGCTGGCCAAGACACCTGAGGGGTGAATGAAGAGGCCAGTGAAATAAGTGTCCTTGCCCGGTCCAGGGGAAGGAAGGCTCTTGCTTTTACTGTATCCAGCGCTGCCCCTATGAAGGTGAGGAGCTGCACAGGCTCTAGAACTGACTTTGAAAGATTCGGCAGGAAACCTAGAGAAGTGAGCAGTTACTGAGTTATCTGTAGGTGTAACTTGACTTGGTCTGGAGACTGGCCTACTATGAGCCAGTCGTCCAGGTATGGAAATATGGAGATCCTTTTTCTCCTTAGGAAGGCAACTACTACTGCCATGCATTTTGTGAACATCCTTGGAGCAGAAGTTAGGCCGAAGGGCATTGCTCTGAATTGGTAGTGGCCTGAGGGCAGCTCGAACCTGAGGTACTTTCGATGGGAGCTTCTGATGAGAATATGGAAATAGGCATCCTTGAGGTCCAGGGAGACTAGCCAGTCCCCTGGCCTTAGAAGGGTAGAATTATTCCCAAGTCACCATTTTGAACTTTGGCTTTAAAGGTGCTTGTTTAAATATCTGAGATCCAGGATGGCGCCATTCTCCTGTCTTTTGGGGGTTAGGAAGTACCTGGAGTACAATCATTTCCCTTTGTGGGAGGTGGAACCCTCTCTATAGCTCTGAGAGCCAAGAGGAAAGACTTCTGCCTCTAGGGCAAGTGCCTCTGAAGAAGTTTACGGGTGGAAAGGATCTGGTTCTCATCGTGGAAATTTTTGAAGCTGAGACCAGTCCTGGCTTACTACTTCCAGGACCCATTTGTCTGATGTTAAAGACATCCAGTCCTGGACAAAGTAAGCCAGTCTGCCCCCTACAGGTGGTGGAGAATCAGCCCTGGCAAACCCATCAGGGTGCGTGTTTGGCAGGGGCTTTAGGCTGAGGGGTGAAAGCAGGCCTGCTTATACCCCGTCTGCCTCTCCCTGTAAAGAAACCCCTATGAGCATAAGCAGAAGAGGAGGCCTGGGCTTGGTAAAAAGGCCTATGAAAAGGCCTGCCCCTGCCCTGGGATGCTGCCTCTGAGGAGTGGCTTGCCTTTCCTTGGCCTGAGCACTCCTGTAGGTGGTCCTGTACTCATCCATTTTCTTCATATAGTTCTCTGTTTGCTCCCCAGAGAATTACCCACAACAGGAAAATCCATGGCCTTAGTCTGGGTATCCTGAGACAGGCTAGTACATCTGAGCCAAGCCATCCTACGAAGGGCCACAGATGTAGCCATGACTCTAGATGAAACATCACTGGAGTCCACTGCAGCATGGAATTGCACCTTGGATGCCTCAATACCATCCGCAGCCACCTGCTCCTGCCCCTTGGCAAGCTGGCCAGGGACCTGTTTAGCTAAAGCCATTACAGTGTCCCATCTAGATTTCTGATATCTAGCTGTATAGGCCATATAATTAGCCTGCCTGAGTCCCAAGGATGCTGCCATGTACTATTTCTGTGCCATGGCATCAATCCTCCTGGAGTCCTTATCTGGGGGGTGTGAAGCCAAGGGTGTATTTGCCTTATCACAGGCTGCAGCCTGCACTACCCCAACATGGCTGCATTGCTGGGTAAGGAACTCCGTATCTGAGCCTGAGAGAGTATACCTCTTGTCCATTCTCTTACCACAGGAGGTATAGAATTAGGAGTCTTTAAAATTTTTATTGTCTGTTTCCCAAAGAACTTATGAAGGGGAATAGACAGCCTCCTGGACTCTGGGATATCCATCATTTCAACATAGTCAGGCTCCTCCTGGTCATCCACAGCTTCTTCCATAGGAAGCTGAAGAGTTTCAGCCACTTTTTTGTAAAACATAAAATGGGAAGGGGACTCAGAAAGTCTAGGAGGAGACAATCCTGAAGGTCTGTCTGGGGAGATGTCCGGGTCAATGGGCACATCCAGACTTTCGTAATCACACTCACTTTCCTCATACTCTCCTTTCTCCTCCTCCGGTTCATAAAATTCCTCTAAATCATAATCCGGAACAGAGAACCGACCGAACCGGCGCCTTCCTAATGGTGCCGGTTCGGTCGGACTGGTAACGACTGAACAATCTTTATCGCTTTGGCTATTTCATCAGCGGTCGGAGAAAGAACCTGTGATCCGCACGGCTGATTTATCCCTTCTTGTTCTTTAACCGGAACCGACTCCTAGGGTCGGTCTCTCTTTGCCCAAAGAGTTTCGCCTGGTCAGAGGGCACTCCTTCTGGTTCAGTTGGAACCGAACCGGGCTGCCATCGGTCAGCGGACTTGGCCTCCCTTCCCTGAGCCTACCAACTCTTTTCCAGGGTAGCTGCAGGAAAATTTTTACAAATCTGCAGCGTCTGAATCGAAGGTGGTCAAACCCCAGACAATAAACACAGGTGGTGTGGGATCACGCAACTTAGCAAGACTTCCACACACACACACAGTGTTGAAACCCAGTGGGCCCGGTTTTTCTTTTGGGTTTCTCAGACATGGCCAGTCCTAAAAAGAACGTACCCTTTTTTCGGCAATCCGCCAGGCAAGACACCGTTATCAGTTCCTGACCATGTTACGGGTCATGGAAAAAACCGTAATAAAATCCGTTTTTTTTTTAGAACCGATAAGAACCGGTTACCACACTCTAAAAGCAGAATAACGTTTTTTAAACAACCTGATCAGTTCAAACCGAACCGATCCCATGTTTACAAGTTCCACACAGAATAATAAAAAATAAGCCTATTACTCACGAAACCACAGACAGAGACTGAACCAATAGGTTACGGTTTAAATTCAGTCAAAAACCGAGAAAAACGGTACTTTAACCGACAAACTGAACCGAGCAAAGGAGAAAATCTCCGGAACAACTGTTGAGCGAGGCGGAGTAAAGACTCTGACGGTTTGAGTTCAAACAGCAACAGACAGAGTCTCAACTGAGCTCGAGCTCAGCGTTCCATGCCTGGCATGGAAAGTTAACTCTTTCATCTCCGGGGCAGTTCGAAGGTTAGACTTCACTGCAATTTGTCAGAATACAACAAGACTTCATGTTGTTTGAAGTGGCGATCTTTGGAACCAGACCCTCAGCGGATGAAACTTGCCAAGCATCTGGATCTGCCCATGGCAGCTCCTACCTTGGTGGCACTCTGGACCGAGCCTCATGCCGACCTTGTTACCACCATTTGGAAACAGCCGTCGGCTCTAGTCCCACTTCCTCGGACGTCGAACAGGCTATACCAGGCTCCCAAGGGTGTTGACTTTTTAGATTCTCACCCTCGTGCTGACTCGGTAATGATTAGCGCCGCTCACGGCCGGTCGGCTAACCCAAGACACCCTAGCTCATCGCCACCTGACAAAGAATCCCACCTACTGGACCAATATGGTAAGATTTTTGCTTCTTCCACTCCGGGGATCAGGGCCCTGAACTATGTCGGTCATATGGGGGATTACCAGAAGGCCATTCTTACTCAGGTGGAAGCCAAACTGGACTCCCTGCCGGACTCTCAGGTCAAGCAGGAGTTGGCTGACCTTGTCCGCTCTGCACATTCGGCCAGTTGACACATGCTTTGTGTGACATACGATGCAGTGGACACTGCTGGACAGAGCTCAGTTTTCACCATAGGCTTATGTCATCACGCTTGGCTCTGTGTGTCAGGGTTGGTCCCGGAAATGCAGTCCACTATCCAGGAAGCGCCCTTCCGGGGGTCGGTGCTTTTCAGTGGCAATGTCAAGGACATCATCACCGATTTGCAGGAGAAGGGGATGGCATTAAAGTCCGTTGACTCCATGTACCATCCCCACCAGCCACAGCACCGTCCCTTTTGCAGACGGAATCGGCAAAAGGCGAAACCTCAGGGAAAGCGGGCCACTAAACGTCAGGCCCCCACAGCTGCTAAGCTCCCCCCGCCCAAACAAAACAGTGGGTGCTTCATCTGTGGCGCTGCCCCACACCACCCGACTCCTCTCCTTTCCCACAGCCTCTGGACTCCCCGGAAGAACTGGTAGGAGGGAGGTTTTCCCTCCACCTTCCGGGCTGGGACAGGATAACATCAGATTCTTGGGTGCTCCAGCTGATCGCAGAAGGACACTCAATAGAGTTTCTACAGAAACCACCTCGCCACCTCCCCCAAAGGCCGTTGTATTCTTGGGAACATCTTCTCTTGATCCAGGAAGAGATTTCAGCTCTGTTACTGAAAGAAGTGATAGAACCCTTCCCACTTCATCTTCAAGGGACGGGTTACTATTCCCACTTCTTCCTGGTCCTAAAGAAGACAGGAGATCTAAGACCCATTCTAGATCTCAGTTCCCTGAATCTTACTGTGGAGTACAAAAGGTTCAGAATGCTCTCTTTGCAGAGCCTTCTGCCCCTCCTCTGTTCGGGCCAATGGCTGTGCGCTCTGAATATGCAGGATGCTTACCTGCACATTTCCATTCACCCGTCTCACCACAAATATCTTCATTTTGCATTCCAGGGGGACAACTACCAGTTCAAGGCACTTCCTTTTGGCCTATTCTCGGCTCCCCGAGTATTTACCAAATGCCTTGCGGTGGTGGCGGCCTACCTGCGTACTCGGGGGGGGGCAGGTTTTTCCGTACCTGGACAATTGACTCCTGGTAGCCTCGTCCAGGGAGGAACTCCTGCACTGCCTCGCCCTTACCCAGCAGGTTTTTGCCTGCTGGGTATTACCATCAACCATTCCAAGTCTCACTTGATCTCATCTCAGAGACTACAGTTTATAGGGGTGATTTTAGACACAACCATTGGCAGGGCCTTCCTGCCACCGGACCAGGCATCCACTCTCCAGACTCAAGTAAGTCTGTTGTCCGGCCGCAGGCAGGTCAGTGCAAGATCGGTCCTTCTCCTCCTCGGGCTCATGGCAGCTGCTATCCCGACAGTCCCTCGCGCTTGGCTCCACATGAAAGTTTCTCAGTGGATGACTTAGATCACCCAGTTCTAGTCTCCTCACTGATGCTCCGAGACTTGCAATGGTGGATGGTTCAAGAGAACCTGCTTCGGGGAGTTCCTTTCTTTCTTCCTCCCCCCTCCCAGACTCTAACCACAGACACCTCGGGCGAAGGTTGGGGAAGCACATCTCGGTCCCCATCGGACCCAGGGCTCTTGGTCCAAGCTCGAACAGACACTCCACATCAGTGTGCTCGAGCTTTAGGCAGTTTTGTATGCTCTCCAAGCCCTTCACCTGTACATTCTTCCAGGCCATCTAGCCATCCAGATGGAAAATCTGTGTGTGGTTTAGTACATCAACAAACGGGGGGACTTGGTCCTACCCTCTTTGCAGGGAAGCAATGAGGGTTTGGGATTGGGCAACACAACACGACCTTCACCTCACGGCAATTCATGTTCTGGGAATCGACAACACCATGGCAGACAAGCTAAGTCGCTCCTCCGCTCTGGCTCACGAGTGGGAACTGGACCAGGGGGTTTAGAAGGTATCTTCCGACACTTGAGAACACCACAGGTTGACCTGTTCGCTTCTCCTCTAAACGCAAAGCTTCCCGACTACTGCTCGCTCGTTCCAGAGTAAGGCGTTTTCTGGAGAGATGCTCTGTCTCTAGACTGGAAGGACAGATTCGTCTATGCCTTTCCCCCAGTTCCTCTTATCCCACGAGTCTTGCAGAAACTAGTTTCAGAAGGAGCACAAATGATTCTGATTGTTCCTTTCTGGCCCAGGCAAGTTTGGTTCTCTCTTCTACAACAATACTCAGAGGATCATCCTCTTCCTCTATCACGAGCTTTGCTGACCCAGGATCAGGGGACTCTGGTCCATCCAGGTCTCAAGTCACTTCAGCTTCATGCATGGCTCCTGCAGACTTAGCTCAAAGTCGTTCTGGGGTTTCTCCCCAAGTGGCAGAGATTTTGGTGGAGGCTAGAAAACCCTCCACTAGATCTACATACGCCATGAAGTGGAAAGGGTTCACTATCTGGGCTGCTTCAAAAGATGCGGAAACCTTTTCCTGTTTGGTTAGGCTACTGCTGGAGTACCTATGCCATCTTTTTGACCTGGATCATAGTCACTCTTCTCTGAAAGTTCACATGGCGGCCATCTCGGCCTATCATGTTCCCTTTGCAGATAAGATATCTGCTCAACTGGAGTTCTCTAAGACTTTCCTCAGAGGGGTTCTCCATCTGAGACCTATACGTACTACTGCCCCTCCTTGGGATTTGAACTTTGTTCTTGAGAAACTTACTCTACCTCCTTTTGAACTGGCAGCTTCCGCAGACGTGAAGTTCCTTTCATGGAAGACTCTCTTCCTGGTGGCCATTACTTCCGCTCAGAGAATTTCCGAGCTCCAGGCCCTGATGTGTAAAATTCCATACTTGATTTTTCACAAGGAACGTGTGGCTCTGCGCACTAACCCTAAGTTTCTCCCTAAGGTGGTAATGGAGTCTACTCTGAACCAGTCCATAGAGTTACCCACCTTTTTTATGCAGTACTCAAATCAAGGGGACTATTTACTCCATACTGTGGACGTTCACCGGAATCTGAGATACTACACTAACAGGACAAAGAATCTCAGGAAGACTGATCAACTGTTTGTCTCTTTTGCACCCAAAAGGGAAGACAATGCTGTTTCTAAACAGTGCCTATCTAAATGGTTCGCTCATTGTATCACTTTCTGTTATGACAAGTACAACGAGACCCTCCCGGGTCAATTAAGAGGCCACTCCACCAGGGGAGTCGCCGCCTCAGTGGCTTGTTTCAAGAATGTGTCAGCGATGGACTTCTGTGCTGCTGCCACCTAGACCTCCGCCCATACCTTTACAAAACATTACAGTTTGGGGATTGCCTCTCGCCGTAGAGCAGGCTTCGGGCTGGCTGTTCTGCAAGGCCTCCTATCTTAGGGCTTACACAGCTAGAGGTTCTACTTGGAGTAGATTTCCTCCTCCTGTGTGCTTCTCCGTGTTCCAAACTGCTTGGGACTCAGTCCTATATGTAATTACCTATTGCAAGAGCCCTCTCGAAGTAAGATAGTACAGTTACGTAAGAACTTACCGTAACAGTAGATCTTCATGAGAGGCTCTTGCAGTAGGTAATACCTTATCGCCTTCCATCCCCCTAAGCTTTTTCAGCTCATTTTCCATTGAGGGGAAAATCCGCTCCTCTCTCGTCTGGCCTCTTTTGGCCTGTGGCAGGAAAGAACTTGAAGGCAGGTGTCAGGGACCGCCCCTTTATACCGACGTCTCCTGACGCCAGTCACCTGATGTGGGGGCAGTCCCTCGCCAGGGACTGCTAGCTAGAAATTTTTCCATAGAGTCCTGATGCCTGCCGACGTCAGTCACATATGTAATTACCTACTGCAAATCTCTCTCGAAGATCTACTGTTATGGTAAGTTCTTACGTAACTGTACTTTTTGGTTGTTGTTTGGGGGGGGACAATCCGGAGGGTTCTCTGAAAAATTGAGGGAATATCCCTCGCATATTATTCTGAGGACCCATTTCTCTGATGTTATGGACTTCCATTGGCTATAGAATTGAATCAGATGACCTCCCACCGCTAAGAAGTCCCCCTCGGGCAGCTGAGGTGGGACTTGGACCAGAAACTCAGAAGGCGGCACTGGACGCTTTGGGTCCTTGCGCTTTCTGTTGAGCTTTCTTTCGAGGCTGAGGGGTTTGCTTCTTATTAAAACCTCCCCTGCCTTTGCCCGGAAAGGACTGACGGTTATGAAACTGGCGTTCGTTAACACCCCTCCCCCGAGAAGGGATGGAAGTTGAGCCAATTTAATGACTGACCTAGTCTTTTGTGTGGCCTCTAGAGCCTGTTCTATTTGAGGACCAAAGAGATACACACCATCGAAGGGCAACGTCATGACCTGTTGCTGGACATCATTCGTGAAACCTGAAGTGCGCAGCCAGGAATGGCGATAGGTACAAATGCCCGCCGCCACCGCTCGGGAGGCAGTATCAAAGGCGTCCATAGCCGCTTTAACCTGCTGGTTGTTGGACTCGATACCCCTGGTTATGGCTTGAAGAAGCTCTGAAGTAGAGTCTGACTCCGGAAGAGCTTCAACCATTTGTTTGAGCGAATGCCAAAGAATATACTCATATTGAGAGAAATAGCCCTGGTAGCTGGCGATACGCATACCCAAGGTGGATGCAGCAAAGACTCTTTTACCCAAAGTATCTATCTTATGAGAGTCTTTGTTTATAGGTCGAGCTGTAGTAGTTTGAGGAAGGAAGACCTTAATATTCTCTGCCAAGACTACAACAGGATCCGCAAAGGTTTGAGAGGCCAAAATAGGTCGATCCTTGGGAGCAGCATACTTCCTATCTATGGACTTAGCCACAGAAGGAATGAGAGCAGGATTATTCCATACCATTTGAGAAAGCGTCTCAAAGGAGGGTTGTACCGGGGAGTTAAACCCATAGGGATGTCTGGAACATGAAGGTATTGGAGTCTTAAAAGCTTCCCAGTATTGATGTCCATAGTCTGGAGAGAAAGAGTAGAATTCAAATTTTTCCACAGAGACTTAAATGACAGGTCCTCGACCACAGGCTCTGCAACAGGATTAGGTCCTGCTCTTTCCACATCATCACCCAGACTAAGATCTGGGTCAGGCTCAACATCATCTCCTGACAGTCCAGGAGGGACTGTATGGACAGGAAAGGAATGAAAATCAGCAGGAAATGAGGAAGGAAAAGAATTCAGAAAAAAGAAGCCCTGAAGATTGACAGATGAAAAGCCAGGCCTTGGCACTGAAGAACACGGCACCAACGGACCACACAGTGCCGACAAAGCAGACGGCGCCGAAGAAGAAAACAGCACCGAAAAGCTGCGCGGCGCTGAGAAACCCAATGGTGCCAAAAAGCCACACGGCACCGATAGGCACATCGGCACCGAGCGACCCACCGATGCCGACAAAATCAACCCAGGGCCCCGAAAATTAGAATTTGAGAGAAAAGAAGGAAGAGTACCAGGAGATAGGGGCATTGGTGTGGCCTGCTGTACCGCAGCCATGTGAGGCAGGAAAACACCTGAGTGCGGGGTCGATGGCACCAAGGAAGGCACTGCGCGACTACGAAGGCAAGAGCCCGAGGGTCCCAGAGTGAACAGGCCAGGCAGCTGGACCAACCTCCGAGCCCACTGCTCCATCAGAGCGGACCACTGATGAAACTGCTCATCGGAAGCCCTACCAGAAGGCGGGGAAGGGATCCGATGTCAAAGAGGTCAGTGACCAGACTCAGAAACCGGCAACTCCAAACAGGGAGACTGGCAACTGACCCCAATGACCGACTGTCAACGTGCAGACATATCAGAAGGTGACCTCAAGTGACGTCTTCTTTTTGACCTACGGGCCAAAGAAGAGCTCGAGGCCGAACGGTGCAGAGAATGCGACCGTTTTCTTTTATGCTTCCGGGGGGGACCGCCCTTCCCCTCGGGCACTGGCCCGTCTGTTGTCAGACCCCCCTTCCGGAGAAGGCAGCGAAGCGGACCCAGCCCGGCTGACTGAACAGCTTTCATACAAAGTCTTCCTACCGTCACCTGACCTGCTCATGGTCGACTCCGTCAATGTAGGCTGAGACTTCTTTCTTTGATAAGAATAAATTATTGTAAGCAATAGTTTATTTGAAAAATACTACAAAATAAACTGAAAACTATGCTGCTAGTTTGACTCCCCGGTAGGCGAGCAACATCATCACTGAAGCGCACTCGATGGCGGGAAAAAAGGAACTAAGGCGGTTGGAGGGTCGACGCCGCGATAGTCATTGCCGCACGAGCAGAGGGTCACGGCTCCATCTCTGGCGCTGGCCCTCCTGCAAAAAGTTTGCTCCTGCTGGGTCCTAGCGCCTCCGGCGTAGATCCCATTAGTGTGAATGAGTGGTGGAGACTTTATGTCCAGGAAGATCTCTGGCTTATCCCCTAAATAGGAGCAAATCAGACATGAAATAACCTATCCTTTAGGACACGGGATCTGCAAAATACCAGCAGAGACTAGCAGCCATAAGTTTGTATCATTGAGTAGTTACACTGCCATTTCTGTCAGATGATTATAGCAACTGTGTCAGAAATTACTGCTGGACTGGGAATCCAATGTTGGAACTTTGTATAGAAAAGCTGAATTAAGCAATAACAGGGCATGCATTTCTGGAGGATTAATGCACACCCCAGGTGAAATGGCAGGCACAAGGCCAGCTGCTCTTTTATCCTTTTTTCCCAATAATTTCTGGATAACAATTGCACCTGGTCAGTGATTTCCTCAAGCTCCTGGGCTTCATGGCTTATACCATGGCTGTGGTCTACTGGCATACAATGGCCATACCGTAGTAACAGGCACCACTTGTTCCACACACACTCGGACCTTGATCAGACAGTTTGGCTGACTCAGTCGATATTGAACACCATGTTTTGGTGGCTGTTACCTCTAAATCTCTTGAAGTGAATCCGGTTAGTACATTTGCAGCCCTCAGTCCCTCTGAAAATGTATGCCTCCCTTTTGGGCTGGGGGTGCTTTGAGTTCAGAATGCACACCAATTTACTGAAGCTAAAACCAGTGTGCCTGTTGCTGATGGAAAGTACAGTGGAGCAAGAACTTACCTTAACAGATCTGCGAGGGGATCTCTTGCAGTAGGCCACACCTATGGAACTATAGCCACCAGGCACTAGGACCATACGGAAACTTTTCTAGCTAGCAGTCTACCTGGGGCCACCCACTCTGGCATCATATGCCAATGTCTACCTATCCTAGAAGAGTGGGCAGTCCCCAGGCCCTCTTCAGTTCTCTCGTCGGAGACCATAAGCCTTCTAGTTCCAGAAGAAGGAACCGAGGAGGGACTGAAGGTCCCGCCAAAGAAAAAGAAAGCATACTAGGATTCATACTAGGAAAGGTCAAGATGCTCCCATTAGGGGAACTAGTTCCAGTCTAGCTGTTTAAAGAGGTACTGATCTAACCCTCCAAGAGAATCTACCTCCATTATCACTAAAGTGGAAAGAGGTACAGGCACAGAAAAACCTCCCAGGTCCAGCAGAAAGGCACAGCATGGCCTGCTGCAAAAGATCCCTTCTCAGATCTACTGTTAAGGTAAGTTGTTATTTAACTGTACTATCTGACCTCGGGGGTATCAGCAGGCCACGCCTATTGAATGAGTCCCAAGCAGTTCTGACGTCAAGAAATGTAGTCTGGGCAGTATGAAACCAAGAGCCTAAGAAAGTAGGCCCTGTAGAACAGCTAGGCTAAAACTGGCCCTATGCCTACAGGCAATGTCCAGACTGTAGTGCTTGGTAAAAGTGTGGACAGTACTCTTAAGTGACAGCATCGCAAATCTCTGCAGCTGACACTTTCCTGATAAAGGCAGTAGAAGCAGCCATGCCTCTGGTGGAATGGACACGAACAATGTTTGTCATACTTACTGCAGCAATAGGTGATTCAGTTGGCCAACCATTTGGACAAGCACACTTTTGAAACAGGGATGCCCTCTTCCCCAGGGGCGAAAGAAACAAACAACTGTTTGGACTTCCTACAGTCTTTCATACGATGGGTATAGTTAATGCAAAATTCCGCACATCTAAAGTGCAAAACAATGCTTCCCCTGGATTCCCATGCTCTGGGTAGTAAACAGAAAGGTGGATGGATTGGTTTAAAGTGAACTCAGATATCAACTTTGGAAAAAAATTAGGATTAGTACATCATGTTTTTGTGGAAAATCAAATAAGGCTGCTCGCACATGAGCACCTGTAGCGCTGTAATTCTTCAAGCAGAAGTAACAGCAGCTAAAAATAACTTTCCATGACGGAAAGTGTCGCTCGCATGTCACGGATGGCTCAAAAGGAGCCAAAGTAAGTTTTTCCAACACAAAATTCGAGTCCCAGGGTGGGACTGGGTTGCAGATAGGATTCTTTGGGTGGAGAATGCCTCTCAGAAATGTACGGGACACCTCCAGTTGAGCCATCATATGTCCATCAATAGGCACATGGAAGGCAGAGATGGCAGACGTGCACCTTAAGAGAGGAGTACTTCACATTGGCCCGGTGGCGCTGAGGGTTGAGGTGCTGGATGCCACACCTCGTGCCACGCCGGTGACCCGGGTTTGGGAATGAGCCTGGGCCACCGGGGGTCAGCAGGGGAGAGAGAGGATTGAGTGTCTGGTGAACTGCTTTCCTCTCTCTCGGGGAGGGATCCAGGGATGGCCCGGCACCACAGCGGCCCCTGGTGGAGACTGGAGGCACTGCAATGCTTAGAGCCAGCATCTAAGCAGAAGATGTTGGGCGGCTGCCTTCCAGACGTGGGTGGGAGCATCCAGGTCATGGCCTGGGCCTCACTGCATGTCCCATGTCTGGGGCGTAACTAAGGGGGAAAAAAAACTCCAGCCCAGATATGTGATGGCTTTCACAGCGCCCGCCGTCACATGCCCAACACTGGATCTCTGCCTCTGCCCCTTCGATCTCCTCGCGGACCCAGGCCGGAGAGGGCTCCGTGAGGGGAAAGTAACGTCCTTGAGGAGGCAGGATCACAGTGGGCGGTAGAAGCGGTTGAGGTGAGTTAACAGCCTAAAAAGAGTTCTGAGGACTGGAACTGCAATAAAAAGAATGAACACAAAAAAAAAAAAAAAAAGATGAGTACTTCAGACCGGTGTCTGAAAGGGACAGAAAGTACTCTAGAATCTGATTCACTGGACAAGTGAAAGGATCCAGCTCATGTGAAGCAGCCCGCAACACAAAGCATTTCCACTTCACAGAATAGGTGGCTCTAGTGGAAGGCTTCCTAGCGGCCACCAGGACATCAACTACCTTAAGAGATACCCTGAACTGAGCCATGGCTATGTTCTCAGGAGCCAGGCGTGAAGATGCAGGAATTTGAGATCTGAATGGACCAGGGTGCCCCAGTTGTGGTAGAGCAAGCTGGTGCACAGAGGAAGAAGAAAAAACAGTTACCTAAGAACTTACCATAACATTAGGTCTTCAAGGGGATCTCAGTCATCAGGTTACACCATAGGAACCTTTGCTGTCGGTAACTGGGAACCCACACAGAAGATTTTCAGCAATGTAGCTGAGGCCACCCACACTGTCAATGTCACCAACCCTATACCGGTGTGGATGTCCCCATTCCCTCCTCAGTTCTTTCCCCCAGAGACTAAGGGAGCAAGGCTTTCGCCCTGGGGGACTGAGGAGAGAAAGAGGTTCCCAAACCCCCCAAAAAAAAGCTGGATACACTAGATAGCCAGTTCCTAGACTGGAGCCCCAAGAAGGGGGATGTTTGGAGGGAAATTTACCTGATAACGTAGATCCCCCTCGAAGATCTACTGTTACGGTAAGTTCTTATGTAATTGTTCTATCTTCTTCAGGGGTATCTCAGCCATGAGGTTACATCGTAGGAATGAGTACCAAGCAGAGACAAGTGTACACAGACAGTATGGGAGGCTGGATCTCCATGAACTTAAGATAAGAGTCCTTGTAATACAGCCCTGCTAAATCCTGCATGGGGACATCGAATCCCCAACCTCGGACTTTGTGTCGAGGATTTCTCGTCAACGGGGATTTCACCTAATTCCACTGTCTGTGCGACGTGGAGTTAGATATTTAAAGAAGGGTGATGCAGGGGCACATCCCCCCACGTGGCGGTGTGCGTGGCACAGCCCCCTCTGCACTGACATAATGAAGTGTGGCAGTCGGTGTCAGTGTGTTGCGGGTCACTGTTGGGACGCGTCAGTGTTGGCCATGTCGGATAGATCACGCCGATGTAAGGGATGTTGTCAGGATTTCTGTCGCTGCAGCTTGGTGGAACCTCTACAGGCAATGTCCAGACTGTAATGCTTGGGAAAAGTTTGGACAGTACTCCAGGTGGCAATCACACAAATGTCAGTGGCAGAGACCCCTTTGAAACAAGCCACTGAGGTAGCCATGCCCCTGGTGGAATGAGCTTTGACAGCACCAGGCAATTCCTTGCCGTATTTGTTGTAGCAGAACACAAAGCAAATTGCCAACAATTTGGATAAACATTACTTAGAAACTGAAGCGCCCTCTCTACCTGGGGCAAAAGAAACAACTGGTTTGACTTTCTGGACTCTTTAGTTTGAAGCAGACAGTACATCAAAATTCTGTGCACATCTAACATATGGAGGAGTGCTTTTCCTGGATTGGCATGCTCAGGAAGATAAACAGGAAGGTGGACAGACTGATTTAGTGTAAACTCAGAAACCATCTTGGGTAAAAAATGAAAATTACGTACCTACCGTAATTCTTGATCTTCTTGGACGAGTCTCCACCACTCATTCACACTATTGGGATCTGCGCCGGAGGCACTAGGACCCATCGGGAGCAAACTTTTGCTGGAGGGTGAGCGCCAGAGATGGTGCCCGCGAGGCAGCGCCACATGACCCCTAGCCGATGGGCAATGACTATCTCGGCGTCAACCCTCCAACACGCCTCAGTCCTTTTTACCAAGGAGGTGCAACGTAACTAACCTAGAAGGGTAGCCTAACCTGAAAACCAGACATAAGATAGTCCAGGCGACCCGTGTAAGAAGGGTCAACAAAAAGTCTTCATGGCCTAAAGATCTGAGGGAGTGAAGACCAACAGACAGGTAGGAGCTCGGGGGACAGAGGGTGGCGTGGAATGAGTGGTGGAGACTCGTCCAGAAGATCAAAATTCACAGTGAGGTACGTAATTTTCATATCTTCCTGGATATAAGTCTCCACCACTCATTCACACTATTGGGAGAGTA
Source organism: Neoceratodus forsteri (assembly GCA_016271365.2). NCBI lineage: Eukaryota > Metazoa > Chordata > Ceratodontiformes > Ceratodontidae > Neoceratodus > Neoceratodus forsteri. The sequence continues at coordinate 684,781,764 of JADMNL010000022.1, read as the reverse complement.
CCGAGCTAATAATCCCCCAAAAGGGGCGGCAGGAGAGACCAAGAGCTCACGTTTCTAGGACAGAAGTCCATTAAGGATGGCTCTGCCAAAGGAAGAATGTCGTCTGGCATGGACATCTAGTGCATAATGTTTAACGAAAGTATGCACTGAGCTCCAGGTGGCCGCATTGCAGATGTCTGCAATGGGCATGTTGCGAATTCGCTAGGGATGCCAGCATCACTTTAGTAGAGTAAGGAACCCTACCTCCAATCTCTAACCTGTGCTATGGAATAGCAGTGTCAAGGCATGCCACTAACCATGCTGAAATACATCTGATAGCTACAGGTTGATCCAGCCGGTCTCGCTGAAGGAGACAAACAGTTGCTGGGCTTTGCAAAAATCCTTGGTTCTATCTAAAGTCTTAAAGTTTCTCTAACATCCAAAGAATGAAGAGATCGCTTCCTTCATTTTGGAAGTCTGCAAAGTAAAAGGAAGGACTAGAGGTTGGTTTAGATGAAAGTCTGACACAACCTTAGGAAGAAATTTCGGATGGGTCCAAAGGACTACTTTGTCCTTATGGAACACAGTGTACGGAGGATCTGTGACCAGGGCATGTATCTCAGAGACCCTGTGAGCTGAGGTAATGGCCACTAGGAAGGCAGTCTTCCAGGTGAGAAATTTTAGCTCACAGGTGGCCAGAAATTCGAAAGGTTTCCGAGTGAGCATATCTAGCACAAGATTAATGTCCCAGGCTGCAACTGGACGTCTTGCAGGAGGTCTGGTATGCAGAATTCCTTTAAGAAATCTCTTAACCACAGGTAATTGAGCTAGCATTAAGGAAAAACACGGCTCATGATACGCTGAAATGGCATTAAGATGAACTTTGACCATAGAGTATTGCAGACCAAAATTTGAGAGGTCCAAGAGGTACTCCAGAACCTTATCTGGTGGACAGGAAAAGGGGTTCAAAGAGGACTTTTGCACACCAGAGCGAAAAACGCTTCCACTTAGCTGTGTAAGTTTTCTGGGTGGCTGGCTTCCGAGCAGCCAGAAGAATATCTGAAACCCTACGAGAGACATTGAACCGGTTTACTTCTACTTCTTCAGGAGTCAAGCGTGAAGGTGAAGTGATCTCAGGTTGGGATGAACCACAGGCGGGAAGAGGTCTCGGGGGGACTGCCAACATACTGTTGAGCACTGGAAACCACAGCTGTCAAGGCCAGAAGGGAGCAATGAGAATCATTTTGTCCCCCTGGGATTCGAACTTGAGGAGCACCCTCTGAATTAGAGGAAGAGGTGGAAAGGCGTAAAGAAAGTGTTTTGTCCACTGCAGCCTGAACGCATCCTGACAGAAAATGCCAGGCCCTGGATTTCTGGAGCAGAAGAGAGGCAGTTTTATGTTAAGTGGGGATGCAAAAAGGTCCAGGTCTGGAGTTCCCCACTCTTCGAATAGTGACTGAACTATGGTTGAGTCGAGACACTCAGTGAGGATCTGTCTCTGTTCTGCTGAGATGGTCTGCCAGCTCGTTTTGTATTCCAGTGAGTGGACAGCAGATTAGAGCTTTGTGCTCCAAGCACCATTCCCATACCCTCATTGCTTCCCTGCACAAGGGTAGGAATGAAGCACCGCCTACTTGTTGATGTAATACATTACTGCTTTGTTGTCCGTTTGAAGAGAATGTTCTTGTGACAGAGAATGTCCTTCAATGTTCGGACCGCGATAAAGGGCAGCTCTCATTTCTAGGGCGTTTATGTGAAGCTGGGACTGAAACTTGAGTCCACACACCTTGGAGTGTGGAGCCTGACAGTGAACTCCCCACCCCATTAGGGGATCGCCCATGGTAATGGAGATTTGATGGTCCAGAGGAGCAAAGGATATCGGTCCAGGAGATTGCTCTCTGAGACCACCAGGTGAGTGATCTCTTTAAGGTTCTGTCACCTTGATGAGATAGGACTCGAGGTGCGAGGTTGGGGACCACTGAGTACTGAGCATCCGAGTGGTTCTCATGTGCAGACGTGCTAGGGGTACAGTGAATACTGAGGAGGCCATGAGACCTAGCATCCGTTGCATCGAGAGAGCTGTAACTGAGCTGTTCCCCCCGATGTGACAGGCCATTTGAAGGATATCTTTCCTTCTGTCTTCTGGAAGAAAAGCCTTCGCACAGGAGGTGTCCAGAAGAGTCCCTATAAAAAGGAGCCTCTGGGATGGCTGCAGTTGCGACTTCTTGAGGTTCAGTATGACTCCCATGGACGTGAGGAGGCGAGAGGTCGTCTCTACAGCGTCCAGAGTCTCTTGCCTGGAAGGGCTTGCTAGAATCCAATCATCCAGATAAGGGAACACCCGTATCCCGACCTTTCTGAGGTGCGCTGCGAGAACTGCACAACACTTTGTAAAAACCCGCGGCGCCGAGGATAGCCCAAAGGGCAGGACTCTGAACTGATAATGTTGTCCCAGAGCCACAAACCTCAGGAATTTGTGATGTCTTGGGTGAATAGGAATGTGTTGGTAAGCATCCTGCATATCCAGGGAGGCTAGCCAGTCGTGTTGATGAAGCAAAGGCAACAGGGTTCCTAGCGAAATCATTTTGAACTTCTCCCTGGGGAGAAATTTGTTTAGCTTTCTGAGATCTAGAATGGGGCGCATTCCCCAGGACTTCTTTGGAACCAGAAAGTAATGGGAGTAGAACCCCGTGTTCCGTTGATGCAGCGGCACTACTTCTACTGCCCTGTTGTTTAGAAGGCCCTGAATCTCAGCGGCAGAAGGTCTGACTGAAGGGTTGACAGCCTGGGCTGCCATTTGGGAGGACGATCCGGAGGGGTTTCCAGAAGATTGAGTGAATACCTCTCGCGAATTATCCAGAGGACTCATTTGTCTGAGGTTTGCGACTTCACTGGTTGTAGAAGCACATCAGGACGACCTCCCAATTGAGAGGAAAAGTCCACCTCGGGCAGCTGAGATGGGACTTGGGCCAGCAATTCATAAGGTATCGCTGGGCACTTTGGGCCCTTGCGCTTTCTGTTGTGCCTTCTTCTGAGGTTGGGCAGGTTGTTTTTTATGGAAACCTCCCCTGCCTCTGCCTCAAAAGGACTGACGATTATGAAACTGACGTTTATTGGCATGCCCTCGAAAGGGGGTAGGAGGGGGTCGAGCCAACTTAATGGCTGACCTGGTCTTTTGAGTAGCTTCTACAGCTTGCTGTACCTGAGGACCAAAAGATATGCACCATCAAAGGGCAGCGCCCATTACCTGCTGCTGGCTCGTCGTGCATTGAGCAAAATGCGCAGCCAGGAATGACGGGTGCAAATACCAGCAGTCAGCTGAACAAGAGCAGTGTTGAAAGCATCCATGGCTGCTTTAACCTGTGTTATTAGATTTGATACCCTGGTAATGGTTTGAAGAAGCTCTGGCTTTGCATCCGACTCTGAAGAGCTTCCACCATCTGCTTGATAGAGTGCCACAGGATATACTCATACTGGGAGAAATAACCTTGGTAACTGGCACGCATACTTAGGGTAGAAGCAGCAAAGACCCTCTTACCTAAGGTGTCTATCTGACGAGATTCTTTGTTAATAGGTCAAGCTGTAGTTTGAGGAAGAATGACCTTATCGTTCTCTGCCAGAACCACAATAGGATCCATAAGGAAGCATGGAGCACCAAATAGGGACGATCCTTGGGGGCTGAATATTTCCTATCTATGGATTTAGCCAACGAAGGGAGAGCAGCAGGATTATTCCATACCATTTGAGACAGCTGCCTCGAAGGAAGGGTGAACTGGGAGTCAATCCATAGGGATCTCCGGGGCATGAAGGTATTGAGTCTTAACAATTTCCCAGGATCAATGTCTGTAGTCTGGGGAGAGAGAGAGTGAACTCATATTTTCAGCAGAGACTTGAATGACAGTCCTCGACCACAGGCTCTGTAGCAGTAATAGATCCTGCTCATCCACCTCATCACCCAACTGAAGGTCTGGGTCAGGCTCAATGTCATCTCCTGACAGTCCAGGAGGGACTGTATGGACAGGAAAGGAATGAAAATCAGAAGAGGGGAAGAAGGAAGTAAGGAGAAAGGAGGTCTGAAAAGCAGAGGGCAGGCCCCGGTAGCCGAGGCTCGGCACTGAGGAAACGGCAGGAACGCCGGCACTGAAAGCCAGGACCATGCGGCACGGCAGCGCAGAAGCAGCCAGGCGCGAGCGCAGTGCGAGGAACCCACGGCCTGAAACAGCCGGAGCCGACGACAAACCCCAGGCCCAAAGGCGCAGAAACACCCCAGACTCCGAAAAACAGGTTCTGAAGGAAGGCAGGAGATAAGGGCATTGCGTGGCCCCTGCACCGTAGCCATGTGAGGGGGGAACACCTAAGCGCGGAGTTGACGGAACCGAAGAAGGTGCCACGCGACCAGGAAAATCCAACCGCCCTACCCGGTCTCCTAATGAGCCCGAAAGCGCACAAGAGACCGAGCCAGGTAGCTGAACCAACCTCCGAGCCCATTGCACCATAAGAGCGGCCCACTGATGAAACTGCTCATCTGAAGACCTACCTGCAGGCGGGGTAGGGCTCCGATGTCGAAGACGTTGGCTACCAGAAACAGAGGTTGGCAACTCCGAGGGAGGAGACTGGCAACTAGCCCCGATAACTGAACATCGACGCGCAGACATATCAGAGGGTGACCCTGAGTGATGCCTTCTCTTTTTAGACCTATGGGCCAAAGAAGAGCTCGAGGCCGAACAGTGCCGAGAATGCGACGGTTTATTTTTATGCTTCCGGGGGGACCGCCCATCCCCCCGGGCATTGGACTGACCGTTGTCAGACCCCCTCCGGAGAAGGCGGTGGACCGGACCCAGCCCGACTGACTGAACAGCTTTCATATGAAGTCTCCCTACCGTCACCTGACCTGCTCATGGTCGACTCCGTCAAAGTAGGCTGAGACTTCTTTTATTTTTAAAAATGAATGTAAACTAAGCGATACTTTATTGAGATAATACTACAAAATAACAAAACTGAAAACAATGCTGCTAGTTTGAAGTTTGACTCCCGGCAGTCGAGCGACGTCATCACTGAATCGCACTCGACGGCGGGAAAAAAGGAACTGAGGCGGTTGGAGGGTCAACACCGAGATAGTCATTGCCGCACGAGCTAGGGCTCGCGGTGCTATTCCTCGCGGCGCCATCTCTGGCGCCGACCCTCCAGCAAAAAGTTTGCTCCCAATGGGTCCTAGTGCCTCCGGCGCAGATCCCAATAGTGTGAATGAGTGGTGGAGACTTATGTCCAGGAAGATCTTGGGATTTGTGCACAAAGTTACCCTGCCTTTGTGAAAGATCAAATAAGGCTCCTCGCACCAGATGGCCTGAGTCTCTGAAATTCTTTGAGAAGTTATTGCAACCAAAAACAGTGCTTTCCAAGAGAGAAAGCGCAAACTGCAGCTGCAATTGGCTCAAAAGGAGACAGGGTTAACTTTTCCAAAATAAAATTAAAGTCTCAAGCCGGGAAAGGGGAACAGATTGGGGGTTTGAGGTGCAGGATGCCCCTAAGGAAAATGTGGGAGATATCCAGCTGAGCAATCATGCGGTCACCCACGGGCTTATGAAAGGCAGAAGTAGCCAAAGGTGGACCTTGAGTGAGGAATACTGGAGGACTGAGTCTGACAGATATCAGGTAGTCCAGGATATGATTCACCGAACTGGTGAAAGGGTCTAGGACACGTTTGGCAGTCCAGATGACAAACTACTTCCACCTCATGGCATATGTGGCTCGGGTGGAAGGCTTCCGGGCAGCCACCACAACGTCTATAACCCTGTTAAGAGACCCCAAACCTGGCGATGGCTACATTCTCATGAGCCAGGCATGCAGATGGAGAGACCTGAGGTTGGGATGGACCAGGATCCCCTGATCCTGGGTCAGCAGATTCCTGCAGAGAGGAAGAGGGACTGGGGGTTCCTCTGCTAGCTGTTGAAGTACAGGGAACCATATCTGGTGAGGCCAAAATGGAGCCACTAGAATCATGCTGGCCCCCTCATCTGTAGTTTGATCCCCACATGGATATCACCAAGAGTCAGAGGACTGAATAAAAAGAAAGGAAAATTACGTACCTACCGTAATTCTTGATCTTCTTGGACAAGTCTCCACCACTCATTCACACTAGTGGGATTAGGGCCGGAGGCACTAAGACCCATCGGGAACAAACTTTTGCTGGAGGGTGTGAGAGAGGCAGTGCTGGCAGAACCGCGGCGCCGTGAGCAGCGCCTCGGCGGTAAAATGACCATCTCGGCGACGACCCTCCAACCGCCTCAGTACCTTTTACCAAGGAGGTGCAGCGCAACTAACGAAAGAGTAAACTCAATTAAAAAACGGACATAAGATAGTCCGTATGACCCGATGTAAGAAGGGTCACCAAAGAAGTCCTCACGGCCTAAAGATTTGAGGTAAGAAGACCAATACAGCGGTGAGCTTTCGGGGATGGAGGGTGGGGCGTGTGAATGAGTGGTGGAGACTCGTCCAAGAAGATCAAGAATTACGGTAGGTAATGACTTTTCCTATCTTCCTGGACATAAGTCTCACCACTCATTCACACTAGTGGGAGAGTACCAAGCTGATAATCCCCCAAAAGGGCGGCAGGAGAGCCAGAGCTCACGCGTCTAAGATAGAAGCCCATTAAGGATAGTTCTGCCGAATGCGGAATGTCACCTAGCATGAACATCCAGTGCATAGTGCTTAACGAAGGTATGCACTGAGCTCCAGGTGGCGGCGTTGCATATATCTGCAATTGGAACATTGCGAATTTCCGCTAGGGATGCCGCGACCGCCCTAGTAGAGTGAGCGTACACTCTACCTTCTAATTTAATTTGAGCCATGGAATAGCAATGACGAAGGCATGCCACTAACCATGAAGAGATGCATCTAATAGCGACAGGTTGACCCAGCCGGGTGTCGCTGAAAGAAACGAACAGTTGCTGAGTCTTTGAACATCCTTGGTTCTATCTAAATAGAACAGAGCTCTCTTAACATCCAAGGAATGAAGAGCTCGCTCCCTTCATTTTGGAAATTAGCTAAGTAAGCTGGAAGTACCAAAGGTTGGTTTAGATGGAATTCTGACACAACCTTGGGAAGAAATTTAGGATGAGTATGGAGAACTACCTTGTCTTTATGGAATACAGTAACGGAGGGTCCGTGAATCAGGGCATGTATCTCAGAGACCCCATGGCTGAGGTAATGGCCACCAGGAAGGCAGTCTTCCAGGTAAGAATTTTAGCTCACAGGTAGCTAAGGGTTGAAAGGCTTCGAGTGAGCATGTCCAGCACCGGGTTAATGTCCCAGGCTGCAACTGGACGCTAACAGGGGTCTGGTATGGAGAATCCCTTAAGAAATCTCTTCACCATAGGCAACTGAGCCAGAGTTAAGGAAGAAACCCGCTCATGGAGCGCTGAGATGGCACTAAGGTGAACTTTAACTGTGGAGTACTGAAGACCTAAGTTTGACAGGTCCAAAGATACTCCAGAACCTTGCCAGGAGGACAGGAAAGGGATTCCAAGAGGATTTTGCACATCAGAGGAAAACGTTTCCATTTGAGGCGTGCGTTTTGGGTGGCTGGCTTCGAGCAGCCAGAAGGATGTCTGAGACTCTAGAGACGTTGAACGATTCACTTCTATCTCTTCAGGAGCCAAGCATGAAGGTGAAGTGATTTCAGGTTGGGATGGACCAACGAACCCTGAGTCAAAGACTGATTTGCAAAGGAAGTGGTCTCGGAGAGGCTGCCAACATACTGTTGAGTAGAGGAAACCATAGTTGCCGAGGCCAGGAAGGAGCAATGAGAATCATCTTGGTCCCCTGAGACTCGAACTTGAGGAGTACTCTCTGGATTAGAGGAAGCGGTGGAAAGGCGTAAAAAGCGTTTTGTCCACCGCAGCCTGAACGCATCCTGACAGAAAATGCTCAGGCCCTGGATTTCTGGAGCAGAAGAGAGGCAGTTTTAGCGTTGAGTGGGGATGCAAAAGGTCAGGTCTGGAGTCCCCACTCTTTGAACAGGGACGAGCTACGGCTGGATCGATAGACCACTCTGAGGGTCTGCCTCCGTTCTGCTGAGGTGATCCGCTAGGTCGTTTTGTATACCTGGCAGATAAACCGCTTGAATCAGAGACTTGTGCTCTAAGCACCACTCCCACACCCTCATTGCTTCCTGCAAAGGGATAAGAATGAACACGCCTTGTTGATGTAATACATCACTGCTTTGTTGTCCGTTTGAAGGAGAATGTTCTTGTGACAAAGGACATCCTTCAGAGCTCGGATTGCATAGAGGACCGCTCTCATCTCCAGGACATTTATGTGGAGATGAGTTTGAACTGAGTCCATACACCTTGAGTGGAGGAGGAGACAGTGAGCTCCCCATCCCATTAGCGATGCGTCTGTGGTGATGGAGATCTGATGATCTGGGGAGCAAGGGAATCCTTCCAGGAGATTGCTCTCTTGAGACCACCAGGTGAGAGACCTTCAAGGGGCTCCGTCACCTTGATGGGATAAGACTGGGGTGAGAGGTCGGGGACCACTGGTGGAGAGCATCCACTGGGTGGTTCTCATGTGCAGTCGGACCAGAGGGACAGTGAAGACCGAGGGCATCACGAGACCCAACATCGTTGCATCGAGAGAGCTGTAACCGATTGGTTCTCCCTGATGTAACGGGCCATTCGAAGGATGTCAGTCTTCTGTCCTCTGGAAGGAAAGCCTCGCTGAAGAGGTGTCTAGAAGCGTCCCTATGAAAAGGAGCCTCTGGAGGGTTGCAGTTGAGATTTTTCAAATTCAGCAGAACTCCCATGGACGTGAGAAGACGAGAAGTCGTTTGCACGCTTCAAAGTCCCTTGGACCGGAAGGCTTGCTAGAAGCCAATCGTCCAGGGAGGAAAACACTGGAGTCCGACTTTCTGAGATGCGCCACGAGAACTGCACAGCACTTTGTAAAACTCGCTGGCGCCAAGGATAGCCCAAAGGGCAGGACTCTGAACTGATAATGCTGACCCAAAGCTACAAACCTGAGGAACTACGGTGGGTGGGTGGACGGGATATGCTGGTAAGCATCCTGCATATCCAGAGAGGCCAGCCAGTCGTGCTGATGCAGCAAGGGTAACAGGGTACCTAGGAAATCATCTTGAATTTCTCCTGGGAGGAATTTGTTTAACTTTCTGAGGTCTAGAATGGGCGCATCCCCAGATTTCTTTGGAACCAGAAAGTAATGGGAATAGAACCCTGTGTTTCAGAATGCGGGGCACCAGTTCTATTGGCCTGTTGTTCAGAAGGCCCTGGATCTCCGCGGTGAGGAGGCCTGACTGAGAGGCCGACAATCTGGGTTTGTCGATCTGGGAGGACAATTGGGGTTTCAAGAAATTGAGAGAATAACCCCATGAATTATCCGAAGGACCCATTTGTCCAAATATGGACTTCCACTGGTTGTAGAAGTACATCAGACGACCTCCACGGAGGAGAGAAGTTCCACCTCGGGCAGAGTGGATGGAACTTGGGCCAACGACTCATAAGGTAACGCTGGGAGCTTTAGGCCCTGCGCTTTCTGCTGCGTCTTCTTTTGAGGTTGGGCAGGTTGGCTTTTATGGAAGCTTCCCCTGCCTCTGCCTCGAAAGGACTGACGACATGAAACTGACGTCTGTTCACATGCCCCGAGAGGAGGCAGGCGGAGGTCTGGCCAACAATGGCCGATCTAGTCTTCTGAGTGGCCTCTAAGGCTTGCTCCACCTGAGGCCAAAAAGAAAGGAGCCATCAAAGGCAGCGCCATCACCTGCTGCTGAGCATCATTGAGTGAAGCCAGGAAATGCGCCCCAGCAGGAATGGCGCCGGTGCAAATCCTGCGGCTGCTGAGCGAGAAGCAGTGTCGAGAGCGTCCATGGCGGCTTTGACCTGTTGGTTATTGGACTCAATACCTCTAATAACGGTCAAAGCAGCTCTGACTTGGAATCCAATCTGGAAGAGCTTCAACCATTCTTTTCATAGAGTGCCCAGGATATACTCATACTGAGAAAAATAGCCTTGATAACTGTGTCGCATACTTAGAGTGGAGGCAGCAAGACTCTCTTACCTAATGTATCAATCTTACGAGACTCTTTGTTATTAAATTGAGCTGTAGTAGTTGAGGAAAAACGACCTTGTCATTCTCTGCCAGGACTACAATATGATCCGCAAAGGCTTGGGATGCCAAAATGGGACGATCCTTGGGAGCTGAATACTTCCTATCAATGGATTTAGCCACTGAGGGAATAAGAGCAGGATTATTCCATACCATTTGAGACAGCGTCTCGAAGGAAGGCTGAATCGGAGGAGTCAAATCCGTAGGGATCTCCGAAGCATGAAGATACTGGAGTCTTAATATCTTCCCAGGATCGATGTCTGTAGTCTGGAAAGAAAGAGTGGATCCCAGGTTCTTCAACAGAGACTTAAAGGACAGGTCCTCGACCACAGGCTCTGTAGCAAAGAAAGATCCTGTTTCCTCCACTTCCTCACCCAACCGAAGGTCTGGGTCAGGCTCAAGATCATCTCCTGATGGTCCAGAAAGGACTGTTTGGACAGGAAAGGGTGAAAATTAGGAGAGGAGGAAATAGCAGAAAACAAGGAGAGTCCCCAAGGGCTGCAGCGCCGAGGCAGCAAACAGAAAGAAACGGACACAGAGGCGCTGCAGCGCGAAGAAATGCCAGTGGCCCATAAGCGCCCCAGCGGCGGCGCAGCGGACGACAACCTTGCCGCAGCCTAGCGCGGCGCCACCGCACTTGAACAGCGCCACCGAACGCCGCCGCAGGCCAGCGCCACGATCGGCGCCATAAGCGGGCGCCGCCCTTGAATAAAGCCCGCCTATCAGCGGCACCACCCGGCGGGCGCGCAGAGACCCAGCGCACGCCAAGACCCAGCGACACCGAAAGCGGTGCCGACAAGCCAACAGACCCTGACGGAAGGCGCGGAAAAGCCCAGAACCTGGAAAGCTAGAGAAGGAAAAAACCAGGAGATAAGGGCAACGGTGAGGCCCCTGCGCGCAGCCATGTGAGGGGGAACACCTAAACGCGAAGTCGCTGGCACCGAAGAAGGCGCCGCGCGACTAGGAAGGTGCAACCGCCTACCTGATCGCCGGAGGGGCCCGAGGCTCGAGGCAACCGAGCCAGGCAGAAGAACCAACCTCCGAGCCATTGCTCCATAAGAGCGGCCCACTGATGAAACTGCTCATCTGGGTCCACCTATGGCGGGAGGGACTCGATGTCGAGGACGATGACACCGGAAGTTGGCGACCCAAGAAGGAGACCGCAACTAGCAACGATAACCGGAAAGGCCGACGCCGCAGACATACTACAGAGGGTGACCTCGAGTGATGCCTTCTTTTGACCTGTGGGCAAGAAGAGCTCGAGGTCGAACGGTGCGCCGAATGCTCCGTTATTTTATAGCCGGCGGGGACCGCCATCCCCCGGCATCGGACTGACCGCTGTCGGAACCCCGCTGAGGAGAAGGAGGCTGACGGACCCAGCCGGCTGACTGAACAGTTTCATACTGAAGTCTCCCTACCGTCACCCGACCTGCTCATGGTCGACTCCGTCCAGTAGGCCGAGACTTCTTCAAGTAAAATTTAACGAAAATAGAATAAAATTAAGTGATACTACTTATCGTGATAAAGTTACAAAAAAACAAACTGAAAACTATGCGGCTAGTTTGAAGTTTGACTCCAGAGCATGACGGCGTCGTCACTGAAGCGCACTCGACGGAGGAAAAAGGAACGATGAGGCGGTTGGAGGTCGTCGCCGAGATGGTCATTACCGCCGAAGCCGCTGCTCGCGGGCGCTGGTGTCTCGCGGGCGCCGCTCTCCGCCGACCCTCCAGCAAAAAGTTTGCTCCCGATGGGTCTTAGTGCCTCCGGCGCTAATCCCACTAGTGTGAATGAGTGGTGGAGACTTATGTCCAGGAAGAAAAAGAAGGTATATGAGAGGGACAGGAATAGTGGACATACAAGAAATTGGGAAGAGTACAGGAAAGCACTAAAGGAAACTAAAAAAAAAACAATCAGGAGGAGATATGAGCTGAAACTGGCCAACAAGGTTAAAGATAATCATAAATCCTTTTACAACTATATCAGTAACAAAAAAGGGGAAGGGAAACTTTAGGTCCAATAAAAGATCAGGAGGAGAACTTCATAAATGATAATATAAAAATGGTGGAACAATGTAATAATTATTTCACATCCGTACATAATATAAAAACAACTGGGACTAATGAACAACTAGTGGACACCACAGCAAATAGAATAATATTAAATGTGGATGACATTAAAAATCGATTGCTGAAACTTAAGCCTAGTAAATCACAAGGCCCAGCCAGGATTCACCCGGGAGTGCTCCGAGAGCTAGCAGACGTGCTGGCAGAACCAGTAACCACATTGTTTCAGGTATCACTGGAGGGGGGGAGGTTGTGGAGGTATGGCGTAGGGCAAATGTCATGCCAATTTACAAGAAAGGCTCAAAACAGTATGTAGGAAATTACAGACCTGTGAGCCTGACCACAGTCTTGGGAAAGATCCTGGAAGGGATTATAAAGGAGTGCATAGTAGATTTCATGGATCAAACAAGATATAGATGACACACAACATGGATTCAAGCAGGGCCACTTATGCCAAACGAACCTCATGGAATTTTATGGGAATATAAGCAGGGCACTGGATGGGGGTAACTCAGTGGACGTTATATTCCTGGACTTCTCGAAAGCCTTTGACAAGGTACCACATGGAGAACTAATTGACGCATTAATAGAACATAATATCCAAGGCAATATAACACGCTGGGTAGCCTCATGGCTGAGCAATAGAAAGCAAAGGGTGTGCATCAGAGGGTTATACTCAGGCTAGTCGGAGGTGGGGAATGGTGTGCCCCAGGGATTGGTGCTGGGGCCTTGTCTTTTTAAAATTTATATCCACTCAATAACAGGTGAAGGAGAAGTGTGGGAATCCAAATTCGCTGATGATACTAGGATAGGTACCCACTGTAGATAATAATAGGGACACACAAAAACTACAGACTGCTTTAACAGCAATGGAGGCATGGGCACAAAAATCAAAGCTCTCATTCAACACCAACAAATGTACAGTGATGCGTTTTGGGAAGAGAAATAATATGAAGGACTATGAACTAAACGGGAAAACATTAAGGAAGATCACGGATGACAGGGATCTGGGCATTAGGGTTTCAAGTGATTTTAAGTTTAAACAGCACTACAGGCAGGCGGTCAGAACTGCCAGTGGTATACTGAACAGTATAAACAGACACATAAAGAGTAGAAAGAGAGAAGTGATTATTCCTCTCTATGAGTCACTGGTCAGACCACATATGGAATACTGTGTCCAATTCTGGTCTCCTGGGTACAAAACAGAAATTAAGACTTTAGAGAAAGTCCAGAGGAGAGCAACCAGGATGATCACTGATGTTCAGGATAAAGAATATAGGGAGAGGCTATCTGAACTAGGATTGTACACTCTGGAATTCTGTAGATTAAGAGGAAATATGCGCATGGTCTTTAAGGCACTTAAAAGAGGTGGGGCTATGGGAATAACTAGGGCTCACACTCAGGGAACAGAACTATTACACCAGAGCACATCCCTTACAGTTGGCTGGGGAAAGGTATCAAACAATAAGGAGGAAACACTGGTTTAGTCTCAGAGTGGTGTCCATTAGGAACAACTTGCCGGTCGAGGTGGTGGCAAGTAACAGTATGCATGAATTTAAGCACAGACTGGACAAGTACCTGATAGCAGAAGGAATACAAGGTTATTATTAGACAGACATGGCGAACATTATGAACTGATATCTTCTTTGCTCTGCTTTTACCTATGAACCCTCTGGATCAGAGGAAATGCACACAGAAAACTCCTGCTCCAGAAGAGGGACATGTCTTGCCAGAAAACTCCAGGCCCTGGATCTAGTAAGCAGAAATTGAGCAGTTTTGCATTGAGTGGGGACGTAAAAAGGTCCAACTCTGGATGACCCCATTTGCCGAACAAGTCTTCTGCAACGGATGAAAGTTGTTCCCACTCATGCATGCTGGACTGAGTCCTGCTGAGGCTGTCAGCCAGAGTGTTTACCACTCCTGGAACGTGGACTGCAGAGTGTGTCAAACTGTGCTCCAGCACCCAGTACCACACTCTCATGGCCTCCCTGCAAAGGGTGTATGAGTGAGTCCTGCCCTGTCTGTTGCTGTAGTAGACTACACTCAAATTGTCCAACTGTACCAAAGGTGGGCCTGGAGCGAGGTGCTTTTGAAAAGCCTGCATGGCACAGAGCACCATCTTCATCTCCAGGACACTAATATGCACGGCAGCTTTCCACTTTGACCAGGAGCTCTGGGTTTGAAAGGGACCCAGGTGTGATCCCCAACCCAGACCTGAGGCATCTGTAGTTAGGATCTGATGTGGGGAGGAAATCTGGAAGGGAACATCTTGAAGCAGATTCAAGGGATCCAGCCACGTATGCAGTACCTCGCGTACTGGAGAAGAGACCAGGACTGGTTGATCCAACTCATCCATGCGTTGGTCCCACTGTATCCTGAGGGTTCACTGAAGGCTACGCATATAAAGCCTGGCAAGCGGAATGGTGGGAATGGTTGCTGCCATCAAGCCCAACAATCTGACGTACACCTTCATGGGGATGTACCAATTCTGAGTGACCTCCAAAGCTTGGATGAGGCACTCTGCCCTGTTTTGGGGTAGGAAGGCCTTCTCCTGCTCGGAATCCAGAACTGCCCCTATATACTGCAGTCTTTGGGACAGTACTAGGACTGACTTGGACAGGCTGACAGAAATGCCCAGGGAGTGGAACAGCTGGAAAGTACACTCTAGGGTCACCAAAAGCTGTTCCCTAGATGGGGTCTTGAGGAACCAATCATCCAGATAAGGGAAGACATACAATCCCTTCTTCTGAGAGCTGCTGCGACTGCTGCTAAGCACTTGGTAAAGACTAGCGGTGCAGAGGATAAGCCAAAGGGCAGCACTTTGAACTGATAATGCTCACCCTGAAAGACAAAACGAAGAAACCTCCTGTGAGGAGGAAAACCCAAGATGTGCAGGTAAGAATCTTGCATGTCCAGTGAACAGAGCCAGTCCCCAGTCTTGATGAGGGGCATCAAGCTTGGCGACGTTACCATCTAGAACTTCTTGTACTGGACAAAGAAATTACTTTCCTTCAGATCTAAGATGGGCCTTAGATCTCTGGTCTTTTTGGGGATCAGGAAAAACCTGGAATAAAACCCCTGGTTTCTCTGGCACCTGGACACTAATTCGATGGCCTGCTTGCACAGAAGAGACTGCACTTTCTCCCGGAGGACAGATGAGGCGGGGGGGGGTTGGAGGCTGCTGGATAAGCTCTATGGTGTGACCTTCTCTATGATCTGCAGAATCCATGTGTCCAAAGTTATGGTCCTCCATTGATTCAGATGAAGGGAGATTTGACCTCCATCCACTGCCTCCTAGGTCTGGACCAGAGGAGGGAGGGCCTGGCAAGGAGTCAAGCTGAGGTGGAACCAGCTGCAGAAGCTGGTGCATCACTTCTGGGATGCTTGGCTGCCACTCCAGCATTGGAGGAGGCAGGCAAGGGAGCTTGGGCTCTGCGCTTTCCTTGGGTATGGGAGGCAACCTGGGCCTACTAGTCTGTCTATGAAAAGTAGGCCTCCCTCTGCTCCTAGACTGAGTGGGTAGAGGGAATGGACTGACTTAATGGCCGTGCCTGAGGGCTGCGGATCATTAATGAGATACTGCACATCAGGGCCAAATAGCTTAGTGCCACTGAAGGGGGCATTAAGCACCTTGTTTTGGACATCAACTACAAAGCCAGATACTCCAAGCCAGGAGTGCCTACGAAGGCAGATGCCAGTGGCAGCTGCCCTGGCAACTGTGTTGGCCATGTCGTACAGTGCTTTGAGGAGGTGCTTTCTGACATCCTCAGCAGCCTGCAAACACTGAAGCAATTCCTGCTTCTGAGAGCCATCAGGAAGGGGCTGGGCAGCAGTTTTGCCCTTTCTCCAGTCAGCATTCTGGTATTTAACCATGTGTGACAGATAATTTGTGATCCTCAGGCCTAAGGTGGAGAAGGCATAAACCCTTTTCCCCAGAGATCAATCCTATGGGATTCCTTGTCCGGGGGAAGGGAACCAAGGTGTTTAGGCCTCTTAGATCTGTCATGAGCTGCCTTGATGACCACCAAGTCAGTTTCGGCCTGGGCAGCAAAGTAAGGGAGACCCTGAGGGTCACTGTAAAGTTTGTCTGCCCTGCATGGCGTGGCTGGCACTATGTCTGGTCTGTGCCAGGCTGCTGTAGTTGCATTCTTCTATGCTGGGATTATTGGAGGGATGATCTTACGGGGAGACCCGGGGATCTCCAGGAAATCCACCAGATCCTTCTGGTGACATCCTCTTCCTCAGTCTGGAAGCCCACCGTGGAAGACAACTGCTTCATCACATTAAAAAATGTGGCATCCTCAGCAGGGGACCTTGGAGTATGCTTCACAGAGTCCTCACTGACAGAGGAGGCAGTGGACTTGTCTGAGACAAGGATCTCCTCTGCTTCATCCTCCACATCACCAGGGAGAATGAGAGCAGGAGAGTACTCCTCCTCCTCGATGTCAACCTCTTCATCTGGGTCTGGCATCAGATTTGCTGGTGGCAGCCAGCGAGGAGTCTCCTGGGGTCAACGAACAGGCGTCGATATCGAAACTGCCATCGAAGGCATCGATGAAGTGGGCCTATTCAAGGCACCAAGCTGCTGAACAAGTATGTTCATGAACTTTACAAGTACTTTGTTCAAGTCAACAGTGGACGTTGACAGAGGGGGGTTCAATGGCATGGGTACAGATGACCCTCCGGCTGTGTCCTGGTGACCCAATGAGCCTGCAGCCCTGGATAGGGAAGGGGCAGGTCTCGATGGGACGGTCGCTGACACGCCTGTCGTCAACGGAGGGGCTGATGACCTAGAGGTCGACAGCCGAGCACACTGTGTTTCAGGTGGAGGTGCTGCTGGTATGGGTCTGGTATGCACAAAAACCTGGACAGCTGGTCTTTTTGTCTGAGTGGCCACAGCTGACAAAGAGCCCCGGAAGGAGAGGCTGACGAGGAACGGAGCACTACCAGGGGGCAGTCATGATCCCAGTCTTTTATGACTCCCGAGGACCTGTCTGGGCCTGGGAGCTGGAAGAGCCGGTCAGCAACTGGGCGTCCGGGGCCCTGGAGGACCCCTGCCTGGAGCTGGCTACCTGTTGTTTCATGAATTGTTTGAGGGCCTACTTGCGTCATCTGAGGGTTGTTTGGTTAAACTTCTGGCAGAGCTTACAGTCAGCAAGGTCGTCATCAGGCCCAAGACAGAAGAGACAGACTGAGTGTTTGTCTGTAGAGGCAATCTTCCTTCCACAGTGACAGTGACGGAAAAGAGAAAAGGAAGGATTAACTCAACATAAAAATAAAAATCTCTTAAAAAGAGATTTTTGGTAAGTATGGGAGAAAAAGGCCATAGGCCTAAAAAGGTGCGAACAATATGATGATGCTTCCGTGGAGACTCATGCAAGCAAGTCGACAACTGGATAGAACTGAGTAGGGAGCGGGGCCACCCACGCCTAGATAGGGTTGGTGATGTCGGTGGACATAGACAGCGTGGGCGGCCCCAGTTGTATTGGTGAAAATCTTCCATGTGGATTCCCCTTCGCTGACGGCAAATTTGACTGACCGACTTACAAGTGTCCGCCAGGATGTTTCGGACACCTGAAACATGGACTACCATCAGTCTGAGGCCGTGATCCAGAGCCCAATTCCAGACTCTCATCACTTCCCGGTAGAGGAGGTACGAGTGAGTGCCCCTGTTTTCTGATGTAGTGTACTACACTCATGTCCGTTTGCACTAGCAGAAGACCTGGGGATAGCCGAGTCTGGAAGGCCTGTCGGGCACTGAGAATAGCCCGCATCTTCAGGACAATGATGTGGAGAGAGGATTCCTGATGGGACCAGGTCACTTGTGTTTGGTGGAACCCTAGATGCACTCCCCCCTCCCCCCAATTGAGGATCTGCTGAGGAGAAGAAATGAGGAAGAGAACCCCTCAAGAGGTTACTGGGTTCCATCCACCAAAGTAGAACTCTTCACTGGACAGACCAGGATCTGCTGTTCCAGATTGTCAGTATGCTGGTCCTGCTGGACCCTCAGTGTCTATTGAGGAATCCTTATGTGCAGTCTGGCTAGGGGCACTGTGACTATGGCCGCAGTCATCAGACCCAGAAGGTGGAGGAAGGTTCTGGCTGAGACACAGCAGCTGCTGTGAAGTAGGCAGTCTTGATATATCAGACAATCTGCCCGGTCTTGGGGCAGGAAGGCCATGCCTGGAGAGGTATCCAGGACTGCCCCTACATACTGCAGGCACTGACTGGGGGTCAAAACTAACTTAGGCTAGTTGACTGTAATGCCCAGATCCTGGAATAGGCAGGTGGTATGTTCCTGAGTCTGTAACAGGCGCTCCCTAGATTGGGCTTTAAGAAGCCAGTCATCCAGGTAGGGAAAGACACAGAGTCCCTCCTGCCTGAGGGCAGCTGCCACCATTGCCAGGCATTTGATAAACACCTGATGGGCAGAAGACAAGACAAAGGGTAAGGCCCAGAACCGGAAGTGTGCCCCCAAAAGTGAAATCTCAGGTACTGTCTGTGGGAGGCATGTACCTGGATTTGCAGGTAGGCATCCTTCATGTCGAGGGAGCAAATCCAGTCTTCCTGGCGCAGAAGGGGCAGCAAACCATGAAGTGTTACCAACTGTAATTTTTTGTACTAGATAAACAGATTTAGCTCCTGGAGGTCCAGAATGAGCCTGAGATCCCCTGTGCATTTGGACAACAGGAAAAAAATTAGAATAGAATCTCTACCCTGATGAGTCTCTGGGACAGGTTCTACAGGCCTTTTTTGCAACAAAGTGTGAATTTCCTCCCAGAGCACTGGAATGTGGTCTGGGGGTAAGAGGACCGAACTAGAGGTTTTTCTAGAGGCCACTCTAGAAGTTCCAGAGTGTGTCCGCTTTCTGTAATATGCAGTACCCAGGCATTTCTGGTGATTTCCCTACACTTATCCAAATGTAGTGAGAAGCGACCCCCTACCACCACCTCCTGGCCTTAAGCAGGGGGGTCGAACAAGGAGTTAGGCTGAACCGGAAGGAGCAACCGGGGGTGCCCTTCCTCATCTGGGGGATATTCCTGTGGTGAATGATGGGGTGGGCAGGGGCTACCCGGCGCTTAGCCTGGGGTTTGCTGGAGGGCTTGGGTCTATGGATAGAGCGACAAGAGGGCATTCGCTAACCACTTTTTGGCTGGTTAGTGTGGTACATGGAGTGGACCAATTGTAGGGTTCGGCTAGACACTTGTAGTTGAGACAGAATGTCCTGTACATCTGAACCAAGTCGCTTGTAACCCTAAAGAGGGCATTCATGATGGACAATTGAACATCCTGAGAAAAGTCAGACACCCTCAACCAAGAGTGTCTACGAAGGCAAACCCGCCTTGGCAGCCCTAGCTGAGGCATCTAAGAGTACTGCATGTAAGCTCCCATGGAGGCGCTGCGTACAACGCTGACTGCTGCAGCTGCCATTTTAGGGGGACTCTGGGAGAGCCCAGGTAGGTTCAAGGGCTTGGTCCCAGAGATGGTTTTGGGACTGCACCATATAGGTAATGTAGATCTTATCTGTGTCAATCTTCACCATTCATCACTAGTCGGTTCAGCGCCGGAGCTAGGACCCCACGGGAGACTTTTTTTCCCCTCTATGGACGGAGTCGTCGCGGGGACAGCGCCACCCTCGAGACAGCGTTCTACATGGCGCTCACGGGTTGGCCGTTATCTGTCATTGACTCCACCCCAGCCCCAGTTCTTCTTCGGCTGTCGAGTGAAGACCGCGTGTGGAGACTGTTCTACTGTCGAGATGTGTGGCCTAGTTAATCGGCCTTGTGTCTGTGTTGCTTCGGTTCTGTTCGCCCTGCTTGATGTCATTTCTGGCCAGTAAGATCTAGCCAGGCATTCTCTCGGTGCCACTATTGCTTCTGGTGCCGTTCATGGCGTCGGGGATGACAGCAGCACCAGGGATAGTGTTTTGGCGTTTTTTGGGCTTGTTTCAGTTTCTGGCACCGTGTGCTGCGCTGGGACTGAAGCTGGTGCTGCCCCTGACTCCAGTGCCATTCATGGCACCAGGGATGGGGAAGTGCCACGGTTGACGTTGACCCTGGCTCCAGTGCCAGGGGGAGCGCCGCACCACAGGTGCCGTTCACGGCGCTGGTGACAGTGGCGGCATCGGGCGCAGTGTCGTGTTTGACTCTGGTGCCATTTACGGTGCCGAGGTGGAAGGTGATCTGACTCGTGGTCCAGGAATCATCCGGCATCAGACCTCGAAGTCTACCTCCTCAGAGGCAGACTCTGAGTCTGATCCAGATTGACTCCCAGATTCTTTAGAATCCTCGAATCCCTCAGTTTCCACCACCTCAGCCCCCCCTCAGTCTCCCTCTGGGGGTCAGTCATCACCAGTAGGCCCTAGGGTCAATGGTACTGACCAGCCAGTGATGGCCCCCATGGCTACCGCCTTGCAACCTGGAGCCACTGGCACTTCTGCTCCTCCAGTTGGGGTACCCCCTTCCTTGGTGTGTTTGGACAGTCCAAGTTTAGGACAGCCCGGGGCACGCCAGGAAGGGGAGGGTACTGCTCTTTGGGTGGACTCCTTGGAGGCTGCCTGGAGTTGTCAGCTGCCTAGGCTGGTGGCTATGTGGATGAGGTCCCTCTCCAACTCTGAAGGGTTGAGTAGGGGTGTGGTGCAGTGCTCCATCACCAGAGCCCGTCTGGGTTCTGGAGGAGTCACAGTGTAGACCCTAGCTCTTCCCTGGATAGGTCCTCGAGAGGGACTTCAACTTCTGAAGTCAGGGGCCGTCATTCTGGACTCATACAGTCCCGGTCACCTCACCGGGGGGGGGGATTTCTTCCTATGGGCACAGCTCGGACCGTTCTGATCTGGTTGAATGGCTGTTAGCTGCTGGGGCCTTCGGATCTCCCTCCTTGCAGGGAGTTTCCTCTTGGCCCCTCTGCCCTGATAAAGACCATTCTCCTGTTGCTAGGAGCTTGTCCCCTGAGCCTCTGTCTCCATCCCCGGCTGTCCTAGGGGACCTCTTACCTGGGAGCAGTTCAGAGGTTCTGCTGCACATTTCCCTACCTATCTCCATGCCATGGACCAGCAGGTGTTCCACCATGCTCCTGTGCAGCTGGACCTTGAACCTCGGAGCTTGCCTGCATCTTCTTCCTCCTCCTCCTCGGAGGTTGAGGAATCATCTGTCCACATCTCCCCAGCGTCTGATCTCTCTTCCTATCAGCGCTTCCTTACGAGGATGTTGGATGAGCTCCATCTTACCCCAGTCCCTGTCAGCAATCCCGAGCATGTGACACGCGCCTTCCTAGGTGAGTACAGTGCGGCCAACCTGGTGATTCCCGCCTGCCCTGTTCCTTTCCAGGAAGCGTCACACTGGCTTTGGCTATGTCCCTTCTCCATTGTTCCAGCCCCATGGGACCTACACCAACGATATTGCACCCCCCCCGGTCTCCAGGTTCTCTGCCTCATTCCTTTTCATGCTTGACCTCTCTGGACACCCCCTCTGGGCCTTACGCCCCTCACTGTGACCGACCCCTGGACTTGGGACTCTGTGGACTTCGATTGCTGGGGGAGAAGAGTTTTCTACTCGGCACAGCTCCTCCTTTCCATTGCGTCACATCAGGCCCACTTTGCAGCCTACGATAGGTTCTTGTGGTCCAGGCTAGGACAGATCCTAGCCTCAATGCCTGATATGGAGGAAATCAGACACCCATGAGGTGGCATCCAAAGTGGTAGAGACAGCGATCTGCATTAGGCGGACAGCATGGCTTTGCTTATCCCGGTTGTCACCCCTGGCCTGTTGTAGGGGGATCTCCTCCGCATACCAGAGAACCCATCTTTTCTCCTGTAGGGTGAGATGGCGACTTTTGGGGCACCCAGTTCACCTGGACCAGTCTCAGGCCTCCCCAGGCCTGTAAGGGCTCTCTCCTCCAGTATCTCACCCACTGGAGGCTAAGGGACTTAGTCCCTTGGGGTAGTTGAGGGCCCCCTTCGGGGCGCTCGGTACTCACCCACTAGTGATGAATGGTGAAGACAGACACAGATAAGATATGAAAATTACGTACTTATCGTAATTGTTGATCTTTCTGTGTATCTTCACCATTCATCACTAAATCCCGCCTTCCTTCCCCCTGGGGCCTGTCTCTGGGCTCCCTCCTCCCCTCAGTGTGTCTCTCTGTTATTTCTCCTTGCTCTCCTCTCCTCTCCCTCATGGTTAGGAGGAAGAGGCCTGTGGAGACACACAGGGAGGAATTTTCCCCTAAGGGGGTATTACTGGGGTGTATAGGTTGGGGGGGCTCTCTCCCTTATCTCTGTTCTTCTCCCTCACTTCTTTGGGAGTTGAGGGTTGCCCCCCCCCCTGTTTTTATTTATGAGCTCAAAAGTTTGAGTTCATTTTCTGAATGCCCTCATAGCAGTTTAAGTTTTTCTCCTATTTTGGGAGGGAGGGGGAGGAGTACGAGACACCCCCCCATCCTGTCCCCCTCAAGGTTGGCCCTCCCAGGTGCATGGGCTATCATTATTGTCAAAACCCCAGGATGCAGGACCGTTCCTGAGGGTGTGGTTCTCCTTCCCCCCTCCCTCTCTTATCCCTCCCTTCTTCTCCTCCTTCCAGAGATTAGGGCCTCTTCCCTTTCCCCAATTTTCCATTCTGGTTTCTCTCTCCTGTCTCCTCTGTTTTTTTCTCCTTTTAGTTCATTATATCCTTTCCTTTTATCTATCCCTTGGGCTCTCTTGCCCTACCCCACTTTCCTTTCCTTACACTCTCCGGTGTTTCAGAACTGGGCTGGGGCGGAGTCGTCGACAAATAACAGCCAACCCGCAAGCACCACGTAGAACGTCAGCCTCGAGGGTGGTGCTGGCCCTGTGCCGACTCCACCCATAGAAAAAAAAAAGTCTCCTGCTGGGTCCTAGCCCCAGCGCTGAACCCACTAATGATGAATGGTGAAGATACACAGAAAGATCAACAATTATAGAAGGTACGTAATTTTCATTTCTGCACATTGATGGTCAGTGTGGCAGAGACAAAGGTTCTTTTGCCAATGTGATCCAGTCTCCGTGACTCCTGGGGGTAAGGAACTGAGGTGTTTGAGCATGTTGGTGCAGTCATGGGCAGTGCTGATGACCACCAAATCCACCTGAGCCTCATCGACAAAGAAAGGCCTTCCTGTTGGAGCCTGGTATAGTTTGTCCACCTTCCTTGGCACAGTGGGGATCAAACTGGGTTGATGCCAGACTGCCATGGTGGCATCTTCAAAAGGCTCAATTAAAGGTGGGATGACCAGAGGGGCATCTGGAAGCCTTAAATAAGAGGCCAGACGAACGCGATCTTGCTCCTTGGTGTTGAAGCCCATGGCCGACTGTGATCCGTCTTATGACCAAAAGAGATCATCAGGGGGGTGAAGGAGGAATGTACCTCTGGGTCTCCTTGCCGTGGAGGAGGAGTTGTAAGGAGTATCTGTCTCCTCTGTCATTGCCCTCATTGGGAGGAATGAAGTCCAGATGGCACCCCACATCCCGCAAGTCCTGAGGGGGGAGCGAGGGCCCAGGAGTCTGGGGCGTGGGCCGTGGCCCCGCTGGAGAAGAAGGGGGGAGGTTGTGGGTATGGTTCTTGGGGAGAAGCAAGCTTAGCCTGCATGAAATCCCATAAGATGGTAAGCATACAGTGGAAGTCCACTGCTATCGGCGTCGGACCCCTCGGCGTCTGTTGGGGAAACATGGGAGTCACTGCCAGAGTTGGCACCTGGAAGATTGGCTGCACAGGCTAGGGCCTGCAGGGGAGCTCCTCTGCGTGGGTCGTCATCGGGGATGGTCAGGGTGACCTGGGCTAGGGCTGAGTTGACTCTGGAGAAGACAGACACTCCTGGCCTGAGATGACCGAAGAAATGTCCGTGGTTGGTGGCGGGGGAGGGGGGAGTAGTGGCTGTGACCCAGCAACAGCCAACTCTGAGCCTGTCAACGAGGCAGCCGAGCCACCTGAGTGCCTGCAAAAAATAAGGGCCTAAACAGCAGGGGCTGAGAAATCAGTGGGGTGCCAGAGCCCCTGGAACCAACCCCTGCCACTGCAACATTGGTGGAGGAAGCTGCCAACGGTACCCCTGCAGAGGAAAGAGCGTACGAGGCAGAGGGGGCCACCACTCAATGAGGATGGCCCTGCCACAGTAGATGCACAGAGTGGTGACTGGGATCAAGACAAGGAGGACCAGATTCTATCCTTGGGACAGTCCTTGTCCTGATGTTTATGCTTTACCAGGCCTTGGAAAGCTGCGATCCTGTGGAGATTGAGGGCGAAGCCAAGGAACTTCAAGCCTGAAGCTCCTCCTCCATCTGGGTGACCTTCTGCTTCAGCATAAAAGTTTTGAGGGTCTGCTGTCAGTGCTTCCTGGTGGCCTAATTGACGCTGCAGCAGATTATACAAGTCTGGGTGTCGTGTGTTGGGCCTAGGCAGCAGATGCAGACCTCATAGTTGTCCTTCTCGGGGATCTTCTGCCTGCAGGCACACTTTTTGAAGAGGTTCCTGAAGGTAGTTTTCAGCATAAATGGAGAGGGAAAATCACTTTATTGCTAAAGTGAAACACACTAGAGAAAGAAAAACAAAAAGATGAAGAAATACCGGGAAATGGTGGTCAGCTGAAACTGTCAGATCTCCGTGAGGTCCAATGTGGCCGATGGTGATAACAGAACTGAGACGGGCATGGGGGCTGCCCACTCTTATAGGACAGGTCGATGTTGGTGTATGACATCAAGAGTGGACAGCTCCCTGGTAGACAGCTAGCTAGAAAAGTTTCCATGTGGTCCTAGTGCCTGGCAACTATAGTTCCATAGGTATGGCCTGCTCCAAGAGATACTCTCCCCCCCCCCCAACATTAGATCATGCTTTACTGGCTAAAGCCAAGTTGTCATAGTTGACGTGGAAATTACCATGTTCTACCTGAAGAAGCAGGGCAGCACTCTCTTTCCCGTTGTATCAAGAGGTGCTCTGCATGTGGTCCTTGGCTCACTCTGCTGCAAGCAGACCAAGTAGCAGTCTGTGAGGTGTGCATGAACAACCAGCCAACAACCTTGGTGCTGGATCCTTCTTTTTCTCTTTTCACTTTCTTGGAGTGGCAAGAGGGTAGAAGCAGTGGTCTGAGTCTGCTTCAATCACTTTCCTTCTTAAGCTTGATTTAATCTTGGCCCTTGTACTCCTGAATACAGTGCCCTTTCTAAATTTGACTTCTGCCCTCAGGAAACTCCTTCAGGTCTCTCTGAAGCCAGTCAGAGATCCACGCAAGGGCTGCTGCTTTTACCTACCTTCCTGTCTGGGTGCCTAGTAGGACGATGGCTCTTGTACCCGATATCCCTGTGCCATTTAGGCCCATTCTTTAGTCTCTCCAAATTGTAGTCAGGTTTTAATTTTATGATTTTATATCCTATATCCCTTTCCTATCCCTCTGGGCTAGGAGTCTATAGCTCTCTCTCTTTTTCTCTCTCACTAGTTTCTCTCCTAGCTAACAGAACTGAGGAAGGTAGGGGGCTGGTGTCACTTACTGCCCAACCCACAAGTGCAACGTCACTATGTCTACCTCGTCGGCAGTGTCGGCACCAAAGTCGATCCCCTAGATTGCAAAAACTTTCCTCTTGGGGGTTCCTAGTGCCTCTGGTCCTAGACTCGTTAAGTGTGAATGACTGGTAAAGATATTCTGGAAGAGAACAATTACAGTGAATATGTAATTTTAATTTTCCTCCAGTTCACCACGTGATCCTCACAGTCTAAAAGATCTGTATCTCTCAACTGACTGGCGCTGCCAGTTTTTGGTATCAGGTTGACTGCTCCCACTCTAGCCAGATGTTCTGACTAGGCCCAAGGACACACTGAGGCACCTGAATCTGCAGTCCCTACGATCAACAGTCTGGTTTCCAAGTGCCTAGAGGATCAGGCCCTAGGGCTTTCAGAGGACATTCTCTGAGTACTGGAGGCATTTCAGAAGCAGTTAACTGGCAAAACATATGGATTTAAGTGGAAGAGGTTTTCATGCTAGTGCAAAGAGCATGGCTTGCCTATACTTTCCTGCTCGATGAAGTACTCTCTTTACTAACTCTGGTCCCTATCGGTCAGGACAGTGAGCTACAGTATACCCATGAAGGTGCACCTGGCTGGCATCTTGGCTTATTGTGCTAAAGTCAACATACCAACATGGCCCAGGAGATAAAGTAGTTTCTAGCTTCTTCAGAGGTCTAGACCACCTGTCCTCCTTGCATACCCTGCCTCCAGTGTGGGACTAACCAGTTAAACACGGCTCCTGGGCAAGCCAGTTGAGCATTTGAGCCATGTCACATTTATCATGATTGGCCTTTTTGGTCAGTATCAACTAGGTGGGTGAGTGAACTGAAGTGCTAACTGTGGAGTCAACTTATTTGAATCTGCACAAGAACAAAGTTGTCTTATGCCCCCCCCCCCATGCAAAATTCCTGCCCAGGCTAGTTCTGGATGCCATATGAACCAGGCCCTGACACTATCGTTGTTTTTCCTTGAAGCCTCATACATTGCTGGATACTGAGCAGACACTCCACAGGATTCAGCTCTTCTACTGAGAGCACGCAGAATTTCTTACGGATGCTCACCAGTTGTTTGTAATGTAGCCTGAATCCACCAGAGGTGGATCAGCAGGCAAACAGACCACTGGCAGATGGATCACCTCCTGCATTGTGCACTATCAGCTGATTTGGAAAGAGGTGACAAAGAGTCTATGAACTCACTCCACCAGACATGCCACTGCCAGGTACATCCCCATTTCAGATATATGCAGGGCTGACATTTGGTAAAAAGGACACATTTTCATATCCCACTCCCAGATCAACTTACATTGTTGCTGTCCAGATGCAGCTTTTGGGTCCCCAGACCTCCAGCTATTTTTATATTAAAAACCTTGTGAGGGCTGCACCTAGCCCCTCATCCCCAAGGACTGCTTGGAGTCTGCTTAAGTGTGGATAGTGAACTGAATCTAGGTAGTTGGAAGAGGCTACTTACTTTTTACTGTAGCTCTAGTCCTAGTATTCAGTTGAAATCCACACAACCCACCCTACCTCCAATGGCAAGGGGTTCCTGTTTTCCAGCGTGCAGATTAGAGAGCACTAGGGAAGGAGCCAGAAGATACAATGGGGTGGTAGGAGTCCAGCTTAAAGACAGTTTTTGGTGACTGAGCATGCTCAGTGGAAGGCTGCCTAAGGCTTGACGTGAACTGAATGCTAGTAGCAGGACTGCAATTATAAGTAAATAACAATATAAAAATGTCAGTTGTAAGAAGTAGCCCTGAATTATGTTTATTTTGGTTCATCTCAAACTTAAACCTCAGCCGTAGTTTTCATTTCTCCATTAATTTCATGTCTCTCCAGTTTATTTCCACCATCTCCATCTTGTTCATTTCTTCGACCTGGCACAGTTTCTCTCTGCCGTAGAATACACTTTTGTCTTTTTACAATTATCCTCATTATTATCTCACGTTGCTTCCTGCCTTCTCCCAACAGAAATGTACTGCAGGGTTGCTTGTGCAATTTACTGAAGACTGAAATCAGTAACTGTTGTCTGTAGTTGTTTTGCACAAGAAGCTTCAGCAAAATCATTTCAGTCTCCAAACAAATGTTACTAAGATAGGCTGTATCATGTTGGCATATGTCCTGTAAGTTAAAAAAAAATAATTCCAGTTAATCAATATAGGAGATTTATTAACATGTACTACAAAATAGCTAGGATAATCCTAGCATTCTGATTGGCTGCTGTGCTCTAGAGACAGTGAAGCTACCTGACAATAACATCACTGTATGTAGGACAGACAACTTCATGATTGCATAACAAGATTATACATTCTTCCCTGCTACTCATCTAATAAGTTACACAATGGATGCCACTTTTACTTTATTTTCAGGCCACATACCTAGCACCTTCACCCCCATTTCAGCGTCGATCTCATGCTAGTCTGATCATGATTTAAAAAATAAAGAAAAAGAAGTAAAATAAAGCTGTCAGTCCATGGCTTCTCAGTTCCCTGCTCAGCAAACTGAAAATGGCAGCGCATGCGCAGCTCAACAGGGCCGCATTCGCTACACTCCCTGCTGCGCTCCCTACTTTCTGTTTTTGTCACAAATGGGACACTTGATTAAAAAAACTAACAAAGGTGGAAGCCTAAACTTAATACGATTCTGAAGCAGAAAGTGACAGAGAGCAGCTTTTATGTTCCACTTCTCGGAGAAATGGAGAGTCAAAAGCTGCTCCACTCTCAATCCACTTTCCCTTTCAGTGCATCTTCCCGACTCAAAACTAGTCACTAAGAAAAAAAAATTACTCACCATATTAATGCTGTTTCTTCCATGTGATCCCTCACTATGCTTAACAGTTGCAATCATTCACCTTGAATGAGCTGCCCCAGAGCCTAGAATGTTACGCAAATTATGGAATCTTAGAATGAAATTCAAAACTCTGCTGTATGGTTATACTCACCCCTGCATTCTAACAGTATATTTGTAAAAGCTAGGGTGAGCAGTGACCAGTAAAACTAGCTAAAAATGATGCAAAAAAAAAAATTATTTAAAAAGGTTCCCCAAGCTTTTTAAAATGACATAACAATTATTTTAAAATTGTAAGGAAAAACTTTGAAGACTATCACCAAGTATCAACTGTGAGGTACTATAACAAGTAATGCTCAAGCAACACAGAAAATAAATGATTAACCTTTTCCAGGTTCTGGGATGGACGGTAGGGATGGGATTAAGCATGGTGAGGATCCCTGAAGAAACATTACTATAGTAATTTTTTCTTCACACCCCAGGAATCCCTCACGTACGCTTAAGAACTGCAGACTCCATAGCAGTACCCTGGGAGGCTGGATACAGAACCTGTCGGGGGAAAAAGTTCTGCAAGACAGCAGTACCAAAGCTGGTATCCCTTCTGGATTGTATGTCCAAACAGTAGTGTTTTGTGAACATGTGTACTGTTTTCCAGGTATCTGCTTTACAGATTTCCTGCAGAGAAACACCTCTTCAAGCTGCCGCCGAGGTGCTCCTTGTGGAGTGAGCCCTAAGGCCTTCAAATGCCAATTTTGCTATAACAGAACTTATGTAAGAAACTATCCAACTAAACTAAGGGAGCTCAGGGAGGTGCTGGTTGCACTGTTGGCATCACAGTTCAGCCTATCGTTGGACACTGGGTGTTCCGGGGGACAGCTCACGGCAGTGCTGGCTGTCTTTGGATATTGGGAAGGTTCTGGGGGACTGGAGGAAGGTGGATGTGGTACCTCTCCACAAGAGTGGTAGTAGAGAAGAGGCAGGTAATTACCAACCGGTCAGCCTAACCTCGGTGGCAGGAAAGGTAATGGAGTCACTCCTTAAAGAGAGAATTGGTGAATACCTTGAAGCCAGTGGTCTCCATGACCAGAGGTAACATGGATTCACAGAGGGGAGATCCTGCCAAATGAACCTAATCGAGTTTTTCGAATGAGTGAGAAGGATGGTGGACCAGGAAGGGGCAGTGAAATAAAAATTACATACTCATCACAATTTCTTTAACTTCTTGGACAAGTCTTCACCATTTATTCATTCTTCTGTGTTGAAGTAGGAAGCCCTAGGACCCTGCAGAAGCCAAAAATCTTCAGGAGGGCCAGTACTGAGGTAGGACCGCGCATGTGCGGCACTGCAAAACTAGCTTGTGCCACATAGGCTATCTCGGTATCGACCGACCAACTGCCACAGTACCTTTTTTACTAAGAAAGTGCAGTGTAATGCAACCTAAGAAACACCTAACCTGACAAGGGCATAAGATAACCCAATTGACCCTTGTAAGAAGGGTCAAGCTAAAAAATGTCTTCACAGCCCAAACCAAATGAGGTAGTGATGACCAGAAAACGGACTGAATGAGCTCGAGGGATGGTGGGTGAGCATATGAATAAATGGTGAAGACTTGTCTGAGAAGATCAAGAATTACGGTGAGTACATAATTTTCATATCTTCCTGGACTTAAAAGTCTTCACCATTTATTCATACTTCTGGGTTAGTGTACCAAGCTAAACCAATTCCTCGAGCAGGGTGATAGGAGACAGAGCTCACTCAGGGCAAAAGTCCATTAAGGATTGTCCTGCCAAAGGAAGCATGCTGTCTGGCATGGACATCCAGGGCGTAGTGCTTTACAAAAGTGTGCACTGAGCTCCAAGTAGCCACTTTGCGAATGTCAGCAATGGGGACAGAGCGGATCTCTGCCAGGGACACAGCAACTGCTCTTGTAGAGTGGGCAGCATCTGGCCTTCCAACTTAACCTGTGTCGTACAGCAACAATGGTGCAGACATGCCACTATCCAAGAAGAGATGCATTTGATGGATACTGGCTGACCCATCTGGGCTGTGCTGAATGACACAAAGAGTTGCTCGTCTTTGTGGATAGCGCAGTTTCTATTGATGTAGAATCGTAGAGCTCTTTTAACATCCAGAGAATGAAGGGTATATTCCCCTTCATTTTGGAAGTTAGGGAAGTGGGGAGAACCAATGGCTGGTTGAGGTGGAACTCTGAAACCACTTTGGGTAGGAATTTAGGCTGAGTACTGAGAATCACCTTGTCTTTATGAAAGACAGTATATGGAAGGTCTGTGACTAATGTATGAATTTCAGAAACCCTGCAAACAGAAGTGATGGCCACCAGAAAGGTGGTTTTCTAGGTCAGAAACTTTAAATCACACGTGGCTAGAGGCTCAAAGGGTTTGTGAGTGAACATACAGTATCTAGCACGAGATTAATAATCCATGCGGCAACCGGCTTTCTAACCAGGGGCCTTGTGTGCAGAATACCTTTGAGGAATCTTTTGAACAGAGGTAAGTGAGCCAGAGACATATTCTGGATTGGCTCATGATAGGCAAAAAGCATGCAGAGGTGTACTTTGACAGATTAGTGTTGCAATTCTGCATCTGAGAGATCTAATAGGTACTCCAGAACTTCATCTGGAGGACACTGAAAAGGATCTAAGTAGACCTTAACACAACATTCTGTAAAATGTTTCCATTTAGCCGTGCAAGTCTTCCTGGTGGAAGGTTTATGAGCTGCCAAGAGGATGTCCACGATCCTCTGAAAAATGCTAAACCTGCTCACCTATATCTCCTCAGGAGCCAGGCCTGGAGATGAAGGGAGCGCAGGTTGGGATGGACCAGGGATCCCTGTGTCAGGAAGTCTGTTTGCAAAATCAGTTGTTTCCGGGATGGGGGCCTATGAGAACTTGTTGAGCAAGAGAAACCATATCTGTCAAGGCCAGCACAGGGCAGTGAGAATCATCTTGCCCCCTTATGCTTCCAGCTTGAGTAGTACCCTCTGAATTAGTGGAAGAGGAGGAAATACGTATAGAAAACGTCTTGTCCACCGCAGCCTGAATGCATCCTGACAGAAAATGGCAGGTTCTGGATTAGAATAGAGACAGTTTTGCATTGAACGGGGACACAAAAAGGTCCAGGTCTGGCCGGCCTCACTCATCAAAGAATGACTGCACAATGTCTGTTGCAAGCGAACACTCATGAGGATCAGCTTCTGTCCTGCTGAGTTAGTCCCTCAGATCGTTCTGAGCTCCTGGCAGGTAAGCTGCCTAGGATCAGAACTCCATGCTTGAGGCACCGCTCCCATAGCCTTTCTGCATAGAGGGTAGGAGTGTGCTCCGCCCTGCTTGTTGATGTAGTCAATCACTGCTTTGTTGTCCATATGAAGGATTACCTTCTGGTTGACATCTTCCAGGACTCTGAGGACATACAGGACTGCTTGTCTCTAGAACATTTATGTGAAGATGACACTCTACCTGGGACCCCACTGAGTGTGAAGATCCTGGCAGTGATCCCCCAGCCGAGCAGAGACGCATCTGTGGTGATGGTGATCTGAGATTCCCATGGGGCAAAGGGCAGCCCTTGTAGCAGCAAAGTTGGCCTTTTGTATTCACCACCCCAGTGATCTCTGCAGCGGTTCTGGCACTTGTATGCGATAAGGCTACGGATGTGTTACAGGGGTCCATTGCACATTGAGCATCCACTGAGTGGTCCTCGTGCAATCAAGCTAGAGGTACTGTGAAGACAGAGGAAGCCATGAGGTCTAACATCTGTTGCTTTGAGTGAGCTCTTACAGGGTTGTTCTCTCTGATGAAGTGAGCCATTTTTAGAAATGTTGTTCCTCCTGTGCTCTGGAAGAAAAACTCTTGCTTTTTTAGTATCCAAAAGAGCCCCTATGAAGAGCAGCTGCTGGGAGGCCTGAAACTTTTTATTTATTGAAATGTTGCACCAGGAAGGCACACTGAACAACAAGTTGCTCGTCTCCCGGTGCGACCTTGGGGGAGGGGAAACAGAGAGAGCATATACATAGTAAAAAATACATAACAGTCATTACACTGGGAGTACACAATTCAAATATACAGCAATGGTAGGAATACAACATACAGTATACAATACAAAATACAGCAGTGCAGGAATACAGTATGTAATACAAAAATATACGGTAATACAAAAAATACAGTGATAGAAGAAAAAAGATACAGACTGCAAAAAGTGTTAGCAATTTATACGTTAAGTGCAATTAGGTAAAGAATGTTACAGTTCTGGCTACGGGTAAAGTATAAGAGAGAGATTGAGAGCCTTAAGAATGAGGAAAACAGGTGCTGTTAGAGGAGAGGAAGTTATGAAGGGCAGGGGAGAGGGACTGAGAGGATGAGGAGTGCCATATTTGTGGAGGAAGGGCGTTCCAGAGTTTAGGGAAACGGTGATTAAAAGCTGACTGGCCTGCAAGAATAGAGCAGCAGGGTAACAGAAAGATACGTGAGTCGGTGGATCTTAAGAAGCATGCGGGAGTGGGCGGGGTAGAGAGAGAGGAGGATAGATATGAGGGTAGATAGCCTAACCAGTATTTAGAGATGAGTTTGGTGCAGTGAGAGAGGCGCCTGTTAGCAAGGGAAGGGAAAGACAGAGTGACAGAGATCACAGTGGTGAGTGCGAGCAGGAGAGTCTAGAGCAAAACGACAGAAAGAGTTGAAAAGAGGTTTTCAAACTAGATAGGGTGGATTTGGGAGCAGCACTGTAGACTACATCACAGTAGTCAAAGATAGGGAGAATCATCTTCTGGACAATCTCACGCCTGGCCATAAGAGGAATGCTGTTACAGTTCCTGTATAAGGCACCAAGCTTGGGGTGTATTTTTTTTCAAGATGGCATCGATGTGACCAGAGAATGTGAGGTGTTGGTCCAGCTAAACCCCAAGATATCTAAAGGAGGGGGTGTCCCTAAGTGTAGTCCCATCCAGGGAGTGGAAGGTGGGCAGAACAGGGAGCCTAGCAAGTCTCTGCCTTGTGCCAAAGTTCATGGAGACTGTTTTCTTGGCATTGAGGAAGAGTTGATGGGAGGCAAGCCAGTGCTGGATCTTATTAAAGTTGAGATGAAGTCTGGCTTCCACATCAGAGGGAGAGTGGTCGGAGGTGAACAAGACAATATCACTGTGTACAAGTGTATAGATGAGGAGGAGGAGGAGCAGACTGATAGTGAGTCGTTTAGAAAAATGGAGAAAAGAAGGGGTCCCAGCACTAAGCCCTGAGGTACTCCAGTGTGGATTTGGCATGGAGGGGAGCTGGACTCAGCAATTCTGATTGAGACCGACCTATGAGATGGGACCTAAACCAGTTTGGAGCAGATAGCAAGAGTCCAGCAGAAGACAGGGCTTGAAGAAGCAGTGAGTGGGAAACAGTGTTGAATGCTTTGGCAAGGTCGACAAAGATGGCCGAGGTGATCAAGCCATGGTCCATTCCGGTGAGGACTGAATCAGTAAGCCTGAGTAGGGAGGTAGTGGTAAAATGGTATTTCAGGAATCAAGATTGGAATGGGGTAAAGAAATTAAGAGTCCGACAGGAAAGAGGAGATGTGGGAGAGAACTAGATGTTCTTGAGTTTAGCAAGATTTGGGAGCAGGGAAATTGGGCAATAGACCCCTGGGGAAGTGGAGGACAACAGCGTGCTTCCAGGGCATGGGGACCTCAGCAGTCGTGAAGGACAGGTTTAGAATTTCTGAAAGAGGATAGGCAACAGCTGAGGCAGAGAGATAGAGAAGCTTGGGGTCAAGTTCATCGGGAGAACCGCCTTTAGATGGATTGGCAACAAGGCAGTAAGGGTGTCAACTGGCAAAACTAAGCAGAAAGGAAGGTAGTCATGATTTTTGCGGGTGCAGCTTTTGTCTCTTTTGGAGGGGGATGCCGGATTGGGGAAGGAAGGGAGAGAGAGGCTAGTAGGGTCGAAGCGCGTGACGTGAAGTAAAAACTGAATTCCTCAGCCACTGACATATGATCTGCTATGAGGGAGTTACGTATTTTGAGGACGGGGAAGGACGGGGGAGGAGGAGGAGGAGTGAACAACATATTTTAAGGATGGGGGGGCTTGTGAGCCACTTTCCAGAATTTGGAGGAGTTTAAATTTATGGAAAGTAGGATTGAAATACTCGGCCTTAACTAACCTAGTTGCTTTAGCGCACACTTTGCGGAGTTTACTGTGGGCGACAAAATCACTTGGTAATTTTGTCGCTATGCGTTTCCTCCATGCCTGATCATGAGCTCTGAGACAGGCTAGCAGTTCTGGGGTGACCCAAGGGACATGGTTTCCATGAACTCTGATGCGCTTGAATGGGGCATAGTGGTTCCAGATGGCGAGGAATTTAGCTTTGAAATAGGCAAGGGCATCATCCACCTTGGGGGCAGAGGTTATCAGAGTCCAGTCTGTGTTTGCTAGGTCACGTAGGAGAGGGGCTAAATCAAGGGATTTATAAGAGTGTGTCAGTATTATTTTATGAGGAGGTTTAAACCTATGGACCTTCCTAACCAGGTAGGTCAAATGATGGTCACTTATAGCGTCAGGTAGGATGCCTGATTGGATGACGAGATGTGGGTGGAAGGTGAGGGCCCAGTCTAGCAAGGTGTGATTTGGGGTTTTAATGTTCAGGTGGGTAGGTTCTTTGATAAGATGAGTTAAATTTTGGGTGGCTAGGGAGTTGTGTGTGTTATTTTAAGTGGGTGACGACTAGTTTAAGTTGAGGTCACCCATGAGGAACAGTTCTCCTGAATGCGAGTGGGAAACAACAGTAGTAACGAGTTCAGTGGCCACAGAGAAGGGGAGGTTAGGACGACAATAGATGCCCATGATGAAGATGGGAATAGAGAAGTGTAAGGAAACCCGAATGACCAGGGACTTGTAATTAGCAGGTGGAAAGCGTGGTGGCGTATTGTAGGGAGGAGGCGATGTACATTGTCACACCTCCACTTCTGCCAGAAGCTGTGACCTTTCCAGATTCAGCAAGACCCCCATGGAGGTGAGGAACCGAGATGCTGTGGACACTGCTTCCTGCATCTCCTGCCTTGACGGACTTGCCAAAAGCCAACTGTCTAGGTATGGGAAGACTTGAACGTCAAGCTTTCGAAGGTGTGCAGCGAGAAAGTACAGTTACGTAAGAACTTACCGTAACAGTAGATCTTCGAGAACAGCTCTTGCAGCAGGTAACACCATTAGGACTGAAGCCGGCAGGCATCAGGACCCCACGGAAATCTTCTAGCTAGCAGTCTTCAGCGGGGACCGCCTCCGACGTCGGTCCCGCCCCCGTCAGACGTAGTACATAAGGAGGCGGTCCCGCCAGATTCCCCAGTTCTCCGGCCGGAGACTCCCGGCCGCAGGATGACATCAGAAGGGGAGACCGAGGATCCACCATCAGAAGAAAAAGACAAGCTCCTGCCAAGGCCTGGTAGGCCATCACCTCCTCCAAGGGGGAATGGTGGGCGGGAAGGTACCTGCTGCAAGAGCTGTTCTCGAAGATCTATTGTTACGGTGAGTTCTTGCGTAACTGTGCTATCTTACTTCGAGATACAGCTCTTGCAGCAGGTAACACCATTAGGACTGATTCCCAAGCAATAGCGCCTGTAAGCATTCTGGGAGGAGAAAATTAGGAGAGATCTTGAACAAGTCCTGACTCTAGGACAGGAGACCCTGTAGAATGGCCAGGCCGAAACCGGCTCTCCGCCATAATGTAATATCCAAGCTATAGTGCCTAATAAATGTGTGCACAGAGCTCCAAGTAGTTGCAGCACAAATGGCCGAGGTGGAGACGTTACGCAGTGCTGCAAAGGAGGTAGCCACCCCCCTTGTCGAGTGGGCCCGGACTGTACCCGGGAGGGGCTTATGCTTGTTGTTGTAGCAAAATGAAATACACTGGACAAGCCAGCAAGAAAGGGTCTGCTTTGAGACTGGTTGGCCCAGCATCCTCTCAGCGAAGGAAACAAATAGTTGCTCCGACTTGAGAAGCTGTTTACTTCTGTTCAGGTAGAACCTTAAGGAGCGGTGAACATCCAGGGTGTGAAGCGCCTCTCCTCTATTAGAGTACTTGGGAACACAGCAACCGACATCCTGGTTGAGAGTGAGGGCAGAGACCACCTTAGGCAGGAATTTAGGATTCATCCTCAGAGACACTCTGTCCTGGTGAAAAATTAAATAAGGCTCCTTGCACATGAGAACATGAAGCTCGGAAACTCTCCTTGCTGACGAGACAGCAACTAAAAATAACGTTTTCCATGACAGAAAACACAGCTCGCAATCCGCGGCAGGTTCAAAGTGGGGAAGCGTGAGTTGTTCCAGGACAAAGAGGTCCCAAGGAGGCAGGATCCTTGATGGGTGGCCTGGGTGTACCCCTCTCAGGAAGTCTCGAGAGGCATCAAGCTGTGCCACTGTGCGCTGTCCCACCGGACGTGATATCAGAGATCGCGCAGAGGTGCACTTTAATGGAGGGAGTAGGTGAGGCCCGAATAGAATAGGAAGAAGGTATTCCAGCACCCCTTTCACGGGCATTCCTAAAGAAGGAGGGCGATGCCTGACCATAAGCAAAAGCGGCGCCATTTCATGGCGGCGTCACATGCGTTGCCGGCTTTCTGGCCGCTGAAAGGACTTCCCCACCTCTTACGAGACCCAATGACGCATAATGGCTATGTTCTAGGAGCCATGCATGCAGGTTCAGTGGCGTAAGTCCGGGTGGACTAGTGAACCTCCTCCTGAGACAATAGGTGGGAGCTGAAAGGCAACTGAACTGGAGGTTCCGGGACAATTACATCAGCATGGGAACAGATCTGCCTGGGCCAGAAAGGCGCTATCAGGATCATTGTTGCACCTCCCGCGCGGTTTGAGAAGAACTCTCTGGATCAGCGGGAAGGAGGAAGCGTAGAGAATCTGTCCATCGAGAGGGACAACACGTCTCGCCAGAAAACACCAGGCCCTGGATCTAGCGAGCAAAAATTGGGCAGTTTTGCGTTGGATAGGAAGCGAATAAGTCGAACTCTGAGTGCCCATGGAAGGAACAGATCCTCTGCTACCTCCTGAAGAAGTTCCCACTCATGGACTCTGGCCTGGGAACGACTCAGGCCGTCCGCGATTGTGTTGTCCACTCCGGGAACGTGAACTGCAGTCAGGCTCGCGCCGTGTCGGATTACCCAATCCCACACCCTCATAGCTTCCCTGCAGAGAGGGTAAGAGTGTGCGCCTCCTTATCTGTTGAGGTAATACATCACCGCCATGTTGTCTGTCTGAAGCAGAAGGGTACTCGACGGTATTTCTGACTGAAAGGCCTGCAGGGCGTAAAGGACCGCCCTCATCTCCAGCACGTTGAAGTGGAGGTGAGCTTCCTGAGGGGTCCATGTTCCCTGGGACCTCACCCCGTTCAGTGCGCTCCCCATCCCAGCCCTGAGGTGTCTGAGGAGAGCCGTCAGACGGCAGGTAAACGGGACACCTGCAGAAAGTGTCCCTGGGTCTAGCCACCATTGCCAGTCTCGAATCACGGCGCTAGGATTCTGACCGGATGCTGCATGTGGTCTTGCCTTTGGTCCCACTGCACCTTGAGCATCC
The DNA here is from genome assembly GCA_016271365.2 of Neoceratodus forsteri. Classification (NCBI taxonomy): domain Eukaryota; kingdom Metazoa; phylum Chordata; order Ceratodontiformes; family Ceratodontidae; genus Neoceratodus; species Neoceratodus forsteri. The sequence continues at coordinate 684,743,744 of JADMNL010000022.1, read as the reverse complement.
ACTGAGTTACCCGCATGTGGAGCCTTGCCAAAGGGACGGTTGGAATGGCCGCAGCCATGTGTCCGAGCAAGCGAAGGACCAACCTGGCGGGGATGGTCTTTTTCGCTGAAAGATCCCTGACAGCGGGCCCGGGAGGGGGAGCGGTCGGACCGGGAGCCGGAGCTACGGGAGTCAAGAGGCCCTAGATGGGGATCTGGATCTCACTCTCTCCCTATGCTTCTCTAGGTGTCTCCGGGCCATGTTGGAAGACTCCCCCTTGGAGGCTGCGTCCATGGCTTTAATCTTCTCCTCGAGCAGGAAAGCCTGAAGGGTCTTCTGGTGACGGATCCGGATCCGGCTCTTGAACCCCTGGCAGAAGGAACAGGCCTGGGTGTCGTGGTCTGGGCCTAGGCACTGGACGCAGGCCGAATGCGGTCTTTGAACGGGATTTGCTTCCCACAGGCGCACTTCGAAGAATGGCCTTCAACGGAGGTTGGAGAGGACATCAGATAGAAACTGAGCGGAAAAAACAAACTTTTTCCCGAAGGAAGAACTTAACCAGGCGTCGTGCACTAGAAACGAACCAAAGGGTCGAGACATGCAAGTCGACAGCAGGAAAGAACTGGGGAATCTGGCAGGACTGCCTCCTTATGTACTACGTCTGACGTCGGGGGCAGGACCGACGTCGGAGGCGGTCCCCGCTGAAGACTGCTAGCCAGAAGATTTCCGTGGGGTCCTGATGCCTGCCGGCTTCAGTCCTAATGGTGTTACCTGCTGCAAGAGCTGTATCTCGAAGTAAGATCTGCAAAATACTTGGTAAAGACTCAAGGCGCCGAGGAGAGCCCAAAGGGCAGGTCTCTGAACTGGTAATGTTGACCCAAGGCCAGAAAACAAAGGAACTCGTGATGAGTTGGGTGTACCGGAATGTGCCGGTAGGCATCTTGCATATCCAGTGACGCCAACCAGTTGTGTTGGAGAAGTGGCAGAAGTGGCCACAAGGAGACCATCTTGAACTTCTCTCGGAACAAGAACCTGTTCAGCTTTCTGAGGTCGAGAATGAGACCTATACCCAGTCTTTTTCAGAACCAGAAAGTAATAAATGGGAGTAGATACCCGTGTTTCATTCTGCCCATGAACTACTTCCACTGTCCTGTTCTTTAGGAGGTCAATTAGCTTGGAAGCGAGAAGGTCTGACTGAGTGGTGGACAGGCTGTGCTTTCGCTTGGGCGGAAGATCTGGGGGAATCTCTGCGAAGCTGACAAAAGTATCCCTCTCAGACAATCCTGAGGACCCACTTGTCTGTGATGATCAACTTCCATTGGTCAAAAACTGAGTCAGATGACCTCCCACTGCCGTGGAAGAGTCCACCTTGAGCAGCTGAGATGAGATTGGGGCCAGACTTTCAGAGGGTGGCACTGGGCGCTTCTGACCCTTGTGCCTTCTGCGTTTTCTTTTGCGGCTGAGGAGGCTGGCTTCTGTTTGGGGCTCCTCGGCCTCTGCTTCGAAAGGGCTCTTTGAGGCACTGAAGGAGCCGGTCTGGCTGTTTTAATGTCAGTCCTGGTTTTCTGTGCGGCCTCCAGAGCTTGCCCTACATGTGGGTCAAACAGATATGTAAAAACCCCACAAAATTCCAGCACCACCCATCACAAAGGCAGATCACAAGCTCATCAAGTGAAAGCAATTTATTAAGACAAAATTATATAAAGGCAGAATAAAAGTACAAACCTCATAAAGTGCTAATGCACAGACCCAGGAACAAGAGGCAGGGCCCCACTGACTTTGACCAGTTTCATAGAAACATAAAAGTTGATGACAGATAAGGACCGCATGACCCATCCAGTCTGCCCATTTCTTTTTCTACCTTATGAATGTGCCATCGGCCTTTGCTCTGTCAATGGCCCATCTATTCATACTCATCTGTATTGCTCCTTTATGCCTATCCCATACCTGTATGAAGCCCTGCACTGTATTCATATCCACCACTTCCTGAGGTAGGCCGTTCCATGCATCCACCACCCTTTCTGTGAAAAAGAACGTCCTCACATTACCCCTTAATCGGCCTTCCTCTAATGTCATGCTGTGTCCTCCTGTCCTGCTATTTTTCTTATATCGAAACATGTTAAGACTCTTTCACCTTGTTAATGCCGTTAAGGTGTTTGAATGTTTCGATCATATCACCTCTCTCCCTCCTTTGCTCTAGGATATACATATTGAGCTCCGTTAATCTGTCCTCATACGTTTTCTGATGCAGTCCCTGCACCATTTTGGTTGCCCATCTCTAGACTGCCTCAATTTGGTTAATGTCCTTGTGAAGGTTTGGCCTCCAGTACTGCATGCAGTACTCCAGATGGGGCCTAACCAGTGTCTTGTAAAGAGGGATAATTACCTCCCTCTTATGACTTGTGATACCCCTACTAATACACCTCAACATGCCCTAGCCTTACCTACTGCTTAGTGGTCTGCTTGGATGATTTCAGATCATCTGTGATGATGATGCCCAAGTCTTTCTTCCCTTGTGACTGCCAGCAACTCCCCTCCCAGCCTATAGGTGGCTTCAGGGTTTCTCTTCCCTATGTGCATGATTTTACACTTCTTTGCGTTAAACCCCAGTTGCCACTGCTCTGACCATTTTGCCAGTTTATCCAGATCTCTTCTCATTCTGCCCACCCCATCTGGATCATCTACTCTGTTGCAGATCTTGGTGTCATCTGCAGACAAACCTTACTTTCCAGTCCATCTGCAAAGTCACTGATGAAGATACTGAAGAGGACTGGCCCCAGGACTGATCCCTGAGGTACCCCACTTGTGACTTGCATCTCTTCTGACTGTATACTGTTTACCACCCCTCTGTTTTCCACCCAGTTGACCAACGTCTGACCCACCCCGAGCCTACCCAGCTTATTAATCAATCTTCTATGTGGAACAGCATCGAAATCTTTGCTGAAGTCAAGGTAGGTGATATCAGCTGCTCCCCCTTGGTCCACCACTCTGGTTACCCAAAGAAATCTATGAGAGTAGTTTGACAGGACCTTCCTGTTGTAAACCCATGCTGTCTTGGTTCCTGTGCTCCTATGGATTCCTGGTGTTGCACTATTCTTTCTTTAAGGAGTGCCTCCATAATCTTGCCCACTACTGAAGTAAGACTGACTGGTCTGTAGTTCTCTGCCTCCTCTCTGTTACCACTCTTGTAGAGTGGGATCACATGAGCCCTTCTCCAGTCTTCTGGGACATCTCCTGTGCTGAGAGACTCACTAAACAGTTCTGATAATGGCTCTGCTAATTCCACCCCTAGCTCCTTTAGTACCCTGGGATGTATGCCATCAGGTCCCATTGCCTTGTCCACCCTGAGCTTATCGAGTTCTAGTAGGACCCTTTCATTTGTGAAGGGACTAGTGCACACCTCCCTCCCCCGTGTCCATGGTGCTGAGCTGTGGGCCCCGCACTATCTTCTCCTCAGTAAATACTGAGCAGAAGTATCTATTTAGGATAGATACTTTTACATGGTCCTCCTCCTCACATGCCCCCTTAACCCCTATGATCTTTGCAATACCCCCTCCAGACTTTTTCCTTTCACTAATGTATCTACAGAAAGTCTTTTCACCTTCTTTTACTGTTCGTGCTAGTGTTTCCTCGGTTTGGGCCTTTGCCTGTCTTACTGCCTTCCCCACTTCCCTCAGGGAAGTTTGCTATGCCTCCCTATCTTCATCCCGCTGCGTTCCCTTATATATATTTCCTGAAGGCCAGCCTTTTGGCTCTGACCTTTTCTGCTACAGTTTTTGAGAACCAAAGTGGTTTCCTTCTTCTTTTGCACTTCCTTTTCTAACACAATGGGATGTTGCTTGAAGTATTGCATCCTTAATGCTTGCCAGCTTTGCCTGTACCCCCTCACCTGTATTTCTTTTTGCCAGGGCTAGCTTAACTCTGTTGGCCATCTTATCAAAGTCAGCTCCTCTGAAGTCCCATATTTTTGCTTTGGAATGGGATGATTTAGTTCTAGTGGCCAAATTGAACCATACCATGAGATGGTCACTGGCCCCCAGGTGATCTACCTGGAGATCTGTGATCCTTTCCCTTTTAGTCAGTACTAGATCTAGGATAGCCCTGTCTCTTGTGGATTGTTGTACCAGTTGTTTGAGGCCCTCCCCCTGCAGGGAATCCACTATGTGTCTAGTTCTGGCAGATGTTTCTGCTGGTATTGACCAATCTGTATCTGGCATGTTGAAGTCTCCCATTATCAGAACCTCCCCTTTAGCTGTCATGTTTTGTATATCTTCTAACAGTAATGTGTCTATGTCCTCCCCCTGGTCTGAAGGCCTGTAGACAACCCCAGTTCGTATGGCTGTCCCATTTCCGGTTTTCAAGGTGACCCACAGTTCTTCTGGCTCCTTATGTGTATTCTGAATTTCTGTAGCTTTGATATTATCATTGACATAAAGGGCCACGCCACCCCCCCCTTTGCACCACGGTCTCTTCTGAACAGTACATAGTTCAAGTTCAAGTTTATTGCAGGAAAGACTCCGCTGAGCAAGCTCATTCACAAGGAGGTCCTGAGGCACGTACACATACAGTTCACAATTACATAGACAGGAGATATAAAATGTAGAACAACAAAGAAAAAAAATATATAATACAAGAGGTATACACAATAGAAGCTAGGTACTGAAGTCTCCCAAGTGTGGTTACTGGTAAACCATGTCTCGCTAATGGCTACTATGTCCAGTTTAGCCTCTGTCACTACTGCCCGCAGGCCTGGGATCTTGTTTCCCAGACTGCAAGCATTTGTGTACATGATTTTCCATTGGCCAGATTTCGGTGTGCTAGTTGCTGGGCGACATCTGGTGTTTCTCCTGTGTGTCATATGGGGAGCAGGACCTTTTTCCTTACCTGGTGACGCAAATGAACTACAATCATGCTGAACTCCTATTTGACCACTAGCTGAGGGGGGAGGATTGTTCTTCCCATTCAACGTATCGGGTGCTGCACCCCTCTCCCCATTTGCTAGTTTAAATATTCTGCAAAGACGTCAAATGTCTGGCCCAATGCACTGACTCCCTCTTTAGTCAGATAGATGCAGTCCATCGAATTTAAAGAACTTTCGCTCCCAAAACTGTTGCTAGTTCCCCACAAATTTGTGTCCTTTTTCCTGGCACCAGCACTTGAGCCATATATTTAGCTCCCCTATCTCCTCTTCGCTGACCTTCCGTCCATCTGCCCCCCCTCTCCCAGACTGGCAGGATCTCAGAGAAGGATATGCCAAACAAAATGGATGATAGTTTGTCACCCAGCCTTGTCAGGTGTTCCTTGGTCTACACAACTGACCGGCTGGCAAGATTGTTAGTCGCTCTGTGTACCAGGACGTCAATGTTTTATCCTGCTTCCTGTACAATCTTAGCAATGTGGTCAGTGCCTCTCCATGCAGGTGTACCTGGGAGACATCTGACCATCACCCCTGGCTGGAGATAGGTAACAACTCCCCGAATCATGGAGTCTCCTATGATCAGAGGTTTTTGGATTTCCTTTTTGCTTTGGTTCCTGTTTTGGATGAGTTTTGTTGTGCTAGCTCCTGTGCTGCAGTGTCCTGCTGTGCAGTGTCCTCAGCCCCTTTGTTTGATTTCAGAGATAGAGGCAGATACCTGTTTGTAGTTTTTATATGGTTTGTGGAGGTGATATGTTGGAGATCACTGAGTGATGGGGCAGCCGATTTGCCCCTCCTAACCACCTGCCAACGTCCCAAACCAACTATCCTCTGTGGTCATGGTGCTTCTGTTGGATGTTGGAGAAATGGCGGGTGGTTCTTATAATATAATTCCTCCTGAATATGCTATTTGAGGCCCGCAGTCTCTGCCCATGCTGCCTGGAGCTGAGCCCTTAGATCTCCAATGGCCCAGCATGTAAGACAGTGTCCTAAATCCTGTATAACTGCCCTTTTGAAAAGTGTCCCGCAGTACCTGCAGTTAATAATATCCATGCCAGATAAGTTGCTGGGTTTATAACCTGGTCAGAGTAATCAGAAGGAGGCCCTAAGGCCTTACTAAAATGCTTTGACTTGATGAGCTTGTGGTCTGCCTTTGTGGTGGGTGGTGCTGGAATTTTGTGTAGTTTGAGATTTTTCTTCATGTGCACACCCCAGCTGGAGGGGCGGCTTTTTCATGAGCTTCAAACAGATATGTACCATCAAAGGGGACATTAATTTCCTGCTGTTGTGCATCAGAGGAAAACCCTGATGTCCTAAGCCAGGAATGTCTCCTAATACAGATTCCAGCAGCTGCCGCCCTGGATGCTGTATCTGTTGCCGGCGCAGCGGAAAGATTCACTGCTGCGACACTGGCGACCTGGGTTTGGGAAGAGACTCGGGAGTCAGAGGGCCAGTGAGCCGGGTCTGGTGACTGCTCACCTTCTCTCTCAGGGGTGAGGGTGGGGTTGAGGCCCGATGCCTGTTGATTCCTGGCGAAGGCCGGGAGAACAGCAGTGCATCTGGGTTCCACTACCTAGGAGAGCATGACAGACGTCGGTGCCTGCCTTGACGTCCTGCACGTCATGTTCCAGTGGGAGAAAGAAATGGAGGAAAATGGCGCACTGGCTGGTGGGATGACAGCCTCCTGGACCCTTGCCATTGGAGCTCCCGGACCACGAATGGACACCCCAGCAGCAACCAGGACCACTGGCAGGCTCATGAGGCTAATTCCCTTCGCAGGAAGGGGGCCCGCCTGATGAAGGGATACATCAGGGTACCCTGGGTTGCTGTGATGTGGGGCGGTGGGTGGTTGGGGAGTAACCCGGGACAAGAATAGGCCCTTAAGAGACCCGAATGTGTGATTGGCTGATGTGCGGGACCATTAAAAAAAAAAAAAGTTGATATCTATTGCAATCTATACTCCTGGTAACAGTCTGCAAGAGTTCCATCTTGGAATCACACTCTGGAAGGTCTTCCACCAAAGATTTGAGGGAGGCCCACAGAACAGTGCCGTACTGGGAGAAGTATCCTTGATAGCTAGCGATACACATGCCTGGAGTTGTGGCTATGAATGCTCTTTTTCCCATGGTATCTATTTTGCGGGTCTCCTTAATGATAGGACGTGCTGATACAACTTGTGGAAGGACAGCTTTGTTATTCTCTGCAAGGACAACCAGCGTATCTGCGAAAGATTGTGAGGCTGAATAGGCCTGTCCTTAGGAGGGATATACTTTCTATCTATGGTTTTGCAAATAGAAGGAATAAGGGCGGGCCTGGCACACACCACTTCAGACAAGGTTTTGAAGGGTGGGGGGAGACCGGATGCGTCAGGTTCACTGGAATATTTGGAACGTGAAGCCACTCGAGGCGCATAAGTGTACCTGGGTCCACAGCGGAAGTCTGTAAAGCCAGGGTCACCCCTATATTTCTAAGTGAGTGGAACGAGAGATCCTCTACTGGAGCCTTGACTGCGGGTGAGGGTTTATCTTCCAGACTGTAAAAGGAACCCTCATCACCCTGTACAGAAAGTAGCAAATCGGGGTCAGATTCATCCTGCTCTAAGTAACCATCAGAGGGAGCAGGGGCTGCCCCTAAAAGGCCCTTGCCTGGTCTGGGAAAAGGATAAACAGAAGAAACCAGAATAGGCAACAGACCTTGCGCCGCAGATCCTGGCGCTGAAGCCGATGCCACACTTGGCACCGTGGACCCTGGTGCCGCACCCGACACCGTAGACCACAGAGCTGCTCCACAAGGAGATGGCCCCAGGCATGGTGCTGAGGCCGGCACTGCCCGGAAACCTAGTGCAGACCTAGAGGAAAAAGAAGGGGAAGAAAATGGTACCTGTGCTGGCCCCTTCAAGGAAATAGCAAAAGAGGGGAGAGCATGTGGAACTGGCATTAGGGGCGTTGGCACCGGCAAGGTAAAAGATTCTGTTGCCAGCTCCAAACGCACATTCTGTCCTGAAGGGCCCAACCACAGATCTGAGGCTCCCACGCCCAAAGGCCCTGAAACTGGACCAGTAGGAAGGGGCATACAGGACAGACGCTGTACCAACTGCTCCATCAGAGTGGCCCAATGATGAAACTGCCCAACGGAAACTCCACAGGAAGACAGAGCGGAGCTCCGGTGTCAAGAATCAGAGCGATCGTGAGTGTAAGTCATCAGGGAGCTGGTCAGAACTGGAGACGGCCTACCCCTCTCAACCACTGTAGACCTCCTAGCAGACGTACCAGAGGGTGACCTTGAAATGTACAGTTTCTTCCTCTTCTGATGGGAAGAAGAAAAACTTGAGGCAGAGTGGTGCCAGGTCCCCCACCTGGATCGGGAACAGGCCTGCTTCATTTTGTGTCTACGGGAAGTCTGTCCTCCTTCCCAAACACTGAACTGCCTGTGGTTGGACCCCTCCCTCTGGAGAGGGCAGCGGACTGGACACAGCCCAGCTGCCAGAGCAGCCTTCCAATGGAGAGTCCCTACTGTCATCGTCTCCATCCATCGTCTACTTCTTTGATCGGTAGGACTGAAAAAGAAAAAATAATATAATAATAAAAACAATAACTCACTATGACTGAATGAAACTAAACATTGTAGTCATATAGACAAGAGATTTGACTCCCGGCAGGCGAGCGACGTCATCACTGAAACGCACTCTACGGTGGGAAGAAAGAAAAAAATTACCACAGTAATCTTGTTTCTTCCAAGGGAATCTTACTGTATTCTGATATACGCAGTATAGTCTCACCATAGAACCTATGCAAATGATAGAATGCTAGGCTCGAGTTTAGTTTTCGAACCACTGTCCTTGGAATACATCCTGCAACCGTCAGATTCTTAGGGAGCATGCATAATAACAAGCTATCTAAACTATCCTAATAAATAACAAGCACCCCCAAAAACAATCAATCCCATTTTATTTAAAAGTGTGGGTATCATCAAGACTCAAGTCACTAATGCCCCAATCAGGAACACTCACAAGTTTCAAACAGCATGGACAGCTGTGGTGCAGTACCCATAGGTTCTAGTAGGGGAGGTAGGGTGGGAGCTCAGAATATAGTAAGATTCCCTTGGAAGAAACAAGATTACTATGATAAGTAATTTTTTTTCTTTAAACCTCAGGAAATCTTACTGTATTCTGACATATGCAGAGCACCCAAGCAGTACCTTTGGAGGAGGATAGAGAACCTAGTTAGGGAACAAGCTCTGCAGTACTGCTGTACCAAATCTAGCATCACTTCTGGCCTGGGTATCCAGGCTATAGTGTTTGGTAAATGTGTGAACGGTTTTCCAGGTAGCTGCTTTACGAATTTCAAACAAAGGAATATCTCTTGTAGCTGCTATCAAAGCAGCTGTACCCCTTGTGGAGTGGGCCCGAAGGCCTCCCCAGGGGGTTCTTTACCTACTTTGCTACAGCAGAACTGAATACAGGCAACAATACAGTGGGCAACAGACTTTTTCTTGTGCCGGTTCACCCCTTGTGAGCTCAGGCCCTCCCCGCCCGCAGCCCTCATGCCCAGGCTTGCCCCTCCCAATGGACACTACAGGCAAGACCCGCTTACCCCTGGGTTGGGGCCAGGGACGGGACCCCGTGACATGGACGCCGGAGGCAGTGGATGGTGGAGCAGATCGTCATGCCAGGGGACCGGCTGTTTTCAATGCTTGATCCCTGGGGGCGGGGCGTGCAATGACATCAGCATCCATCCGCCCCGAACAGTTGCCTGTGTAGTCACGGGCGGTACCCCAGCCTCTGCTAGGGGTCCATGAGGCGCAGGACACTCTTCCCTTCCCTCCCCCTGGAGAAGGAGAGCAGTCCCTAGGACGCTCGATCCTTCTCCCCCAGCTGGCCCACTGACTCCTGGGTCTGTTCCTGAACACGGGTCATCGGCATCACACGCAGAAATCTAATCACTGCGTCGGTAGTCCGGCCCACGTTCGTGGGTTGGCCAGTAATCGATGTCGGCCCCTCCTCCACTTCAGTTCTTCTTTTCCCGCCATTCAGGGTGCATCTCTCCGTGGGAGCTGAGCCATCATTTTGTGCTGAGCACGTCTGGACTCAAAGCCTCCGATGTTCTGCCACCGCTGCCACTTTTCGACATCATAGAATCACCAAATCAGTAAACACGTTCTTTTTATTTTTAATTTCTTTACTTATTTTTCCATGGCACCGAGTCTGTTTCTACAGTTATTTGTTAATTTTTTAGCGTGATTATGTCCAGTCCAGGGCCTAGTTCACAATCTAAGGCAAAGCATGCCCCTATGTATCGGTGCCCCTGTGGCAGGTCAATGACTGTAACAGACCATCATGATCGCTGTGTGACCTGCCTGGGTCCTGATCACGATATGGACATTTGCGATAGCTGTTTCTACATGGACTGTCGGGTCGAGTCACACGTGTTGAAGGTGTGTCGGGATCCTCCCTCATTCGGAGGACGGCACTGGTCCCAGGACACCAAGGCAAGGACTTTGGGCCCTTCCCCCGGTACTATACGTACTGAGAGGGAGAAGCCTCCATTTCTGCTCTCGCTGAAGCAAGCTGAGAGTCAGGTTGACAGTCGTCCTGCTCTGGGGGGTTTGAGCCCCCTCACAGTACATGGCCTCCTTGGAGGCCAGACCCTGTCAGCAGTGCATAGACAGCTGCAGCGTGGCCCAAGCCAGTGGTGCCCTCAGTACCACCTTCTACACACTATTTCGGCTCCAGACACCGCCTCCGGTGTCAGAGAGCAGAGACAGTGCCCGGGGTGGTGCTGGGTCCCCTCTGGTGTGGTCAGGTAGGCGCTGTAGGACAGTGTGTCTTGGGGATAGCCATGTTGGCGATCTCCCTGGTCGCTTCCTCTTTTGAGGAGGAGGACCCCAATGATCCCAATTGGCAGCCCGACTCATTGGAGTTCCATGTCTCTCCTCTTCCCAGCTCCGGAATCTCTGAGCCCTGGGAGTCTTCTGTTGGAGCCAGTATTTCCTCTCCTCAGCCGAGGCTGGTGCCGTGGTGGATTCCGGCACCATGCTGGAATCCAGTGCCCTTTGCGGGACCGTGGTCGGCATCAGGGATGCTGCAGGTCCCATTTCTGGCACCACTGGAGAGGTCAGCACTGGTTCAGTGACTGGTGTCAATGTCAGTGCTGGGTCCAATGTCAGTGCTGGGTCCAATGTCAGTGCTGGGTACAATGTCAGTGCTGTTCACGGCGCTGTTTCAGACCCTGGTTCCACGTCAGGGTCTGAGACAGTTTCCAGCACTGCTTCAGGTGTGGGAAGCGCCGCGACCCTCCAAACTCCAGGCTTAGACGTCTCCCTAAGGAGCAGGTCCCTCTCTGAGGGGGTAGAGGCAGACACAGAAGCTCCTTTCCAGGGCAGCTGGTGGCCCTGGGAGGAGCAGAATGCTGACCTTTCCCCTCCTGGCCTCTTCCTCTTTGAGGAAATCTGCAGTTGGTGGGGCCAGGGTCCACCATGCAAGGGCCTGTATGGCTCTGTTCACCCCATCTGGGGGATTCTCCCCAAGGGCAACGCCATGGTCTCCCCAGTCAGGTTGAGCATCCTTCAGCAGGTGGGGTCAGCAGCCCCCTCCTCTGGGAGGGGACCCCTGCATGTTCCCACAGCCCTGGCAGAGGGTAAGCTCTGCCCAGCCAAAGAGCTCCTTCCTGTACCCCTTCTCCCTCCTCCCCCCCTTCCAGGCCTCTTTGGCCCCATGGGGCCTATGACCTGGGAACAATTCAGAGCTTCAGCAGCTGCTTTCCCCAGTTATGTTAGAGCCATGGATGAGGTTGTTTTTTGACCTGAGCCCTCAGCTACTCCGAGCTCTGAGTCGAGCTCCTCAGTCTCCTCATCTTCCTCTCCTGAGGAAGAGGACTCCTCCATCCATCTCTCCTCCAATGCTGATCTCACCAGCTATCAGCGGTTCCTATTGGGCATGTTGGAGCAGCTCCATCTATCCCATTTTGCTTCACGCAATACTGACCGTGTGACACGCGACTTCCTTGACGAATTCAGTGCCAACTGCTTAGTCATTCCTCCATGGCCTGTTCCCTCTGCGGAAGCATTGCACAGGGTCTGGCAGAGTCCCTCTGCCCAATCTCCAGCCCATAAGGACTGCCAGCGGAGGAACTTAACATCCCTGGGATCTCTAGGTGTTATGCCCCACCCCTCCTTGGGAGTGGAGCTCCTGGACATCCCCCATCAGGGAATCATCGCCGAAGGCATGACCACCCCCTCCCCGAGTCGGACTCAGCTGAGTTTGACCGCTGGGGTCTTAGGGTCTTCTTGGCAGCGCGCCTCCTTTTGTGTGCTGCAGTGCACCAGGGCCATCAGGCTGGCTATGCCAGGCACCTATGGACGATGCTGGGTCAACTCCAGGCCTCTATGCCTGATTCGAAGGCAACTAGGCAGGCCATTAGACTTTCTGATCATGGTCTGGAGCTGGTGAGGCCCCAGGCAAGGGCGTCCTATGATGCCAATGAGATGGCCTACAGATTGGCAGGAACTAGTGTCTGCATTCGGCGGATGGTGTGGTTTCGCCTATCAAGATTATCACCCTTGGCCCAGCATAGGGTGATTGCCTCCCCTTTCCAAGGGGCCCACTTTTTTCCCCGAAGGGTGAGGCGGGAGTTAGGGCACCTTCCCTCTTCCAGGCAACGGGAGTCCCTGTCTCACCCTAGTCAGTCGTGGGCCTTGCCAGACCTGTAAGGGGCACCTGCCTTTCTGTGCTCTCCCCCACAGGCAGCTGAGGGAGATTTCTCCCTCAGGGATGTGCCAGCCCCACAGTAGTGGTGCTTGGTACTCACCAACCAGTGATGAATGGTGAAGATTAATACATGTAAGATATGAAAATTACATACCTTCTGTAACTCTTGATCTTCCTGTTTATCTTCTTCATTAATCACTGCTTCCTGCCCACTGTCCCTATTAGGCCCCCTGTCTCCTGGGCTGTGCCTCCTCCCTGCTTGCCTTCCTCCCAATTGAGGCCAACTGTGGGTATATTCCCGCTGACACCTCTGGGTTCCTTCACCCTTCATTGGAAGTACCGGGGACCCACCTCTGGGGGGCAAGCAGGAACTCTTGACCTCTTTGTACTAGAAGCTCCTAAGGGCCCCTCTTGACTTTGATGATGACTCTCTATAGAGGGTATCTTAGACCAGGGATCCTGGATTTATCGGGCCCTTGGCTCTTCATCCTTGCCCTCATTCTGGGGTCCCCATCTCTGTCTCAGGGGCTCCAGGGACCTTCTATCTATTTCTTGGAGTCTTAGTTTGCTCCACTTTTCTTCTCCTTCGGTAACCCACTCCTGAGTTACCATGGGACGGTGTCCCCTCTGACCTTCCTTGAATTCTCTGGCCACTGCTAGAGGCCTAAATCTGGCATCTTCTCCACTTTTGCAGTTCTAGATGCAAGAGGATTAATATCCTTTTCAAGGTCCAGTTCCCTCCCAGCTAGGTGACCTCCTCTGAGGGGACCTTGCCCCAAGGTGGGTACTGTCCTCACCTCTTTTTGCAGGAGGGGGACAGGGAGTGAGAGACCCCTTAGCCCCCCTTTTCAGCTCTAATGGACTAAGAGAGTGGTCCTTTGTGTGGCATAACTGGCACCGTGTCGCTTCTCAAACCTGAAAAAGTTTCAATAACCAGTTATGCCTTCAGCATGTGGTGATTTCTTCCAAACCTTGAGCCCTCTTCAGCCTGGAAGGCTTCCCCCCGTCTCTCTCTCTCGCCTAGGAATTTTTTTCCTGGGGGGGGAGGAAACGAAAGAAAGATCAGGTGGGGTTCCCCCTTTTGGTCCACTGAGAGAGCTCTTCGAGCCATTTCCTTGGGGTGCAGCTTCTCTCTCTCTCTTACTTTCTTCCCTTTCTCTTTCTCCCTCCCAGCTTCTTCACCATCCCTTGGCCTGCCCGGTTGGCTGAGGTCCCTCTCCCAGACCCCCTAGAGTCCTACCCCATCTCTTATGGCCAGCTTATTCCTCTTTCAGTTTATATCCTTTCCTTTTACTATCCCTTGGGCTTCCTTGACCCACTCGCCTCTCTTGTTCCTCTGTCTCTAGTTTCCTTCTCCTGCGAGCAGAACTGAGGTGGTGGAGGGGGCGGTGTGGTGCACTGTGGCCAACCCACAGCGAGCATCCGTAATCGTCGGCCCTTTCGGGGTGGCACAGTGCCCGACGTTGGCCCCTCCTCCTTAGGCATGCTGAAAAAGCTTACAGCTATAAGCTTCCTGTGGGGCCCTAGCGCCTACAGCTATACCCATCAGTGAAAATGGTGAAGATATACAGGAAAAGCAAGAATTACTGTAGGTACGTAATTTTCATTTCTCTTAGCTGCAACATTGTTAGTGGGAAATTAATACATATGGGGTAATGAACACCCCTACTGGTGTAGTGGCACAGCCCCAAGTTGTCAATCAGCATAGAATCCTGAGTATATGAACATTCTGAGAGCTGAGGTTCTCCAGTCACCTCTTGTCCACACAATACCTGTATGCTCCTATGTAGCCAATAAATGAAAATTATGTACCTACCGTAATTGTTGATCTTTCTGTGTATCTTCACCATTCATTACTATTTGGGTATAGCTCACCGGAACTAGGATCCCGCAGGAGACTTTTTTTTCCCCCTATGGGAGGAGTCCATGTCGGGCTGGCACACGCCTCGAGACCGGCGTTCGTGGCGCTCGGGGTTGGCAGTTAACCGTTGGACTCATGGCAATTCTGACACACCGGAGAGTGTATGGAAGTTAGGGTGGGATGAGGCAAGAGAGCCTCAGGGATAGATAAAAGGAAAAGAAGAATGAACTAAAAGGAGAAATAAACGACTGAGGTGACAGAGGAAGAAACTTAGAAAGGAAATTGGGGAGAGAAGAGGGGCCCCAATCTCTGGAAGGAGAAGAAGGATAACAAAGCAAAAGAAAAGAAGTGAGGGAGAAAGGGGGAAAGGACGAGCAACACAACCTCAGAATGGAGGTGCACAATGTATTTTTTTTTTTTTTTAGGCATAAGGTCCCGCCCTGGACTATGAAGCTGGCTGCAAGACAAAAACCTGCAGCGACGATCAGAAGACCACGCTGAAGTAGTGCAGGCTGAGGCTGTATCAAGCCTCCCCACCAAATTAAAGTTTTTTTTTTTTTTTTTTGAAAACCAACTAGAGGTTTCAAAAAAATACAAGGTGGCCTCAAATTGAGGTCACTAAAGAAACCTCTTAAATATATAATGGGGGAAAAAACATGACCCTCTTCACACTCCACAGCCCCTCTGGAGGGCAAAAGGATGATGGGGTTCCTCCAAACTCAGAAAATTAAAGGCATACCCCCGTGTGTCCTCACCCCCCTCCCGTCTACATATCAGGAAGAAGGGAGGGAGAAAGACACACAGAGGAGAGGGGAGGAGTCCAGAGACTGAGGCCCTGTGGAAAGGAGGGTGGGATTTAGTGATGAATGGTGAAGATAAACAGAAAGATCAACAATTACGGTAGGTACGTAATTTTCATATCTTATCTGTGTCAATCTTCACCATTCATCCTGACTAGTGATGCCAGGCCCCCAAAAGAGGGGTACCCAGAACACCCTAAGGGACCAGGTCCCTTAGCCTCCAGTGGGTGAGACACTGAAGGGAGAACCCTTACAGGCCTGGGGAGGCCTGAGATCCCCCAAGGGGAAGGAAGGAGTGCCCGAAAGTCGCGGTCTCTTTCGGTGGTAGGCAGGTGGGTTCTCGGTAGGTTAAGTAAATCACCTTATGCCGGGCTGGGGGTGACAACCGGGATAGGCGAAGCCATGCCATCCGCCGAAGGCAGATCGCTGTCCCTACCACTCTGGAAGCTACCTCACTGGCATCATAAGATGCCCTTGCTTGGTGCCCTGCTAGCTCCAGGCCCTGCGCAGAGAGGGTGATGGCTTGCCTGGTTTCTTCCGAATCAGGCATTGAAGCTAGGAACTGTCCTAACCTGGACCACAAGAACCTGTCAAAGGCTGCAAAGTGGGCCTGATGTGCAGCAATTGAAAGAGAGATCCATGCAGAGTAAAATACTTGTTTCCCCAAGAAATCGAAGTCCGCAGAGTCCGAATCTGGAGGGCGGTCACGGTAGGGGGCGTGAGGCCCTGAAGGAGTGTCAAGGGAGGTCAAACCCGAAGGAGGTAAGGCAGAGAACCTGGAGCCCCCGGGGGCGCAATACTGCTGGTTTAAGTCCCTTGGGGCTGGAACAGTGGAAAGGGACAAAGCCAGAGCTGATGTGACGCTTCCTGAAAAGGAATCGGCCAGGCGGAGCCACCAAGTGGAGCCCTTTGTTTCTCCCAGAAGGCACGCGTCACATGCTCGGATTGCTTATAGGTACGGGGGTCAGGTGGAGCTCGTCCAACATCCTCACAAGGAAGCGCTGATAGGAGGACAGATCAGCTGTAGGGCATATGTGGACTGATGGTTCCCCTCCCTCAGTAGAGGAAGAAGAGGAGGAGGGTGAGCTCCTCAGTTCAGGGGTTGGCTGCATGGGCATGGTGAAAAACTTGCTGGTCCAGGGCATGGAGGTAGATGGGAAAGAATGCTGCTGAGCCTCTGAATTGCTCCCAAGTAAGAGGAGCCCGAGGGCCCGGAATACCTGGGACTACTGGAGGTGGAGACAGAGGCTCGAAGGGCAGGCTCCTGGCAACAGGAGAACAGTCTCTGCCAGGGTGGGGAGGCCAACAGGAAGTCCTTCACTGGGAGGGGGAACCCAAAGCCGCTGCAGCTAACAGCCGTTCAGCTGGGTCATAACAGTCAGAGCTGTGCCCCAAAGAAGAAATCCCCCCATGAGGAGACTGGGACCACGCGAGTCCAGAAGGACGGCCCCTGACCTCAGAAGTAAAAGTCTCCCTCCCGGTCTCCGTCAGGGAAAGGCGAGGGCCTGCACTGCGGCTCCTTTCAGGACCCGGCCTGGACCCAGAAAGAGCTCGTTGCGCCACACCTCTACCTCTCAACCTTTCAGAGTCAGAAAGGGACCTCGTTCTCTTTGCCACTAACCTAGGCAACTGGCATCCACGAGCAGACTCCAAGGAGTCCACCCAGGGAACTGTACCCTCCCCCTCCTGATGCGCCCCAGGCTGCCCCAAACTTGGACTGTCCAAACACATCAAGGAGGGGGGAACCTCATCTGAAGCAGCAGCCTCTCCAGTGACCTCCGGCTGCTCAGCAGTAGCCACAGGGACCACCGAAGGCTGGTCAGACCCCCTGACCCTGAGGTCTATCGGTGAAAGCTGAACTGCAGGAGGGGGGAGACTAGGGGTCGGGGTGCTGGAAACAGAAGGATCCGAAGATCCCGAGGAATCCGGAAGCCAGTCCGGATCAGTCTTAAATAAGAATAAACAACAATCAATTAATTCTTCTGGCCACACCTCTACCTCTCAACCTTTCAGAGTCAGAGAGGGACCTCGTTCTCTTTGCCACTAACCTAGGCAACTGGCATCCCCGAGTAGACTCCAAGGAGTCCACCCAGGGAACCGTATCCTCCCCCTCCTGATGTGCCCTGGGCTTCCCCAAACTTGGACTGTCCAAACACATCAAGGAGGGGGGAACCTCAACTGCAGCAACAGCCTCTCCAGTGACCTCCGGCTGCTAAGCAGTAGCCACAGGGACCACCGCTGGCTGGTCAGACCCCCTGACCCTGAGGTCTACGGGTGAAAGCAAAACTGCAGGAGGGGGGAGAGTGGGGACCAGGGTGCTGGAAACAGAAGGATCCGAAGATCCCAAGGAATCCGGAAGCCAGTCCGGATCAGACCCAGAATCCGTCTCTGAGGAGGCAGACTCCGTGGTCTGATGCCAGACCACCCCGCGGGTTCCTCCACTTCCCGGGCCCCGAGGTCATTACCCTGAGACTCAAACCCCCCCAACAGCAGCAGAGGACAGTACAGTTCCACGCCCGGCGCCAACACCATCCCCGGCGCTGCCGAGAGTCGAATCCGAGTCAGCGCCACGCTCGGCACCAATATCCACCCTGGCGCCACAAGCAACACCGAAGGCAGACCCAGTGCCGAGCCCGGCACTGCACACAGCTCACAGCGCCGAAGGCAGGATCGATGCCAACCGGAGCGCCGACTCCATCTCCAGCGCTGCGGGTGTCACTGGGGGTAGAGACGGCGCTGGCTCCCATCCTGGCGTCGCCATCAGTGCCAAGACTAGAACTAGGCCCAGAAGACTCCAAACCACCAACCACAATGACATCAGAAGCCCCAACATCACGAGCAGAATCAGGGACGACGGCGGTGCCAAGGACAGGCCCGACACCGACAATGCACATTGGGCTCCTGGGAGAGGCCCCACTGACAACGCTGGAGCTACCAGAAAAGGACGTTACAGTTAATATGAAAGAATTACTCCTTTCTTTATCACTCTACGCTGTCAATGAGGAGTTATTACATACGGGTTCTAAGAAGTAGTACTCATTTCCCAACCGGGGGGGGGTGATACTGTCCCATATATAACCCATATGGGTGAAAACCAGTAATCTGCTAACCACTGCCTGCAAAACTCTGTGACTGAAGACCGCACTGGTGGAACTTTGAACATCCAATCTATAGTGCTTAGTGAACGAATGACTGGAGGACCACTCTGCTGCTTAACACAGATGACTCCCCTCTCTCCACCCAGAAAGTAGCCAGAATCCTAGTGGAGTGAGTTTTTTTGAGGGCTGGAGTTGTCATCTTCTTTGTCGTATAGGCCTTGGCGATGCAAGCCCTCACCCACCTAGATAAGGTAGCATTTGAAGCTTTCTGTCCCTTTTTTCCTGCTCCAAAAGAAAAAAACAGAATTTCAGACTTTCTGGATTCTGTTGTTCTTTGAAAGGAGAACTTTTTTTAAATAATTTACTATTATTGAAATCGATGACATAGATATGCAAAGCGGAAATACCGATCCACTTTAAGCCTGATGACAGCTGCCCGGCTCTCTGGTGCCATTCATGTCCCTGCCGAGTTCTCAGTCCCAGCAGCACCCCGGGGCCAAGTGTAGCGCTGGCCTGCCCCCCCGGGCTGGTGTATTTCCCCTCGGAGAAGAGGGACCCATCCAGAGAAGGGTTACTCTGGGGATGGCTGCTATGTGGAACTGGAGAATCGGAGGGCAGATGGACCAGAGCAAGCACTGGCAAGCCTGAAGGAGAGGCTGAAGTGGAGCATAGATACATAGACAGTGTCGGCAGATAAGGGCCTATGGCCCACCCAGTCTGCCCATTTGAGCTTGTAAGTTCAGTTTGTTTTCCTAGAAGTCTGCTGCCCCTTACCCTTGACCTCCAGAATTCCTTTATGTCTATCCCATGCATTCTTAAATCCCGTGATTGTTTCAGCCCCCACCACTTCCTCTGGCAGGGTGTTCCACTTGTCCACCACCCGTTCTGTGAAGAAATTCTTCCTCATGTTTCCTCTGAATCGTCCTCCCTCCAACTTCATCCCATGCCCTCTAGTCCTGGAACATGTTTTTCGCTTAAAAATAGTGTATTCCTGCACCCTGTTCCTCCCTGTAAGATACTTGTATGTCTCTATCATATCCCCTCTCTCCTCCTCTCCCCAGGAGTACATGTTCAGTTCCTTCAACCTGTCTTCATAGGACTTGTGATGCAATCCATGCACCATCTTTGTTGCCCTCCTCTGAACCTTCTCTACCCTGTCTATGTCCTTACGTGGTATGGTCTCCAGAACTGTACACTGCACTCAGGTGGGGCCTCACTAGTGTCTTGTATGGCGAATTATGACCTCCCTTTTCCTGCTGGTGATGCCCTGCCTATACATCCCAACATTCTATTTGCTTTACCTGCTGCCTTGTCACACTGTTTCCCTACCTTGAGGTCATCAGAGATGATAACCCCAAGATCCCTTTCCTGCTTGGTGCATGCTATATCCTCACCCCAACTGATATATTGTGCCAGGGTTTTTGTGCCCCATATGCATTATCTTGCACTTCTTTGCATTGAATTTCAACTGCCAAACCCCTGACCATTCTTCAAGTTTCTACAGGTCCCTTCTTATTCTGTCTACACCCTCTGGTGTGTCTACTCTGTTACAGAGCTTTGTGTCATCAGCGAACAGTGAAAGTCTGCCTTCTAGGTTCTGTGCAATGTCACTGATGAAGATGTTGAATAGGACCGGTCCCAGCACTGATCCCTCTGGTACCCCATTGGTCACTCTTCCCTCTGTGGAGTGACAGCCATTTACCACCACCCTCTGTGTCCTGCCACCCAGCCAGTTACCTACCCACCACACTACTGTCCTGCCCACACCATATTCCCCAGTTTATGTAATAGTCTTCTATGTGGCACAGTGTCAAGGCCTGCTGAAGTCCAGATAGGCCATGTCCACTGCCTCCCCTGATCCACCTCCCTAGTCACCCAGTCAAAAATTCAAGCGAGGTTGGTCTGACATGACCTCCCTGGGAAACCATGCTGCCTTGGGTCCTGTAGTCCACTGACAACCAGATGTTCCACCAATCTCCCTTCAGTAGTGCTTCCATGATCTTCCCCACTACCGGTGAGGCTGACTGGTCTGTAGTTCCCTGCTTCCTCTTTGTTCCGCTTTTGTATAAGGGACTACATCTGCTGTCCTCCAGTCTTTGGGTACCTCCCTGTTTCCAGTGATCGGCTAAACAGGATAGCCAGAGGTTCAGCCACCACCTCTCTTAGTTCTTTAAGGACCCTGGGGTGCACCCATCTGGCCCCATTGCTTTATCAACTCTTATTACTTCCAGTTCCTTCAGGACCCTTTCTCGTGTAAAGGGACTTGTGTCCATTTCTGCACCATTCTCACCCTTGCACTCCTTCAGACCCATTACCCTCCTCTTCCTCAGTAAAGACTGAGCAGAAATACCTGTTCAATATGTCAGCTTTACTGTTGTCATCCTCCATGCGCCCATCCTCCCCTTCAGTCTCACTATCCCTCCTTTGTCTTTCTTTTTCACTTATGTACCTGTAAAAGGTTTTGTCCCCTCTACCCACTGATTTTGCAATGTGTTCTTCTGTCTGAGCTTGGCTTCCTTACTGACCTCCCTGCCTCCCTTTGCTTCTCCTGGTACTTCTCCCTATCCCCTTCTGCCTGTGTCTTTTTGTATTGCTTGAATGCAATCTTTTTGGCTTTCACTTTCTTTGCTACCTCTTTGGAAAACCATAATGGTCTCCTCTTCCTTTTCCTCTTGCTAACCTGCTTAATGCATAATTCTGTTGTTCTTGTAATCCCCATTTTAAATACTGTCCACTGTTCCTCAACCCCTGATTCCTGTCCCATTCCCCTTAATGCCTCTTTCAAGTATCTTCCCATTTTCCCAAAGTCTGCCCCGCTAAAATCAAGGATACGGGTTTTTATGTGGTTTGGTTCTGCTCTTTCTGTGATTTCAAACCACAATGACTGGTGGTCACTGTTCCCCAGGTGCTCCCCCACTGTTACCCCCATCACACTGTCCCTGTTTGTAAGCACAAGGTCCAGTATTGCCTTCTGCCGAGTTGGTTCCATGACCAGTTGCTTGAGGAAGGCACCCTGAAGGGAGTCCAGGATAAATCTGCTCCTAGTTGATGCTGCTGCTGGGATGCTCCAGTCCACATCTGGAATGTTGAAGTCTCCAACCAGTACTACCTCGCTTTGTCTGCCATCCTTTGGATGGCTAGCATCAGCTCCCTATCTGTTTCTTCCTCCTGGCTGGTGGTCTATAGACCACACCTATGCGGATGGCTGTTCCCATTTTCCTTTCCAGCTTAACCCACAGTATCTCTCCCCCATTTTGTTCCTCCTGGATCTCTGTGGCCCTTATGTCATTTTTCACATACAATGCCACTCCTCCTCCCTTCCTGCCTGTGCTGTCTCTTCTGAATATGTTGTAGCCAGGTATGGCCATCTCCCAGTCGTGGTTATCATTACACCAGGTTTCAGCGATGGCCACAATGTTCAGGTCTGACTGCACAATGACAGCCTCCAGATCTTCCATCTTGTTGCTAAGGCTCCTGGCATTTGCACACATGGCTTTCCATGATTTGACCTCCCTAGGCTGTTTCACTGTTCTACCAGCCCTTCCTTGGTTGTCCTTTATCCCTGGTTCTCCTTGCTGTCTGCCCTTCTGCTGAATTTTGCCCTTTTCTGCCTATCCACCTCTTGGGCACTAATCTCCATCTTTGCACACTGCTTTGCAGAGATAGCCAATCCTCTGGTTCACTGGTTCCACTGCTAGCTGTGGGGGGTGAGCAAGTAGGTACCCTCCTTGCTGGCCTGCCACCCCTTTGCTAGTTTAAATGCTTGTCAATGTAGCATTTAAACTTATCATTGAGTGCTTGGATTCCCCTCCAGGATGGATGCGGGCCGTCAGGCTTGAACAAACCTCCATCCCTCCAGGTGGGTCCCCAGTCACCAATGAATCCAAACCCTTCCTCACAGCACCAGTTCTTCAACCATGAGTTAAAGTTCCTGGTGCATGCACTCCTATGCTCTCCCTTGCCTCTCACAGGTAGTACTTCTGAGAAAGTGACAGAAGTAGCTACTTGCTTGAGACCCCTCCCCAATTTCCTAAACTCTTCCTGAACTTCCTTTGGCTCCCCATTTGCCAGGTCATTAGTACCTAGGTGGATAATGACATCCAGCTCACCCTCCCATCTTGCCTTCCCAGTGATCCCCAGGATCTTCCTTCCATCCCTCCATGCCGTGGCACCTGGTAGGCACCTCACCTCCCTGTCCTCCCTCTCCTGTGTTCCTAGCTGGATCCCTCTTATGATGGAGTCCCCCACCAGGATTCGCTTCCTCCTCCTCTGGGGTCCACTGCTTTCCCCGCTGAGGTCACCTCCTTGGCTAACCTCCACATCCTTTCCTTCCACTTCTCTGGGTACCTCTATTTGGTTGTCCTCGTTTGCCAGTGTGGCATATGAGTTCTTAAGTGGAATAGGATCTGGGATGTGTCTCTGCCTGACTGCTCTATCCCTCCCTGAGCCCACTGTCATCCAAGTGCTACTCGTTCTCGGCATCCTTTGAGACAGTTGCATTGGACTGGGTGGTCTCTGAATAGGGGTGATGGTACTCCTGACCCAGTTTACTTCCGCTCTGAGTCTGGCTACCTCATCCATGATCCAGAGAGTGCATGCAGATAGACAGGACCTCAGTGTCCAGAAGGTCTGCCTGAATATGGCTGCCCCACAGCCACTGCATTGCACCACTCCCCACATTATACTGTATTCCACTACTTGTCTGCTACTGAAGCTCTCCTAGTTCCCTTTTTATTAATTTACTGTCCTAAAATCCTGCCACTGATCCTCAGATAATTTTCTTAAAAAAAAAAAAAAAAAGAAACCAATAAATAAATAAATGAGTCAAAACACTTGTGCTAGAGGGTGGGCTTCTTCCCCTTATGCCCTCCTACTACTACACCCCTACTATACCCTGTGTTTAGCTCCTGTCAATCAGATTTAACAGGGCATATAATTAAGGGTTGGGGAAGGGGGTGAAAATTGCAGCAATTAAAGACAGCACAGAATTACACCACCACTATGTTTTAAATTTTCAACAGCCCAAAAACAATTATAAATAAAGACAACAAAGAAAGTACAGTGTCACTAAAAGCCCACAATCTAAGTTTAAAAGAAAAATAGTAATTACCAGTTACTCTAAAGCACTGAATTGAATCTGTTTCCTTCCTTCCCCTTCTGGCTTCTTCTGAGAAAATAAAACTCTACTTGCTACCTCAACTCTGACTAAGCCCCACCTCCAGTTATCACGTGGCTGAGGTCAGAGGCCAGACAATTAACACCCTTCACCCAACTACAGGGCAGTCAGACAAGCCAAGATAAAATTTGCAGCAATTAAAGACAGCACAGAATTACACCACCACTATGTTTTAAATTTTCAACAGCCCAAAAACAATTATAAGTAAAGACAACAAAGAAAGTACAGTTCCAAGCAAGTAGGGAGGAGGAGGTAAAAAGATAATGCAAAAAGAAAAAAAATTAGTTCTAGGGATGTGGATATGTTGTTCCTGTCCACACTTGTTGGCATGTCCCTTTCCCTTTAAATCTTGCTGGAAGGTCTAAAAGATGGCTCCTCCCACGCACCCAGGTGGTATATGCCACTGTTCCGCCTCATGACGCCAGATCTTCCTTTCTGCTTGGAAGATTCTGGTTCCATCCTTACCCCTCCGCGTTGAGTAGACCCTGGCATTCAAAACTTGGCTAAACTATCAGAATAAAAACTCAATTTGAGTTTCTCTCGACAGATCGTGATCGTGACCGACCGGAAGGACAAGTCCGCCGGGTTCCTGGGTGTTCTTGCAGAGAAAAATGTCCCGCACCGATCCGCATGCCACGTGCGTCTACTGCCTGGGCCATGCGCATGACCCTCAGGCCTGCAATCTCTACCGTGCCTTCCATCCTCAGGTGCTGGACGATCGCCTTGCACATCTACAACTTGGATGACCGGAAAAATGACACTCGCCGGTCAAATCTAAGGATGCCTGTCATGTGGTCTCTGCGGCTGTGGGACCCACCAACCAACTGGAGCAGACGAAAGCCTTTGAGGAGGAGGCAGCTCATGCCACCAAACAATCCTCTTCCTTGTCATTTTTTGTTCCGCTCAAACTGGGCACCTCATTCTCCGGTTCCTTCAAAGAGATGAGCCAGTCTCTCCCTACAAGAGGGGAGGGACCATCTGGCTCGCACACCTCCCGGCCCTGTAAAATGGACAGAGAGCCGAGAGAGGAATCTTCACGTTGATGTTCTTGGGACAGAGAGAGATCTCTATCACAGGAGTCTCCTATCTCGACTTTGGTTGAAATTACGACCTCGGCAGCTGGCTTCACAGGACCCCCATCAGGCCAGATGGCTCAGATGCAGGACAACGACCAGGTCAAAATGATCATCAACCCCATCGACCCAATGTCGACTGATGAGGCTGACAATTCCTTATTTAGGACTCTGGTCCTACTGACCGAGGAGGAGACCCAGCCAGCTGGTGCTCCACCCATGGTCACGGTCCTGATCTGGAGTAGCTCCTCCCCGGCTCCTTCTGAGAAGCTCCGTCGGTCCCCCTGGCGGTCGTCTTCTAGATCTCGGTACCCCTCAACCGATAGGCCAAGGAAGTCCTACAAGTGGCGCTCCAACAAGCGGCGATGCTGCCATTCGTCCTCCTCATTCTCCTCGGGTGAGGAGGGACTTTGACGCAAGTTGCATCGTTGCTAAGAAGGTCTCATGTGGCAACAGCTAATGATCACTGGTCCAAAGTCGACCCCAGCTTCCCTATTGCCCTCTAGGCCGAGGCAGACTCCTCTGGAGCTAGTCAACACTGTTCCTCTGCCCGTGGAGCCGGTGAAGACCCTCCTGGCTCAGCTGAAGCTGGACCTTCCACCTATCTTGGTGTAGCCACCACCTAAGCAGGCTCCTTCAGGGGCTCCTGCCAAAGAGTCTCGACCCAATCAGGAGCTACCGTGCAGGCTATGAGTCACCCTCACTCCTGACCATCCGTGGCAGGTTAAGAATGACTCAGGTGGTCGGCTGCTTTACTTGGACTCAGGATCCGAGGATTTGAACCTTCGCTCATGTCCCATGACAATGATTCGATGATTCTGTCAACAGACGAGGGTCCTTCATTCCTCATGGGCATCCTCCATTTCATCTCTGAATCAACGGGAATGCCATTAGAACCCGTTGAAAAACGGTCCAAATACCCCTTGACCGACATCCTCAGGAAAGGGGCTTCACCGTCAGAGGCCTTCCCAGTGACTGAGGCCATAGTTAGTCTGGCTCTGGAGCTTTGGCAGCACCGAGTCTCCTGCCCTGTGCCTTCCGATCATATGGCCTGCAAATATACGGTTCCCATCGGCGCCTCTTCAAGGTTTACACAGCATCACTCGGCTGAGGGATTGGTGACCGAATCTGCGTTCCGGTGCTCGGGTAATTTGGGAGACATGGATAGAACTCTGGATAAAGAGTCCAAAAAATTGGACCATGCAGCCAGAAAGGTCTATGCTGCTTCCTCGCTTGGTCTCCAACAGGTAAGTTCAGCTGTTATTATGGCACATTTCTCCCATGCCCCCTTGGGCTCCCTGGATGAGATACTTCCTCATCTCCTAGCGGACCTTCAGACCACGGTCAAGCAAGTCCACGATCAGGACTGGGCTGTAGCCAAACAGCAACTCCAGATGGCCTTGGATATTGGGGATTCGTGTGCCTGATCAGTAGCAGCTGCAGTTCCCATGCGCTGCAGGACCTGGCTGAGGGTCTCAACCTTTACAGCAGACACCCAGCACTAACTGGCAGACGTTCCCTTCTAGTGTACCAACCTGTTCGGTCCAAGAGTCGATGGTCACCTTCAGTGTATCGAGAGGTCCAAGACCACTTTGGATTCGGTTACTTCTGCCCAGAAAGAACCTCAAGGTTCTAAGAAATCACAGAAAAAGAAGAAGCCCTTTCGACCTTCTGCCCCTGTGGCCAAGCAGCCCCAGTATCAAACTATGCAGCAGCAGCAGGCTCAGTCTTGGCGCCCTCAGCCCAAGTCCGGGACTTCAGTGAACCATAAGCCTGGAGATAGAGGTTCTGATGGCCCCTCTGCCAGCTCTTCATCCTCCAAGTCTGCGCAGTGATGGGATAGGGGCACCTACCCCCAGGCCCACCACACCCACTCTGGGTCCTCCCGTGGATTCCGGAGGTGGGTGACCAGGGTCTGCCTCTGAAATCTGAGCAGTACTCTCCAAGCCAAGCCCACGCCCCACGGGAGGAAAAAGTATCTGCCCATACTCAGTCGACATCACCCAACTCTGCTGCATGGAGGTAGTGGTCAGAGTTGCGGACCCACTGGTCAACCTTGGGTTTGTTTCCAGGTACTTCCTGGTCCCAAAACGGACTAGGGGCTGGCGCCCCATTCTAGATCTGCATGACCTGAATCAGTTTCTCAGGTCACGCACCTTTCAGATGGTAACTCTGTCCTAGATCATGCCATCCCTCGAGCAAAACATGTGGTTCTGCTCACTGAATCTTCAGGACACATTCTTTCACTTCCCGATCCATTTGCCCCACTGAATGTTCCTCTGCTTCAGGGTGAAGGGAACCCTCTACGAGTTCCAAGCCATGCCATTCAGCCTGTCATCAGCCTCCAGGGTCTTCAGCAGTGGTGGCGGCCCATCTTCGGCATCGAGGGGTCACAGTGTACCCCTATCTTGACGACTGGTTTATAGCAGGTCCCTCCAGACTGGAGGTGGAGAGGTCCAGGGATCTCGCCCTCCAAACCTGCCTCAGCCTTTGCCTCCTGGTCGAGGCCAAGTCGGAACTCGTGCCCTAACAGGTGATGTGCTTCATCGGGGCACAGCTAGACTCTTGCCGAGCAACAGCCAGGCTCCCAACGGACAGGGCAGAGGTTCTCTCCTCCTTTGCCCAATCATTTCTGCTTGGGCAACTACGCCCTGCCTGGGACTTCCTGTGACTTCTGGGTTACATGGTGGCCTGCACCACTGTGGCCCAATGGGCCCAGTGGCAAATGTGTCCCCTTCAATGGGAACTGGCCAGCCAGTGGTCTCAGCGACACGGTCTTTTCAACCAGCTGGTCACTATGACCCAGAAGATGTTGGATGCCCTCTAGTGGTGGACTGTCCTGGAACACCTGCAGGAAGGGATCTCGTTTGTCCGTCCCGAGCCAATGGTCATTCTGACGACCAATGTCTCTCTCACGGGCTGGGGTGCCCACATGGGGAATCACACAGTCCACAGGCTCTGGACCCCCGAGGAATCCTGATGCCATATCAACCTGCTGGAGCTCCGAGCAGTTTGGCTGGCCTTGGCTGCATTCACTCTGTTCCTTTGGGGTCAAGTGGTTCAAGTCCAGATGGACAACACCACGACCATGTACTATCTCAACAAACAGGGCGGCATGCACTCCTGGCCTCTGTGCAGGGAAGCGCTCCACATCTGAACCCTTGTGAGCCAACTGGAGGCAGATCTCCTAGCCATCCATGTAGCAGGAGCCTCGAATCAGCTGGCGGACGCCCTCAGCCATGTGGGCGAGGAGTCCCACAAGGGGTCTCTCCATCCAGAGGTAGCTCACAGCCTGTTCTCCCAGTGGGGCACCCCTCAGGTGGACCTTTCCACCTCAAGGGGGAACACAAAATTGAGGCTGTTTCATGCCCGCCCCCCTCAGCAGGGCTCACTGCAGGGGGATGCCTTCTCGAGGCTGTGGATCCCAAGCCTCTTCTATGCCTTCCCTCCACTTCCTTTGATCCACAAGGTGCTCCTCAAGGTCAGGAGGGACAAGTCAAGGATGATCCTGGTAGCCACAGATTGGACCCACCAGTTCAGGTATCCAGATCTCCTCAGCCTCGGCACCAGGCTATCGAGGCATCTTCCAGCATGCCCGGACCTGATCTCTGTCAATCAGGGCAAGGTATTCCATCCGGACCTTCAATCCCTGCACCTAACAGCCTGGTTCCTGAGTGGCTAGAGTTCCAGGCTTTGCGACTCTCCGACGATGTACTCAATGTTGTTGAGGAATCTAGGAAGGAGTCGACCAGGAGGTGCTATGCCTTCAAATGGGAGAGATTCTCCATTTGGTGTCAGGACAAGGGTCTGGACCCTTCGTCCTGTCCAGTGGCTAGCATCCTCGACTACCTTTGGTCCCTCTCCAACAGAGGTCTTCGGTCTACGACCCTTAAGGTGCACCTGGCAGCCATCTCCGTTTGCCAGGCATGGGCCGGTCAACAGATGGTGGCACAGGAAAAGGTAGTCTGGTGTTTCTTTAAAGGCCTCGGCCACATCTCCCCTCTGGTGCATGAACCTCCGTCTCCGTGGGATTTACTGCTGGTTCTGGCAAAACTCATGGGCAAGCCATTAGAACCAATGCACAGGTGTGAGATGTCACATCTGTCATGGAAGACTGCCTTCTTGGTGGCTATCACGTCAGCCAGAAGGACTGGGGAACTACAGGCACTATCTGTTGAGACTCCCTATCTGGTCTTTCATAGGGACAAGGTTGTTCTGCGACCCCCACCCAAAATTCCTTCTGAAGGTAGTGTCGGAGTTTCACCTTAATCAGGTGTTGACTCTGCCAGTGTACTACCCTAATTACACCTCGGAGGCCAAGTACAGGCTCCATACTTTGGACCTGTGATGAGCGCTCTCTTACTATAAGGAGCGAACGGCTGAAGTTGGGGGAGAGGTTCGCCAGCTGTTTGTTACCTACGCTGAAGCCGCACCTGGAAGACCTGCAGCAAAACTGATAATTGGCAGATGGATAACATCCTGCATTGATCTCTGCTATAGGTTAGTAGGCAAGGAGCCTCCCAGAGGGATAAGAGCTCATTCTACTCGCCATACTTGCTGTGTCAGTGGCTGAATCTAGGGATGTCCCTATCCAGGATATCTGCGAGGATGCTACCTGAAAGTCAGTAAACACCTTCATTATCCATTACCACATCGACCTAGAGTCACGCCAGGATGCTGGTTTTGGGACCCTCAGTTCTCCAATCTCTGTTCCCCAAGTAGGGGGTGTGCACCTTGCCCCCCTCCTCCCGGAGAACTTCTAGGAGTCTGCCAACAAGTGTGGATAAAAGCAACATATCCACATCCCTAGAAACACAGGTTACTCACCTGTAACAGTAGTTCTAGGAGTGGCATATGTCGTTCATCCACACTGACCCACCCGACCTCCCCGGCTTCGATGTACAACCTCTGGCGTCATGGGGCAGAGTCGAGGCATATACCACCAGGGTGGGTGGGTGGAGCCAGCTTTTAGACCTTCTGGCAAGATTTTAAGGGAAAGGGACATGCCAACAAGTGTGGATGAACAACATATACCACTCCTAGAAAGTGCAGTTATGTAGAATCTTACCATAACAGTAGATCTTTTAGAAGTGTCTTTTGCAGCAGGTAATACACTTGGGTCATCGCCAAAGGTCACTGTGGCACATGGCAGCTCTTCTAGCAGTCTTTTCAAGGGGCCACCCACACATGACATCAGCTTCCTGTTTCCTATATAAGTGTGGGCGGTCCCTGGTATCCTCAGTTTCCCTTGCCGGATTCAGCTTGCTAAGCGAGGACCAAGGGGAAGCCGAAGTACCATAGGTATCCCAACCCATAAGTCACTGGACCAGAATTTGTTCTCTTCGAGAAGGAGTGGGACAGAGGGTGGGATTGTACCTGCTGCAAGTGATACTCCTCAAAGATCTACTGTTACGGTAAGATTTTATGTAACTGTACTATCTTCCACAGAGTGGTCTCTTGCAGCAGGTAACACACTTGGGATGAATCCCAAGCAGTAAGCCCAAAAAGGGCAGTTATTATGACAGGAGGCCTTGTAAGACAGCTTGGCCAAAGGCAGTCCTACAGCGTGAAGCAATGTCTAAGTTGTAATGCTTCGTGAAAGTGTAAATTATGGACCAGGTAGCTGCATTGCAGATATCCGTAATCAAGGCCCCTTTAAAGCAGGCTGCAGTAGTGGCCATAGCTCTGGTAGAATAGATTTGGACAGTTCCAGGTAATGGCTTGTTGTATTTTGAATAACAAAATGTTATGCAATGTGCTGGCCAATTGGAGAGAGTCCATTTAGTGACTGGGAGACCTTCCCTGCCTGAGGCGAAGGTGACAAAAAGTTGAGAGGTATTTCTAATCGTTTTCGTTCGATTAGTGTAGTATCGTAATATACGATGGACATCTAAAGTACGTAAGAGGTGTTCGCCTCGACTGCAGTGTTCAGGATAATATACCGGTGTCCAAGGACTGGTTTAAGGTGTGTTCAGACACTACTTTAGATAGGAAGGAAGGGTTGGTATGAAGTGCTGCTCTGTCTTCATGAAAAATCAGGCAAAGTTCTCTACACATGAGGGCATGGAGCTCGGAAATTCATCGAGCTGAGGTGACAGCCACTAAGAATAGTGTTTTCCATGAAAGAAAATGGAGGTCACAAGTGGCCGCCGGTTCAAAAGGCTCAAGAGTTAATTTTACTATTAGGAAATTGAGATCTCATGGAGGAATGGGTCTTCTGACAGGTGGCTTAATATGTAACATTCCTCTTCAGAACATTTTGGCTAGATGATGTTGATACAGTAATCTACCATCCAGAGGTTCAAGGAAGGCCAAAACAGAGGCCAAATGGACTCTGATGGAGCAATAGCTTAATCTGTCTTGGCAATCGAGGCTAGGTAGTCCAAGACTTTCGTCAATGGACAAGAGTAGGGATCCAGTGATTGGGAAGCAGCTCATATGGAAAAACATTTCCATTTGGTATTATATGTTTCCCTGGTTGCTGGTTTACGTGATGCCAGCAATATGGAGAGGACACTTGTAGATGTGCTATGAAAGCATCCTCAGAAGCCAAGCATGAAGGTGTAGTGCCTTCAGGTTGGGATGTAGAAGGGTCCCTTGATTCTAAGTCAAGAGATCTGGTCTGATTGGGAATGGCACGGGTTCCTCTACCGAGAACTGCTGAAGTAAGGGAAACCACACCTGTCAAGGTCATAGAGGAGCTATGAGAATCAAGGTGGCAGGTTCGAGTTGTAGTTTCAGTAGAGTCCATTGCAGGAGTGGGACAGGGGAAGCATACAAGAAGAGTCCTGTCCATATTTGGGGACAGGGCATCTATAGACCGTCCCTTTTTGCTCGGGATAATGGAATAGTATCTGGGGAGACGGTGGTTGACTGGGGAGGCTAACAGGTCCAGTTGCGGGGTCCCCCATAGATGAAAGATTTTTTTGGAGCATTTCATAATGAAGTGTCCATTCGTGTGTGGAGGACTGACGACTGAAAGTCGGCCAGGAGGTTGTAACATCCTGGTAGATGGACGGCTGTTGGTGTGAGGTGTTGCCGAATGGCCTCCTGCCAGATTGCAAGCGTCTCTCTGCACAGAGTATGGGATTTCGTACCTCCTTGTTTGTTGAGGTAGAATACTACTGCAGTGTTGTCTGACTGAATCAGCAACTGTCCCAGAGACAGGTGAGGTTGAAAAGCCTGGAGGGCTAAGCGAACCGCCCTCAGCTCCAGGAAATTGATGTGGGGATGAGGGACAGAAGTGGTCCACTTGCCTTGTGTCCTGTAAGGACCCAGGTGCACACCCCACCCTTCCAGGGATGTAGCCATGGTCAACATCTGTGGGGGGGACTAGAAGGGCATACCTTGACATAGATTGGCTCGGAGCGTCCACCATACTAGGGCAGAGCGCAAGGAGGGAGTGACTGATTTTGTCTCTGAAATTTCCTGTTCTTTGAGACCACTGGTTCTGGAGAACCCAATGGACTGGTCTCATCCAAAGATGGGGTGAAAGCTACTGTAGGGTTGGTAGCGGCCATGTGACCTAGGAGACATAGCATGCGTCTGGTTGTGACAACTTTATGGGCTTGTATCTGCAACGTCGGAGATAAAAGCTTGTCTTGTCTGTTGGCCGGGAAGTAAGCTGGCGTAGACAGTGTCGAGGACTGCTCCTATATATTGGAGCGAAGGTGTAGGGGTCGGTTTGGACTTCAGCCAATTAACTAATTCCTAGAGCTTGGAACAGAGTTAAGGCTGCCTGGAAGAGAACAGAGCCGTTTTGCCAATCAGCCAGGTATGGGAAGAAAAAGTGCCCATCTCTTCGTAGGGCTGCTGCTACTATGGCTAGGCATTTGGTGAACACTCATGGGGCCAAGGAGAGGCCAAACGGGAGTGCAAGAAATTGGTAGCGTTGACCCAACCGGTGAAAACAAAGGTACCGGTGGTGGGCAGGATGGATAGGAATATGAAGGTAGGCATCCTTCATATCCAGGGCACATAGCCAATCCCCTTGTTTTAGTATTAGCATGACAGAGTTTAGGATGATTGTGTGGAACCTTATGTACTGAGTGTACAGATTCAGTTGTCTGAGGTCCAGTATTGGTCTGAGATCTCCAGTTCGCCTGGGTACCAGAAAGAAGTGGGAGTAGAACCCCATCTGGTGATCTGTAGGGGTTACTGGGTAAACTGCCTTCTTGTTTAGAACAGCCTGTAATTCCTCCTGGAGAACAGCAATATGGTCGGGTGGGTAATAGACTGAGCAGGGTGGGTGAAAGGGAGGTCTAGACAGGAATTCCAGAGTGTGACCCATCTGAATTATCCAGAGTACCCACTCATCCAATGTGATCATTTTCCGGGCCTCCAAATGGAGCGCAAAACGATCACCCACAGCTTCCGAGGCCTGGTCAAGGAATCATGGACAGGGCCCCAGTAGGTCACTGGGAGGTGGATTGACCCACCCCACCTGGAGGGTGTAAGCAGGAGCCCTTGGCGGCCAAGGCGTTGGCTCTGGTAGATTGGGAACAACCTCTGAAACTGCCTCTATTATAGCCTCTGTACTTTCCACCTCTTTGGGTATAAAAAGAAGATTGGGAACAGTATGATGGCTGTGAAGTATGATACATGCCATGGACAGTGCATAGGCTTCTGCCTGAAGCTTGGAGATCATCAATCAATGTTCGGCCTGAAGAGTTTGGACCCATTAAAGGGGGGGGATTAACTATTCTCTGCTGTACATCAGGTGTGAACCCAGAGACAAGGAGCCAAGCATGGCGATGCAGGGTAATGCCTGTTGCTGACATATGGGCCGAGGTATCAACTACATCATAACCCGACCTGAGTAGGTGATGGGAAATGGAGTTGCCAGTGGTTATTGTAGCCAATAACTGTTCCCTTTCTTGGGAAGGAATGAGTTTATTGACTAATTCAATGGCAGATGACTAGCGTGTATGCTGGCATTTGATCATGTGTCCCATACAATTCAGGATTCTAAGATTCATGGTACTGGATTGAAACACCTTTTTTCCCCCAGATAATCTATCCTGTGGAATTCTTTATCAGGAGGTAAGGAGCTCATGTTCTTTGGTCGTTTAGTACAATCATGAGTGGCAGCAATCACCATTGAATCCACTTCAGGAATAGTGGATAGAAAAGGGTGATCCAGAGGAGCCTGGTATATGCGATCCGCCTTCCAGGGAACAGCTGTGACAGAAGAAGGCTGGTGCCAGGCTGCAAGCATAGCATTCTGGTAGGTCTGGATTAGTGGGGGTACAACTAAGACCAGCTCCTCGGGTAACTCTAAGTAATTTGCCATATCCTTACATTGTATGTCATGTCTGGTAGTGGAGAATCCCACGACTTTTTGAATCTGGACCATCATTTCATGGAAAGAAGGGTCATCAGGAGGAGATGCAGCCGTAAGTCTGGGTAAATCCTCTTCTAAAGAGGAGAAGTCCAATAAAGGAGGGTGGGGCCGGAAATCCAGGTCCTGGAATTCCTCATCCTCTAGATCTCCGGTAAAATCTGCCGGGAAGTCAGGCTTGTCTGACAAATAGTCTTCCATATAAGGAGGAGGTGACCAGGGCGGGAGAGGATCCCTGTCACCATGAAACCGTTTAGGCGGGGGTGTGGGTGAACAGGATGGATGGCTCAGCTCTCCTGGATTGGAGGGTGGAGCATGCTGCATGTCATGCAAGACTTGCTGTACTACAGTAGAAACGTCCAGATCTTACTTCGAAAGGGTTCCTCCAGTAGGTCATTACATATGGTGCCACCTATCATCGGGCCACACGGAAGACTTTTTGAGCAATCCCTGACAGGGGACTGCCCACCCGATGTCACGTGACCGATGTCAGCGTGGCCGTATATAGTGGGTAGTCCCCACACCTGCCCTCCAGTTCTTTCCCACCGTCACCTCGTGTCAGTCGCATTGCAGGCTTCCATACAGCGATTGTCGTGTTAGTTCTTGTGTCGGATTTTTCCTTCGCCATATCTTTATTTTCGATATTCCTCTACTTGATGTCTTCACCCAAGAAGTTCTCGTCCTGTGGCATGCAGATCCCTCATAAGTATGGTCACCTAAAGTGCGTGATCTATTTGGGCCCAGACCACCCTGTCTCCTCCTGCTCGGAGTGCCAAACTTTTAATTAGGCCACCAAAAAGCGGCGACCACAGGTTTTGGAGGCCCACCTTTTAAAGGTCCGCTTAACTTCTTTAGAAAAGCAAATGGACCGCATTAGAGAGTCCTCTTCTGAGAAATCTTCTCCCTCAAAGAAGCACCATAAGGAGAAATCTTGGGAGCGGGAATGCTCCACAGATGAGACCTCATGGCCCTCGATGAGCAAGGCCCCTAAGAAGACCTCGGATGGTAAGTCAGGCAAATCTTCAGCGGGTCAGTCGACCATCGGCTCCTCCGACGACCGCACCACTACGGCCACTAAGCCGGCCCCCGGCTCCTCCGGGGACCGCACGGCCGCTGGTAAGACGGCTCCCCAGCCTCCGGGGACCCGACCGACACCAGTCAGTAAGTCGGCCAGCAGGGGCTCTTCCCCCGCCCGCCTGGCTCCGCCTGATAAGAAGCCTGTCTCTGACGGCCGCTCAGGCGAGGTTCTCCTTTTGGAGCCTAGCGGTTCCTCACCTGATGACCGGCAGAACCAGGGGGAGAAGGCTCCTCTCCCCCTCCTCCTTTGCCCTCCCCTCCCCTTCCCTTCTCAGACGGGTACTTCAGGCAAAGACAGCGCGGAACACCTCGATGTGGTAGATTCCTCGGGGTCCGTCCCACGCTCTCCTGATGGGGTCACAGAGAAGGAGGCTCCTCCTCGGCCATCTGGCCTTCCAGTGGAGGCCCTTCCTCCTCCTTCAGGTGGGATCCCTTTGGAGCTGATGATTATCCCGGCCCCGATCCCACCATCGGATCCAGCCAATCCCATTCCGATGCCAGATATCCTGATGACTCTTCCACAGCCAGGGCCCTGTGGTCTGCCCCAGCCTTTGGCTCCGGCGCCAGACCCGGTCCCGCTGTCGGGCCCCATTCGTCTGGCCCCGATGCCAGCCCCTCTGATGCTGAATCCCCTTCCAGCGCTGGAATGGGTGGTGCCGGTTCAGATGTCAGTCCTCCTGATGGTGGCTATCCTAACTCTGGACCCCCTTCCGATTTATACTACAGCGGGTCCGATGTGGGTACCCCCTCCGTTAGATTGGACGACTGGAAGACCCCGGACTGTCCCACGTTATTCTTTTGGGTATCCTGGGGACCACTTCCCGGATGGTCCTCCTCCTGAATGGAGCTCTTTTGGGCAGTACTACCCTGGTTATACACCTACCACCATTACCAGGGATACCAGGGTTACCATTACCCGCCCCCACCCATTACGCCGCCTCCTCCTCAGCCACAACCTCCTCCTCCACCCCCTTTGGCTATGCCAGATTTTAAGACCCTGATCCAGTCTTGGTGGCAGGGGGCGCGCTTGTAGTTGGTTTCAGACCTGGAGACAGAACTTCCTCTTCCATGGTCTCCTAGGTCTGCGTCCCTGAGAAGCTCTTCTCCGTCCATGGTACATGTCTTGGGGGCGGCTCGTCAGGACATTATCCTTCCCGACATCCATAATCTTCCTAACGATGGGGCAGATGATGATGATGGTGATGATGAGGATGCCGATGAGTCGACTGAGGACGCCTTGGAGGAGCCCGAGGGTCCGAAAGGCAAGGTTTTCCCCAACCCCCAGAGGACCCTGTCTTCTCGGACCTTCTGAGGTCCATGAAGGATTTCTTCAACTGGGAGTTGGGGGAACAAGACCTAATGAGACAGAGGCAAGCCAAACACCTGGACTTAGAGTCTCTGTCTCCGGTCCCCATTTCTCCCTGGAATGGACCTCATCAGGACCTCACCTCTATGGTCTGGCAGATGCTTCATTCTCTCCTGGCTGTCCCCTGAGGGCGGACAGGATTTACCGGGTGACAAAGGACGCTCCGTTCCTAAACACGTATCCTAAGGTGGACTCTGTTGTCATCTCAGCTGCTCATGACCACTCCGCTGCTCCCAAGCATGAGCACTTCTCCTCCTCACAAAGAGTCAAGGCAGACGGACCAATTCAGTAGAAAAGTTTATGCCTCGGCCACATGCACGCTTAGATCCCTCAACTATGTGGCCCACATGGTGTCCCACCAAAAGGCTACCCTGGCCGGGTTAGAGGCACGTGTCCAGTCTATGGAACCCTTGAGCCTCAAAGAGGAGCTTGCCAAGGACCGTCACATCTCTCGCTTTTCATGTAGGCATGCCTTGTGGGCTACATACGACTCAGTCGACTCCGTAGCTCGCACCTCGGCAACTGCCGTTGCCCTAAGACGGCATTCCTGGCTTTGCATCTCTGGCCTTGCCAACGAGGTACAGTTGGCGATTCAGGATGCCCCCTTCCAGGGCTCGGTGCTTTTTGGTGGGGACACCAAAGATATCATCACTGATCTCCAGGACAGAAGCCTCACCCTCAGATCAGTGAGGTCCATGTATCGACAGAGCAACCAACAGCAGCAGCAGCCCTTTTGGAAAAGGACCTGGAGGCAGAGGAAGTAGGCCCCGGCTTGGCGCCAGGGCGAACGCAAGTCCACGGGTTTCCGCTACTCTTCTGGCCTCCAAGAACCAGAGACACACAGGGAGCCCTCCCCCTGAACGTCCTGCCACTTCCTGACTCACTATCCTCACTACCTCCTCAGTTTCACAATGAGGAGCAGGTGGGGGGGAGGTTCGCCCGCCATGCGCAGGAAAGGAAGGCAATAACCTCCGATGCGTGGGTCCTGCAACTAGTGTCCGTTGGACACACCATAGAGTTTCTGGAACTTCCTCCAGAATCTCTGCCAAAAAGGTCTTCTTACTCCAGGGATCAGGCTCTTCTCATCCGAGAAGAAGTTCAAAGCCTCTTGCTCAAGGAAGCAGTAGAGCAGGGGGTTTTACTCCCATTTTTTCCTGGTTCCAAAAAAGCCGGGAGACTTTGGACCAATTCTCGACTTAAGCAACCTCAATCAGTTTGTCGAGTACAAAAAGTTTCAGATGTTGATGCTCAACAGCCTCCTCCCACTCCTTCTGGAGGATCACTGGCTGTGCACTCTGGACATGCAGGATGCTTAACTGCACATTCCGATCTTTCCCAGCCACCGCCGTTTCCTGTGGTTCCAATTCCAAGGGGAGTACTTCCAATTTTGGGCGCTCCCTTTTGATCTGTCCTCGGCACTCCGGGTCTTTACCAAGTGCCTGGCGGTGGTGGTGGCTTCCTTACGCCACCAGGGTATTGCAGTTTTTCCTTACCTGGACAACTGGCTGATCTCAGCCCCGTCCACGGACTCGTTACTGGAGGGTCTCTCTTTCACCTTGGACCTCTTTACTATCAATATTCCCAAGTCATCCAGGATCCCATCCCAGAGACTACAGCTCAGTGGGGCAGTCTTGGATACGGTCCAATGCAGAGCCTTCCTTCCTCCAGACAGGGTGGAGTCCCTGATCCGTCAGGCTTTTCGAGTGGCTTCATCTAGGACCATCCGGGCCTGGGAGATCCTCAGCCTTCTTGGCCTGATGGCAGCCTCCATCACTACTGCTCCCCTGGTGAGGCTTCACAGGAGAGTTACACAGTGGTCCTTGCGCGTGCAGTGGGAACAACTCCTGGACGACCTGGACCATCCGGTACTGGTCTCTGCAGTGGTTCAGAAAGAATTGCTTTGGTGGAGGGACCCCTGCAACCTTTCCTTAGGTCTCCTTTCAGGAGCCCTGCTCCCCTGCCATCCCAAACTATGGATGCTTCGAACATGGGATGGGGAGCGCATTTGGGGGAGCACCAAGCTCAAGGACTGTGGTCCAGCTGGGAAGCACCTTTGCACATCAACGTTCTGGAGATGAGAGCGGTCTTGTATGCCTTGCAAGCCTTCCAGACCCTCCTTACCAAGGGATCACTGTTGGTCCAAATGGACAATATGTTGGTAGTCTGGTACCTCAACAAACAAGGAGGAACCCGATTGTACCCCCTGTGCAGGGAGGCGATGTGGGTGTGAAACTGGGCGGTCCAGCACAATCTGGCTCTTGTGGCCGTGCACGTTCCAGGCATTCTAAATGTCCTGGCAGACAGTCTCAGCAAGTCTCGGACCCTAGCTCACAAGTGGGAATTACATCAGGAAGTAGCAAAATCTCTCTTCCTAAATTGGGGACATCCGGAAATCGACCTTTTTGCCTCCCAATACAATGCAAACTTCCCAGTTTTTGCTCACTCACTCCAGGGCATGGTGCTTTCTGGCACGACGCGCTATCTCTCTCATGGACAGGGAAATTTTTGTACAGCTTCCCCACTGTTTCCCATTCTCCAGAGGGTCCTTCTCAAGCTTCAGGCAGAGAAGGCGAGGATGATTCTCATCGCTCCTCTCTGGCCGAGACAAATTTGGTTTCTGCTGTTATAACAGCTATTCAGGGAACAACCGGTTCCACTTCCAGTGACCCATGACCTCTTGACCCAGGATCGAGGTCATGTTGTACATCTGGACACTGCATCTTCACACATGGCTCCTGCAGACATAGTGATTTCTCACTTCAGGGGCTCCTCCCGAGTCGCTCATGTTCTTATAGAGGCTAGAAAATCCTCTACTCATTCCACTTCAATCAATCAATCAATCACTTTATTTAACCAGGCATAACTTATGCCATGAAGTGGAAATGTTTTTCCAGCTGGGTGATTTCCAAGAATTGGAACCCCTTTTCTTGTTTGGCCCCTCAAATTATGGAATAACTCCTTCATCTCTTAGACTCTGGTCTGTCATATTCTTCCTTGAAGGTCCACCTTTCCGCAATTTCAGCGTACTGTGGTGGATGGTAAACCCATGGCTCAGCTGGAAGTCTCAAAAACCTTTCTGAAAGAGATCCTCCATCTGAAATCCCCCATCCGCAGCCCAACTCCACCTTGGGATTTGAACTTTGTGTTGGAGAAGCTCACTCTTTCTCCATTTGACCCGGCCATGAGTTGTGATTTGCGCTTCCTTTCTTGGAAGACGTTATTTTTAGTTGCCATTACGTCAGCCCGAAGGATTTCAGAGCTTCACGCTCTGTTTTATAAAGAGCCTTAGCTTATTTTCCACAAGGACCAGGCAGTCCTCAGGACAAATCCTAAGTTTCTTCCCAAGGTGGTGTCAGAAGCCACACTGAACCAATCAGTAGAGCTTCCTGTTGACGTCCATCGGATCCTCGGTGCTACACACACCAGACCAAGGATTTCCGTAGCTGCAATCAGCTTTTGGGTTTTTTTTTGCCCCAGGTCTAAGGGCAAACCAGTTTCCAAGCAGTGCCTTTCCAAATGGTTAGGCAACTGTATTCGATATTGTTACCAAAAGTACGAAAAACCTCTGCCGGGTCCCATCAGAGGTCATTCTACTAGGGGCATGGCTGCATCCGCTGCCTTTTTGCAGAACGTCTCTGCGGCTGATATCTGTGCCGCAGCCACTTGGAGTTCTGTCCATACCTTTACCAAACACTACAGTCTGAACACTGCTTCTAGGTGGAGGGCTGGCTTTGGCCTAGCTGTCTTGCAGGGCCTTCTGTCCTAGGCCGGGTCCATTCTGGTTCCCAGTTTCTGTTGGAGCATTTTCTCCTCCTCCCCGGTTTCTCTCGGTCTCTCTTTGGAGGAACTGCTTGGGACTCTGTCCTATAAGTAACGACCTACTGAATGAACCCTCTCGAAGTAAGATAGTACAGTTACGTAGGAACTTACCATAACAGTAGATCTTCGAGAGAGGTTCCTTCAGTAGGTCATATTTTTCCCTCTCTCTTTCCCATTTTATTTCTTACAGGGACTCCAAATCCCATTTGCTCCTGCCGTCAGGCCTCTTCCTGGCTCTGGTGGGAGAACTGGAGGGTGGGCAAGGGGACCGGCCACTGTATATGGCCACGCTGATGTCGGTCACGTGACGTTGGGAGGGCGGTCCCCCATCAGGAATTGCTAGAAAAGTCTGCCGTGCGGCCGGCGCCAGGTAGGCATCTGTCCTATATGTAATAACCTACGAAGGAATCTCTCTCCAAGATCTACTATTACGGTAAGTTCCTATGTCAAAGTACAGTTACATAAGAACTTACGTAACAACTAGATCTTCAAGGCGAACTCTTGCAGCAGGTTACACCATTAGGACTGAAGCCGCAAGCGCCAGGTCCCACGGAAAAATTCTATTGCAGATCCAGCGGGACCGCCTTACATCAGGCATCACATAAAGGGGGCAGTCCTCAGCATCCCCAGTTCTCCCGCTGGAGACTCCCGGCTCAAATGTGACATCTGAAGGGGAGACCAAGGATCCACTTCTAAGGAAGGTTCGTAGAAGGTGTCAAAAGACGCTGTAGCCGAAGAATTAGGTCAGAAGACTCAACCTCCAGAGGGGAAGGTGGGACGGAAACTACCTGCTGCAAGAGCTGTTCTCGAAGATCTACTGTTACGGTAAGTTCTTAGGGAACTGTACTATCTTACTCCGAGAAACAGCTCTTGCAGCAGGTTACACCATTTGGACCGATTCCCAAGCAGTAAGGGACCAAGTTGTTATCGGGAGGAGGACAGGAAGAATGCTCCAAGCTTCAGGACAAAAGTCCCTGAAGGACCGCCAAGCCGAAACCAGCTCTGTGCCTACAGGCAATATCCAAACTGTAGTGCCTGATGAATGTGTGTACAGTGCTCCAGGTCGCTGCTGCACAGATGGCTGAAGTGGAGGCATTTTTAAGTGCAGCGAAGGAGGTAGCCACCCCCCTAGTAGAATGACCCTTCACCGGCCCCGGTAAGGGTTTGTTGTGCTTCTGATGACATAACATGATGCACTTTACCAGCCATCCAGAAAGCGACTGTTCACACACCACGTTGGCAACCTGGGTTTGGGAACAGACTCGAGCCACCGGGGCTCGGCAGGGGGAAGGAGGATTGAGAGTCCCCATGGATGCTCTCCTCCTTCGGGGAGGGATACCAGGGGTGTGTTTAACACACCCGACGTCCGAGAGAGCCGGTGGAAGTACCGACTCTCAGGGCAACGGTGGCTTCCACTGGGGGAACCGGGGAGGGGAGGACGCCATCAAGCACTTGGCAGGCGTGCGTACGCACGTTCCACCCGAGCCAGATGTCCTCAGTGGGAGGGACAAGAAAAAGCGGAAAAAAAACCTCGGCGCTCCTGGGTGACAGCTGCTCCAGCCTTCCAGTCTACATCACGGGCAGACCCCGCTGTGCAGGTGCTCTGGGGAGGAAGAAGCAGGTAGGAGTTACCAAGAGGCACTCTAAGGGCAGACTCTGTGAGGGACGGGGGACATTGAGCGACCTGACTGAGAGGAATAACAAGAGAATGAACAGGAGGGAAAAAAGTAATTTAAAAAAAAAAAGCGACTGTTTAGAAACAGGAGAACCGATCATCCTCTGAGCGTAAGAAACAAAGAGCTGGTCTGATTTACGGTGGGCTTTGGTTCTGGTTAGATAATATCTGAGGCACCTATGCACATCCAAAGTGTGCAACAGGGCTTCCCCCCTGTTACCGTGATTCGGGTAATACACCGGTAGGTCTATATCCCAGTTGAGTGTGACAGTCGAGACCACCTTGTGAAGGAACTTAGGATTTGTTCTTAAGAACACCCTGTCCTTGTGAAAAACCAAATAAGGATTCTTGCACATGAATGCATGAAGCTCAGAAACTCTTCTGGCAGAAGTAACAGCAACTAAAAGGAGCGTCTTCCAAGCAAGGAGACGCAGCTCACA
This sequence comes from Neoceratodus forsteri, assembly GCA_016271365.2. Taxonomy (NCBI): domain Eukaryota; kingdom Metazoa; phylum Chordata; order Ceratodontiformes; family Ceratodontidae; genus Neoceratodus; species Neoceratodus forsteri. The sequence continues at coordinate 684,701,420 of JADMNL010000022.1, read as the reverse complement.
ATCCGTGGCTGGTTCAAAAGGAGGCAGCATAAGCTGCTCTAGAACAAAAGGAAGATCCCAAGGTGGAACCGGGTCTTTGATGGGACGTCTCAAGTGCAGGATGCCACGCAAAAAGGCACGAGAAGCCTCCAGTTGAGCTAGAGACCTGTGACCTATCGGAGAATGGTACGCTGAAATAGCGCATAGATGGACCTTAATGGAGGAATAGGCAAGTCCTGCCTCATAGAGGGATAGGAGGTAGTCTAAAACAGACCTTACAGAACACTCCAATGGGGTCAATGCTCGAGTCTGAGCCCAAATACAAAATCTACGCCACTTCATGGCGTAAGCAGCAAGAGTAGAGGGTTTCTGGCTGCCACCAGAACGTCTGCAACTTCCTGAGAGACCCCATATCTCAGGACTATGTCCTTAGGAGCCAGGCATGCAGGTTCAGAGACCGAAGATCCGGATGGACCAAGGAGCCTGTCTCCTGGGATAGAAGGTGAGAGCAAAATGGCAGAGGCACCAGAGGTTCCTGGGCCAGCTGATGTAAGAGAGGGAACCAAATCTGCCTGGGCCAAAAGGGTGCTTCTAGAATAAGGCATGCTTGCTCTTGACGGAGCTTCAATAGAACCCTCTGGATCAAAGGAAAGGCCGGGAAAGCATAAAGGAACCTGCCCGTCCAAGAGAGGGACAACGTGTCTCGCCAGAAAACACCAAGCCCTGGATCTAGCGAGCAGAAATTGGGCAGTTCTGCGTTGAATGGGGACGGGAAGAGGTGTAATTCTGGTGTCCCCCATCTGTGGAACAGGTCCTGTGTGACTTCCTGAAGCAGTTCCCATTCATGGACCCTGGCCTGTGATCGGCTTAGGCTGTCCATGATAGTGTTGTCCACACCGGGAACATGTACTGCAATGATGTGTGTGCCGTGTTGCAATACCCAATTCCAAACCCTTTCAGCCTCCCTGCAAAGGGGGTAGGAATGAGTGCCTCTTTGTTTGTTGAGATAGTACATCACCTCGGTATTGTCTGTTTGTACCAGAAGAGTACCCGGTGGAATCTCCATCTGGAATGCCTGTAGGGCATACAGGATGGCTCTCATCTCCAGAATGTTTATGTGAAGTTGGGACTCTAGTGACAACCAGGAGCCTTGAGTCCTGACCCCAATGAGGTGAGCTCCCCATCTGGACCCTGAGGCGTCCGTAGAGAGAGTCGCTGAAGGAGGTGGCACAATGAAGGGGACTCCCGTCAAAAGGTGGTCTGGGATGAGCCACCAATTCCAGTCTCGGATGACAACATTTGTGATCCGGACTGGATGCTGCAGATGATCTTGTTTTTGGTCCCATTGCACCTGCAACATCCACTGGGTGACCCACATAAGAAGTCAAGCTAGGGGAACCGTTGCAATGGCAGCTGCCATGTGACCGAGCAGGCAAAGAATGGTCTGGGCCGGTACTGTCTTCTTTTCCTTTATGTCCCTTATGAGGGATCTGATGCGTTCCGCCCCGTCCTGGGGAAGAAATGCCCTTCCCTGAATTGTGTCCAGAACCGCTCCTATAAAGTGCAAGTTCTGAGAAGGAACAAGGTACGACTTCTCCTGATTGATGGTGATGCCCAGCGATAGGAAGAGGGAACAGGTATCCTATATGCGGACATCAGGGCCTCCATGAGGGTGCCGCCCGAGAGCCAGTCGTCTAAGAATGCGGAAACTGCGTAGTGGCCCCTCTCCTGAGAGCTGCTGCCACGACTGCCATACGCCTGTGAACACCCGAGGTGCAGAAGACAGTCCAAGGGAGGGCTCGGAACAGTAGCGGATCCCAGAAACTCGAAGCACAAAAATCTGCGGCGCGCTCGAGCGATTGGGAGATGTAGGTAAGCGTCCTGCATATCCAACGACGCCAGCCATACGCCCTCGTTCAGCATGGGAATGAGACTCGGCAGGGTCTCCATGTGGAAATGCTTGTACAGCACAAAGTTGTTGAGATCGCGGAGATCCAAAATCGGGCACAAATCCCCTTATTTCTTTGGAACCAGGAAGAAATGGGAATAGTAACAGTTTCCTCTCTGGTTCAGTGGAACATGTTCTATGGCCTCCTTGTGTAGGAGGGCCAAGAGTTCCTGCTGAATAAACAGAGCATGCTGACCCGAGTAACGGGAGAGCAGGGGAGGTCTGGATGGCGGGTGATTGAGGAACTCTATAGAGTGACCTCGTTCGACCAACTGCAACACCCACCAGTTGGAGGTGATCCTCTGCCATCCTGAAAGGTGATGAGAGATGCGACCCCTGACCTTCTCGACCCTTTGATCCAGAGGAGAGGCGGGGCCGAAGAGTCATCTGTGGTGGTGGTTCCCGCAAGATGGGCTGCTTTTGATGCTTGAGTCCGCTTGCGTGGGGAACCTGGCTTGATTCTTACGGCCAAAGTTGCCCCTGGGTTGCTGGCCGGAATGTGGCTGTTGCCTTTGTTGGCGGCCGTGAAAACGATTCTGGTTCCTATGAAAGGAACCAGATTTTGGTCTGTACATGGCTTGTACAGTCCTGACTGCCTTCCCAGTGTCCTGCAATTTTGTGGTGACCTTCTCGGACTCCTCACCAAAGAGGACCACTGCTTTAGGAGGTTAGGAGACGGACCTGAAGTCGGTGTCCCGGCGTCGGTCAGACGCACCTCGTGATTTGGAGGAAGACTTTTTGTGCCTGTCCGAAGGAACAGGCTTGGAGGCATCCGACGCCTAGAGGTCTTGAGTGGGTGAAGGGAGGTGGATGAGCCCCCTGAAGACCTTACCTTTACCGGGGGAGGCTGGGAGCGAGCCCGGGAAGGAGATCTATCGGAATGGGTAGAGCTGGAGCTGGTCCTGGACTCTGAGGCCCTGCTTGAGGATTTTGCCCTGTCCGAGTCCCGATGCTTCTCCCGGTGCTTCTCAGATTTATGAGAAGATTCCCCTTTGGAGGAAAGTCTTTTCTCCATCTTTTTTAATTTCTCCTCGAGGAGGAATCCCTGAAGGGCCTTTTAGCGGTGCATCCGGGTCCTGCTATTAAATTGTTGGCAAATTGAGCAGGCCTGGGTGTTGTGCTCTGGGCCCAGACACCTGACACAGGCAGAATGACTGTCTGCAAAGGGGATCTGCTTGCCGCAGGCGCACTTAGAGGAACGTCCTTCGGGAGAAGGAGAAGAAGCAGACATGGATTAAAGTTTACTTAAATTAAAGATTTCATGCGTCATAAGAATAGGCAGGCTTCCGTGAGGCCGATGCTGGCGAGTTGACGGCGGGAAAAGAACTGGGGATGCTGGGGAACCGCCCCCTTTTATGTGATGCCTGACGTCGGGGAGGGGCAGACGTTGGGGGCGGTCTCCCACTGGATACTGCTAGCTAGAATTTTTCCATGGGGTCCTGGTGCCTGCCGGCTTCAGTCCTAATGGTGTAACATGCTGCAAGAGCTGTTTCTCGAGGTAAGATCTGTACTTTTTTGGGTTGGTAGGGAAAGGGGGCTTCTAGAAAACCAAAGGGAGGATGGAGGGGATTGGACGCGTAGCCTGAGCAGGTCTTGCCCCTTGGTGATAAAAACCAGGGTCCCGATCCCTATCCACCTGGCCCCCTATAGGTACTCACCTGTGAGGGTGGAAGGCCAGTAAGCATAGCAAAAGCAGTAGGTTTTCCCCTTGGAATGCGGCCCATCGTCAATGGAGCCACTGGGGAAAGAGTGCTATGCTGTAAAAATGATGGTCCCGTCAACGGGAGATGAGCCCGCGGCGACGGAACCCATAAAGGGTTCATTGTAAACTGCCGTCAGCGCACTAGAAAGTGCCATCAACAAGAGGGTATAACCCATTGATGAAGAGGCAGGCCAAGAATGTGCCATAGACAGTGGGGCATCTGTGACAGTGGCCATCGACAAGCGCTTAGGCACAGAGTGTGAGGAGGGCTTCTCCTTTCTGTGCCGTCGATGAGAATCAGTAGGGAGGGGGACTCCTGGGACGAGCCCCCTGATTCTCCATTAGATAAAATTTCTGCTCCATTAAATGTTTGATTTCAAGCAACCGTCGACGTGTTGCCTGGCTGGAGTCCTGACAATGAATGCAGGAACTGGTGTCATGTTTGGCTCCCAGACACCTTACACAGGAAGCGTGGTTGTTGAAGCAGTAGATCTTTCTACTGCAATGGCAGGAACGGAATAGTGCTATCTTGCTGGAACATTCTTTGGACATTTGTTTTGGTTACTCAAATTCTCGTCGATGACTGCTGTTCTAAAGTTGCTCTGGCTGTTGCGTGCGAGTTGAAGACGGCAGGAAAATGAACTGAGGACACCAGGGACTGCCCCCACTTATATAGGAAACAGAAAGCTGACATGTATGGGCAGCCCCTGGAAAAGACTGCTAGAAGAGCTGCTGTGTGCCGCAGCGACCTCTGGTGATGACCCAAGTGTATTACCTGCTACAAGAGACCACTGTCACTTAAAGTGTCCCCTGGTCCCTCCAGGGCCCCGCTTATTATCACCTCTGTCTACATTCCTCCCCATAGCCCAAAACCTGCCCTCCAATCTCTTATTGACTACCTTCCATCCCCCAAAACAACTAGACAAATGACTGGGGGAGGTCAATACAAATTGGCTCTCCCCGCAGCCTCCCCATACAAAGACACCATAGCAGCTCTCAACATCGTCTAACTTGTAGCCTGCCTCATCTGCTTCAATCCCCACAGTGGTACTGCCACCTTACTTGATCTAGTTCTGTCCAACTGCCCCCACAAAATCACAGACATTGCCATCCTCCCCAATGCCCTAAGCAATCACTCTCTGGTTCTCTGTACAGGGACCTGCACAGCTAAGAATCCCCCACCCAAGACTGTCCTCAGTCGACTGCTCAAACCTGGTAAGCTTGGCCAGCTGAAAGCTCATCTTGCCCAATGGGACTGGTCCCCTGTGTACCTCACTCATGACACCGATGCTGCACTTAATTACTTCATTTGCTCCTTCAACATAGCTTGTGATATATTTGTCCCCCTCTCAAAAACGTGTTCTAAAAGGCCATAACACCCCCTGGATCTCTCAGGCCCTCCTTGATCAGATGCAACTAAGAGATAATCTCTTGAAGAAAGCCTTAGACTCAGGAAAACCTGCAGATAGACAGCTCTATCCAGCCGCACGCAATAGCTGCACCTGGGCCATCCAAAATGCTAAAGCAGAGTATTTCAAAACCGCCTCTACCTCCTCCTGGGGCTCTGGTCGCAAGTTCTGGGAGACCATGAAATCCCTAAATGGCAAAACCACCTCCCCTCCCCAACTTTATGTCAGTGGCTCCATCTCCACCGACCTACAACTCGTTGCTGACACCCTTAATATCTCCTTCTCTGACCTTAGCTCAGTTCTTCCCCCCAAATGCTTTGACCCAGTTACCCCCCTTCCCCCCCCAACCTCCTCACCCTCCTTTCCGCTTCCGTACCCTTACCTCCCTGGAGATAAAACCCTACCTTCTTAAAGCTCTGAGTGGTGCCCGTCATAGTAGTGATACCCTTAACCTACGCCTCCTATGCCTGGTTCTGGACAAGGTTCTCTCCCCCCCTCACCAGCCTCCTAAACCACTCTCTCTGCCTTGTTAAATTCCCCTCCTTATGGAAGACAGCCATCATCACCCTGATCCACAAAAGTGATGACCGTTTCTCCCCCGGCAACTTCCGCCCAATTTCCATCCTCTCCCCACCCCCTTCAAAGCCCTGGAATGCACTGTCTCGGAGCAGCTTACATAGAAATATAGAAGTTGACGGCAGATAAGGACCGCAAGGCCCATCCAGTCTGCCCATTTCTTTTTCTACCTTATAAATGTGCCATCGGCCTTTGCTTTGTCAATGGCCTATCTATTCATACTTATCTGTATTGCTCCCTTATGCCTATCCCATGCCTGTTTGAAGCCCTGCACTGTATTCATATCCACCACTTCCTGAGGTAGGCCATTCCATTCATCCACCTCCCTCCCCCTACTCAACTCTGTCCGTGGCTCCATCTCCACCGACCTACAACTCGTTGCTGACACCCTTAATATCTCCTTCTCTGACCTTAGCTCAGTTCTTCCCCCCAAATGCTTTGACCTCGTTACCTCCTCCCCCCAACCTCCTCACCCTCCTTTCCGCTTTCATGCCCTTACCTCCCTGGAGATCAAACCCTACCTCCTTAAAGCTCTGAGTGGTGCCCGTCATAGTAGTGATACCCTTGACCTATGCCTGGTTCTGGACGAGGTTCTCTCCCCCCTCGCCAGCCTCCTAAACCGCTCTCTCTGCCTTGCTAAATTCCCCTCCTTATGGAAGACATCTGTCATCACCCCGATCCACAAAAGCGGTGACCGTTTCTCCCCCAGCAACTTCCGCCCAATTTCCATCCCCACCGGAATGCACCGTCTCGGACCAGCTTACAGAGAAACATAGAAGTTGACGGCAGATAAGGACCGCAAGGCCCATTCAGTCTGCCCATTTCTTTTTCTACCTTAGAACTGTGCCATCAGCCTTTGCTCTGTCAATGGCCTATCTATTCATACTTATCTGTATTGCTCCCTTATGCCTATCCCATGCCTGTTTGAAGCCCTGTACTGTATTCATATCCACCACTTCCTGAGGTAGGCTGTTCCATGCATCCACCACCCTTTCTGTGAAAAAGAACTTTCTCACATTACCTCTTAATCGGCCTCCCTCTAATCTCATGCTGTGTCCTCTTGTCCTGCTGTTTTTTTGTATTGAAACACATTAGCCTCTTTCACCTTGTTAATCCCCTTAAGGTGTTTGAATATTTCGATCATATCACCTCTCTCCCTCCTTTGCTCTAGGGAATACATATTGAGTTCCGTTAATCTGTCCTCATATGTTTTCTGATGCAGTCCCTGCACCATTTTGGTTGCCTTTCTCTGGACTGCCTCAATTTGGTTAATGTCCTTGTGAAGGTGTGGCCTCTAGTACTGCACGCAGTACTCCAGATGGGGCCTAACCAGTGTCTTGTAAAGAGGGATTATTACCTCCCTCTTCCAACTTGTGATACCCCTACTAATACACCCTAACATCCCCCTAGCCTTACCCACTGCTTTACTGGTCTATCTGGATGACTTCAGGTCATCGATGATGATGCCCAAGTCTCTTTCTTCCCTTGTGACTGCCAGCAACTCCCGTTCCAGCCTATAAGTGACTTCAGGGTTTCTCTTCCCCATGTGCATGATCTTGCACTTCTTTGCATTAAACCCCAGTTGCCACTCTTTCGACCATTTTGCTAGTTTATCCAGATCTCTTCTCATTCTGCCTTCCCTACCTCACTAAATATAACCTTCTCTCCAAAGAACAACATGGTTTCCGACTGGGTCGTAGCACTTCCACCACCCTACTGGAGTTCTCCAGTTATAGCCACTCTGCCCTCGATAGTGGTAGACTGGCTGGAGCAGTCTTCCTCAATTTATCAAAGGCCTCTGACACTGTCAATCACACCCTCATCACTTTTTCTCTCTCACCTTGGCCTCTCCCCAGGACACCATGGCCTAGTTCTCTTATCTATCAAACCACTCCCAGCACATCAAAATATGCAACACCCTCTCCAAACCCCTCCCGGTCCTCTCTGGTGTCCCTTTGGGCCGCTCCTGTTTAGCCTTTACCTCAACACCTTATCAAAAGCCTGCTCTGAAAATATCCTCCTTTATGCAGATGACACCGTTCTCTACTCGTCCCATACAAATCCTGCCTCCCTTGAACTCCCCCTCCAGAACTCCTTTAATGAAGCAGAGTCCTGGTTTATCAAGCACAAATTTGTGTGGAACCAAAAAAAAGGCCGAGGTTATGCTGTTTTCCCACCACCATAACGGACACAAGGATTCCCTGCTCCACATCCATACATCCCTTTCCCTCCCCCTCGAGCAGGTGAACACCTTTAAATATCTGGGTGTCACCCTCGATTCTGCTACTCACCTTCCGTGACCACATTTGCCTCCTCTGCATCTCTGTCAACTCCCGTCTTGGCCTACTCTTTCGCCACAGGGATGGTCTACCTTCAATGCCCTGCAACTCGCAATTTCATCCTCCGTCTTGTCCCTTATTTATTATTGCATCCTGATCTACTGGGCTGCTGACAATACTGCTCTTCACAGAGTTAGTCTCATTAAACAAAGCCTGCAGTCTAGCCACAGGGCTCCCAAAAACCACCCACACCTGCACACTCTACAGACAAGTTAGCTGGCTAAACTTTGAGGACAGGCTAAAGTACCAAACCTGTCTCCTCTCCAGGAAGACATCTGTTGGCCTAACTGGCCCCAGCCTCTCCCCTCTCATACAACCAGCTCCCACTACAGTGGCCACTCGTAGCTCACTCAAGCCTACCCTACTAGTCCCTCACCTCAAAACATCACTAGGTCAGCGCTCTTTCTCTTATAGAGCCCCCTCTTGGCTTAACTCCCTTCCCCGCTCTATCACCCTGGACCCCAAACTTGGTCACTTCAAATCCATACTTCGTGACCACCTCCTCTCTACCCACTTCTGCAACTGCCCCTAGCCCCACCTCCCCCCAACAATGGACTCCTGTCCAGCTTGAATGTCCACCTAGACTGCACACCTACTATACTAAGTGCTTTTCCTTTTGCCTGTAACACAGTCTTATTCCTTCTGTACTTGCCAATGTATTACCACCTATATTATATAATGTTGCCACTCTGCTGTTGCATTATCTCTATATATTGTATGTAAAGTTTTTGTCCTTCTCTGACGTGGAGCCTTTGTAAATGAGTCTCTGGTTTAAAGGACTGTAATTCCGATACTGTTCTATAAATAAAAATGCAAATTATGTACTTACCGCAATTCTTCATCGACTCTTCATCATTTATTCATACGCCCATCCACCATCCCCGAGCTCACTCAATCTGTTCCTGGTTTTCACTCTCTTGGTCTGGTTGGGCTGTGAAGATATGGTTTAAACTGACCCTTCTTATACAGGTCAATCGGACTATCGTATGCCCTTGTTAGGTTAGGTGTTTCTTAACTTATTTTATGTTGTACCTCCTCAGTAAAAAAGGTACCGAGGTGGCTAGAGGGTCAACGCTGAGATAGCCTATACAGTGCAGACTAGTCTTGCAGCACCGTACATGTAAGGTCCTACCTCGGCCCCGGCCCGCCTGAAGATTTTTGGCTCCCACAGGGTCCCAGCACCTCCGGCTTGTAACCTAGAAGTATGAATAAATAGTGAAGACTTGTCCAAGAATTACAGTGAGTATGTAATTTTCATATCCTCCTTCTCAGGTTGGAGAACTGGCTCAGTGTCTCCTAGCTTATCCCAGCCTGCATTCCCTTCATCTTCAGGCGTGGCTCCTGATGAGAAGAAAGTGAATAGGTGCAAGGTATCTCAGTATGTCTCTGAAGTACTTTCTACTGCCTGTAAACCTTCCACTAGGAAAATTTGCTCAGCCACATGGATGAGGTTTTCTATCTGGCACTCCAGAGCTCACATAGAACCTTTCCAGTGTCTAACTGGCTGCATTCAGGAGCTTTGCTGGACCTTTCTGATGCTGGATCGCATGATTCCACAGTCAATGTCTGAGGCTGTGTTATATCTGCATGCCTCCATCCTTTCGGTTTCTCTATCTGGCTTAACTACCTCTTTTGTGGTTCCTTTCAGGCATCTTTTCACGCAAGACCCCTCTTCCGGAAGCTGGTGGTTCACTGCAAAATCAACCTAGTATTGCCCATACTTATGCACAAGCCCTTTTAGCCTCTTGCGACTTGTGAGCTGGGATACTTACTTGGAAAGCACCTTTCCACTAGCTATTTCTTCTGCTCGCGAAGTATCTGTATCAATGCTTTGATTGCAGATCCCTGTATACTGTTTTCTACAGAGACAATGTAGCGCTCTGCACACAATAACTTCCTTCCTAAGTGTTATCGGGGTTCCTCTGCAACAGCCACTGTGCTTCCTACCTTCTCTCCAGCTTCCAGGATGACAGGAAGCTCCCTCTCCATTCTCTATGTTCGGTGGGGGGGGGGGGACGCTCCTTTTTACCTGGGCAGATCCAGGATTTCAAGCTATCCTGATAGCTTTTGGTCTCCTTCACTCCCATTTTATAGGGCAGCCACTTTCACTCAAGTGCATTCTGCTTAGATGATGAACTGTCTGCATCTCTGCTATGCCATGGTGCAGCTCATGTTGAAAGGTCAGGTATGCGTCCTTTTCACCCCTGCAGTTGTCGCATCCTTCACATAGGTTCACGTCTGCCTGTTGGTGATACCTTGCAAAGCTGTAACTTACACTCCAGTGCCCGCTAGTTACATTCTCCCCGGGTGTCAATGCCAGGTAGTATGCCATTATTGGCAAGGCTGGCCTGGGTGGACTTCGGTCCTAAGTGAGCTCTTCACTCCTACCTCACTAGCCGGTGGGTTTTATCTAAGCTTGGTAATCTAACCCATGAGTGGGAATTAATGGTGAAGATACATTCCTGAAGGACACGAAGATTACGTACTTACCGTAATTCTTGATCTTCTAGGAATATCTTCACCATTAATTCACATGCCCACCCTCCATCCCCTGAGCTCACTCCAGTATTGCAAAAGAACTAAGGGAAGAACTAGTGACACCACTGACTACCCTTTTTAACAAATCATGGGAGGATGGTGTGGTACCTGAGGACTAGAGAAGGGCGGATGTGATTCCTCTTCACAAGAGTGGGAGCAAGACAGAGGCAGGAAACTACAGACCTGTTTGACCTCAGTGGTAGGGAAAATAATGGAATCACTTCTAAAAGAAAGAACTGTTGAGTACCTAGAGGCCAGTGGGGCACAGGACCAAAGACAGCATGGATTTACAGCGGTAAGGTCATGTCAGATGAATCCATCGATTTATTTGACTGGGTGATCAAAGTAGTAGACCAGGGAGAGGGGTGGTAGACATGGCCTACCTAGATTTTAGCAAGGCACTTGACACAGTCCCACACAAAAGATCAATAAACATGTTATCAAGCCTGGGAGTGGGTCCCAGGGTTGTAGCCTGGGTAAAACACTGGCTGGACAGCAGGATGCAGAGGGTAATAGTAAATGGTGTCCACTCCGAAGAAAGGGGGGTTACTAGTGGGGTACCGCAGGGTTCAGTACTGGGACCAGTCCTCTTTAATGTTCTTTATAGGTGACACTGCAGAGGGACTAGAAGGGAAAGTATGCCTCTTTGCAGATGACACAAAGATCTGTACTGGGTTGATATACAAGGGAAGGGGGGAATGATGAGAATGGATTTGGCAAGGTTAGAGGAATGGTCAGAAGTATGGCAGCTCAGATTCAGTGCAAAGAAGTACGAAGTAATGCACCTGGGAAACAAAAACCCAGGCGAAGAGTACACAATTGGGGGGTGAGGTATTAACAATAATAAAAATGGAAAGGGACCTGGGTGTAGTCTTATCAGATTACCTAAAGGTAGGCAAGCAATGTGAGAAGGCAGTAAGGAGGGCTGGAGGATACTGGGATGCATAGGGAGAGGCATCACCAGTAGAAAACAGGAAGTTGTTATCCCTCTTTACAGACAGTTGGTGAGATCCCATCTGGAATACTGCATGCAGTTCTGGAGACACAGTCTCTGCAAGGACATAGACAGGATGGAGGTAGTCCAGAGGAGGGCAACTAAAATGGTGCAGGGTCTGCACCAGAAGCCATATGAAGAGAGACTAAAGGAGCTTAATATGTAAACCCTCGAGGAAAGGGGGAGGATGATAGAAACATTTAAGTACCTCACGGGAATCAACAAAGCCCAAGAGGGTAGCATCTTTCAGAAACAGAGATGTGCAAGAACAAGGGGGAACAATTTGAAGATGGGGGGGATGGTTCAGGGGCAATCTGATTAAATATTTTTTCACGGAGAGGTTGGGGGATGCATGGAACGGCCTTTTTGAGGAGGTCGTGGGGTCAAAAACAGTGGGGGAATTCAAGAATGCATGGGACAGACAAAAAGTAATTCTAGTAGGGGGTAGGCTGTTGGTTAACTAGGATCTGCAGCTTATCCAATAGGTACGGAAATGAGCAAACTGGGTAGGCCAAGCAGTCCTTATCTGCCATCAAAGTCTATGTTTTTATGTTTCTATGTTATCTTATTGATCTTCTCCCTTGTTCAAGACTTGAACTATGAAGACATTATATTACTCTCATACTGACCATTTTTTACACAGTTCATCAGGGCTCCCTATAAGTGCATGACCAATAGTTAGGTTTTACTGCACCTTCTTGGTAAAAATGGAACCCAGGTGGTTGGGGGCCATTGCTGAGGTAAGCCTGGCACCACAAGCCACTCTCACGGCGCCAGCCCTCAAAAAAAGCTCTGGCTCCTGCAGGGTCCTAGTGCCTCTGGCACAGACCCATAGTGAGACTTAATGGTGACGATACAGTATTCCTAGAAGATCAAGAATTATGGTAAGAACGTAATTTTCATTTCCTGGCTTACCGACAAAAGGTCCTAGAGATAGGAGCACAATTCTACCTGCTTCCTCCATCTGAAGCTGTAAAAGATGGAAAACATATTTTTTTTTTTTTAGGTTGATGAGGTAGTTGCATTTATCCGAAATCATTATTCTCAGCAAGAAATGTCTGGCTCACCTACTGGATCGGAGTTGGACATGACGTACAGTTTGGAAAAGATGTACTTGTGAATGGTGAAGAGTGACTTTTGTCAATGAAAACATATTGACATTATTTTGTTCATACCTGCTGCAGTATAGATTTTTACGTATGAAGTAAATAGGTCATTGACTGCATAAAGGTGGGTGGTACAATATTGAGAAACTTAATATAGGTTTGAAAATGTACATCTGTAGTTGCTACGCCATGACGACTTAAAAAAACAGGTTACTCACCTGTAACAGTAATTCTAGGAGTGGTATATGTTGTACATCCACACTTCTGGCAGTGTTCCTTTCCCTCTAAAGCAGTGTTCCTTTCCCTCCAATTCTTGCCGGAACGTCTTCAGGCTGTCTCCTCCCACCCACCCAGGTGGTAACTCCCACTGCACAGCCCTGTGACGACAGATCTTACCCGCTGGAAGCAACAATCTGTGTGCCACTTGCCAGGGGAGGTCGGGTGGGTCAGTGTAGATGTACATCATATCATATACCATTCCTTGAACTACTGCTACAGGTGAGGGACGTGGATATGATGTACAGTTCCACACTTCTGGAACACTCCTAGCAGCTTTCCAGGGAGGCAGGGGCAAGGCGCAATCCCCCTATTTAGGGAAGAGAGACTGGTGAACTGAGGCCACAAAACCAGCATCCTAGTGTGACTCAGGGTCAATGTGGTAGTGGGAAATGAAGGTGTGTGCTGACTTCCAGGTAGCAGCCCTGCAGATTTTTTGGATAGTGATATCCCTGGAAGCAGCCACTGAGGCACTGGTATGATGGGTGAAATGAGCCCTTAGCCCTACAAGAGGCTCCGTACCCGCCAGCTACAGCAGAGGTTGATGCAGGATACAATCTTCCTACCAATCATCCGCTTAAAAGTTCCAAGGCAGCTGCTGCGAATCCAGCAAAACGGCTGGTGCTGCGTGAAGGGTAGTAAACCCAAACTTAAGTGAAAGTCCACGCACACAGCACTCAAAGGCTCAAAAAGCAGTTTTAAAGAGCAATTTCAGCAAAATGCAATTTATTTCGACCTGGGCTCTCAACCCAGACCCCAGCACTTCAGCGTTAGCCTTCATCTGAGGGTGTGGCTACAAAGATTACAGCACAATTTAAATAGCCATAATTAATTACCATCACCTGTAGTTAATGAACAAAACAAGATATACAAAATGGCAAAGAAAAACAGATCACAATTTCATATAAAACATGTAATGGTAAATCTTAATGCAAAACATTTAATTTGGACTGTCACATTTTAAGACCTAAATACATGTGTATACTTTCTGGTTCTACTCAGTTAGCTATGGTCTATGTGACATGGCTGTAAGAAGACACAGTTGGCAGAATGAAGAAATGAAATGCACAGCAGAACAGTGATCACCCTATTTTCATGAAGTCATGGCTTTCTGTCAGTAACTGGGGATCCACCAATCTTTTATGCTAGCGAATAGATGAAAGGGAGAAAGGGGCAATTCGATCGAATGCAGGCAGTCAAGATGGTTGCACTTCACTGAGCTCCGTGTTGATCTCGGCCTGCCCATCACTCACGCAAATAATTTAAATATTCGCTATTTGTTCATTTTTACAAGTGTAGCTTTAGTGCCTCACAAAATCGATCGGGTGTATAAAACGTCCATATGAAGAAGGAATATTTCACATCAGTTTAGTTCCTTTCCTCACATAACTAGCTGTAGCGTACTGTTTTGAAAGGAAACAAACTACCATCAACCAGGTCTGACAAAATACTTATTATTGGTAAAAGCATATTTAAATGGGTCTAAGTACACACTGACCTAGGCAATTTTCCTCACTTCCTCAAAACCTCTCTTCGTCACCTCTCTACGTGGCTTTGCTTGATTCGTCACAGATACGGTTTCATAAAACAGCTGATTTTAAAGTGACAGAGATCGCACTTGTCTTTTCCTTGTCATTGAATTGACCCAGCTGTGTTGAAACGTAGACTAGCATGTATACACTTTTCCTGATACTATGGACTGTGAAAATAAGGAATATCAACAGGTACATGTCTATAATAATAGCATCGCTATTCCTGAGAAGAAAGTAGGGGAGAAAAATCCATCCAAAAGGCAAATATCCAAAGTCAGCACAGACAGTGATGATAGTTTAGAAACTCAGGAAGTTTCTACACAACCACTGACAGTTGCACATTTTAACCAAATTATGACAAAGATGGAAACTGTAACTGTCACCATTACTGATATGTCTACCAGTCTAAAACAACTAAGAAAAGAAACTGGTGAACATAAGATACACATTTCAGATACTGAGTCCAGGATTAGTAGTGTGGAGGATAAAGTTGAGAAAGGTGTCTGAGAGGGTACTGCTAACACTAAAATAATTGCCAAATTGGAAGCAAAAATAGAGGATTTAGAAAGAAGGAGTAGATGGAATAATTTGCATATCTTTGGGGTTAAAGAAAGACTTGAAGGAAACGATGCATTGGCATTTATTAATAAACTACTAATATCTATTGCTGGTCCTCCTCCTGATTGTGCTCGCTACGTGTTGGAAAGGGCACACAGATCCTTGAAACCAACTCTAGGTCCTAATGCACAACCTAGATCCTTCGTCTTTAAATTTCCATGCTTTCAACATAAAATACATGTATAGCAAAAACTAAGGGACAAGATTTCTATTGATTACGAAGGCTGCAAGATTAAAAGTTTTTAATGATTTACCCCCCAGAAGTTATAAAGAGACGAGATGCCTTCTTCCCAACTAAGAGAAAACTCAGAGAAGCAAATCTCAAGTACAGTTTACTTTACCCAACAGTTTTAAGAGTATGGTCAGCAGAAGGTCCTAAAGACTACACTGGATATGAGGCGACTAAGATTGGCCTTAGGAGGGATTTTTCTACCCTTTTTACAGATTTCATGCTTTAGATTGTTACTAGTTACTCACCGATTCACTTGAATTTAGAAAGGGGTGGGGGGGGGTTCCAATAGTGAACCAGAGGCACATAAAAGACACAAATGTTAATCTACTTACTGATATATGTTTTCTGGTTTGGTCACCAACAACGTAGCTCTGATTACCCCTCTTATTTATATACTTCGTTCTTCTATTACACCACGATGTTAACGGAAAGAGAATGCATTGCCTAATGTTGTCTTATCCCCAGCTGAGATCTGCGATTGCTAAACGCTCAGTTAAAGGACTAATTAAGCAGCTTTAGTGCTCTATTTCTGTTCACTAAGAGAAATAAAGGTTCATGGTCTAAAACTGGCTGGAGAGAGTCGCTGTTATCCTGACGCAGCAGACAGAGGCTTGCTTTCGTCAGAGGGTGCGACTACTCTCACTAAATTCATGAAAAGGTGCAGTTGGGGAGAAGTGAAGGAAATATTGATACATGATTGACATGCATTGGCACCAGGTAAAGAAATGTCTTCATATTTAAAGTCAGGCATCTTGTGTCAAAATAGTGGAATAACAGATGAGCCTAATGGTGCTTTAGTTCAATAGGGATGAACCTAACATGGGCTCTGCGCCTCATCTACACATTGCTGAATAGGAGATCTGAGTGGCAATGAAGCGGGGACAGGTGTGTTGGTGACCTACTTATAAATTTCACATTTTAATTATGCTACTTTGTGTTATCTGGTATCGCTTTCAGTTTTCCCCTTCCCTTTTTATTATTTTATCATCTAGTAAGTGTTTATTGATGGTGGAGTCTTTTGTCTGGCCTTATTCTATCCTATTGGGCCATGAACTGACTCTATCACTCATTACTGGAAGCCTGCAGTGGGAAAGTGAGCGATGCAAACTGTTTTTTTTGAATTTACGCCATCTTGTTAGTTCAAATGCCTACCATTCAGTTGCGTTTTTGAAATCCTCTAAGAATTGTCCTCATGCAGGTTGAATACATTCCATGATTGCTCATGCCTCTGCTCTAACGAAGAGCGTGCACTACGCTCAAAGGACTTATGGGAAATGCAGTCTTATCTCCCGTTATGTCATCTACATGGCGAACAAAATTATTGAACACCTGCAATGAAATACTTGTGTTGTCCTTATTTTATTACTTGCAAGATTACTGCTGATATATTTGTAGTCGTCGTATTTTCTGTTTATTACTCTTACATGTTTACATGATTCACACAGGTATTTCAAGTAACTTCCATCTAAGCATCAGTTCCACTGTAGTCCTGAAGGTATGGTGGTAAGCTGTACTGACTGTTTTATTTATAGGTGCGGTCATGTTATTTCTTTTTCTTTTTAATATAATGTTAAGGATTGATGTTTCAACGCTTAAATTTAGTAGGATAGGCTCTGTTTGCCTATACTCTTCTCCGTTCATAAATTTTAGTTTATAAATGTTACATATGTAATTGGAAAGACACAGAGCTTGTGTGAAATGAATAGAGATATATATCCTTATGTAAGGTTTAATAGCTTTGCTATTTAAATGCATAGGAATTTAGCGATAAAGCATGTATTCTGCTGCTTAAGTCCTAGTGGGTATAAGGTTGCATACCTTAAATGTGCATTTATATCTTTATGATATTTGCTATATATGTTTATAATGGTGTTTTAAGTACCACCATGTTGTGATGTTATCTTCTTTTTGAGTGGCGGGTGGCCGGGAACTGGACCATCTCGGTGAAAAACACTCTTGATGTCCTCATTCAGGAATAGACCGGGGAGAGTGGGTGGGTCCTACAGTGTTATGTACTTCGAGAAATGAAAATTACATACCTACCGTGATTCTTGATCTTCTTGGATGAGTCTCCACCACTCATTCACACTAGTGGGATTAGCGCCGGAGGCACTAGGACCCATCGAGACAAACTTTGCTGGAGGGTCGGTAGCAGGCGGGCGCCGCAGGCACGCAGCGCCACAGGCAGCGGCTCGAGCGGCGAACGACTATCCCGCACGACACCTCCAACCGCCTCAGTACCTTTTTTACCAAGGAGGTGCAGCGCAATCAACGAAAGAGTAAATCCAACCTTAAAAAGCGGACATAAGATAGTCCGATGACCCGTGTAAGAAGGGTCAGCAAAGAAGTCCTCACGGCCTAAAGATTTGAGGGAGTGAAGACCAACACAGCGGTGAGCTCGGGGGATGGAGGGTGGGCGTGTGAATGAGTGGTGGAGACTCGTCCAAGAAGATCAAGAATTCGGTAGGTCACGTAATTTCATATCTTCCTGGACATAAGTCTCCACCACTCATTCACTAATAGTGAGAGATACCAAGCTGATAATCCCCCAAAGGGCGGCAGGAGAACCAGAGCTCACGCGGCCTAAGATAGAAGCCATTAAGATAGTTCTGCCGAATGCGAATGTCGCCTGGCATGAACATCCAGTGCATAATGCTTACGAATGTATGCACTGAGATCCAGGTGGCGGCATTGCAGATATCTCCCATTGGAACATTAGAATCTCCGCTAAAGATGCATACACGCCCTAGTAGAGTGGCGTACACTCTACCTCCAATTTAACTTGAGCCATGGAGTAGCAATATCGAAGGCATGCCACTAACCATGATGAAATGCATCTGATAGCGACAGGTTGACCCAGCGGGTGTCGCTGAAAGAAACAAACAGTTGCTGAGTCTTGCGAAAATTCTTGGTTCTATCTAAATAGAACCGCAAGGCTCTCTTAACATCCAAGGAATGAAGAGATCGTTCCCCTTCATTTTGGAAATTAGTGAAGTACCAGAGGTTGGTTTAGATGGAATTCTGACACAACCTTGGGAAGAAATTTAGGATGAGTATGGAGAACTACCTTGTCTTTATGGAATACAGTATACGGAGGGTCCGTCACCAAGGCATGAATCTCCGAGACCCTGCGGGCTGAGGTAATGGCCACCAGGAAGGCAGTCTTCCAGGTAAGAAATTTTAGCTCATAGGTAGCTAGGGGCTCGAAAGGCTTCAAGTGAGCATGTCCAGCACCAGGTTAATGTCCCAGGCTGCAACTGGACGCTTAACAGGGGGTCTGGTATGAAGAATCCCCTTAAGAAATCTCTTCACCATAGGAAGCTGAGCCAGAGTAAAGGAAGAAACCGGCTCATGGAACGCTGAGATGGCACTAAGGTGAACTTTAACTGTGGAGTACTGGAGACCTGAGTTTGATAGGTCAAAAGATACTCCAGAACTTTGTCAGGAGGACAGGAAAGGGATTCAAGAGGACTTTGCACACAGAGAGAAAAGCGTTTCCATTTGGAAGCATCGTTTGGGTGGCTGGCTTCACGCAGCCAGAAGGATGTCCGAGACTCACGGAGGCGTTGAACCGATTCACTTCTACCTCTTCAGGGCCAAGCATGAAGGTGAAGTGATTTCAGGTTAGGATGGACCAACGAACCCTGAGTCAAAGATTGATTTGCAAGGGAAGTGGTCTCGGAGGCTGCCAACATACTGTTGAGCAGAGGAAACCATAGTTGCCGAGGCCAGGAGGAGCAATGAGAATCATTTGGTCCCCTGAGACTTGAACTTGAGGAGAACTCTCTGGATTAGAGGAAGCAGTGGAAAGGCGTAAAGAAAGCGTTTTGTCCACCGCAGCCTGAACGCATCCTGACAGAAAATGCCAGGCCCTGGATTTCTGGAGCAGAAGAGAGGAAGTTTTGCGTTGAGTGGGGATGCAAAAAGGTCCAGGTCTGGAGTCCCCCACTCTTCGAATAGTGACTGAGCTACGGCTGGATCGAGAGACCACTCGTGAGGGTCTGCCTCCGTTCTGCTGAGGTGGTCTGCTAGATCGTTTTGTATACCTGCCAGATAAACCGCCTGAATCAGAGACTTGTGCTCCAAGCACCACTCCCACACCCTCATTGCTTCCCTGCAAAGGGGGTAAGAATGAGCACCGCCTTGCTTGTTGATGTAATACATCACAGCTTTGTTGTCCGTTTGAAGGAGAATGTTCTTGTGACAAAGGATATCCTTCAGAGCTCGGATCGCGTAGAGGACCGCTCTCATCTCCAGGACATTTATGTGGAGATGAGTTTCGAACTGAGTCCATACACCTTGAGTGTGAAGGGAGACAGTGAGCTCCCCATCCCATTAGCGATGCGTCTGTGGTGATGGAGATCTGATGATCGGGGAGCAAGGGAACCCTTCCAGGAGAGTGCTCTCTTGAGTCCACCAGGTGAGAGACCTTGAGAGGGCTCCGTCACCTTGATAGGATAAGACTGGGGTGAGAGGTCGGAGACCACTGGTGGAGAGCATCCATTGGGTGGTTCTCATGCATAACCGGGCCAGGGTACAGTGAACACCGAGGAAGCCATGAGACCCAACATGCGTTGCATCGAGAGAGCTGTAACCCGATTGGTTCTCCCTGATGTAGCAGGCCATCCGAAGGATGTCGAGTCTTCTGTCTCTGGAAGAGAAAGCCTTCGCGGAAGAGGTGTCTAGGGCGTCCCTATGAAAAGGAGCCTCTGGGAGGCTGCAGTTGTGATTTTTCAAATTCAGCAGAATTCCCATGGACGTGAAGAGCGAAGTGTCGCTTGCAGGCTTCCAAAGTCCCTTGGCTGGAAGGGCTTGCTAGAAGCCAATCGTCCAGGTAGAGGAAACACTCGAGGTCCTATCTTCCTGAGATGCGCTGCTAGAACTGCACAACACTTTGTAAAACTCAGGCGCGAGGATAGCCCAAAAGGCAGGACTCTGAACTGATAATGCCGCCCAGAGCTACAAACCTGAGGAACTTGCGGTGGGTCGGGTGGATGAGGATATGCTGGTGGCGTCCTGCATATCCAGGAGGCCAGCCAGTCGTGCTGATGCAGCAGGGTAACAGGGTACCTAGAAATCATTTGAATTTCTCCTGGGGAGAAATTTGTTTAACTCTGAGGTCTAGAATGGGCGCATTCCCCAGATTTCTTTGGAACCAGGAAGTAATGGGAGTAGAACCCTGTGCTTACTTGAGATGCGGGGCACTAGTTCTATTGCCCTGTTGCTTAGAAGGCCTTGGATCTCGGCCGGTGAGGAGGTCTGACTGAGAGGCCGACAACCTGGGTTGTCGTCTGGGAGGACAATCGGGGGTTTCAAAAATTTGAGAAATAACCCTCGTGAATTATCCGAAGGACCATTGTCAGTTATGGACTTCCACTGGTTGTAAAGTACATCAGGCGACCTCCACAGGAGGAGAAAGTTCCACCTCGGGCAATGTGGATGGAACTTGGGCCAGCAATTCATAAGGTGGCGCTGGGGGCTTTAGGCCCTCTGCGTTCTGCTCTGCTTTCTTTTGAGGTTGGGCAGGTTGGCTTTTATGGAAGCTTCCCCTGCCTCTGCCTCAAAGGACTGATGACTATGAACTGACGTCTGTTCACATGCCCCGAGGGAGCAGGCGGAGGTCTGGCCAACAATGGCCGACCTAGTCTTCTGAGTGGCCTCTAAGGCTTGTTCCACCTGAGGGCCGAAAAGAAAGGAGCCGTCAAGGGCAGCGCCATTACCTGCTGCTGAGCATCATTCATGAAGCCAGAAGTCGCAGCCAGGAATGGCGCCGAGTACAAATTCCCTGCGGCTGCTGAGCGAGAAGCAGTGTCGAAAGCGTCCATAGCGGCTTTGACCTGTTGGTTATTGGACTCAATACCTCTAGTAACGGTGAGAAGAAGCTCTGACTTGGAGTCCGAATCCGGAAGAGCTTCAACCATTCTTTTCAAAGAGTGCCACAGGATATACTCATACTGAGAAAAATAGCCTTGATAACTATCGCATACTTAGAGTGGAGGCAGAGACTCTCTTACCTAATGAATCAATCTTACGAGACTCTTTGTTAATAGGTCGAGCTGTAGTAGTTTGAGGAAGAACGACCTTATCATTCTCTGCCAGGACTACAATAGGATCTGCAAAGGCTTGGGATGCCAAAATGGGACGATCCTTGGGAGCTGAATACTTCTTATCAATGGATTTAACCACTGAGGGAATAAGAGCAGGATTATTCCATACCATTTGAGACAGCGTCTCGAAGGAAGGCTGGATCGGAGGAGTCAAATCCGTAGGGATCTCCGAGGCATGAAGGTATTGGAGTCTTAATATCTTCCCAGAATCGATGTCTGTAGTCTGGAGAGAAAGAGAGGATCTCAGGTTCTTCAACAGAGACTTAAAGGACAGGTCCTCGACCACAGGCTCTGTAGCAAAGAAAGATCCTGTTTCCTCCACTTCATCACCCAACCCGAAGGTCTGGGTCAGCTCAACATCATCTCCTGATGGTCCAGGAAGGACTGTTTGGACAGGAAAGGAGTGAAAATTAGGAGAGGAGGAAATAGCAGAGAAACAAGGAGAGTCCCCGAGGGCCCCCGGCGCCGAGAAGGCAAAACGGGTTGGAAACGGCACCGCAGAAGGGCACGGCGCCGAAGAGGCACGTGGCACCACAAGCGGCGCCGCCAACAGCGCCGCCCAACCAAGCGGCGCCGCCAGACCAAGCGGCGCTGCCAACGGCGCCGCCGAACCAAGCGACACCGCCGACGGTGCTGCCAGACCCAACGGCGCCACGGACGGCGCCGCAAGGCCCAGTGGCACCGAAAATGGCACCGACAAACCGACAGACCCCGTGGAAGGTGCCGGAAACGCCCCAGGAACCTGGAAAGCTAGAGAAGGAAAAAAACCAGGAGATAAGGGCATCGGTGTGGCCCCCTGCGCCGCAGCCATGTGAGGGGGGGAAACACCTATGCGCGGAGTCACCGGCACCGAAGAAGGCGCCGCGTGACTAGGAAGGTCCAACCACCCTACCCGATCGCCGGAGGAGCCCGGGGGCTCCGTGCGGCAACCGAGCCAGGCAGGAGAACCAACCTCCGAGCCCATCGCTTCCATAAGAGCGCCCACTGATGAAACTGCTCATCTGGAGCCCTACCTATGGCGGGAGGGGCTCCGATGTCGGCAGCGATGATCACGGCAGTTGGCGACTCCGAAGAAAACGGCAACTGCTAGCGATAACCGACCGTCGGCGCGAACCTACCAGAAGAACCTTGGTGATGCCTTCTCTTTTTTGACCTGTGGGCGAAGAGAGCTTCGAGGCGAGCAGTGCGAGAATGCAACCGTTTATTTTATGCCGATGGGACCGCCCATCCCAGACATCGGACTGACCGTTAGCCGGAACCCGCTGAGGAGAAGAGGCTGACGGACCCAGCCGGCTGACTGAACAGCTTTCATACGAAGTCTCCCTACCGTCACCTGACCTGCTCATGGTCGACTCCGTCAAGAGGCGAGACTTCTTCAAGTAAGTTAAATTAAAATATTAGAAATATTTAACGAAAATAGAATAAATTAAGCAATACTACTATCGTGGATAATGTTACAAAAATAAACTGAAAACTATAAGCTAGTTTGAAGTTTGACTCCCGACAAATGACGTCGTCACTGGACGCACTCGGCGGCGGAAAAGAACTAAAGCGGTTGGAGGAATTCGTTGTAGGGATGACCGTTGCCGCTCAAGGCGCTGGCAAATGGCGCCGGTGCCCTGCCATCTCTGCGACCCTCCAGCAAAAAGTTTGCTCCTCGATGGGTCCTAGTGCCTCCGGCGCTAATCCCACTAGTGTGAATGAGTAGTGGAGACTTATGTCCAGGAAGATCAGCTCTTTTAACTACTCTTCTTTACTTTTCCCTGCTCTCTATACTTGGCTGTCTGATCGTAGTATTCTTCCTCAAGGTTTCAGAGGAGAGGTCTCAGTGTTTTTATTGTACAGTTGCAAAAGCAGAAAGGTGCCTAACAACAAGCAAATACAGAACAGCATGGGTTCCTAATATAATCAAATATGACAAGTAGCAAAACCTTTAATATAATTTCATGGAATGTAAAGGGCCTTAATCACAAGCTAAAGAGATATTCGGTGTTAAGACATTTAAAAAAAAAATGAATCCATCTATTGTATACTTGCAAGAGTCTCATTTACATGCTGACTACATTAATTTAATGAGAAGGGAATGGGTTGGCCAGGTATTTGGTGCAGATTTTAACTCAAAAAAAGCAGGAGTTTTAATTATTACTAGAAAAGGAGTAAACTTCCAAATAAACAATGCCTTTGCAGATCCTCTTGGACATTTTATTATAGTAAATGGGAAACTAGAAGATGAGGATGTTACGTTGGTAAATGTTTATGGCCCAACTGGCTTCTCACATGATGTTTTTAATGTTCTTTGTTCAAAACTTACGCCCTACTTAAAAAGTACTATTTTATTTGCAGGCGATACCAATAGTACAATAGATCCATTGTTAGATAGAAGCAATGTGAGATATAGAAGTAATAAAACTGATAAAGAACTATGAAATATGATAAATACATTAGGCCTAATTGATGCATGGAGATTATTTCACCCTAAGGAGAAATCCTTTACTTTTTTGGTCTGAACATTGTCATTCAGGTTCGAGGTTGGACCAAATTTATGTGCCTGAAACTTTTGTAGACAGGATAGTATTTAGTAACATTTTAGAGCAAGTTATCTCAGATCACTTACCTGTATTACTATCATTCAGAGAATGTAATCCGACAGTTTTGTCCAGATGATGGAGGATCAGTAACTTTTTATTAGAAGATGAGGATTTTCTCAATTGACTTAAACAAGAAATTAAAATATTTTGGGAATGTAACAAACTGGAAGATACTTCTTGGTTAAATACTTGGGAGTGTTTTAAGTGCTATATAAGGGGGCACATTATTGGTACATCCTCCAGATTAAAAAAAGAAAACAAAGCTAAACAACAGGAGATACTTAAAAAATAGCACAAGCTGAAAAATAATTACTATCTGACGTATCTAATGAACAGTGGGCACTTTGGTCTAGGCTTAAACCTGAGTATTTTGAGCTAATAAGGGGGAGAAACAGAATTTGCAATAAGAAGGTCAAAACTTAATTATATTGATTCAGGCACCAAGGCTACTAAAATACTGGCCATTAGCTTAAAACAAAACACAGGGGCCCAGATATTCAAAAGGGCTGCCCTCACCCGCCCACTGAGCCCCCCCCGCTTCCCGGTCAGCGGGCGGGCGGCAACACCCTACCCTCCCGCCCGCCTGCACGAAAGAGGGAGCTGTCGCCCATTGGTCCACAGCGTGAGTCAATGGGCATGCGCCTGTACCATACCAAACATTCAGATCTGACGGGGGGAAACAGGTGGGGCTCAGTGGGCTGGTGGTACTGCTAGACCACCAGGGATATTGATGTAATTCTTTTATTACAAAGCTCATGCGACATTGACAGCGGTCCACTGGACCACCAGAGATATTGGAAATCATATTATTCACACTTAAGTCCGCGATCGGGCTGACAGCAGTCCACTGGACCACCAGGGATATTGGAAAACATTTTATTTATACTGAAGCACACGATTGGGCTGTGGGGTACACTGCCACGCTGGGCAGGGGGTATCGGTCCCCGATGGCTGCTGCCTGACAGGGCGCCAGGTGCAAGTCGCCGGTGATCTGTGCACCTGCATGCAAATGGGGCCATACTGACATGCAGATGGCCCCATTTGCACCTTGCATACATTATGACCCCATTTGCATGTGCACTTTTGAATATCTTGGTTGCTGCGCTGCAGCTGTGGACTTCTAGCGCTAGCGCATCCCCCTGCTCCACTCTGGCCACTTGCGCTGGCACAGTGCCACTGCGCCATGCACACTGCGGGTGGCCAGGGTGCGATATTCAATGATGCTGTGCCATGGCGCAGCTCCACTGAATTTTGCCCAGTCAACGCCCCTGCGCAGCCAAGTTGCGCTGCGCCCAGGCTTACGCCACAGCCTGGCACAGTGTGAATATCTGGGCCAGGAAGTGCAAGAATTTGTAGCATTAAGAAGCTGGGTGATAACTCACTAATAGTTGGTCAAAGCAAAATTAATATGGAATTTATGAGATGCTACAAGGAATTATATGATTGTGATGTGGTTCCTACGTCAGATGCCTTTGAACAATTTTGTGAAGGGATACAGATACCCACAATTCCTGAGAGATATAAAAATATCTTAAGTAAGTTGATAGAAAATAGTGAGGTTGATGCAGCTATAAAAGCACTTAAAAGAAACAAGGCTCCGGGGCCTGATGGTTACTCCTCTAATTTCTTTTATAAACTCAGGCAAGAAATTGTTCCAACTCTGAATAGTGTATATAGAGAAGCATGGCAGAAAGACTCTTTTCCTGATAGTACGATGAAAAGTTTAATTACACTTATTCTTAAACTAGGAAAGGAACCAGATAATTGTAAAAATTACAGACCTATATCACTTATTGACACAGACATAAAAATTTAGCAAGAATTCTTACTAATCTGTTAGAGCAGGTTATGCCCTTTCTAGTGGATAACAGACAGGTAGGTTTCATGAAAGGGAGAATGGCGGCAGACAATACTAGAAGAAAGTTATTTCATATTCAAGAAGTTGCAAACAAGTCAAACATTGCTGCTGGTTTACTTGTCCTAGATGCAGAAAAGGCCTCTGATAGGGTGCTGCGGCCCCATATATTTAACACCCTTGACTTACATGCTTTTCCACACAATTTTTCAAAATGGGTCAGATTACTATATAGGAATCTATCTGCATCTGTTATAACAAATGGTCTAGTATCATCTGGTTTTGCTCTCTTAAGGGGAACTAGGCAAGGCTGTCCTCTATCCCCACTACTTTTTAATTTAATGGTGGATCCATTGGTTAGAAAATTAGGGATAGATGAGGGTATAAAGCGAATTCCTATACAGGAAAAAGAATATCTCACTTCACTCTATGCAGATGATATTATTATCTCAGTACAAGATCAACAAACTCCATTCCCAGGATCCTTCAAATAGTAAATGATTTTGGAAACATATCTGGGTACAAACTAAATGAAGAAAAATCTGTCTTTCTGCCACTTAATAGGTTTTGTGAAAGAAGGGATATTGAAAACATGGGTATCAGGTGGGAAAGGGAGAAAATAGATTACTTGGGCATTACTATCCATAAAACAACAAAAAAGCATGTATAGAAAATCTAAAAAAGCTTAAGTTGGATATTATAAATTCTGTGACTAAGTGGAATTGCCTGCCATTGGGTTTTTGGGGTAGAATGGAAGCAGTTAAAATGAATATTTTACCCGAAGTACTGTTGATATTCCAAATGCTTCCTTTTTTGTACCCAAAAGATGTTTTTTGGAGTTATAAAACAATGTTAATAAGTTTATGTGAAATAATAAAAGAAGCAGAATGGCTCATAACAAGCTGTCTAGACTTAAAAAAAAAAAAAATGGAGGGTTGAAATTCCCAGATTTTTACTTCTACTATTTAGCTTGTAGAATGTCCCAGACTGTGAAATGGCTCTATAATTCAATTAGCGAACAAGAAATGCCTGAATGATTAATTATGGAAAGAGCTATACTAAACACATAAAATATTAATATTTCAACCTTGATTTTTGCTAAACCTCTCAAAAGTATTAGAAATAAGGTAATTTTGAATGGATTACAATTGATATCTGTATGGAGAAATCTTTTAAAAATGGACATAAAATATTCTACCGTTCAATCCTTATGGGGTAATTCTAATATTTTGTTGGATGGTTCCCTGGTATACATCAAGGAGCGGTATGAAAAGGGTATATCAAATGTTAGGGATATTATAGTTAAAAGTGTGGTGACTCCCTTTGGCTCCATGGTACAAAAATATGGAATACCCTCTCAAGACCATTATAAATATGTTTCCCTTACAACAAGTATATTAGGTTACTATCACAATGATCTAAGCAAAACTAAGACAAATGCCAATACTGTAGTTATTCCTGCATATATGCAAATACATCCATCAATAACAGGTCTTTATACATTATTGATAGAATGTGTAAGGGGTATAGACCAATAAAATATTAGATGGTGGTCAAACATTTTAGGGGAAAATGTAGAAAACTGGGATTGGGAAACCATTTGGAGTAGCTCTCTAAAGTGTTTCAAGACAGTCATTATGAAACTGGTACAATTTAAATCCTTACACAATCTATATTACACATCATATCATTTACTTAAGATGGGTATTTGTAACTCTTCTATTTGTAACAAATGTGGAAAAGAAAATGCTAATTTGATTCATATGTTTTGGCAATGTGAAAAAATTCAAGATTTACGGCAGAATATTATTAGATTATTTGATGATCTGCCTTAGATTCAGAGCAAACTAAATCTTGAAATATGTCTCGTAGGGCATTTTGATAAAGCTTTCATATGGAGTAAGGAACACAAATACACTGTTCAAATCATATCAGCTTCAGTTAAAGAATTAATTCTTCGGAATTGGATAGATGATAAAGCACCTTCAATGATGGAGTGGAGGAATAAATGCCTAGAAATCTTACTTAGAGAAGATAGCACACTCCATAATAGGGCAAAAACACATATTTGAATACAAATGGGGAGCAGTATATGCCTTTCTTACTCTTAAGTAAGAATATGCATATAATGATTTTGTTCAACAATAAATCATTATTGGAAGCTTTTTTTCTCCTTGCACTATATTAGATACTATTTCAGAGTAATATTGGAATTCAAAATAGCTTTCTGTCTTTTCTTTCTCTTCTATTTTCGTATCCTTCTCATTTCAAATCTTTCTTCTTTCTTTGTAATAGATAAATGCTACTTCTGGAAAAGAACAATATGGGAATGTATGTCAACAAGTATAAGAAATGCACTACACAGAGTAATTATACAAATTCAAGGAAATGTTTATGAGGTTACATCCCCTGAATGTATAAAATATAGAAGTTCATATTCTCTTTTAACAATAATAATATTAAGAGAATGGTTGACATTAGATTATATTAGGGGTAGCATTCTTTATAATTAAGCAATAAGGCACGACATGCTGTGGTATACCATGGGATATTGTCATGCCTCGGGTGGCTGGGCACGAGACTGTAGGCCGAATGCGTCCAATCGCCCGAGAAGTGACAATATGCCGTGATATACCACACCCTGGAGTGACCTATTGCTATTATGAACTGAGTTTCAAGTTTTTTAAATAAAAAAAATAAATAAAAGAAACAGGTTTTAAATGTTTTATGAATGAGTTTTTGGGTGGTGTAGGAGTACATTTTGAAAAAATAGTTCTCAAACAGTAGACAGCAAGGAGGCTGGTGGCGCCGGAACTTTTCTGAAGCTGTGATGATGTAGCCCAATATCATCACAGCTTCAAAGAGCTCTTGGCCAATCAGATTCCTCTATTTACGATCCTCAGTTTATAATACAGTTTATTCTATAACCTAGCACCTTGGATTAGGATGCAAATGGTATATATTTGAGGTTGTATTTTTGTTCTTTTTGTGTTTTGTATACTAAAACATAACTGTTACTATTTTCTTTACGTAAGTATTGTTTGTAATTCTTTAAAAAAAAGAAAGGGAGAAAAGGTGTGACAGGCGGAGAAAATCTCCTTTAAAAAGAGCAAACGAGAAATTAAATCAACAGGAGGTCACTAGCAATGCAAAAGGTCAAGCTGGATCAAAATACTTACAAAAAAATTATCAGGTTGATCTGTTGCCTGTCAGTACTAAATATCAAATGCACAAAACTATAAGATTTAAAACAAATTACAATGCATGGGAGGTCACCAAAAGGTCAGCCTGAGATATTTTACCAAACAATTTCATTTTTTTTCTTCTTTAGGAATGACTTTAGGTCCCACTGATCATTAAAACCATCTGGTTTTACACTTTTTAATCTGAAAATCCACTTGCTTTCTTTCAATAAAAGCAGATTCACCCGGTCACCTCCATATTTCATTGGTGGCACCCACTCTATCCCAATATATCCAAGTCCATTTGGTGAGCAGTTGTGGTGTATAGCAAAATGAAGGCCTACTGGGGTATCTATATTTGCATTTAAAATGTTCCTAACATGCTCCTGCATCCTGGTCCTAAGAGACCTGGTTGTCCTGCCAATGTACACCTTATTGCATGGGCACCACAAATGTGGTATTACAGATGACAAATTGCTTCACCTCAAATACTTTCATGGGGTTAGCTGGGTGTTTGAATCTATTACCTGTGTTACAGTGAGTGAGCCATTACATTTCAGACATTTAAAGCAATCTATCGGTCTGTTAGGTAGCCAAGTAGATCCCTGTTTCTGTTCTTCAGGTCGAAGTCTGCTATGTACCAGTTTATCTTTGATGTTAGGTGCTCTACTGAATGTTATCCTAGTCCTATCACCCACCGCTTCTGCTACATTCCTATCTCCAAGTATAGGCCAGTTCCTGTATATGATGTTGCCTATCAGGCCCGACCAGTTGTTATGCTCTGTGATAGAAGTAATAGGTGAACTGCTCTTGTTCCTACTTTTAGTTTTGTATAGCAGTCCTTTCCTAGGTATTAACTGGGTTCTTGATAGAGCTTCATTGAACACACCTTGGTCGCAACCCCTAGCTATAAACCTTTTCTTAAGTTCTTCTGCCTGTTCCAGAAAAGTACTGTCTTCTGAGCAGTTCCTCCTTAGGCAAAGGAATTGTCCATAAGGGACAGAGTTAATGAGTCTGTGGGGGTGAGCGCTTTCAGCCCTCTGAACCGAATTGGTAGCAGTGTCTTTTCTGAAGCACTTTGTTACAATCCTCCCATTCTGTTCTGCAAGTTTAGTTAAACTAATAACCAAAACATTTACAGTGGTAGCATCTGATTTATATGTAAATTGTAGATTTTTATCGTTCGCATTCATATAATTGATGAACTGTTCTATCTCTGTTGCATCCCCCTGCCATATGCACAGAATGTCATCAATAAGACGCTGCCAGAATCTGATCCTGGGCAAGTACGGGTACAGCAATTGGTTGAAAATACAAGTCTCCTCCCACTTGCCCAGGAACAGATTGGCAAAGGATGGTTCCACAGAAGCCCCCATAGCAGTACCGCAGGTTTGAAGGTAATATGTACCACTGAATTCAAAGTAGTTGTGCTTAAGGATGAAATCTAAGGAATTAAGAACAAATTCAGTGGGTATGCTCTCCCTCTCTGGGCTGTTTTCCACAAAGTATCTGCATGCTTCCACCCCATTGGTGTGCTTAATGCATGTGTAAAGGGATTCCACATCCATACACAGCCATTGCATACCATCCTTCCATTTA
This sequence comes from Neoceratodus forsteri, assembly GCA_016271365.2. Lineage (NCBI taxonomy): Eukaryota > Metazoa > Chordata > Ceratodontiformes > Ceratodontidae > Neoceratodus > Neoceratodus forsteri. The sequence goes on along the minus strand of JADMNL010000022.1, from coordinate 684,670,840 downwards.
AATTCCTACAGTTTTCTCGTGACATCAGTAGTATCCTGTATATGGGACTGCAATCCAATGACACTTCTCTGAAGGAAAAAAATATATAAATTTACCCAGTTTCTCAGTTAAAGAGCCAATGCTCGAAATAATGGAACGTCCTGGGGGGTTCACCACATTCTTACACTGCAATGTTCCCTTCCCTTTGTCTGCTGCTTTAAAAATTAAATCTTCATAACCTAAAAGAGCTCTTAAAGCAGTAAATTCATTATAAGTCATTTTTATTTTTGGGGGGGACTCACTCTTTCTAATAGAAATATACCTGTTTTTCAACCCTTTTTTCAAAAGTCAAAATAAACACGTTACTCACCTGTAACAGTAGTTCTAGGACTGGTATATGTTGTTCATCCACACTATCTGGCATGTCCCTTTAAGGATCACCGTAAGGTCTTCAAGCTGGTTCCTCCCACCCACCCCAGTGGTATATCCCTCGGCTCCGCCCCATGATGCCAGATCATAGCCCGCTGGAAGCCAGGTTTTGTGCGTCCGCAGCCGGGGAGGTCGGATGGGTCCGTGTGGATGAACAATATATACCACTCTTTGAACTACTGTTACGGGTGAGTAACCTGTTTTTCTAGGATCGTGGCTATGTTGTTTATCCACACTTTCTGGCAGACTCCTAGCAGTTCTCTGGGAGGAGAGAGGCAAGGAGCACACCCCCACTGATACTCACTTGGGGAAAAGAGACTGGAGAACTGAGGCCCCAAAACCAGCATCCTGGCATGACTCAAGTTTGATGTGGTAATGGGTATCGAAGGTGTTTGCTGACTTCCAGGTAGCAGCCCAACAAATTTCCTGGATAGGGATGTCCCTGGAAGCAGCCACCGATGCAGCGGTATGGCGGGTAGAATAAGCTCTTATCCCTTGGGACGCTCCATGCCCGCCAACTCATAGCACAGACTTACTGTATGCAAGATGTAATCCACCTTGCAAAAGTCAATTTTGCTGCAGGTCTGCCAGAAGCGGCTTCAGCGTAGGTGACAAACAGCTGGCAAGCCTCTCCCCGAATTTCCACCGTCCTCGCCTTATAATAGTAGAGGGCTCATCTCAGGTCCAGGGTATGGAGCCTGTATTCGGCCTTCGAGGTGTCATTAGGGTAGTATACTGGCAGAGTGAACACCTGGTTAAGGTGAAACTCTGACACCACCTTTGGAAGGAATTTCGGGTGGGGACGTAGGACAACCTTGTCCCTGTGATAGACCAGATAAAGGGAGTCCACCGAGAATGCCTGGAGCACCCCTGTCCTCCTGGCAAACGTGATAGCCACCAGGAAGGCTGTCTTCCATGACAAGTGTGACAACTCACACTTGTGCATTGGTTCAAATGGCTTGCCCATGAGCTTTGCCAGTACCAGCAGTAGATCCCATGAAGGTCGAGATTCATGCACCGGAGGGGATATGTGATCCAGGCCTTTGAAGAAGTGCCCGACCACTGTCTCCTGCACCAATGTCGGCTGACCGGTCCACGCCCGGAAAGCCAAGATGGCTGACAGGTGCACCCTAAGGGTCGATGACCTAAGACCCCCTTTGGACAGAGACCAAAGTTAGTCAAGAACGTTAGCTACTGGACAGAACAGAGGATCCAGGCCCTTGTCCTGACATCAAATGGAAAACCTTTTCCATTTGAAGGCATAACAATTCCTGGTCGATTCCTTTCTGGATGCCTCCACCATGGTGAGGACATCCTCAGAAACACCCAAAGCTTGGAACCCTAACCGCTCAGGTACCAGGCTGTGAGGTGCAGGGATTGAAGGTCCAGATGGTATTCCTTCCCCTGACTGAGAGAGATCAGGTCCAGGTGTGCTGGAAGCAGCTCCGGGGGCCTGCAGCTGAGGCTGAGGAGATCTGGATACCAGAACTGGCACGGCCAGTCTGGGGCTATCAGAATCACCTTCGCCTTGTCCCTCCTCACCTTGAGGAGCACCTTGTGGATCAAGGGAAATGGAGGGAAGGCGCAGAAGAGGCCTGGGGTCCACAGCCTTGAGAAGGCATCCCCCTGCAGAGAGTCCTGCTGAGGGGGGCGGACATGAAATGGCCTCGGCTTGATGTTGTCCCCGGAGGCAAAAAGGTCCACCATCAGTTTGCCCCAGTGGGAGAGCAGGCTGTAAGCTACCTCTGGATGGAGAGACCACTCATGGGATGTCTCGCCTAAGCGGCGGACAGCATCTGCCAGATGGTTTGAGGCTCCTGCCACATGAATGGCTAGGAGATCTGCCTCCAGATGGCAGACGAGGGTCCAGATGCGGAGCGCCTCCCTGCAAAGCAGATGGGAATGCATGCCGCCCTTGTTTGCTGAGGTAGTACATGGTCATGGTTTGTCCATCTGGACTTGAACCACTTGACCCCGGAGCTGAGGAGCAAAAGCTGACAGTGCCAGTCTAAGTGCTCTGAGCTCCAACAGGTTGATATGGTATCGGGACTCCTCGGGGGTCCAGAACCCATGGGCCCTTTTGTCCCCCATGTGGGCTCCTCAGCCCATGAGAGAGGCATCGGTTGTGAGGACGGCTGTCGGCTCGGGCGGACAAATGGGATCCCTTCCTGTAACCAGTCTGGGGCGGTCCACCATTGGAGAGCGTCCCACATCTTCTGGGTTACAGTGATCAGCTGGTCGAAATGACCATGGCACAGAGTCCACTGGGCGGCCAGCTCCCATTGGAGGAGGTGCATGTGCCACCGGGCCCAACGGACCATGGAGGTGCACGCCGCCATGTAACCCAGAAGGTGCAGAAAGTCCCAGGCAGGGCGCAATTGCTCGACCAGAAATGACTGGGCAAAGGAGGAGAGAACCTCCACCCTGTCCGCCGGGAGCAGAGCTCTGGCTTGACGAGAGTCAAGCTCTGCCCCAAAGAAGCACATCACCTGGGAAGGCACGAGTTCCGACTTGGCCTCGTTGATCAGGAGGCTGAGTTGGGAGCAGGTCTGTTGGGCCAGGACCCTGGACCTCTCTGCCTCCTGCCAGGTGGGATCTGCTAAGAGCCAATCATCAAGATAGGGGTAAATTCTGATGCCTGAGATGGGCAGCCACCTGTGGGGCCGATGACAGGCTGAACGGCATGGCTTGAAACTTGTATAGGGTCCTTTCGGCTCTGAAGCGGAGGAACCGCCAATAAGATGGACGGATTGGGACATGAAAGAACACGTCATGCAGATGCAGTGAACAGAACCACATGTTTCACTCCAAGGATGGTATGATCTGGGACAGAGTGACCATCCAAAAGGTGCATGACACGAGATACTGATTTGGGCTGTGCAGATCTAGAATGGGGCGCCAGCCCTTCATCCGCTTTGGCACCAGGAAGTACCTGGAGACAAAGCCTGAGTCTGCTGGAGAATCCGCCACTGGAGCTACTACCTCCTTGAGGAGAAGCTGAACGATGTCGTCTCGGAGAGACGACTGAGTATGGATGGATATTCTTTCTTCCCGTGGGGCGCATGCTCAGCTTGAAGGGTACTGCTCGAATTCCAGAGGCAGTCCCTGACCGACCACCTCCCAGATCCACCTGTCCATGGTGATAGCGGACCAGGTGGAAAGGAAGTGGTGGAGCCAGTCCCCCATGGGAGGACCCAGAGCTGGTGTGACGGAAGAGGGGGTGGCAGCCCCGGCCCCGTCACTGAGCAGGCTTGGAGGAGGAGGATCCAGGATCTGAACCTCGGCCTCCTTTACGCACCAGGGAGGGCCCGGGCTTGGGCCGGGGGCACCAAGCTTGAGCCTGCTGATGCCACCCTCCCTAAAAGGAGGGTTGTTGGGCCACAGGGGAAGAGTGCCAAAAAGGTGACTACTTCTGCTGCTGCTTCTTACTGGAAGAACCTTTAGCAGTAGTGGCATCCAAGGTGGCACGGGACTGCTCAATATGCTGAAGGTGACCAACCACACCTGGGCCGAAAAGATTGGTGACCAGGAAAAGCACATCAGCTAGTTTGTGCCAAGTATCTGCAGGGAAAGAGGAGAGTCTCAGCCAAGCCCTGCAGCGAGAGGCAACTGCGGCTGCCAACAAGCAGGCACAAAAGTCCACAATGTCCAAGGCCATCTGAAGCTGCTGTTTGGCAACAGCCTGGCCCTGGTCCCGGACTTGCTTAACCATGGTCTGCATGTCCACAGGTGGGAGGACTTCATCCAAAGAGCCCAAGAGGGCACAGGAAAAGTGTGCTGTGATGACAGTCAAACTTGCCTGATAGAGGCCTAAAGATGAGGCCGCACAGACCTTTTGAGCTGAATGATCCAAGTTTTTGGATTCCTTCTCGGGAGGTCGGTCAGTGTCGGCAGAACTGCCAGTACACAGAGGCAGTCATCAGGCTCTCAGCCGAAGGGTGCTCTGCGAACCCCGCAAGAGACCCCATGGGCACCGCATACTTGCGGGCCATGCGGGCAGAGGGAGCTGGACAGGAGGCAGGGCACTGCCAAAGTTCTAAGGCCGGGCCAACTATGGCCTCAACCACAGGAAAGGCCTCCATCGGGGTATCCTCCCTCTCTTCATGATGTCCTTGAGAGGGTACTCCACCTTTTTCTGGATAGGTTCCAGGGGCATCCCTGTGGACTCAAGAGATGAAGCAAAGAATACCCTGAAAGGACAAAGGACCTTCCTCTGTCTCTATCCCACCAGCCGATTCGTCATCCCTGGGATGAGAATGTAGGCCGGTCTCTTCTGAATCCAAGGAATCCAGATACAACGGTCGACCGCCCAGGTCACCTTTGACCCGCCAAGGGTGGTTTTGGGGGGACAGTGACTGAAAGACACCGGGGAAGCCCGGTGTCATGTCTGGTCCATCTTCCTTAGAAGGAGCCCTTCCCACAAGCTGCCTGGGCGGTGGTTCCACCACGATCAATGGAGAGACTGGTTTAGGCCAAACCAGAGGTTTCTCCAGCTCCGTGGGCGGGGGAACTGACTTAATCGGCACCAAAGGAGTCGGCTTCGGCCTGGGAGGTGAAAGCCAAGTAATGGCCAGGGTAGAAGCAGAGATCGGTTTGTGCCTGGACAAAATTAGCTGTTGCCACACTAGGTCCTCGTAGTGCTGATGGAGTTTCTGCTGGAACCTCTCCTCATCTGAGGAGGATGAAGATGACCGATGGCATCACCTGTTTTTTAAGCACTTATGGCTCTTCCTCGGCCTGTCAGTTGAGAGTGTCCTAGACCTCTATCGAGATCGGATGGGCCGATTCGGTTGCATGGGAGACACTGGTGGGACCAGTGATTTCCCAGGGTCAGGGACCACTTCCTCGATGGGATTCCCAGCGGGCTGGGTCTCCTCTTCAGGGAAAGAAAGGACCAGAGTCCGACTGAGAGAATAGTCGACCGGAGTCGGCGACAATGGGTCGTTCGAGTCGATGATTATTTCAACATCGTCGACTGACACTTCGGTCAACTGGCCAGATAGCAAAGCCAAGAAGCCAGAGGCCGAAGAGGCAATTTCAACCGAAGACGAGACTGCCGGTTCTTGGGACTGAGATCTCTTCCGATCCCAAGAACGTCTTCGCCAAGACGAAGACGATCCCGGGTCCTTTTCCCACTTACGGGACCGAAAGGAGTGCTTGCCCGCAGGACACTCTCCCTTAGTCGGGAGAGACTGGCACAACTCTCGGAAGGAACCCGAGAAGGTGGAGCCCAGGTTGAGCGGAACGAAGAAGTGCCGAGAGGAAGATTCCATGGCATGAGCCGCTTCCTCCTCGAGGGCTTGCATGCGTTCCAATTGCTCAGCGGATCCTGCGACCGCAGAAACCGTTCACCGAGCCTCCTTTGATTTCACCGAAGGGTTCCGTTTTTCTGGCCTCTCCAACTTCAGGCATGCGAGACGGTTGTTGAGGACGTTAGGGTGAAATGCAAGGCAAAAACTGCACTTTGAGGTGTCATGGTCGACACCCAAGTAATAGACGTACGCGGTGTGGGGATCGGTGCATGACATTTTCTGGCCGCATGAACACCGGGGAAAGACTTGTCTTCCTTAATTGAAGATAAGCAGTCACAATCGCTAATGCGAACTAGACGAATTTTCAGAAAAACCGAAGGTTTTGAAGCCAGGGCCTACAAAATGTGGGAGCACAAAGGAGGCAAACTGAATCTTCCAGTGGAAAGGATGATCTGGCATCATGGGACGGAACCAAGTAAAATACCACCTGGGTGGGTGGGAGGAGCCAGCTTGAAGACCTTCCGGCGATCCTTAAAGGGAAAGGGACATGCCAAATAGTGTGGATGAACAACATATCCACAATCCTAGAAAACTGGATTATTAGTAACAGGTATAAACACTGAGTCTAGCTTTAAAGTTCTTTTTCTTGCAGTGTAAATGTCTTCCTCTGGGTGTGAGGGAAAAGTCTCTGGTAGCACTTCAGTATTACCGTCATACTGGAGTAATTGTTTTATTTATTTAAATTCTGTGATTCCCTCGCATACAACTCATCCAAACTCTTATTAAATTCAACAGTTCTGTCTGCTGTTCTGGGGCTAGCATTCTCAATATTACTTATTTAATTTAGTAAAAAATCTGTATCTTCCCCTGCATTCACTGACTCTTCAGCAAATCCCATAGTGCCACCAGATGCAGGATCTAAATTTTTATTAAAGAAATATCCGAGTTTGATCTTCCGAAAGAACTTGACAAGTTCAACGTTTACCTGGGAAGGATTAATACAATGAGTGGGCACAAATGAGAAACCTCTTTTCAGGACAGCAATTTCTGATTCTGTGAGCCGTTTCTGGGATAAGTTTATCATCTGTAACGCTTGTTCTGCTATTTCTTCTTGTTTCTCAAATTCCTTTTGTTGAGAGGTGCAGCTCCTGTTTTTTCTACCCCTGCTCCCTCTCCTTGTTTTTCAGTATTGTTTTCTTTTTCCTGCCCTGAGGTCCCCGGGACCTCCCTCTGTTCTAAAAAAAGGTTTATTTCCACATTGATCCTGAGTGTCTCCTCGATTCCTGGAATTAAATCTTACTCTTGGCCCACTCCTACTTCTTCCCCGTGCCTTTTTTCCAGATGGAAATCCAGTCAGTGTCAAAATCCTCCTGGTCCCTAATTTATTTTGTTTCTTTTCAATGATCTCCACTGTGTATTTTGCCAGTCTCTGTTTCATTAATGTATCTTGCTCTTTATAGTTTGAATGTCTTTTGTATCGTAATACCTCTGTCTTAGCATTATCAATATCAGCAGTTAAAACTTTCATACTTCTTAGTATCAGATTTAATAGTTCAGTGAATATTTAAGAACACTGCAGTGCAACTTCTTGCCATTCATTCTTGAATTCAAACTCATTCTGCCCACTAGATGGTACTATGGTGATTCTAAGTCCTCTTGGGGTTAGTCCCCAGGCCAGGTACAATGCTAAAGTAGTTATGTTATAGGTAATGTAAATTTATTTTTTTTTAGGTTTTTCCAATTTAAGAAAAGCAATTTTTACATCACCCGATCCTGAGACATCCTCGCCTCCCTACAGTCTCTCCAGAGCCTTTCTTCGTTTATCTGCCAAAGTGTCTGTTTGCTCCCAGCTGAATTCGTCTATATTGGAATCCTCTGTGTCGCTTTGCATGATTCAAATGCAGGCACAGTTTAAACAGTGGCAATAAGGTTCCAAATCCTGGGCATTTATTCAATTCAATATAAGTAATTACTCTAGGTTCAAGCTGCCAGTACTGCATCAGATAAAGAGATGTCCACAGGTCGTTATACTCACTCGACTGCTGTTAATACTGAACGCCAAGCCCAGAAACACTTCAGAAGTGTCCGTATTCAGCAGCAGCAAGTGGCACAATATAAAAGTTCCAAGGCAGCTGCTGCAAATCAACCTGAGAATAAAGGCAGAGATACTAAACAAATACTTTTGCTCAGTATTTACAAATGAAGCGGGGGACCTAAAACAAACAATAGAAACACTCTGGATACAGAAGTTGATACCAGCCCATTTACAGAAGAAAGGGTTCTGAAAGAACTCTTAAAACGGAAGGTGGACAAAGTAATGGGGCCTGATGGGATTCATCCCAGAATTCTAGGGTAGAACTAGTGACACCACTGACTACCCTCTTTAACAAATCATGGGAGGATGGGGTGGTACCCGAGGACTGGAGGAGGGCAGATGTGATTCCCCTTCACAAAAGTGGGCGCAAGGCAGAAGCAGGAAACTACAGACCTGTGAGTTTAACCTTAGTGATAGGGAAAATGATGGAATCACTTCTGAAGGAAAGAACTGTCAAGTATCTAGAGGCCAGAGGGGCACAGGGCCCAAGGCAGCATGGATTCACAGCAGGAAGGTCATGCCAGACGAATCTGATAGATTTCTTTGACTGGGTGACCAAAGTAGTAGATCAGGGAGGGCTGTGGACATGGCCTACCTAGACTTTAGCAAGGCATTTGACACAGTCCCACACAAAAGATTAATATACAAGTTAGCCAGCCTGGGAGTGGGTCCCAAGATGACAGCCTGGGTAAAGAATTGGCTGGAGAATAGGACACAGAGAGTAATAGTAAATGGAGTCCACTCTGAAGAAAGGGGGGTTACTAGTGGGGTGCCGCAGGGTTCAGTATTAGGACCGGTTCTCTTCAATGTCTTTGTAAGCAACACTGCAGATGGACTGGAAGGAAAAGTATTTCTCTTTGAAGATTACACAAAGATCTGCAACAGAGTTGATGCACAAGGTGGGATGGAAAGGATGAGAAGGGACTTGGCAAGGTTAGAGGAATGGTCAAATGTATGGCAGCTTAGATTCAATGCTAAGAAGTGCAAGGTAATGCACCTGGGAAACAAAACCAGGAAGAAGTACACAATGGGGGTGAGATACTAACAAGCAACAAAAATGGAAAGGGACCTGGGGTAGTCATATCAGATGACCTAAAGGTGGGCAAGCAATGTGAGAGGGCAGCAAGGAGGGCTTGGGGATACTGGGATGTATAGGAGAGGCATCACCAGTAGAAAACAGGAAGTTATTATCCCTCTGTACAGACAGCTGGTGAGACCCCATCTGGAGTACTGTGTGCAGTTCTGGAGACCCAATCTCCTAAAGACATAGACAGGATGGAAGCTGTCCAGAGGAGGGCAACTAAAATGGTACAGGGTCTGCACGGAAGACATATGAAGAGAGACTTAAGGAGCTTAATATGTATAGCCTCGAGGAAAGGAGGAGAGGATATGATAGAAACTTTCAAGTACCTCAAGGGAATTAACGAAGTCCAAAAGGGTAGCATCTTTCAAAAAAACAGGTGTGCAAGAACAAGGGGGCACAATTTGAAGATGGGGGGGTGGCTCAGAGGTAATTTAAGGAAGTTATTTTTTCACAGAGAGGGTTGTGGATGCATGGAACGACCTTCCGGAGGAGGCTGTGGAGTCAAAAACAGTGGTGGAATTCAAGCATGCATGGGACAGTCATAAACCAATTCTAGGGGGTGGAGGTAGGAAGAAGTAGGCTGCTGGTTAACTAGGATCTGCAGCTTATCCATTAGGTAGGGAAATGGGCAGACTGGGTGGGCCAAGCGGTCCTTATCTGCTGTCAAATTCTATGTTTCTATGTAACTTGACCTTTTGCATTGCTAGTGACATCCTGTTGATTAAATTTCTCCTTTGCTCTTTTTACAGGAGATTTTCTCCACCTGTCGAACCCTTTCTCCCTTTCATCTATTCACTAGCAAAAAAGATTGGTGGATCCCCAGTTACTAACAGAAAGCCATGACTTCATGAAAATAGGGTGATCACTGTTCTGCTGTGTATTTTTCTTCATTCTTCCAACTGTGTCTTCTTACAGCCATGTCACATAGACCATAGCTATCTGAGTAAAACCAGCAAGTATACACATGTATTTAGGTCTTAAAATGTGACAGTCTAAATGAAATGTTTCATATTAAAATTTGCCATTACATGTTTTATATGTAATTGTGATTTGTTTTTCTTTGCCATTTTGTATATCTTGTTTTGTTCATTAACTACAGGTGATTATAATTAATTATGGCTATTTAAATTGTGCTGTAACCTTTGTAGCCACACCCTCGGACGAAAGCCAACACCGAAGCGCTGGGGTCTGGGTTGAGAGCCCAGGTCGAAATAAATTGCATTTTGCTGAAATTACTCTTTGAAACTGCTTTTTGGGCCTTTGAGTGCTGTGTGTGTGGATTTTCAATCGTCCGCTTAGTTGCCGTCTGCCAGGTACGGCTTCAGCGTAGGTGACAAATAGATGGCGAATCTCTCCCCCAACTTCAGCTGTGCAAACCTTATAATTGGCCAGCGCTCACTGCAGCTCCAAAGTATGGAGCCTGTGCTCAGCCTCCGAGGTTTGACTGGTGAATAACACCAGGAGATGCATCAGCTGGTTTAGGTGCAACTCAGACACAACCTTTGGAAGGAACTGTGGGTTGGGGTGAAGGACAACCCTAGCCTTGTGGAAGACCAAGTAAAGAGACTCCACCAAGAGCACCTGGAGCTCACTGATCCTTCTGGCTGACATGACAGACACCAAGAAGGCGTTCTTCCATGACAGGTGAGATATTTCACACATGTGCATTGGTTCATAAGGCTTGCCCATGAGCTTTGCCATCACCAGCAACAAGTCCCATGGTGGTGGTGGTGGTGGTGGTTCACGCACTGACAGGGAAATGTGGTCAAGGCCTTTGAAAAGCACCAGAGCACCTACTCCTGTGCCACTGGTTGCATACCAGCCCGCGCCAGGTATGCAGAGATGGCTGCCAGGTGCACCTTAACGGTCGTCGACCAAAAGTCCTACTGAGAGAGACCAAAGATAGTAGAGAATGCTAGCCACCGGGCAAGATAAGTGGTCGAGCCCCTTGCTCTGGCCCCAAATGGAGAACCTCTTCCATTTGAAGGCATAGCATTTTTGGGTCGACTCCTTCCGAGAAGCCTTGACCACAGCAAGGACATCTTCAGAGAGACCCAAAGCCTGGAACTCTAGCTGCTCAGGAACCAGGCTGTCAGGTGCAGGGATTGAAGGTCCAGATGAAGTACCTTCTCCCGAATGCAAGAGAGCAGGTCTGGGTGTAGAGGAAGAACATCATGTGAGTCTGCAGCTGAGGCTGAGGAGATCAGGGTACCAAAACTGGTGAGGCCAGTCCAGAGCCACCAGGATCATCCATGTCTTGTCCCTCCTGGCCTTGAGCAGCAACTTGAGGATCAGCGGAAATGGAGGAAAGGCATACATAAGGCCCGGGGTCCAGAGCCCCGAGGAGGCATCCCCATGCAGTTTTTCCCTGATGGGGGGGGTGGGCACAGCTGGCAGCTGGTTAGATATGCCAGCCACATGGATGGCCAGGAGATTGGCATTCAGGCTGAGCATGAGGGTCCAGATGCGGAGAGCTTCCCTGCATAAAGGAAGGGAGTGCATCCCATCCTGTTTGTGGAGGTAGTATATGGTTGTGGTGTTGTTCATCTGGACCTGAACAACCTGACCCCGAATGTATGGAGCAAAGGCTGTCAGCACCAGTAGAACTGCCTGAAGCTCAAGCAGGTCGATATGGCATTGGGACTCCTTGGGGTGGGGTCCAGAGCCTGTGGACTCTGTGCTCCCACAGGTGGGCACCCCAGCCCATCAGGGAGGCATCAGTTGTGATGGTGACCATCGGCTCTAGGTGGACAAAGAGATTCCTTCCTTCCTACAGATGTTCTGGGACTAACCACCACTGGATGGCATCCTACATCAGCTGTGTCACAGTGACCACTGACTGGTCAAAGTGGCCCTGGCACTGAGGCCATTAAGGGGCGAGCTCCCACTGCAGAGGGCACATTCTCCACTGAGCTCAACGGACTACACTGGTGCATGCCACCATGAATCCCAGGAGGTGCAGGAAATCCTGAGCAGGGTGCAACTGCCTAACCTGAAATTTTGGGCAAAGCAGGAGAAAACCTCCGCCCAGTCTGCTGGGAGTTGAGCTGTGGCTCTGCAAGAGTCGAATTCTGCCCCGATGAAAAGTATCACCTATGAAAGTATGAGCTCTGACCTGGCCTCACTAAGAAGCCAACGGACGAGCAGGTCTAGAGGACCAGATCCCTGGACCACTCCACCTCCTCCCTGAAGGGACCTGCTATCAGCCAATCATCCAGGTACCCGGACCCCTTGGCATCTCATGTAGGCTGCCACCACTGCAAAGCACTTGGAGAAGACTTTGGGAGCCGAGGAGAGGCCAAAGGGCATGGCCTGGAAATCATAGAGATTCCCCTCCGCATAGAAATGGAAATTACATACCTACTGTAATTCTTGATCTTCTTGGACGAAGTCTCCACCACTCATTCACACTAATGGATCTACGCCGGAGGCAGTAGGACACAGGGGGAGCAAACTTTTCAAGAGGGCCGGCGCCAGAGATGGAGCCATGAAGAAGCAGCACCGTGAGCCCCGGCTCATGCAGTAAAAACTATCTTAGCATCGACCCTCCAACCGCCTCAATACCTTTTTTCCAAGGAGGTGCAGCGTAACTAACCTAAAAACGGAGATAAGATAACACTGCCACCTGATAAGTCAGATGACATTTTTTTAAAAATCAAGCTACCCTCCCTACAACAAGAGGACAGAAAAATGTTAGGGGAAAGCATTTCTTTAGAAGAAATGCAACTAGCTATCCAGGACCTTCCTTCTGGGAAAACACCCGGGCCTGATGGCTTCCCAGATGAATACTATAAAAAAACTGGCACCAGTATTATTGCCACATTTACATGTGATACTGAAAGATGCATGGGATAAAAAAAAAATCTCCCTTCTACCATGTGGCAAGCCTATCTCACACTTATTCCTAAAAAAGGTAAAGATAGTCTGGATTGTGCCAGTTATAGGCCAACCTCTCTTATGAATACGGGTTACAAAGTACTTGCTAAGATGTTATCTAAAAGAGTACAGACTGTTATAACCAAGCTGGTAGGTCAAGAGAAGGTAGGGTTTATCAAAAACAGATCCGGAGCAGATAGTGTGTGCAGATTACTAAACCTGATTTGGTCAACCAAGAAGAAGAAAGACTCCTACATTATATTATCACTTGATATACTTAAGGCCTTTGATTCTGTGAACTGAACATTCATGATAAAAATACTTAATGACTTTGGTTTTGGGGAAGATTTCTCTAAATGGGTAATGATGTTATATGATAAACCAAAAACTCATTTTCTAACCAATGGTATACTGTCTCGTGAAATTGGATTGACTTGTGGTACAAGACAAGGATGTCCACGCTCCCCTTATCTTTTTATTTTAGCATTTGAGCCTCTTATACAGATAATTAATACACACCCGGAAATCAAAGGTACAACTTTACAAAAGAAGGACCATAAGGCTTTCGCATTTGTGGATGACCTGCTATTGACAATAAGTAATCCAATACATTCATGCCAATGTTTGAAAGCCATTTTAAGAGTTTTTTTTCGGGGTTGAGAATAAAAATGCAGCTACTGCAGAACGGTATTACTTCTCCAGTTAAGAATTTACTGGAGAATGTATTAGACAAGAAATAGTTCAAGAACAGCATTACATATTTAGGTTTACAAATTACAGTCTGTCTAAAACAAATAGTAAACCTTAATTATGAGCCATTAATAAAAGATATTGAATTGGATTTGACCAGATGAGGGAACTAAACCTCTCACTATGGGGTAGAGTGAACATAATAAAAATTAATATTGCACCAAGACTATTTTATCTATTTCAAAATCTACCTATCCTGCTGGGGAAAAAACTTTTCAAGAGACTAGGTCGAATAATGAGAAATTTTATATGGCAAGGAAAACCACCAAGGCTGAATTTAACTAAATTAAGAATGCCGTGTAGCTTTGGCGGATTTGCTTTACCATGGTGGGAACGCTATCAGCTAGCTTTTATTCTGAAACATGTGTTGAAGCATTATAAATGCTCAAGCATAGTGGCCAACAGTGAATCACAGCCCTTATGGATAGAAATGGAAAGAAGTATACTTAACCCCAACTCCCTTTTTGACCGTCAATATATACCATAACAAGGGAAGACAACAGACAATCCCTGTATTCAGGGTTCAATATTAGCAGTTAAAAAAATTTATAGTATTATAATTCCAACCAATATACCATTTGGTATGATGCCCCATTATGGGGGAACCCAAGATTAAAGAAGGGCAATAAAATTCTTTCAAATACAGAGTGGTCAAACATGGGTATATCCAGAATCTGTCACCTGATTGATGAGAACACTAGAGTCCTACTCTCATTTCAAAAGCTTAGGAAGAAATATAAGATTCGTGGATATCAGTTCCACTTTTTGTTGCAGTTAAGAAAATTACTGGTTGGGCCAGGTGTTTTAAAAAAATGATTACACATTACCACCTTGTGAAGTCTGGGAACAGTTGTTCACAATAACGCCACTTAAAAAAGGGTCTGGGATCATTTATAAAATACTGATTGATAAATTAACATCTCCATGTTTGACCATTAAGGCCAAAAGAAAATGGGAGGAAGAACTGGATCTCATAATTACAAAGGAAGAATGGAATCAAGCGTGGAGGACTGCTACCAAAAATCACAAAGAGACCCAAGGTAGGCTGATCCAGTTCAAAATTCTGCATAGATATTATTTGAGTACTCAGAAATTATTTTCAATGGGTTATTTAAGCAATACCAATTGTTGGAGATGTAATGATACCAATGTGGGCTTATTACATATGTTATGAGTTGCCTGAAGATCCAAACAATTTGGAAGACAATACAGACAATCTGTTGTAGGGTAACAGGGCAAAATATTCATTTATCCCCATTAATATTTATCCTTGGAATTATACCTAAATCATCATTATAAGAATTGGATAAATACCAAAAAATATGGATTTCGCAAGCATCCCTTAGCCTTAAAAGACTCATTTTGCAACACTGGAAAGATAATAATTCACCCTCTGTTAGTGAATGGTACTCACAAATGGCATTCTTATATAACAATGAGAGAATCTGTTATGCTATGGATGACAAGTTAGATATACCGGATAGTATTTGGTTGCCCTTTTGGCTCATAGTATAATAAATTTGGATGTTCAGGTTATAGAGAGATTTGTTATTAATAAATCCCAAGCTATACTGTTGTACTTTAGTTAGCACTAAAGGCTAATAGCTAAAACTTTTTATTTTATATTGTGAATGTGTATATATATGTAAGCCCTAGTTTCTAAATGTATATTTTTTTTACTTCTTTCCTTCCTTATACTATTTGTTTAAATTGTACTTGTTATTTTAAAGACTTATGTAATGTATTTGAAATGGAAATAATAAAAATTATTATGGAAAACAAAAGAATGAAGTCTTCACAGCCCAGCCATTGAGGGAGTGAAGACCAAAAACACAGAAGTGAGCTCGGGGGATGGTGGGTGGGCATGTGAACCAGTGGTGGAGACTTCGTCCAAGATCATCAAGAATTACGGTAGGTACGTAATTTCCATATCTTCCTGGACATAAAGTCTCTGCCACTCATTCACACTAATGGGAGAGTACCGAGCTAATAATCCCCCAAGACGGGCAGCAGGAAATAAGAGCTCACATACTTAGGACAGAAGTCCGTTAAGAATAGTCCTGTCAAATGACAGATGTAGTCTGGCATGGACATCCAAGGCATAGTGCTTAGCGAAAGTATGCACTGAGCTCCAGGTAGCCGCATTGCAAATATCTGCAATGGGCACACTGCGGATTTCCACCAGAGATGCTGCTACTGCTCTAGTAGAGTGAGCATACACTCTGCCTTCCAGCTTAACCTGTGCCATAGAATAGCAGTGGTGAAGGCATGCCACCAGCCACGCTGAAATGCATCTAATAGCGACAGGTTGACCTAGCCGGGTCTCACTGAAGGAAACAAACAGTTGTTGAGCCTTGCAAATTTCTTTCGTTCTATCTAGATAGAATCGCAGCGCTCTTAATATCCAGAGAATGAAGGGTATGCTCCCCTTCATTCTGGAAGTTCGCAAAGTAGGTAGGCAGGACTAAAGGTTGGTTTAGATGGAATTCTGAGACAACCTTAGGGAGAAACTTTGGATGAGTCCTAAGAACTACTTTATCCTTGTGAAATGCAGTGTATGGGGGGTCTGTGACCAGTACATGTATTTCAGAAACTCTTCGAGCTAAAGTGATGGCCACCAGGAAGCCCGTTTTCCAAGAGAGGAATTTCAACTCGCAAGTAGCTAGAGGCTCAAAAGGTTTTCGAGTGAGCACGTCTAGCACAAGGTTAATGTCCCTGCGACTGGACATCTGATAGGAGGTCTAGTATGCAGAATACCCCTAAGAAACCTCTTAACTACAGGTAACTGAGGCAGTGGCATGGAAAGTACCGGCTCATGATAAGCTGAAATGGTACAAAGATGAACTTTGACTGTAGAGTACTACAGACCTGAATTGGAGAGGTTTAAAAGGTACTCCAAAACTTTATTTAGTGGACAGGAAAAAGGGGTTTGAAGAGGATTTTACACACCAGATACAGAAACGCTTCCATTTGGCGGTGTAGGTTTTTTTAGTGGCTGGCTTACGTGCAGCTAAAAGAATATCTGAAACCCTACAAGAAACATTGAGCCTATTCACCTCTATCTCTTCAGGAGCCAAGCGTGAAGGTGAAGCGACCTCAGATTGGGATGGACCACGGGACCCTGGGTCAGAAGGTTCATCTGAAGGGGAAGTGCCTTTGGGAGGGTTTCCAACAGACTGTTGAGCAGCAGAAACCTTATCTGCCAAGGCCAGAAGGGAGCAATGAGGATCACTTTGTCCCCCTGAGACTCGAATTTGAGAAGTACCCTCTGAATTAGGGGAAGAGGAGGAAAGGCGTATAGAAAGTATCTTGTCCACTGCAGCCTGAACGCATCCTGACAGAAAATGCCAGGTCCTGGATTTCTGGAGCAGAAGAGAGGCAGTTTTGCATTGAGTGGGGACGCAAAAAGGTCCAGGTCTGGAGTCCCCCATTCTTTGAAGAGTGAGTGAACAACGGTTACGTCGAGAGACCACTCGTGAGGATCTGTCTCCGTTCTGCTGAGATGGTCTGCCAGCTGGTTTTCTACTCCTGGCAGGTAAACCACGTGGATTAGAGCCTTGTGCTCCAGGCACCATTCCCACACTCTCATGGCTTCCCTACATAATGGGTAAGAGTGTGCACCGCCCTGCTTTTTGATGTAATACATCACTGCTTTGTTGTCTGTTTGAAGGAGAATGTTCTTGTGACAGAGTATGTCCTTCAAGGCTTGGACTGCATAGAGGAAGGCTCTCATTTCCAGGATGTTTATGTGAAGCTGGGACTCGTCCTGAGCCCATGTACCTTGGGTGTGTAGATTCTGGCAATGAGCTCCCCACCCCATCAGGGCGCATCTGAGGTAATGGAGATCTAATGATCCAGAGGAGCAAAGGGATATGCTTCCAGAAGGTTGTCCTCCTGTGACCACCAGGCGAGTGACCTCTTCAGAGGTTCTGTCACCTTGATGGGAAAGGACTGAGGGTGAGTGGTTGGGGACCACCGAGTACTCAGCATCCACTGAGAGGTTCTCATGTGGAGATGTGCTAAGGGTACAGTGAGCACAGAGGATGCCATGAGACCCAGCATCTGTTGCATAGAGATAGCTTGAACCGAGCTGTTTTCTCTGATGTATCAGGCCATCTGTAAGATATCGCTCCTTCTGTCCTCTGGGAGAAAAGCCTTCACACAGGAGGTGTCCAGAAGAGTTCCTATAAAGAGGAGCTTCTGGGAGAGCTGCAACTGTGATTAGTTGAGATTCAGCAGGACTCCCATGGACGTGAGGAAGTCTGAGGCCATGGTTACGGCATCCAGAGTTCCATGTCTGGAGGGACTTGCTAGGAGCCAGTCGTCCAGATATGGGAACACTTGTATTCCAGTTTTCCTGAGATGCGCCGCGAGAATTGCACAACACTTTGTAAAAACCTGAGGTGCCGGGGATAGCCCAAAGGGCAGGACTCTGAACTGATAATGTTGACCCAACGCCACAAACCTTAGGTATCTGTGGTGCTTTGGGTGTATAGGAATGTGTTGGTAGCCATCCTGCACGTCCAGGGAGGCTAGCCAATCGTGCTGATGAAGCAAAGGTAGCAGGGTACCTAGCAATATCATCTTAAACTTTTCCTTGAGGAGAACTTGTTTAACTTTCTGAGATCCAGAATGGGGCACATGCCACCAGTTTTCTTCAGGACCAGGAAGTAATGGGAGTAGAAACCTGTGATCTTACTTCGAGAGGGCTCTTGCAGTAGGTAATTACATATAGGACTGAAGCTGGCAGGCATCAGGACGCCATGGAAAATTTTTTAGCTAGCAGTCTCTGTTGGGGGACCGCTCCCATGTCAGGTGACCGACGTCAGTATAAAGGGGAGGTCCCCCATGCCCGCCTTCCAGTTCTTTCCCGCTGTCTGCTTGTCTTAGCACCTCATGGTTAAGTTCCTTTGCTCATCACTCATTCGTTGGTCTTGTAAACCAAATTTTTTCTCGTTTCTTTGACATTTTTTCACTTAAATGCCATGTATGTCGTCCCCTATACCATCCGATTCACATAAAAACAAGTGCGACTCATGCGGCGCCCAGCTCCCGCATAAGGACAGTCGCTCTCAGTGCCTCTTATGTCTAGGCCCAGATCACCCCATGGAGGAGTGCCAGCACTGCCAGAAATTTAACGCCGCCACCCGTAAATGGAGGCAGCAGTCTCTGGAGGCCCATATTTAAAAAAAGAAGATGGCCTCCATGGAGAAAGAGCTGAAGAAGCTAAGGTAGGCCTCACTTCGCTCTGAGGGACGCATGAAAAAGAGAAGCACCGGGACAGGGACTCCATTTCCACAGCTACCAGAATCTGGCCGTGTGCAGGTGCGTCCCCTGCCAGGAGACCGACCCTCGGCAGCCATCTTGGTGGCATCCAAGGCGGTGGCGGCCCTCCCGTCGGGCTTGCGCTTGGGACCCTCGGGAGCCTCCGGGAAAAAGGAGGCTACCACTCCCGGGAAGACTGCTGTCTCATGGCCCTCTGGGTTGAGTGGGTCTGGTAAGTCGGACACTGGTGCCACTGACGTCCTCCCGGACAGGGCCAATAAGTCGCCGGCCCCTTCGGGGGCGAGCACGGCCCCCAAGCTGCCCACCAAGGCCGCCTCTCCCACACGGCCTTTGTCTGGCGCTGGTTCCGATAAGTCGGACGCCAGCTCCTCCGATGCCCGCCCGGATCCTGCCGATAAGGCAGTTGTCGGTTCCTCCGATGAATGCATGGTGAAAGAGCAGACGCTGGATGCCATCGACCAGTCCGCTGTTCCCGGCTCACCGCAGCGCTTGCCACTGCGTCCCGAGGCTCCAGCGTCTCCCCTGCTAGACCCCGGGGATTCCAGACCTCCTTCCCTGTGTGACACAGAGGACGTCGGTAAGCTGCCGTCAGGTCTCCCTCCCTCAGGGCCGGATCCCCTGATGCCGGACTCTTGGACGCCAGCCTACCCAATGCCAGATGACATCCCTTTACCGGATGCCGTCACAACACCAGGCCCTATGCCCGCAGGGCCACCTATTCCTGGCCTGCACACTGGGCCTCTTCCAGGGCCTTCTGCATCGACAGAGCCCCTGGTTCCTGGGTATCTGACTCCATCTTATCCAATGCCGTCCTACCCGGGACCGCAGTATCCCATGACGCAGTACCAGACGCCGGCCTAGCCGATGCCGCAGTACCCGATGCCTCAATACCCGACACCAGGCTTCCCGCTGTCGAGGTACGGATACTCACCCCACGGATACCCTCAGTATCCATAATCCCCTCCTCCTCCACCCCCCCAGCCGCCGGTGGATTTGAAGGAGACTCTGGCTGCCTGGTGGGCCGAGGCCAAGGCTCAGCTCAGCAGGGAGGTGAAATGCCATCTACCGGCACCGGATCCTGTACAGGATACCCTGCGCCGGAGATGAGAGACTCCTTCCCCCCTACCTGACACCAGAGGTGAACCCTCAGGCACTGGGGTGGGGAAGATATGCTTCCCCGAGGTTTGCCCAAGGGGTCCGTTCCTCTCCTGCCTCGGGAGGAGTCTTCCTCTTCTTCTTCGGAGACCTCAGAGTCAGACTCGGGGGTGCTCCAATCCTGACGGGCCAAGGACTCCTCCAAAGTCTACTCCGGAAGATCCTTCCTTTCTGGAGCTACTGAGAAAGATCCAGGAGGTCCACCAGTGGCAATATCTGGAGCCAGATCCACAGCAGAAGAAACTCGCTGCCCACCTGGATCTGCCCGAAACTGCTCCAACATTGATTCCACCCTGGATTGAGCCTCACGCAGACCTTATTTCCACTATTTGAAAACAACCATCCGCGTTATCCCCCCTTCCGAGGAAGGTGGATCAGCAATACCAGGCTCCGGAGGGTGTGGATTCCTTAAATACACACCCCACGGCTGACTCAGTCGTGATCAGCGCCGCTCACGGCCGGTCGGCGAA
Source organism: Neoceratodus forsteri (assembly GCA_016271365.2). Classification (NCBI taxonomy): domain Eukaryota; kingdom Metazoa; phylum Chordata; order Ceratodontiformes; family Ceratodontidae; genus Neoceratodus; species Neoceratodus forsteri. Next base: position 684,650,464 of record JADMNL010000022.1, on the reverse strand, counting down.
CCCTAAACATCTCAGCTCATCTCCATCAGACAAGAAATCCTGTCTTCTGGACCAGTACAGGAAGAAGGTGTATGCTTCTTCCACACTGGGATTAGGGCCCTGTACTATGTTGTGCATATGGGGGACTACCAGAAAACTATCCTGAATCAGGTGGAATCCAAATTGGACTCCCTTCCTGAGTCTCAGACCAAGCAGGAAGTGGCTGATCTTGTCCATTCTGCTCATTCGGCCAGTCAGCACATGCTCCGTGCCACGTACAATGCAGTGGACACAGCAGGTCGGAGCTCGGCTTTCGCCATAGGTCTTCGGCATCATGCCTGGCTCCAGGTGTCAGGATTGGTCCCGGAGGTGCAGTCCACAATTCAGGATGTGCCCTTCAGGGGTTCTGTGCTGTTCAGTGGAGATGTCAAGGACATCATCACCGATCTACAAGAGAAGGGCACTGCACTTAAGTCTGTTGACTCCTTGTACAGGCCCCCTCAGGGACAACTTGGCCCTTTTCGCAGATGTTCTCAGCCTAAAACAAAAGCTCAGGGCAAGCGGGCCAGCAAACGTTGGGCCCCTCTGGCTGGCAAGCCCCCCCCACCCAAAAAAGCGGTGGGAGCTTCAGCCGCGATGTTGCCTCACACCTCCTGACTCCTTTCCTCTCCCACAGCCTCTGGACCTCCCAGAGAAACCAGTAGGAGGGTTGGGAGAGGATTATATCAGATGCTTGGGTGCTCCAACTGATAGCAGCAGGACACTCAATCGAGTTTCTTCAGAAATCACCCAGAAAGCCACCCCCCAGGTCGTCTTACTCCCCGGAACATCTTCCTCTGATCCTAGAAGAAATTTCCTCCCTTCTCTCGAAAGTGGCAATAGAACCTGTCCCGACCCACCTTTGGGGGACAGGTTACTATTCCCATTTCTTCCTAGTTCCAAAGAAAACAGGAGACATGAGGCCTAATTTAGACCTCAGCTCCCTGAACATGTTCATGGAGTACAAGCGTTTTAGAATGCTCTCCCTGCAGAGCCTTCTGTTGATCCTTCGGCAGAGACTGTGGCTGTGCGAGCTGGATATGCAGGATGCCTACCTGCATATCCCCATCCATCCTTCCAACCGCAAATTCCTTTGTTTTTCGTTCCAGGGGGACCACTACCAATTCAGGGCCCTCCCATTTGGTCTTTCTTTGGCTCCCCGAGTGTTCACCAAAGGGGGTGCAGGTATTCCCATACCTGGACGATTGGCTCCTGGCGGCCCCTTCCAAGGAGGAACTTCTGCATTCCCTTTCCCTTACCCTGCAGGTTTTCACCAGCCTGGGTATCACCATCAACCAGGCCAAGTCCCATCTGGTCCCTTGCCAAAGGCTCCAGTGTATAGGGGGATCCTGGACACGACCATTAGCAAGGCCTTTCTGCCTCCAGACAGGGTCGACACCCTACAGGCTCAGGTGAGTCTGTTGTCTAGTCGCAGAAGGGTCAGCGCCAGGTTAGTTCTTCGCCTTCTCGGGCTCACGGAGGCTGCTTTTCCGACAGTCCCTCACGCTCTGTTCCATATGAGGATCTCTCAATGGACGCTTCAGTCTCAGTGGGACCAGACATTGGACGACCTAGACCAGGAAGTTCTGGTCTCTGATCCCATGGTCCAGGACTTGCAATGGTGGATGGTGCAAGAGAATCTTTGCCGGGGAGTTCCCTTCTGCTTCGAACCCCCATCCCAAACACTGACAACAGATGTCTCGGGAGAAGGCTGGGGAGCCCATCTAGGGTCTCACAGGACTCAGGGCTCCTGGCCCAGTATGGAGCAGACTCTTCATATCAATGTGCTCAAGCTCAGGGCAGTTTTGTACGCTCTCCAGGCTCTAAACTCTTGCGTTCTTCCCGGACATCTGGCAATCCAGACGGACAACATGTGCGTAGTCTGGTACATCAACAAACTAGAAGGAACTCGTTCCTACCCTCTGTGCAGGGCAGCAATGAGAGTTTGGAATTGGGCAGTTCAACACAACCTTCACCTGATGGCAGTTCATGTTCCGGGAGTGGAAAACACACTGTCAGATCACCTCAATCGGTCGTCAGCCAAGGCGCACAAACGAGATCTGGATCAAAAGGTAACAGACGATATCTTCCTGCGCTGGGGAACCTCACAGGTAGACCTGTTTGAGTCCCCTCTAAATGCAAAACTTCCTGCCTTTTGCTCGCTCGCTCCAGAGAGAGGCATTTTCTGGTGGGACGCTCTGTCTCTTGACTAGAAGGACAGATTAATCTATGCCTTCCCCCAAATTCCATTAATTCCGAGGGTCTTACACAAACTCAGTTCAGAAGGAGCCCGGATGATCCACATCGCTCCATTCTGGCCCAGGCAAGTTTGGTTCCCTCTTCTGCAACAGTTTTCAGAGGAACCTCCGCTTCTTCTTCCTCTATCACAGCATTTGCCTATGTAGGATCAGGGGACCCTGGTGCATCCAGGTCTCAAATCCCTTCAGTTGCATGCGTGGCTCCTACAGACGTAGCTCAAGCCCGCTTCGGGGTTTCTCCACTCGTTGCAGATATTCTGGTGGAGGCCAGGAAGCCATCCACTAGGTCCACATATGCCATGAAGTGGAAACATTTTTTGATTTGGGCCTCTTCGAAGGACTTTGAGCCTATCCCTTGCCCTGTCGAGAGAGTCCTGGACTATATGTGTCATCTCTTTGACCTGGGTCTCAGTCATTCCTCTTTGAAGGTCCACATGGTGGCTATCTCGGCCTACCATGTACCTTTCGGAGACAGATCTTTCACACAGTTGGAAGTCTCTAAGACTTTCGTCAGAGAGGTCCTCCATTTCAGACCCCCCCCCCATCCGCGTTCCTGCTCCTCCTTGGGATTTGAACTTTGTTCTCAAGAAGCTTACTCTGCCTCCCTTGAGCCGGCAGCTTCAGCAGACTCGAAGTTCCTTTCTTGGAAGACTCTCTTCCTAGTGGCCATTACTTTAGCGCGTCAAACTTCAGAGCTTCAGGCCTTGATGTGCAAAATCCCTTACTTGATTTTCCACAAGGAACGTGTGGCTCTGTGCACCAACCCTATATTTCTCCCTATGGTGGTGGCGGAATCTACACTGAATCAATCCATTGAGCTACTTGCTTTCTTTACATAACACTCCCATCAAGGGGAGTATCTCCTGCATACTTTGGATGTTCATAGAATACTGAGATACTACACCTCTCGGACTAAGGATCTCAGGAAATCTGATCAGCTTTTTGTCTCTTTTGCTCACAAAAGAGAGGGCAATGCTGTTTCCAAGCAATGCCTATCCAAACGGTTGGCTCATTGTATCACTTTCTGTTACGACAAGTACAACAAGACCCTTCTGGGTCAGGTTAGAGGTCACTCCACCAGAGGAGTAGCTGCCTCAGCAGCTTGCTTCAAGAATGTGTCAGTGGCAGATATCTGCGCAGCTGCAACTTGGACTTCGGTCCATACTTTTACAAAACACTACAGTTTGGACATTGCCTCTTGCCGTAGAGCAAACTTTGGGTTGGCTGTTCTGCAAGGTCTTCTTTCTTAAGACCCTTACAGCTGGAGGCTCTATTGGTTGGTAGTTTTCCTCATCCCGAGTGCTTCTCTTTGTTCCAGACTGCTTGGGATTCAGTCCTATATGTAATTACCTACTGCAAGAGCCCTCTAGAAGTAAGACAGTACAGTTACGTAAAAACTTACCGTAACAGTAGATCTTCGAGAGAGGGTCTTGCAGTAGGCAATGCCTTCCGGCCCTCCATCCCCCTAGGCTTTTTCAGCTCCTTTTCCAAGGAGGGAAATATCCACTTCTCTCTCATCTTGCCTTTTTGGCCTTTGGCAGGAAAGAACTGGAAGGCGGGCGTGGAGACCGCCCCTTTATACTGACGTCGCCTGACACCAGTCACCTGATGTGGGGGCGGTCCCCCACCAGAGACTGCTACCTAGAAATTTTTCCGTGGGGTCCTGCCGCCTGCCGGCTTCAGTCCTATATGTAATTACCTACTGCAAGAGCCTCGCTCGAAGATCTACTGTTATGGTTAAGTTCTTATGTAACTGTACTTTCCATTGATCAAGCGGACCTACTTCTACTGCCCTGTTGTTCAGAAGGCCTTGTACCTCAGAAGCAAGAAGGTCTGACTGTACTGCTGACAGCCTAGGCTGTCGTTTGGGTGGATGATCCAGAGGGGTTTCCAAAAGATTGAACAAGTACCCCTCATGGATTATCAGGAGGACCCATTTGTCTGATGTTATGGATTTCCACTGGTTGTAGAACTGAGTCAGAAGTCCTCCCACTGCTGAGGAGGAGGGACCTGGGCCAGAAACTCAGAAGGTGGTACTGGGCACTTTGGGGCCTTGTGCCTTCTGCTGCATTTTCTTCTGTGGCTGAGGGTTGTGGTTTTGGTTAAAACCTCCTCTCCCTCTGCCCCAAAAGGACTGACGGTTGTGAAATTGACACTTGTTGGCACCCCCGAGGAGGCGGGTGTGGGTCTAGTTGTTTCCGTTTTAATGGCAGACCTAGTCTTCTGTGTGGCCTCCAGAGCTTGCTCCACCTGGGGCCCGAACAGATACATACCGTCAAGGTAAAGCCATGACCTGCTGCTGGGCATCATTCATGAAGCCTGAGGTACGTAGCAGAGAGTGGCGATGGGTGCAGATGCCAGCCACCGCCGCTCGGGAAGCAGTATCGAAGGCGTCCATTGCAGCTTTAACCTGTTGATTGTTGGACTCGATACCCCTGGTATGGTGTGAAGTAGCTCTGAATTAGTTTCTGACTCAAGCAGAGCTTCTACCATTTGTTTGAGCGAATGCCAAAGAACACACTCATATTGAGAAAAACAGCCCTGGTAGTTGGCAATATGCATACCAAGGGTGGAGGCAGCAAAGACTCTCTTACCTAAGGTGTCTGTCTTGCGAGATCCTTTATTTATAGGCCAGACTGTAGATGCCTGAGGAAGGACAGCCTTATCATTCTCTGCCAAGACTACAATGGGATCAGCAAAGGCTTGTGAGACCAATATGGGGCGATCCTTGGGAGGGGCATACTTCCTATCTATGGACTTAGCCACGGAAGGAATTAGAGCAGGATTGTTCCATACCATCTGACAGAGGGTCTCGAAAGAGGGTTGTACTGGATGAGTTAAATCCACAGGAATCTCCGGGACATGTACGTATTGGAGTCTTAAAAGCTTCCCAGGATCAATTTCTGTAGTCTGGAAAGAAAGAGCAGAATTTAAATTTTTAAGCAGAGACTTAAAAGAAAGGTCTTTGACCACAGGCTCTGCAGCAGGATTGATTCCTGCTCCTTCAACATCATCACCCAGTCGAAGATCTGGGTCAGGCTCAAAATCATCTCCTGACAGTCCAGGAGGGACTGTATGGACAGTAAAGGAGTGAAAATCAGTAGAAAAATAGAAGAGGAAAGAATCGGAGTAGAGAACCCCTGGAAGCTGGACGGCGCCACACCAAGCCTCGGCGCCGAACACAAGGAAGTCAGCGCCATAAGAAACAGCCCAGCACACAGCGCCGACAGAGCCCACAGCACCACATACAGTGCCAACAGAGCCCCCAGCACCACGGATGGTGCTGACACAGCCCGTGATGCCATGGACAGCACCAACAGACTCCTCGACACCACAGACAACACCGACAGAGCCCCCAGCGCCGCAGACGGTGCCGAGAGTGTCCCAAGGGCTTGAAAACAGTGATTTGAGGTAAAAGAAGGAAAACTGGCAGCAGATAAAGGCATCAGTGTGGACCCCTGCGCCGCAGCCATGTGAGAGGGAAGAAGGCTCCACATGACTAGGAAGGTCCAACCGCCCTACCCGTTCCCTCGAATAGCCTGAAAGCCTCGGAGTGACCGGATCAGGCAACTGGACCAACCTCCAAGCCCACTGCTCCATAAGAGCAGCCCACTGGTGAAACTGCTCATCGGAAGCCCCTCCAATAGGCGGGGATGGGCTCCGATGTTGAGGAGGTTGGCCACCGGAGACAGAAACCAGCAACCCTGACACAGGTGGAGACTGGCGCCTGGCCCCAATAACAGACTGTCAATGTGCAGACATACCAGAAGGCGACCTTGAGTGATGCCTTCTCTTTTTCGACTTGTGTGCTGCAGAAGAGCTTGAGGCTGAACAGTGCCGAGAGTGGGATCGTTTCCTTTTATGCTTTCCGGGGGACCGCCCGACTCCCCGAGCATTGGACCATCCGTTGTCAGACCCTCCCTCCGGAGAAGGCGGCGGACTGGACCCAGCCCGGCTGACTGAACAGCTTTCATACGAAGTCTCCCTACTGTCACCTGACCCGCTCATGGTCGACTCCGTAAATGGAGGGCTGAAGACTTCTTTCTTATAATAAGTAAAATTAAATTTAATCGGTACTTATTGCAAAGATAAATTACAAAACAATAAACTGAAACTAAGCTGCTTGTCTGAAGTTTGACTCCCGGTGGGCGAGCGACGTCGTCACTGAAGCGCACTTGACAGCGTGGAAAAACTGAACTGAGGCGGTTGGAGGGTTGACGCCGAGATAGTCTTTACCGCATGAGCTGGGGCTCATGGTGCCACTTGCTCGCGGCTCCATCTCTGGCGCCGGCCCTCTTGAAAAGTTTGCTCCCGCTGGGTCCTAGCGCTTCCGGCGTAGATCAATTAGTGTGAATGAGTGGTGGAGACTTTATGTCCAGGAAGATCTGAAGGAACCAGCGGTGGGACAGATGGATGGGAATGTGGAAGAATGCATCCTGAAGATCCAGAGAGCAGAACCACATGTTCTGCTCCAGGGAAAAAATGACCGGAGACAGAGTCACCGATGAAAAGTATCACCTGCGAAGGTACAAGCTCCGACTTGGCTTTGTTGACTAGGAGGCCAAGGGACGAGCAGGTCTGGAGAGCCAGATCCCTGGACTGCTCCTCCTCCTCTCTGGAGCGACCTATAGGCCAATGGTCCAGGTAGGAGTACACCCGGATCCCTCGGCATATCAGGTAGGCTGCCACCAGTGTAATGCACTTGGTGATGACCCTGGGAGCCAAGGAGAAGCCAAAGGACATGGCCTGAAACTCACAGAGATTCCCTACCGCACAGAACCAAAGGAACTGGTGGTGGGACAGATGGATGGAAATGTGGAAGAATGCATCCAGGAAAGAAATGATCTGAGACAGAGTGATCATCCTGAAGGTGCACAATCAAAGGAACTTGGTTCAGGTCATGCAGATCTAAGATGGGACGCAAGCCCCCCCATCTGCTTTGGCACCAGGAAGTACTTGGAGACACACCCTGGGCTTACTGGAGGGTCCGGGCCTTGAGACACTACCTACTTGTGGAGGAGCTAGGCAATGTCTGCTTAAAGAACTGACAGCATGCTGGCAGACACCATGTCCTTCAGTGGGGCACAGGCTTGGCAAGGCGGGTAAGCCTTGAATTCTAGAGGCAGACCCTGACCAACCACCTTAAGGACCCACCTGTCTGTGGTGACAGTGGACCAGGCAGAAAGTAAGTGGTGGAACCAGCCCCCCATCAAAGGACCCAGGGGAGTCAGGGTGGTTATGGGGAAGGCACCCCCATCCTATCACTGGACAGGCTTGGAGGTGGAGGAGGGACCGGCTGAGGAAGCAGTGGGACCTCGACCACCTGACTTCCGGACGACCAAAGCAACGGACTTCAGTTAGGGGTGCCAAGCCTGGGCCTGCTGCCCAGCTGAGGGTTGGGATGGCATGGCTGCAGGGGCAGAGAGAGGCCGAAAGGACTTCTTTTGAAGCTTAAGCCCTTGGGATTCCCTCTGGGTGGAGGTGACAGAGTCCAGGGTGGCACTGGACTTCTCTATGCAAGTAAGGTGTCCTTCCACCCCCTGCCCGATCAAGTTGGTGGCCAAGAAGGGGACATCCGCCAACTTGTGCTGGGTATCTGTCGTAAAGGTCGTGATCTGCAGCCAAGCCCTGTGGCACATGCCACCATGGCAGCCACAGACCAGGCACAGGAGTCACCAATGTCCATGGCTGTCTGGAGCTGCTGTTTAGCCACCACTCAGCCCTGGTCTTGGACTTGCTTGACCGTAGCCTGTAAGTCAGACAGGAGATGGAGAAGCACCTCATCAAGAGTGCAAAGCAGGGCATGAGCGAAGTGGGCCATCAAAAGGGCCAAACTCACCTCTTGAAGGCCGAGCGAAGAGGCCTCATAGACCTTCTTGGCCATGTGATACAACTTTTGGGAATCCGTGTCAGGCAGTTTGTCCATGCTCCAGACAGTGTCAGGACGCGGAAAGACCGAGTCGGCCACTAGACCCTCTGAAGAGGGATGCTCAGTGAAACCTGACAGGGAACCCGTGGGGACCGCATACTTGTGGACCATACAGGCCAATGGTGCAGGGCAAGAGGCAGGGTGCTGTCAAAGCTCTAGTGTGGGGCAAAGAATGGCCTCGGCGATCAGGAAGGCTACCCCCAGGGTGTCCCCCTGGTTGAGAATTGCAGTCAAGGGATACTTGGCCCATTTCTGTACAGGCTCCATCTGGATCCCAGTGGACTCCAAAATCAAATGGAGCAAGCCCCCAAAAGAGGTAGGACCATGCTCTGTGGACAACTCCTCCCCCGGCTTGGTGTCCAGGGGACGGGAATATAGGGAGGCATCCTCAGACTCAAGGATTTGTCAAAAAGTGGTTGACCGCCAGATCTACCGCTGACCCTATGGGATCTGTCTGGAGTCACAGTGGCCAACAACCGACGAGGAAGCCCAGAAGCAGTACAGGCATCCTGGGGGGGGGAATCCTTCCTTCGGCTGCTTAGGCAGTGGCTCTACCTGGATGGCCGGAGAAGACAAAATAGGCCAAGACGGAACCGGACAAGCCAGAGTAGGCTGGGGCCTTGGTGGCAGCCAGAATCAGCTTAACCCCTGTAAACATGAGCTGATACCACAAGTTGTTCATAGCTGCGGCGCATTTTGCGTTGAAGCCTCTCTTCACCAGAGGAGGAAGACAAAGAAGAACAGCGGAGGCTCTGCTTGCTCAAATGCCGAGAGCGGGAACGCCGATGTCGGCATGGGCTGCTCAACTCCAGACATTGGGATCACGAACTCGGCCTTCGGGGAAGCCGACGGTGAGAATTAGAGGGAACCGGCGAAAGATGAGAATCTTCGGGGGTGATGGGATTCCGAGGGTTGGTGATCAGATCAACGTGCTACTTTGACCCACCCTGAGAAGTGACAGGTAGGAACCAGAGTCCTAGAAAGTGAGGTATCCACCTCGTCCTGCGACAGCATGTCGACCGGCTCAAGAAAAATCTCGACAGGTTGGTCGTCGGGCGTCTTGACCAACTGGCCTGATGGGGAGACTGTGGAGCCAGTGGCCTGGACTGGAGGATCGACCATAGTCGAAACCTCCAGAGAAGTGCAGGAACCCGAGGCCCGAAAGTGCTCATGATCCTACGATCGACAGACAAGACTTCTTTTTAGTCTATTTTTTCAATGGTTTGGAGGATTTCGTGCCCTTGGGGGCCCTGCCCAAGGGTGGGAAGGGACTGGCATAAATCCCTAAATGTTCCCGTGAAGGTGGAACCAAAGAAAAGCGGTCCAAAGGCTGCAGCCAAAGAGGCATGCTCTGCGGCCTGAGCCTCCACCTTTCCAAAAGCCAGAAGTTGTTCTGCGGACCCCGCAGCCATGGAGACTGCCCAGTGGGCACCTTTCGATCTAATGGGAGGGTCCCGTTCATCTGGGCACCCTAAAAGTATCCTAGCATGCCGGTGTTTCAGAGCACTGGGATGCAAGGTGCGACACAGGCCATATACTTGGGGATCGTGATCATGGCCTAGGCAGCAGACGCACACGGTGTGCAGGTCTATCTGGGGCATCTTCTGCCTGCACTTGCATTTCTTGAAACTGGGCTCCAACTTGGAGTTGTCCATGATGAGGATTCAAAGATTCGAATTTTGCTTGAAGACGAGAGAAGTTTTTGGAAAAGTTTTGAAGCAAAGGGCCTACTCAGCGAGGACAGCAGTAAGGACTAAACCTTCTTCTTCCAGCAGAAAGGAAGATCTGATTTAACGGGGAAAAAGCTTACAGAGGGAGTTACCACCCGGGTGGGTGGGAGGAGCCAGCCTGAAGATGTTCCGGCAGGATTTAAAGGGGTAAGGAACACTGCCAGAAGTGTGGACAGTATGCAGTAGTCCCTCAGTAGGAAAGGTTTGAGGATATTCAGGGACAAACTGGGGGAATACATAAACACTACACTTAATTTAAACTACCAAGGGAGGGGGCAGCAGTCGTGCAGGCCCACAGACTCCAGAGAAAGAGATCAGTGAACCCCCCCCCACAGTGACGGAAGAGTTCTGGAGGGAGGCGGTGCAAGGGGCGAGAACACAATTAACAAAGAGCGGAGAGGGTGAGAAACACATAACAAGGGTATGTGGAGTGCACACAGGGGATAAATGTGAACAAAAGAATAAAGGAAAGAGAAGGAAGGATTTAAAGGGGTAAGGAACACTGCCAGAAGTGTGGACAGTATGCAGTATGTGGAGAGTCTAGGTGGAGAGTGGTGTCTCTGAATATGCGGAGTCTTGGAAACAAGATGGACAACCTGCACGCACTATTAGCAGACTGGAGGGTGGACAAACCTGCAGTAACCGAGACTTGGGCAACATCACACCATGACTGGGACCTTGCAATCCCTGGACATAAACTATACAGAAGGGACAGGGTAGTCGGGAAGGGAAGGGCAGGGTGGCAGTTTATATCAGGGAGGGAATAACTTGCACAAGGGAGGAGTCAGAGGAAGGGGAGGTGGAGGCATTATGGGTTCAATTACAGTCCAAGAGAGGGAGAAAGGTGAGGCTGGGGGTGGTTTACAGACCATCCAATCAGGACAAGGAGAGGGACAGGGAAATGAGCTCACAAATATTTGTAGCTGCAGGGAAAGGTGAGGTGGTAATTGTAGGGGACTTCAACCTGCCCAAGGTGGACTGGAGCACAGCATCCACAACATGTACTAGGAGTCAGGTGATCCTGGAAGGACTGCAGAGTGGGTTCCTGACTCAGGGTGTCACAGAAACAACAAGAGCTGAGGCAATTCTTGATCTGGTGCTCACAAATGGGAAGCATGCACAGAAAACAAAGGTCAGGGAGCCACTGGGTGGAAGTGGTCATTGCACAGTATGGTTCCAGTTGGATATGGACAGGAAAAGCATCCCGACTAAGACCAAAATCTTGGATTTCAGGAGGGAGGACTTCAGGAAAATGGGTGAAGTGCTAAGGAGTCACCTGACGGGCATCAGAGCAGATATGGTGGTGACCAAAGGTGGTCCATCTTTAAGGAAGGAATACTGGTTTCCACAGATGAGTGCGTTAGGCTCAGGAGGGAAAAACACAAGGGCCAAAGCACCCAGCTGGTTCAGTTCTGGGGTTGTCCAGGCATTAAGGGAGTAAGGGAAAAGAGGCTGACCTATAGAAAATTCAGGAAGACCAAGAGAGAGGTGGATAGGGAAAATTATCTAAGGTTGGTTAGTGAGGCAAGTAAGGAAGTACAGCAAGCAAAGGCACAGAAGGAGCTGTATATAGCCAAAGCAAATCTCTCAACTGTCATGGATTTTCCATGATGTGCCAAATTTGGGGGCTCCCAAAGCCCCTGTACCCCTAACACGCATGGGGCTGGAATTTCACAGAAAGACGCCGTCTTGCACGCTAAGCACAGCGTGTCACCATCTTTCCTTTGTCTCCACTTTGAATTTCGTGCCACTGGCACACTGTAGCATCTCATCCTCTTCAGTGAGTCACCCTGGAATCATCCACTGAGAATCAGACCCCCTCCCTCAAAATATATCATCATTCTACACTGCGCAGTTCAAAGTTCAAGGCAAGGCCACTGTGCTATGCCGGCCCCAGCGCAGCCCTCAGTCAGGTCCATTTTTGCCCCATATAACATCAGGGGCATAGGGCACACTTCACACTGAACAGGAGAGTTAACTAGAAGCCCAGAAATGAGACAACAAGAGATACATACATCATCGCCACCGCACAACGCAAGAGTCAAGCCGCTGCTGTGCCTGGAGGACCGAGGATGGATTCAAAAGGGGACTCAGCTGGGGACTAGAGCCAGAAATGAGAAAAACAAGAGATCCTCTCCCACACATCATTGCCGCCACACCCCCACAAGATTCAAGTCGCTGCTGGAGGACCGAGGACAGGTTCAAGAGGGGATTCAGCCAGGGACTAGAGCCAGCCAGTCCAGAAGGCAGTGGTCATGGAAACTCCCCAAAAAGTAAAAAAAGCTATGTCACTGACTGTATATTGGGTGGTGTGGCGACGTGGCACAGCTCTGCAACTAACTGTCTACTGCTGTGCTGAGTGCTACCTAGTCTGACTGTCCTCCTCCTGTCCACCCGACTCCCAGTTTGACGCTGCCAGGCTAGTAGCCAGGGCAACTGATGGCTGACTGACTGATCCATCCGTCTCACAGTTCGCGGTCCTTCTCCTACCACCGCCAGTCCTTCTGATTTGGTCTGTTGCCGTGCCCTGATTCCAGAAGTCCACTAGAAGAAAGAACAAGAAGGCAGGCAGAAGAGAGAAGGGAACATTGGGTGGTGGTGCTGCTTGCTTGAGCCTGACTGCTGCTGAGGACAGGTAAGTCAGTGATTTTTGTTAAAATTGTGGCCAGTGGCACAGTGCTTTACTGCAGTGTTTCCTTTGAATCTCAGGGGAAACAGTGAAAAGATGCAGATTGCTCAAGACAAGTCAGATAACACAAGACAGACACAATAAGGAGTAGTGTATGGATCTGACGTCTGAGATTTAAATTATGATGTTCACTGCTGGCTGCTTTGTCTGTTAACTACTAAGATGCACAAGTCTAAATAACAACCAGGGCACAAAAATGTTTACAGTAAGTTGTATTTTAGTCTGTCAAATTAAATTGTGTTTTCCTAAACTTTTTTCTTTGGGTCTGAGCTCTGTAAAAGCACATGAGAGATGCTAGCCATTCTAAAATACGGGTGTCTTGGTTTGAAATGTAACACAATCTCATGGCACTGCAGCCTTAAAATTCTCTGCCCCCAGCTATAAGAATATAATGTACTTTACATGTAAGAGCTCAGAGGTATGAGTTCATATTCCCTTTCCAGTCAGTTGTGTTTTCTGTGCATTTCATTATTGTGGTATAGGACTAGTTCAAGCCCCGGTGCACACTATGTTGATACTCCTATAATAACTGGCTTGGCACAGTTAATATGTTTATGCATGCTAACTTAATGTCACTGATTTATTAGAAATCAATTTTGTGCTGCAGCTGCTGTGTCAATGACAGTGTTATGTAGTTGCATGGTAAAGTTCCTTTTAACTGAAGTGAGCTGGGTGAGTCACTTTTGCTGGTGTCTGTTGGGGGGGGGGGTGTCACGGCGGTGTGTATGTTGTTAATTGTACATCCAAGCTTTATAACTCCATGTAATAATCACTCGGGTACCCTACCCAAACTGTTATACCCTCGTGTGCTGTGAGAAATGATGCCAGTGTTAACAGTTGCTGGTGGGGGGGGGGGTTCTCGGTTCTTGGATTATTGCTCAGCAGAAGCGGTGGTAGGGCTTTGAAAATGTTTGCTGTACCATAATTGTATGGTTTGTACCACAGGCTAGAGCCTCCTCCAGGGTTGAAATACAAAACAAATGTTAGCTGATAGACAATGTAAAGAAATATTTATGCAAGACATTTTTTAAATGCAGTATTTTGGGGTTACATGGTTTCAGCTGGCATGACTATTTGTTCAGGTGGCACAGTACTGGGAAGAAAGGATGGCTTATCCATCCTTTTTGTCTGCTGATGGTGATGCTAATTTAATAATTGTCATACATAGTAATACAGTATATAAGGTGGCTGAGGCATATTATATTGCCGTTCAGAAAATTACCTTGGTAAATAATTTTGAACTACTATTTAGCTTTTTTTTTATTTTGCATTATAAGGACTAATTAGTTGTGACCTAACCCCGCTGCTTTGCTAAATACACTGCTGTAGCTGTAATATTAAGTTTGCTTGACTATGTATAAATATTTATTGGACCCCAGCTGCCAGCCACTCAATTCTGATAAAATTGGCCTCCATTTCATGGCTCTTCTTCAGTAAGGGATCAGTAGTTGGAGACCATGGTGGCAAGTGGGTAGAAAACTGGAGTGCACTGGTTCTACTGTGCTGGACAGATCTGAATCGGTTTCCTCTTTTCTACTGGCAGTCACGCGCCGCACACCCTACGGGGACCGACCAACTTTTTCACCGAGGAGAAAACAGGAAGATCTTCCTGGACATAAGTCTCCACCACTCATTCACACTATTGGGATCTGCACCGGAGGCACTAGGACCCAGCGGGAGCAAACTTTTTTGCTGGAGGGCCAGCACCAGAGATGGAGCCACGAGGAGCGGCACCGCGAGCCTCAGTTCGTGCGGTAATGACTATCTCGGCGTCGACCCTCCAACCACCTCAGTTCCTTTTTTCCCCGCCTCGCTGGCGCGCCCAGTGACGCATATCGCCGCCCATCATTGAGCCAAACTTCAAACTAGCAGCATAGTTTTCAGTTTGTTATTTTGTAGTAATATCTCGATAAGTATCGCTTAGTTTATTATTTTAAAATAAAAGAAGTCTCAGCCTACTTTGGCCAGATCGACCATGAGCAGGTCAGGTGGCGGTAGCGAGACTTTTATGTAAGCTGTTCAGTCAGTCGGGCTGGGTCGGTCCGCGCCTTCTCCGGAAGGGGTCTGACAACGGTCAGTCAATGCCGAGGACAGAGCGTTCAACGAAATAAAAAATAAACGGCCGATCCGGCACTGCTTGGCCTCGAGCCCTTCTTCCGCCCACAGGTCAAAAGAGAAGGTATCACTCGAGGTCGCCCTCTGATATGTCTGCGCGCAGACGGTCGGTTATCGGGGCTAGTTGATGGTCTCCTCCTTTGGAGTCACCAGCTTCTGTTTCTGGTAGCCGACGTCTTTGACATCGGAGCCCTACCCCGCCCGCTGGTAGGTCTTCAGATGAGCAGTTTCATCAGTGGGCCGCTCTTATGGAGCAATGGGCTCGGAGGTTGGTTCAGCTACCTGGCTCGGTCACTCAGGGGCCTTTGGGTTTCTTGGGAGACCAGGTAGGGCGGTTGAGCTCCCCTGGTCATGCGACGCCATCCTTAGGTGTCCCCCCCCACATGGCTGCGACGCAGGGGGCCACACCGATGCCTTTATCTCCTGCTCTTCTTCCTCCTTACCTTCAAATCCTGTTTTGAGTCTTGGAGTGTTTTTGGCGTCCTTGGCGTCGACGGCAAGCTCGGCGCCGTGCTCGGCGCCATGCGCAGCGCCGTTGGTCATCTTTGTGCCATCTTCGGCGCCGTGCGGCTCCTCGGTGCCATCTTCGGTGCTGTGCGGCTCCTCGGTGCCATTTTCGGCACCATGTGTATCCTCGGCGCCGTTTTCGGTGCCGTGTGACTCCTTGGTGCCATTTTCGGCGCCGTGTGGGTCCTCGGCGCCGTTCTCAGTGCCATGTGCTTCTTCGGCACAGTTCGCCTCCGCAGCGCCGGGGGCTCTCAGGGCATCTTCCGCTTTTCAGGACTCCTCTTTTCACTCTTTTCCTTCATCCTTTTTCTCTGATTTTCACTCCTTTCCTGTCCATACAGTCCCTCCTGGACTGTCAGGAGATGACACTGAGCCTGACCCAGACCTTTGGCTGGGTGATGAAGTAGAGGAAGCAGGATCTATTATTGCTGCAAAGCCTGTGGTCGAGGACCTGTCTTTTAAGTCTCTGCTGAAAAATTTGATTTCCACTCTTTCTCTCCAGACTACAGACATCGATCCTGAGAAATTGTTAAGACTCCAATACCTTCATGCTCCGGAGATCCCTACGGATTTGACTCCTCCGGTTCAACCTTCTTTCGAGACGCTGTCTCAAATGGTATGGAATAATCCTGCTCTCACCCCTTCGGTGGCTATATCCATAGATAGGAAATATTCAGCCACCAAGGATCAACCCATTTTGGCATCTCAAGCCTTTGCGGATCCTATTGTAGTCTGGCAGAGAATGATAAGGTCGTTCTTCCCCAAACTACTACAGCTCGACCTATTAACAAAGAATCTCGTAAGACAGACACCTTAGGTAAGAGAGTCTTTGCTGCTTCCACCCTAAGTATGCGTATCACCAGCTACCAAGGCTATTTCTCCCAATATGAGTATATCCTGTGGCACTCTATCAGATGGTTGAAGCTCTACCGGAATTGGATACAAAGCCAGAGCTTCTCCAAACCATTACCAGAGGTATCGAATCTAATAACCAGCAGGTTAAAGCAGCCATGGATGCTTTCGACACTGCTTCCCGTGCGGCGGCTGCTGGTATTTGTACCCGCCGTCATTCCTGGCTGCATACTTCAGGCTTCACGAATGACGTGCAGCAGCAGGTAATGGCGTTGCCCTTTGATGGTGCATATCTTTTCGGTCCTCAGGTAGAACAAGCTCTCGAAGCTACGCAAAAGACTAGGTCAGCCATTAAGTTGGCTCGACCTCCGCCTGTCCCCTCTCGAGGGAGTGTCAATAAACGTCAGTTTCATACCCGTCAGTGCTTTCGAGGCAGAGGCAGAGGAGGTTTCCATAAAAATCAACCTGCCCAACCTCAAAAGAAGGCACAACAGAAAGCGCAAGGCCCCAAAGCGCCCAGCGCCACCTTATGAGTTGCTGGCCCAAGTCCCATCTCAACTGCCCGAGGTGGACTTTTCCTCACCGGTGGGAGGTCGTCTGATGCACTTCTACAACCAATGGAAGTCCATAACCTCAGACAAATGGGTCCTTCGGATAATCCGCGAGGGTATTCACTCAATCTTGTGGAGACCCCTCCGGATCATCTCAGCGACAGCCAGGCTGTCAACCCTTCAGTCAGACCTTCTGCCGCTGAGATTCAGGGCCTTCTGAACAACAGGGCAGTAGAAGTAGTGCCGCTGCATCAATGGAACACAGGGTTCTACTCCCATTACTTTCTGGTTCCAAAGAAGTCCAGGGGCATGCGCCCCATTTTGGATCTCAGAAAGCTAAACAAATTTCTCCCCAAGGAGAAATTCAAAATGATTTCTCTAGGAACCTTGTTACCTTTGCTTCATCAACACGACTGACTAGCCTCCCTAGATATGCAGGATGCTTACCAGCACATTTCTATTCACCCAAGGCATCACAAATTCCTGAAGTTTGTGGCTCTGGGACAACATTATCAGTTCAGAGTCCTGCCCTTTGGGCTATCCTCGGCACCGCGGGTTTTTACAAAGTGTTGTGCAGTTCTCGCAGCGCACCTCAGAAAGGTCGGAATACAGGTGTTCCCTTATCTGGATGATTGGCTTCTGGCAAGCCCTTCCAGACAGGGAACTCTGGATGCCGTAGAGATGACCTCTCGCTTTCTCACATCCATGGGAGTTCTGATAAACCTCAAAAAATCACAGTTGCAGCCCTCCCAGAGGCTCCTTTTTATAGGGACTCTTCTGGACACCTCCTGTGCGAAGGCTTTTCTTCCAGAGGACAGGAGGAACGATATCCTTCAGATGGCCCGTCACTCACATCGGGGAAAGCAACTCAGTCTCAGCTCTCTCGATGCAACGGATGATAGGTCTCATGGCGTCCTTGGTGTTCACTGTACCCCTAGCACGTCTGCACATGAGAACTTCTCAGTGGATGCTCAGTACTCAGTGGTCCCCAACCACTCACCCGCAGTCCTATCCCATCAAAGTGACAGAACCTCTAAAGAGGTCGCTCACCTGGTGGACTCAAGAGAGCAATCTCCTGGAAGGGTATCCCTTTGCTCCTCTGGATCATCAGACTTCCATTACCACAGACGCGTCCCTGATGGGGTGGGGAGCTCACTGTCAGGCTCTCCATGCTCAAGGTACGTGGACTCAGGTCGAGTCCCAGCTTCACATAAATATCCTAGAAATGAGAGCCGTCCTTTATGCGGTCCGAGCATTGAAGGACATTCTCTGTCACAAGAACATTCTCCTTCAAATGGACAACAAAGCAGTGATGTACTACATCAACAAGCAGGGCAGTGCTCACTCTTACCCCTTATGCAGGGAAGCGATGAGAGTGTGGGAATGGTGCTTGGAGCACAAGGCTCTAATTCAAGCGGTCTACCTACCGGGGATACAGAACAAACTGGCAGACCGTCTCAGCAGAACAGAGACAGATCCTCACGAATGGTCTCTCGACTCAACCATAGTTCAATCACTATTCAGAGAGAGGGAACTCCAGACCTGGACCTTTTTGCATCCCCACTCAATGCAAAACTGCCTCTCTTCTGCTCCAGAAATCCAGGGCCTGGCATTTTCTGTCAGGGTGTGTTCAGGCTGCAGTGGACAAAACGTTTTTTTCGCCTTTCCACCTCTTCCTCTAATTCAGAGGGTACTCCTCAAGTTCGAATCCCAGGGGGACAAAATGATCCTCATTGCTCCCTTCTGGCCTCGACAGCTGTGGTTTCCACTACTCAACAATATGTTGGCAGTTCCTCTGAGACCACTCCCCCTTCAGACGAACCTCTTGACTCAGAGGCCTGTGGTCCATCCCAACCTGAGATCGCTTTACCTTCACGCTTGGCTCCTGAAGAGGTAGAAGTAAACCGGTTCAATGTCTCTCGAAGGGTTTCAGATATCCTTCTGGCTGCACAGAAACCAGCCACTAGAAAAACTTACACAGCCAAATGGAAGGGTTTTTCGCTCTGGTGTGCAAAGTCCTCTTTGAATCCCTTTTCCTGCCCACCAGATAAAGTTCTGGAGTACCTCTTAGACCTCTCAAATTCAGGTCTACAGTACTCTACAGTCAAAGTTCACCTTAGTGCCATTTCCTTATCTCTGGCTCAGTTACCTGTGGTTAAGAGGTTTCTTAAAGGAATTCTGCATACCAGACCTCCTACAAGATGTCCAGTTGCAGCCAGGGACATTAATCTTGTGCTAGACATGCTCACTCGGAAACCTTTCGAACCTCTGGCTACCTGTGAGCTAAAATTTCTCACCTGGAAGACGGCCTTCCTAGTGGCCATTGCCTCAGCCCGCAGGGTCTCTAAGATACATGCCCTGGTCACAGACCCTCCATATACTGTCTTCCATAAGGACAAAGTAGTCCTTAGGACTGACCCTAAATTTCTTCCTAAGGTTGTGTCAGAATTTCATCTAAACCAACCTTTGGTCCTTCCCTGTTACTTTACGGACTTCCAAAATGAAGGAGAGCGATCTCTTCATTCCTTGGATGTTAAGAGAGCTTTGCGTTTCTATCTAGATAGAACCCAGGACTTCATAAGCTCAACAACTGTTTGTTTCCTTCAGCGAGACCCGGCTGGGTCAACCTGTCGCTATCAGATGTATCTCAGCATGGTTAGTGGCATGCCTTCGCCACTGCTATTCCATGGCGCAGGTTAAGTTGGAGGGCAGGGTTTACGCTCACTCTATTAGAGCAGTCCCGGCACCTCTGGTGGAAATTCGCAACGTTCCCATTGCAGATATTTGCAACGTGGCCACCTGGAGCTCAGTGCATACTTTCGTTAAACATTATGCACTGGATGTCCATGCTAGACGACAGTCCTCCTTTGGCAGAGCCATCCTTAATAGACTTCTGTCCTAGAAATGTGAGCTCTTGGTCTCTCCTGCCGCCCCCCGGGGGATTATTAGCTCGGTACTCTCCCAATAGTGTGAATGAGTGGTGGAGACTTCGTCCAGGAAGATATGAAAGTGCGTACCTACCGTGTTCTTGATCTTCTTGGATGAGTCTCCACCACTCTTTCACACGCCCACCCTCTGTCCCCCGAGCTCACCACTATTGTTGGTCTTCACTCCCTCAAATCTTTAGGCTGTGAAGACTTCTTTGTTGACCCTTCTTATACGGGTAATCCGGACTATCTTATGTCCAGTTTTTGGTTAGGCTATCCTTCTAGGTTAGTTACGCTGCACCTCCTTGGTAAAAAAGGTACTCAGGCGGTTGGAGGGTCGACGCTGAGACAGTCATTACCGCACGAGCTGAGGCTCGCGGTGCCGCTCCTCGCAGCTCCATCTCTGGCACCGGCCCTCCAGCAAAAAAGTTTGCTCCCGCTAGGTCCTAGTGCCTCCGGCGCAGATCCCAATAGTGTGAATGAGTGGTGGAGACTCGTCCAAGAAGATCAAAAATTACGGTAGGTACGTAATTTTCATATACCACCGAGTCCTGCATCTTGATCTTCATTTGGCCTGCTGCTGCATCCCCTTCACTTGAGTGAAGTTCCAGACAAAGACCATTTCACCCATCCAAACTTTCTGCCAGCTGTGAATTACCATGATTTCATCATTCTGCAAGAGAAAACCCCCAGACCAACCAAACTCATCTGGACTAGTTAAGTAGGCCAAACGCCTTCATTTTTGAATTGTCCTGAGGTGAAGAGTTACGTGGCTATTGTTCCAAAAGAATGGCAGTCAGCTGCATGGCATCAGCCCACTTCCTGGTCTGCAACAAGGGTTACTACCATAATGATGTTCCTAGTCTGTGGAAGGTGGGGTACAGACAGTACTGTCTCTGCTGTGGCCTGTCAGGGCATGGCAGAGATACTGCTGGAAGTTTCTGGATAAGCCTGTCTTTGGTTAGTTTGGTGTGTGGCAGTTAGCAGAATGAGAGTGATTTGGCAGATCAGTGAGTCATGTTTGCACCTTGTACAAAATATGGCAGGGCAGGGCAGTTTTGGTGTTCTATGTAACTGTCATAACTTCCATTTTTTTTGGTCAGTTCATGTTTAAATGTTTTATTGGCCTCACAAATAAGTATTTAAAGTTGACAATTATTGTTGCTGTCTTATTGTTGTCTGCCTGAAGGGATCACAATCTCTGAGAGTGGAGGATGGAGGTTAGTTGAGGTGCCTTTCTTTTGCTTAGATTGTTGCATTTTATGTTTGCATAGATTGCGGGGATGATTCAGAATCAGATCATTCCAGTGTGCAGAACCCAGAGAAGAAGCGAAGACTATACATCCAGGTTACCTGGAAATCTTCATTTGATTGGGCCACTGACAGCAGGAAAGGAAAAACATATGCATTCTGCAAGATATGCTCCTGTGATTACATCATAGGCCACAGAGGATGCCATGATCTGCAGTGCCATGCAGTTTCAAAGAAACACTGCCAAAATGCCAAGCATGCCACATCTGGACAAAAGCTTTCCAATTGTTTTGTAGTGCAAACAAGCTCAGAAGTTACAGAGGCTGAAGTTGCTTTTGCTGCTATGCATGCAGAGCACAACTTATTATTTTACTGTGGTGATATTATTATTAAATATATGAAGAAGTACCAAGGGTGCCAAAGATAGTAAAAGCTGAGGGGGCTGAGAATCAAAAGGGCACTTATGAGGGAACAAAGGGCACTTTTTCTATACTAGTTTTTGCCATACAGAAATAAAAAGTGGAGTGGCTACCCCGGTTCCGCACCTATGAGAAGTACTGCTCTGATCCCGGTACTAAAGAAGATGACTTGCAGTGCAACAAAAGCATCCTGCATAGCAAGGGACGCCATGGTGCCTATGTACCAGGAAGATGTTGCAGCAAAGTGCCAAAAAGTGACATACTGTGTCTACATGGATCAGAGCACAGACATGGGAGATGAAAAACTGTTAGTTATTCTTGTGGGTTATTTAATGAAGAACAAGGAAAGCATGCAATAAAGTTCTTGGATATGCCTGAGTGTGTTTCAGGGACTGGCTACAGCATGTTTGACTGTCTGATGGAAACCCTAAACAGATCTTGCATCCCAACGGACAATCTTGCTGCACTGTCATCTGACAATGCTACCTCCATTTTCGGGCAAAAGGAACTCTGCGTTATCAAGGCTGCAAACCCTAAATCAACATGGGGTGTCTCTGCCATCTGGCAGATATCTGCAGCAAAGCAGCAGTAAAGACTGTGACAAAAACTCAAGAGCTTGTGTCTGACGTTTACTACCACTTTGCATCAAGTGCACAAAAACAACAAAAGTTAAAAGAATTTGAACTGTTCGTGGATGTAGAACCACTTAAGGTCATAAAGCATGCAGCAACACAGTGACTCAGCCTGAATGTTGTCAAGAGGATGCTGGATCTGTGGCCTGCACTCCTGTCGTACTTCCCGATCAGCAGAACAAAGATCGGTGAAAGTGGACAGTATCACCAAAAGGCTGGAGAGTCATGAAATCAGAATGCAGTTTATGTTTCTAAAATATGCACTTGAACCTCTGCGCCAGTTCAACCAACAGATGCAAAAAGTGGACAGAAACATGGAAACATGGAAGTTGATGGCAGATAAGGACCGCTTGGTCCACTTAGTCTGCCCATTTCCCTACCTAATTGATAAGCTGCAGATCCTAGTTAACCAACAGCCTACTTCCTCCTAACCCCCACTAGAACTGCCTTATGCCTGTCCCATGCATTCTAGAATTCCCCCCACTGTTTTTGACTCCACGAGCTCCTCAGGAAGGCTGTTCCATGCATCCACAACCTTCTCCATGAAAAAATACTTCCTCACATTACCTCTGAGCCATCCCCCCTCTGTCTTTAAATTATGCCCCCTTGTTCTTGCACATCTCTTTTTCTGACAGATGCCACCCTCTTGGACTTTTTTGATTCCCTTGAGGTACTTGAAAGTTTCTATCATGTCCCCCCCTCTTCCTCAAGGGTATATATATTAAGCTTCTTTAGTCTCTCTTCGTATGTCTTCTGGTGCAGACTCTGCAGCATTTTGTTTGCCCTCCTCTGGACAGCCTCCACCCTATGTCTTTGTGGAGATGGGGTCTCCAGAACTGCATGCAGTACTCCAGATGGGGTCTCACCAACTGTCTGTACAGAGGAATAACAACTTCCTGTTTTTTACTGATGATGCCTCTCCCTGTGCATCCCAGTATCCCCCCAACCCTCCTTACTGCCTTCTCACATTGCTTCCCCACCTTTAGGTCATCTGATATAACTACCCCCAGGTCCTTTCCATTTTTGTTGTTGTTAGTATCTCACCCCCCATTGTGTACTCTTTCCCTGGGTTTTTGTTTCCCAGGTGCATTACTTTGCACTTTTTTGCGTTGAATCTAAGCTGCCATACATTTGACCATTCCTCCAACCGTGCCAAATCCCTTCTCATCCTTTCCACCCCACCTTGTGTATCAACCCTGTTGCATATCTTTGTGTCATCTGCAAAGAGACATACTTTTCCTTCTAGTCCCTCTACAATGTCACTTATAAAGACATTAAAAAGGACTGATCCCAGTACTGAACCTTGCGGTACCCCACTAATAACCCCCCTTTCTTCACTGTGTACTCCATTTACTATTACCCTCAGCATTCTGTTGTCCAGCCAATGTTTTACCCAGGCTACCACCCTGGGACCCACTCCCAGGCTGGCTAATTTGTTTATTAATCTTTTGTGTGGGACTGTGTCAAATGCCTTGCTAAAGTCTAGGTAGGCCATGTCCACAGCTCGTCCCTGGTCTACTACTTTGGTCACCCAGTCAAAGAAATTGATTAAATTCATCTGACATGACCTTCCCACTGTGAATCCATGCTGCTCTGGGTCCTGTGCCCCACTGGCTTCTAGGTACTCAACAGTTCTTTCCTTCAGAAGTGATTCCATCATTTTCCCTACCACTGAGGTCAAACTGACAGGTCTGTAGTTTCCTGCCTCTGTCTTGCTCCTACTTTTGTGAAGGGGAATTACATCTTCCCTCCTCCAATCCTCAGGTACCACACCATCCTCCCATGATTTGTTGAAAAGGGTAGTCAGTGATGTTATTAGTTCTCCCCTTAGTTCTTATAGAATTCTGGGGTGAATCCCATCAGGCCCCATTGTTTTGTCCACCTTCCGTTTTAGGAGTTCTTTCAGAACCCTTCCTACTGTGAAAGGACTGATATTGACCCCCCACTCCCACCTTCCAGAGTGCTTCTACTGACTGGATTAGGTACCTCCCCCCTTCCTCCTTTGTGAATACTGAGCAGAAGTATTCGTTCAGTATCCCTGCTTTTCACAGTCCCTCTCTGCTCACCCACCCTCCTCTTTATTCAGCCTCAGTATCCCTCCATCTTTCTTCGCTCCCTATGACCTATAAAAGGTTTTATCCCCCTTCTTAACCGAGTTGGCTATCTTTTCCTCGGTTTGGGCCTTTGCTATTCTGACTCCCTTCCCCGCTTCCTTCTGCTTTAACTGGTACAGTTCGCTGTCCTGCTCCTTCTGTGTTTCCTTATACTTCCTGAATGCTATCTTTTTCTCCCTAACCTTCCCCACCACCTCTTTTGAGAACCATAGTGATTTTTTCTTTCGTTTTGATTTGCTTTACACAAAGACTTGTTGCTTCTGTGATGGCAGTTTTGATGTTTCCCCACTGTTGCTCTACCCCTCCTTCTTGCCTGTTTGCGAGTGCTCTTCTGAGGCACTCTCCCATTTTAACAAAATCAGCCCTCCTGAAGTCCGGCACCTTCACTTTTGTATGGCTTGTCTCAACAGCTGAGTTTATCATGAACCACACTGGTGGTCACTTGTTCCTAGATGGCTATCTACTCCTAGATCTGAGATCCTCTCTCCATCCCCATTTGAGTACTAGGTCTAAGACTGCCCCCTCCCGAGTGGGTTCCAACACTAGCTGTCAGAGGCATGCCCCCTGTAGGGCATCAAGAATGGCCCTGCTCTTGGATGTGACTGCAGCAAAGGTGCTCCAGTTAACATCTGGCATATTCAGGTCCCCCATCAGCAATATCTCACCCTTCTCTGCCATCTTAAGGATGCCTTCTATCATTTCCGTGTCCATTTCCTCCCCCTGAGATGGGGGTCTGTATACAACCCCTGTGTGGATTGTGGTGCCATTTCCAGTCTCCAGGGTGACCCACAGTGCCTCCTCTCCTCCCTTTTTACCCTTTAGTTCCGTAGCTTTGATCCTTTCCCTTACATAGAGAGCTACTCCTCCTCCTCTTTGACCCTCCCTGTCCCTCCTGTAGATTGTGTAACCTGGTATGTTGACATCCCAGCCATGGTTCTCTGTGTACCATGTTTCTGTAACTGCCACGATATCCAGGCATCCCTTTTCCATCCAGGCCACCAGTTCAGGGAGCTTGTTACCTAGACTACGGGCATTGGTACTCATTACCCTCCATTTTTTGATGGCCTTACCTCTTTTTGCCCTATCCCTGTCCTTACTGCCTTTGTCTTTTTCTCCATTGACCTGCCCTTCTCCCTATTGACTTCTCTATCTTGGTGTTCACCTCACTGACTACCCTGAATTTTTTTTTTGGGGGGGGCCCTAGGATTTCCCTTCTCCTTTTCAGTGCCTCCCCCCTCAGCTAGTTTAAAGGCTTGCCAATGAAGCATTTAAACCTATCACCCAGGATCCTGGTTCCCCTCCTGGACAGATGCAGACCATCATGCCAGTATAGGTCTGCATCCCTCCAGGTGGACCCCCAGTCCCCAATGAAGCCAAATTCCTGAGCTCTGCACCAGTTTTTCAACCACTGATTGAATCCCATGGTGTGGAGCATCCTAGCCTCACCCACACCATAGACAGGCAGCACCTCCAAGAAGGTACCATTTGTGTTACTTGTCTAAGGCCCCTCCCCAACTCCACAAACTCCTCCTGCAGTGCTCTGATCCCTTTCCCAGCCAGGTCATTTGTCCCTAGGTGGACAATGACATCAGCTCCTTCCCCGGTACAGCTGATCCCACGATCCTGAGGATTCGCTCCGTGTCCCTCAAAGCCATGGTGCCAGACAGGCACCTTACCTCCCTCTCCCCAGTTCTACCCTCCTAACAATGGAGTCCCCCACCAGGAGTTGTTTCCTTCCCCTGTGGGGTCCCATGCCACCCTCCTGTGGGTCTTCTATTTGGAGGTTCCCAGCATCCTCCGTGGTCTGCACTGCAGGTGCCTCCATAGAGGAACCACACTCTGCCAGAACGACATATGAATTGTGGAGAGGTGCAACTGGAGGGATGTGCCTCTGTTCTACCACCCTCACCCTCCCTGAGCCCACTGTGGTCCAACCGCTCCTCTTTCTTGGCAACCTCTGAGGCAGCGGCAGTGGTCCTGGTGGTCCCTGGGTGGACAGCCAACTAATGACTTTGCATTCCGACATTTCTCGACTCATCCACATATATGCTGGCAGAGTTCTGCAGCCTGAGATGACCAGGAAACTGTTAAATGACAATGATGCTACCATTCTGGACAATCCTGACAGTTTTCTATGCCACAGTGACCTTTGTCTAGGGGCAGAAATACGACAGTACATGACTGATCATGAAGACAGCATTGCTGGGACAGTCATAGAAACTAACATTTATCAGAAAGCAGTTTTGTTTTACTCTATCTTGTCGAAAATATTAAAAACATTTCCTGTGAACAGCAAGTTTGTGCAAAATGTAGGACTTGTTCTTAGTCCATCTTCGAAGCTCAAGGTAATACCTTCTACGATAACAGACTTGGCAGATCATCTGGGAATCTGCAAGACCATAGAAGAGAAGGACACATTACTGGATGAATTTTCTGTGTACCAATTTTCTGATACAGGCACCCTAACTGGACCAATAAATGGACCCCATTCAGCCCTCCCAAAATACTGGGCCACAGTACTCAAAACTGTTGGTGGAGACGGTTCACTGCAGTGCTTTAAAAGACTGATGATGGTACTGTTTTCTTGCCCCATTCAAATGCAGAAGCAGAGCGTGCTTTTAGCATGAAGCGTAAAGTTAAAACAGAGCTATTACAGTCCCTGCATCTCAAAATGCTGAACTCTTTGCTGGCAATCAAGATGAATGAGGAGCGAGACTGTTATGATGTTCAATATTCAAAGGAGACTCTTGCTGCTGCCAGAAAAGCAACTGTCTCCTATAATAGAGAACACCAGACCACAACATAGACATAGACAACATGCCCCACACTCCCGCAGTGTGTTTGAAGGAGGAAATTTTACATTTTGCACAGCTGTGATTCGTATTTTTCTTGTGTCTAGCTGACAGCAGGTGTTTGTGGTTACGTGTGAATAAGCTTTTATTATTTAAGTTTAATTGCTTAATTGGGTTATAGAGTTTAACTTTCAAACACTTTATAATTGTTTTATTTACTGGTGGTGTATTTATTTAGTATAGTTAGTATATTACAGTATAGTGTTATAGTTTCAGTATTGTTAAACACATTTTGCATTATGTTAGTGTTAAATACTGTATGTTATGGTATTAGCATAGTTTCCGTATTCAGCACACATTAGTTTTATAATTGCCTCAAACACTTTACAGATTTTTTTTTTCATTCAGTATTGGTGCATTAGTATTGTTTCAATAAACTGTTTCATACTTATCTCAAATACTGAATAAATAGCTGTTTTCATTCTCTAGTGGTATATTTAGTATAGGTTAAATCAATAAAATGAACACACATTTAGGATCTGTTACTCTTTATTTTAATTACGGACACAGACACAACACATTTTCATCTTCTCTTTAATTTGCAACACAAACCACATGCCAGGCATACAAATATTACTTTCATTGTGGTAAATTCAGTTCTGTATTCAATTTTACATGAACATGCCCCAGTGAGACACTCCCCACGTGTGAAAAATCAGGTGTACCACATTTTTGCCATTTGTCAGACATTTTGTAGCCCTTTGTCACACATTGACAGGTTGGGAGGTTAAGAGGTATGAGCCAAAGGAATTAAGAAGGGGAGAAGGCTTTCTTTCACTATATACGTGAAAAAAGGGACAAGAAGGAAGGGACTGTCAGGCTTAAGAAAGGGAAGGAGTGGGTGGTGGATAATGGGGGAAAAGCAGAGATACTAAATGAATACTTCTGTTCTGTCTTCACCAGGGAGAAGGACGGACCAGTGCCTTCAGGAGGGAAAAGAGGGAGGAGAGGAAACATAGATGTGGTGATAGAGGAGGATAGAGTGAAGGAGGGTCTGCCGGCATTGAAGGTGGACAAATCACCAGGCCCGGACAGTGTACATCCAAGGGTACCAAAGGAACTTGCTGAGGAGCTGGCAGGGCCACTGGCAGACCTATTTAATAGTTCACTAGAGTCAGGCATGGTACCACAGGACTGTAAAACAGCACACGTAGTGCCCCTCCACAAAAGCGGTCCCACGGTTGACCCAGGGAATTACAGACCAGTCAGTCAGACCTCCATTGTGGGTAAGCTCATGGAGACCATACTAAAGGAAAGGTTGGTGGAATATCTAGAGAAGCATGGTCTCCAGAATGAGAGGCGGCATGGGTTCATGGGGGGGGGGGGAATTGTGTCAAATGAATCTGATTGACTTCTTTGACTGTGTCACTAAGACAGTAGACAGCGGCCAAGTGGTAGACATCCTCTATCTTGATTCCAGCAAGGCCTTTGACTCTGTGCCCCATAAAAGGTTGATCAGGAAGTTGGTGGATCTCAGGGTTGGGGAAAAGATGGCCAGATGGGTGGAAAACTGGCTGAGGGACAGAAACCAGTGGGCGGTGGTAGGGGAAGAGTTATCTGGCACCAAAGCGGTAACCAGTGCGGTCCCGCAGGGCTCAGTGCTGGGGGCGGTGTTGTTCATTGTCTTCATCAATGACACTGGGGATGGCACTAAGGGCAAAATGTGCCTATTCGTGGATGATACCAAGGTATGCAGGAGAGTGGACACAGCTGAAGGGATACAGGACCTACAGGATGATCTGGAAAAGCTGGGGATGTGGTCCAGGATCTGGCAGCTTGGCTTCAATGCCAAGAAATGCAAAGTTATGCATACTGGAGCCAGAAATCCCAGGACAGAGAATAAACTGGGTGGAGTCCGAATATCTGCATCAGAGGAGGAGAAGGACCTGGGAGTGACAATCACTAGTGACCTGAAGCACTCCACGCAGTGCAAGACAGCAGCAGCAAAGGCAAACAAGATGTTGGGATGCATATCTAGGGGGATCAGTAGTAGGAGAGAGGAGGTTATATTGCCCTTGTACAGGTCACTGGTA
Source organism: Neoceratodus forsteri (assembly GCA_016271365.2). Taxonomy (NCBI): domain Eukaryota; kingdom Metazoa; phylum Chordata; order Ceratodontiformes; family Ceratodontidae; genus Neoceratodus; species Neoceratodus forsteri. The sequence goes on along the minus strand of JADMNL010000022.1, from coordinate 684,621,587 downwards.
AGGTCGCATCTAGAGTATGCAGTTCAGTACTGGTGCCCACACCTCAAAAAGGACAGTAACCTGCTGGAGAAGGTCCAGAGGAGGGCTGCAAAGATGACAGTGGGTCAGCAGGGTAAGGCATATGAGGAGAGATTGAGGGAACTGAATGTGTATTCCCCGGAAGATAGGAGAGAGAGGGGACATGACTGGGACCTTCAAGTACTTGAAAGGGATAAATAAGGTGGATAAAGTACAGTTACGTAAGAACTTACCGTAACAGTAGATCTTCGAGAGGAGCTCTTGCAGCAGGCTATACCTTCAGGACTATGCCGAAGGCACTAGGACCATCTGGAAAACTTCTCAGCCAGCAGTATACAGCAGGGACCGCCCTCGACGTCGGTCCTGGTACAAAACAGGGCGGACCCAGCTCCACCTCAGTTCTCCTGCCAAGGCCCGCAACAAGACCTGACAAGAAAAGGAGACGAAGCGAATATAGGAAATGTAAATGAAGATGGATCTGCACACCTCGAGGGGGAAGGCGGGTGGGAAAGTAACGCCTGCTGCAAGAGCTCCTCTCAAAGATCTACTGTTATGGTAAGTTCTTATGTAACTGTACTATCTTACTTCGAGTGGGAGCTCTTGCAGCAGGCTATAACCTTCAGGACTGAATACCAAGCAGTCCACGCCAAAGAAGTAGATGATCCCGGGAGGAGAAATATGCTGACTCCAGAGGCCTCAGGACAGAAGTCTTTGTAAAACAGCCAAGCCGAAGCTAGCTCGGCATCTGGAGACGATATCCAAGCTGTAATGCTTGACAAAGGTATGCACCGAGTTCCAGGTAGCGGCCGCACATATGTCCCTGATAGAGACATTTCTCAGGGTGGTGAATGAAGCAGACACTCCTCTGGTGGAGTGACCCCTAACCAGGCCCGGTAGGGCTTATTGTGTTTCTCATAGCAGAAGAAAACGCAGTGGACTATCCGCTTTGATATCGTCTGCTTGGTCACCAGCTTACCCAAGCATTGTGGCGGAAAGGCCACAAAAAGTTGCTCCAATTGACGGTGCACAGCCGTCTGCTTGAGGTAATACCTCAAAATCCTGTGGACATCCAGTGTGTGAAGGAGAGTTTCCCCTCTATTGGATGGGGAAGGAAAATAAACTGGAAGGTCAACCGACTGGTTGAGGGTCAACTACGAGACCACTTTCGGAAGAAACTTAGGATCTGTTCTAAGGGAAACCCTTTCCCTGTGGAAAATCAAATACGGCTCTTTACAAATCAGAGCCTGAAGCTCGGAAACTCTTTAAGCTGAATTAATAGCAACCAAAAAACAAACCTTCCAAGAAAGGTAATGTAGCTCACAATCTGCTGCCGGCTCAAAGGGAGGGAGGGTGAGCTTCTTCAATACATAAAGGAGATCCCAGGGTGGGATAGGGTCCCGAATGGGAGGTCTCATATGCAAAATTCCTCTTAGAAAGGTGCGGGTAACATCCAATTGTGCCAACGCCCTATCTCCAATGAGAGCATGATAGGCGGAGACAGCCCACATATGCACCTTAATAGAGGAGTAACTCAGGCCATTTTGATACAAGGAGAGGAGATACTGCAATGCTGAGTTCACTGGGCAAGTGATGGGGTCCAAATGCTGTGATGAGGCCCATAGACAAAAATGCTTCCACTTCATAGCATAAGTGGAGCGTGTGGAGGGCTTTCTCACCGAAACTAGGTCTGCCGCCACTTCCGGGGAGACCCCGCATCTGTGCTGAGCTACATCTGAAGGAGCCAAGCATGTAGGTGTAAGGACCAAAGGTCCGGATGGACCAGCGACCCCTGTTCCTGGGACAGCAACTGCGAGCATATGGGCAGCGGAACTGGAGGATCCATGGATAACCACTGCAGGAGTGGGAACCAAATCTGCCGAGGCCATCTGGGGGCTACGAGAATCATCCGGGCCCCTTCTGCCTGTAACTTCAGTAGGACTCTCTGAATGAGAGGGAAGGTCGGGAAGGCATAGAGAAACCTCCCTGCCCAGCAAGGGATAACGCGTCTGGCCAGAAAACTCCAGGCGCGTGCTCTCGCAAGCAAAACACTGGCAGTTTGGCGCTGCGTGGTGACGCAAAGAGGTCCAGCTCTGGATGACCCCACTTGTCGAAGAGCTGATTTGTCACAGACTATAGCAACTCCCACTCATGTGCTCTGGATTGAAACCTGCTTAGGCTGTCGGCCAGATCGTTGTGGGCTCCTGGAACATGTACTGCGGACAGCAGAATGCACCACTCCAGTGCCCAGTACCAGACTTTCATCGCATCCCTACAAAGAGGATACGAATGAGTACCCCCTTGCTTGCTGATGTAGAAGACGACCGCCATATTGTCTGTGTGGACCAGAAGAGAGCCTGGCACCAGGTCCTCTTGAAAGGCCTGTAAGGCATAGAGAACCTCTCGCATCTCCAGTACACTGATGTGAAGGGATCGCTCCTCGGGTGACCAAACCCCTTGCGTTTGATAAGTACCCAGGTGCACCCCCTACCCCAGGTCTGATGCATCTGTCGTAAGAGTCTGACCTGGTGGCACCGGATGAAAGCTGACCCCTTTCTCCAAGTTCTGGGGGTCCATCCACCAAAGCAACATTCTCCTGACTGGCTCGGTGATCATGACCACGAAGTCTAGATTGTCGTAGCCTTGGTCCCACTGTACCCTGAGCATCCATTGTGGGATCCGCATGTGGAGGTGTGCCAAGGGAGTGACCGGAATGGCCGCTGCCATGTGCCCCAGAAGCCTGAGGAAGCTCTGTGCTGGAACTTGGGGAGTTACTGAGATCCCTTCGGCAATCTCTCGCAGGTGATCGCCCCTGTCCTGGGGGAGGAAGGCCATGCCCTGGATGGAATCCAGTACCGCTCCAATGAAGACGAGCGTTTGACTGGGCTCTGGGGACGATTTCTGCAAATTCAGGGTGATCCCCAGCTCTCGGAATAAAGTATAGGTGTCTCCGAGGGCGTGAAGTAGGCATGCCCATGACGGGGCTGCAAGTAGCCAATTGTCTAGGTATGGGAAAACGGGGTGCGTAGTGCCCCATGCGCCTTAGAGCCACAGCCACCACTGCCAAGCACTTTGTAAAGACTCATGGAGTGGAAGAGAGGCCAAATGGAAGAACTCAGAATTGGTAATGCTCCCCCTGGAAGTGGAACCTCAGAAACTTCCTGTGGGGAGGGAAGACCCCAATATGCATATATGCATCTTGCATGTCTAGGGAGCAGAGCCAGTCCCCTCGGTGCAGCAGAGGAACAAGACCCGGGAGGATCACCATCCTGAACCTTTTGTACTCTATAAAGAGATTTAAAGAGCTGAGGTCCAGAATGGGACAAAGATCCTGTGTCTTTTTTGGGACCAGGAAGAAATGGGAGTAAAACCCCTTTCCCCGCTAAGGCCAGGGGACTACCTCTATTGCCCTTTTCTGCAAGAGGGTCTGAATCTCTCCTTCTATTAGTGGGATGTGAGAAGGAGGATATCGGGAGTGCTTTGGGGAGTATTTGGGGGAAACTCCGTGAACTCCAGCGTGTGTCCTCTCCTGATGATATCTAGGACCCACTGGTCCACAGTAATCGACTTCCACCCTCCGAGATGAAGGAAGAAGCGGCCCCCGACCATCTCCCCTGGGTCTTCCTGTGGAAGAGGGGGTTCGGAAGGGAGTCATTGGGCTGAGCCAGGCATAGGCAGAGAGGCCTGAGAGGATTTGGGCCCGCGAGTAAGAGCTCCCCCAGGTTGCTGGTTACCGGATCTCCTACGGAAGCCGCCTCTCTGCCCCTGCTGGTTACTACAGGCATGACCTTGGCCACCTGAGGACTTGCAAAATGGCCGCTTGCGTTGTCTTCGCTGGTCGCCGCGAAACGTCTGGCGGACCACCAGATAGACTTACCTGACTCCTGGAGACGAGAAATCAAAGCTTCCGCCTCCTGCCCAAAAAGCACGGTACCCTGGAAGGGTAAGTCCTTGATACCAGCCTGCAGATCCTGGTGAAAGCCTGAGACTCTCAACCAGGCGTGGCACCGTAGGCACACCCTGGAAATGGCTGCCCTGGCTGCCGTATCTGCAGTGTCATACGAGGCTCTCAGAACATGGGAGCCTACTTCTGAGCCCGATTTTAAAATATCCATAAGTTCTGTCTTCTGATCAGAGTCTGGAATGGCCTTCAAGAGCTCTTGTCCTCGTTCCCATAGCGCATTCTCTTACTGGACCATATGCATCAAGAAACTGAGGGACCGTATGGAGCAGGTGGAGGCAGAATAAACCTTCTTGCCCACCTGATCCAAATAGCGAGACTCCGGGTCGGGAGGCTGTGAGCTGAGGTGCTTCGGCTGTCTGGATTTATCATGGGCAGCCGTTATCACTGAGGAGTCCACCTGAGTGTGTTCAGCTGGGAAAGCTTCTGCCCTCGGGGCCTTGTACAGCCTATCCGACTTCTTCGGAACAGCCAGGACTGAAGCTGGATGCCTCCAGGTAGTCCGGTAAGGTCCTGGAAAGTATCCACCAAAGGAGGGATCACCAGTGGTTTCGGCTCCTTTTGCCTCAAGTACTTCGCCAGTCTCCGGCGCTCTGGTCCAGGTCCTCCGTCTCCCACTCGTTGGAGGCCTGGATATGCCTCATGACGTCCATGACAGTTGGATCGTCTGGAGGCGAGCGAGGGCTGGTCCTTCTCTCCCAGGGACTGCTGCAAGCTGAGAGAGGAAGATGACGCAGAAGAGGATGAGGGAGATCGACTATAAGATCTCGAATAGTCTGACCTCTCCCTGTGACTAGACTCTCACTGTCGACGGTAACTGGGGGACGGGAGTCGGTCTCCGAGACCGGCGATGGAGCAGAGACCGACGTCGGTCAGAGGACCAACGTCGGGAGCGTTCTCGCCTAGAAGAACGAGAAAGGCTCCGAGAACATGACCTAGACCGATGACGGTCTCCAGAATCCCTGGAGCGACGTCGGTGGTCTCCAGACCGAGTGTGGGAACGAGCCCTAGCAGGAGGTGTAGGCAGTCGCTACGAAGACTTCTGTGGGAAGGCTCACCTCCTGGCTGTGGTTTGTCCGCCGGGTCCGGTACCAGTGTCTGGGCCAGCAATGGGAGGGTCCGCTTCTGGACCTGTCCCCACCAAAAGGAGAACAGCTCCTGTAGCTCATCCTTCGAAAAGAGTTCTGCCGCCCGGCCCGGAAAGGGAGTATCCGGGACATCAGCCCGCGAAGGAGAGCCTTCCTGGAGACCCGGGGAGGAGGACTTGGGGACGGGGACGCGGCTCTTCCACGGCCGATCCCTCAACCTTGCCCTTCGATCAAGGCCAGCGGTGGTACCCACAATGGGTGCCACTAGGCGCCTGAGATACCTTGCACTGGATGTGCACCTTCAGCAGGCAGCACCGATGCCTTGGGAGGTGGGGCTGCAGCTTTCGCCTCCAAGGGGCTTGGTGGTAACCCTTAGGGTGTTACCTTCAGCTTGGCAGAGCTTCTCCCCGGAAGAACCGGTAGCCTGAGCAGACTTCGGATGCTCTCCTGATCCCGAAGGGTGGGCTTTTTTGGGAGAGGGCCGCGAGTGAGACCGGGACCGACTATGGTCTTTACAGTGGCGCTTCTTCTCCTGGCGTTTCCCCTCGGTGGAGTGCAGATCCATCTTCTACTCCAACAGGAATGCCTTCAGGGCCTTGAGATGACGGATGCGGGTCCAGCTAGTAAAAGCCTGGCAGGCGGAGCAGGCCGCAGTGTCGTGGTCCGTCCCGAGGCAGAATACACAGGGCCGATGGCCGTCCTTGGCCGGGATCTGCCTCCCACACTTGCACTTGTTCTGGTGAGGCCGACAACGGAGAAGACATCCGTCGGTGAACTTCAAAAAACCATCGGAAACGGTCTGACGTCGGTTGATAAGAAAATAAACCATTGAAAACGGTAAAAAAGCGGCTTGTAAAGGAAATTCTTGCTGTTTTCTGACAAGCTGATTGAAGATCTCTTCACGTACGGGATGCAGAGGGAAAAGAACTGAGGTGGAGCTGGGTCCCCCCCCTTTTGTACCAGGGCCGACGTCGGGGGCCTTCCCTGCTGTATACTGCTGGCTGAGAAGTTTTCCGGATGGTCCTAGTGCCTGCAGCATAATCCTGAAGGTTATAGCCTGCTGCAAGAGCTCCCACTTGAAGTAAGATGGAGAGTCTCTTTAAGCTGAGTGGCACCCATAACACGAGGGGGCACAGTCTTTAGCTGAAAGGGTGGGAGGTTTAGGAGGGAGGTCAGGAAGCACTTCGTCACAGACAGGATAGCGGAGACTTGGAATGCGCTGCCGGAAGAAGTGATCTCATTGAAGACAGTGGGCAGCTTTAAGAGAAGCTGGGATAGGCATAGAGGATGGTAAGGATCATGGGAGGAGTGGGGAGGGAGGACAGGGACAGTAGCTCAAGCTGTGGACCCTGCAATACAAGCAGACTAGATAGGCAAAATGGCCTTCTTCTGTTGGCTTCTCCGTATGTTCGTATACAGTACATCATATCCATGTCCCTAAAACAATCTCTTTTCATGTTAAAAAAAAATTGTCCAACAAACTGTGTACTGCAAAGTGCAACACTTCCAGTTAGCAGAATCTGTTATAGTTTCAATGAAGGAACACCTCCTAAACTGTTTCTGTGTGTAGGTCTTTCCTAAAATGTTACAGAAAGAGTTACATTTACCTCTGTTTGTGCCACGCGTACAATATTTACCTCCATTTGTGCCAAGCATACAGCTCTATTTGTGCTTGTTTATTCTGGCATTGACATGAGGCTGTCAGAAGTCCTTGAGAGCGTAATGACATCATTAGGTGGGTTTTCAGCTTCGACAACAATCAACTGTGTTGTTCCCACTGTAAATTCTTTTTCAGTTCTTTTTCCTCCAGTCACTGTCTGCGGGGGCATCCCTCAGACACCCCAGCTACTCCCGTCCAACCTGAGACGCCCCCCCCCCAGCCTCAGTCCCCCTCTAGAATTCCAGACCTATCACCCCAACCTGCAGGCTACCCCTAGCTTGAGCACCCCAGGGCGGAGCTGCCATCCACTTCCTTGGCGTTCCTTCAGTCCAATATTCCACAGGCAAGTTGAAGGCTGGAGGATATAGGGACCCAGGATGGGTGGGATCCGACGGTGGGCATGGGGGCTGGTGGTGCGTTGTCATCTCCCCCTGCCATTGGGGTTTTCCTCTTTACGCAATCGTGATCCTGAGTAACCTCCCTCCCGGAGGCGCCGACATGCAATGACGTTCAGCACCAGTCGCTCGGACGTCAGCCGTTGCCCTCCGTCCCTTGCTCTGGTGGTCCCTGCTGTTGCTCCCCCAGTCTCCACTGGGAGTCACTAGAAGCAGGGAACCCACATCCCACCCTCCCTGAGAGAGGAAAGCAGTCCTCCAAATGCTCTATCCTCTCTCCCGCGGCAGCCCGTGCTTGCTCCTGACCTCGGGCCACTGGTGTGGTGCAAGGTGTGGTGTCTGGTGCTTCAACCTTCAGCACCACTGGACTGGCACTTCGCTGTAAATTGCCAGCAAAGTCGCAGTTCACTACACAGAGATAGACTAATCATCTGTGTAATCATTTTTTTTAACAAGTATATGTTGTCCTATTTGTTTTAATTCTATAGATAACAGTGTGTCTAAATTTGTAGAGTGCATCTGCAGTGCTACCATTGTTCATTACTGGCTCCTTCTTCATTTCCCACCCCTCGCTAGCATTTGTCACCTACTGTGATACCTACCCTATTTTGTGAAATAAATTTTTGACAGTATTTCCTTATGTACTGTATATGCTTCTGTCTGTGTCTGGTCTTTTCCTTTCGGTAATTTGCTTTTAGCCTGTAAGTTTTACCTCAGAACCGCAGCTTGCTGTGTAGCCTGTGTCTGTGCCGCCGAAGCAGATGATGCTCCCAACCACCCAAGAAAGTTTTGCTCATAAATCCTGTTCAATCTAATGTGATACCCCTTTTCCTGAACTGCAATAAATTAAATGTCACACAAAATTAATGGCTGGCATCAGCCTATGTATGTGTATGATGCCTGTACATTGCATGTGTTACTTTATTGAGTAGAGTGCCGTGCAATGCACTTCCCAATTTTTGGTTATTGCGTTTTCCCACATTGTAACGTCCCCAGGTTACATTTAGAAATGAGCTTTGTCTCAGTGTACCTCTCCCAGTCAACAAATGGTGAGACTCAAATTTGTTATGGTGTAATCCCAATGGCAGTAGGAGACTGACATGAAAGACTGTTGTATCCAAGAGTGGCATTTTAATAGAATGGAATCCAATACCATTGAGTAATGATCTGCCTTACAGGATTTGCAGAAAGTCACACATAAGGGGTTAATGACTTTAGACAAAGAGGTACATAACCAGCTACAGCAATGGAGCAGCTTGAAACCAGCGAACCCTTGCATGTTTCAGAGACGGACAAACCAATCATTCTAGTTACCAGTGAAAAGCCAAATTCACATTCAACTTTCTTGTCCCAGAAACCAGAACTGTTTGGCAATACTGGTTTGATAGCTCAAGAAATTTTGCGGCAGAAATTGGCAGAGCCACCCAAGCTAGCAGGTGCTCAGTCTCTTTAGGATTCCTTTCACTTTCCTGAAGATTGTTCAATGTACAACGTTTTCACATTTTATCTTGTGTGCCCCCAACCCCAATAAAAGTGCTGATAAAGCAACACCTCCTGGGGATATTTTTTTTTTTTTATTTTGTGAACTGGGTAGAGACACAGGTCTGACCCGACACAAAAAAACATAACAAATACTACACATGATAAAATATACAAAACAAATTACGAAAAGCACATAAAGACATCCAATGACTGTAAATAATTTTTTTAATTAATTTTAAAATGTTGCAATGAAGAGGAAGAACGTAAATTATCCGGTAAAGTATTCCATAACAGGGGAGCAGCAACCGAAAAAGAACGAGATCTGGATTTAGAATGACATGGAATAGTTGGTATAAGAACACCCCTAGAGGATCATAAATTACACACAGTGGGCCTAGTATTAACGAAGGCTTTTAATGGATACGTGGTCTTTGAAAAAAATAGACCTAAATATTTGACAAACGACAAAATAAGTAAATTTAGATTTCAGAGATAAAAAGCCCAGTTCAATGACCTGTCATGAACAATGAAATGTTATGCTGCTACTGATCTCAATACAACATGGTCCTGCCAATGCTGACCACTGGTACAGGCACAGAAGACCAAAGTCCTCCAGAAAATGGAAATTATGGACCTATTGTAATTCTTGATCTTCTTGGAAGAAGTCTCCACCACTCATTCACACTGATGGGATCTACACTGGAGGCACTAGGACCCAGCAGGAGCAAACTTTTTGCAAGAGGGCCGGCACCAGAGATGGAGCCACGAGCCTCGGCTCGTGCAGCAATGACTATCTCAGCGTCGACCCTCCAACTGCCTCAGTACCTTTTTTTTTCCGAAGAGGTGCAGCGTAACTAACCTAGAAGGATAGCCTAACAAAAACCGGACATAAGATAGTCCGGACGACCTGTATAAGAAGGGTCAACAAAGAAGTCTTCACAGCCTGAAAACTGAGGGAGTGAAGACCAACAACAGAGGTGAGCTCGGGGGATGGTGGTTGGGCGTGTGAATGAGGGGTGGAGACTTCGTCCAAGAAGATCAAGAATTACGGTAGGTACAACATTTCCATATCTTCCTGGACATAAAGTCTCCACCACTCATTCACACTAATGGAAGAGTACTGAGCTAATAATCCCCCGAGAGGGCGGCAGGAGAAACCAAGAGCTCACAAATTTAGGGCAGAAGTCCGTTAAGGATAGTCCTGCCAACCAAAAGATGTCGTCTGGCATGGACATCCGGGGCATAGTGCTTGACGAAAGTACACACTGAGCTCCAGGAAGCTGCATTGCAAATGTCTACAATGGGCACATTACGGATTTCCACCAGGGATGTTGCGTCTGCTCTAGTAGAGTAAGCGTACACTCTGTCCTCCAGCTTAACTTGCACCATGGAATAACAGTGATGAAGGCATGCCACCAGCCATGCCGAAATGCATCTGATAGCGACAGGCTGACCCAGCCCGGTCTCGCTGAAGGAAACAGTTGTTGAGCTTTGCGAATTTCTTTTGTTCTATCCAAATAGAAACAAAGAGCTCTTTTGACATCTAAAGAATGAAGGGTACGCTCTCCTTCATTTTGGAAGTTAGCAAAGTAGGTAGGTAGGACCAAAGGTTGGTTCAGATGGAATTCTGAAAAAACCTTAGGAAAAAACTTTGGATGGGTCCTAAGAACTACTTTGTCCTTATGAAATACAGTACACGGAGGGTCTGTGACCAAGGCATGTATTTCGGAAACCCTGCAGGCCGAGGTAATGGCCACCAGGAAGGCCGTTTTCTAAGTGAGAAATTTCAGCTCACAGGTAGCTAGAGGCTCGAAAGGCTTTCAAGTGAGCATGTCTAGCACAAGATTAATGCCCCAGGCTGCGACTGGATGTCTGACAGGAGGTCTGGTATGCAGAATACCCTTAAGGAACCTCTTAACTACAGGTGACTGAGCCAGTGACAAGGAAAGTACTGGCTCATGATAAGCTGAAATGGCACAAGGTGAACTCTGACTGTAGAGTGTTGTAGACCTGAATTTGAGAGGTCTAAAAGGTACTCTAGAACTTTATATGGTCGGCAGGAAAAAGGATTCAAAGAGGATTTTGCACACCAGAGAGAAAAACGCTTCCATTTGGCTGTGTAAGTTTTTCAGATGTCTGGCTTGCGCGCAGCCAAAAGAATATCTGAAACTCTCCGAGAGACATTGAACATGTTCACCTCTATCTCTTCAGGAGCCAAGCGTGAAGGTGAAGCGACCTCAGATTGGGATGGACCACAGGCCCCTGGGTCAGAAGGTTCATTTGAAGGGGAAGCGCCCTCGGAGGGGTTTCCAACATACTGTTGAGTAACGGAAACCATATCTGCCAAGGCCAGAAGGGAGCAATGAGGATCATTTTGTTCCCCTGGGACTCGAATTTGAGAAGTACCCTCTGAATTAGTGGAAGAGGAGGAAAGGAGTATAGAAAGTGTTTTGTCCACTGCAGCCTGAATGCATCCTGACAGAAAATGCCAGGCCCTGGATTTCTGGAGCAGAAGAGAGGCAGTTTTGTGTTGAGTGGGGATGCAAAAAGGTCCAGGTCTGGAGTTCCCCACTCTGTGAATAGTGAATGAACTACGGTTGAGTTGAAAGACCACTCATGAAGATCCGTCTCTGTTCTGCTAAGACGGTCTGCCAGTTCGTTCTGCACTCCCTGTAGGTAGACCACCTAAATTAGAGCCTTGTGCTCTAGGCACCATTCCCACACTCTCATTGCTTCCCTGCATTAAGGGTAAGAGTGTGCACCGCCCTGCTTGTTGATGTAATACATCACTGCTTTGTTGTCCGTTTGAAGGAGAATGTTCTTGTGACAGAGAATGTCCTTCAAAGCCCGGACTGCATAAAGGACGTCTCTCATTTCTAGGACATTTATGTGAAGCTGGGACTCGCCCTGAGTCCACGTACCTTGGGTGTGGAGATTCTGACAGTGAGCTTCCCACCCGTCTGGGGTCTGCGTGGCAATGAAATCTGATGGTCCAGGAGAGTAAAGGGATACCCTTCCAGAAGTTTGTCCTCTTGAGACCACTCTTCACTCTTCAGAGGTTCTGTCACCTTGATGAGAAAGGACTGAGGATGAGTGGTTGGGGACCACTGAGTACAGAGCATCCATTGAGAGGTTCTCATGTGGAGACATGCTAGGGGTACAGTGAACACCAAGGATGCCATGAGACAGCATCCACTGCATCGAGATAGCTCAAACTGAGCTGTTCTCTCTGATGTATTGGGCCATCTGTAGGATAGTTCTCCTTCTGTCCTCTGGAAGAAAAGCTTTCACACAGGAGGTGTCCAGAAGAGCTCCTATGAAAAGGAGCTTCTGGGAGGGTTGCAACTGTGATTTCTTGAGATTTAGCAGGACTCCCATGTACGTGAGAAAGTCCGAGGCCATGGCTACGGCGTTGAGAGTTCCTTGCCTGGAAGGACTTGCTAGAAGCCAGTCGCCCAGATATGGGAACACTTGTATTCCGATTTTTCTGAGATGCACTGCGAGAATTGCACAACACTTTGTAAAAACTTGTGGCGCAGAGGATAGCCCAAAGGGCAGGACTCTGAACTGATAATGCTGGCCCAGAGCTACAAACCTTAGGCATTTGTGGTGCTTTGAGTGTATAGGAATATGTTGGTAAGCATCCTGCATGTCCAGGGAAGCTAGCCAATCGTGTTGATGAAGCAAGGGTAACAGGGTCCCTAGCGATATCATCTTGAACTTTTCCTTGAGAAGAAACTTGTTTAACTTTCTGAGGTCCAGAATGGGGCACATGCCACCGGTCTTTTTTGGACCAGGAAGTAATGGGAGTAGAAACCTGTGTTTTGTTGATCCAGTGGAACTATTTCTACTGCCCTGTTGTTCAGAAGGCCTTGATCTCAGAGGCAAGAAGGTCTGACTGTATTGTTGACAGCCTGGGCTGTCGTTTGGGAGGACGATCTGGAGGGGGTTTCTGAAAGGTTGAGGAAGCCCTCACAGATTATCTGGAGGACTCATTTGTCTGATGTTATGGACTTCCACTGGTTGTAGAACTGAGTCAGACGTCCTCCCACCACTGAGGAAGAGTCCCCCTCGGGCATTTGAGGTGAGACCTGGGCTAGAAACTCAGAAGGTGGCACTGGACGCTTTGGGTCCTTGTGCCTTCTGTTGTGTTTTCTTTTGAGGCTGGGGGGCTTGGTTTTTGTTAAAACCTCCCCTGCCCTTGCCCCGAAAGGACTGGTGGTTGTGAAATTGACGCTTGTTAACACCTTCCCCCCCCGAGAAGGGGTGTGAGCAGGTCAAGCCGTTTTAATGGCCGACCTAGTCTTCTGTGTGGCCTCCAGAGCTTGCTCTACTTGAAGTCCAAACAGTTACATACCGTCAAAGGGCAACGCCATGACCTGCTGTTGGGCATCATTCGTGAAGACCGAAGTGCATAGCCAGGAGTGACGACAGGTACAAATGCCTGCCACCGCCACTCGGGAAGCACTATCGAAAGCGTCCATTGCTGCTTTACCTGCTGGTTGTTGGACTCGATACCCCTGGTTATGGTCTGAAGTAGCTCTGAACTAGTGTCCGACTCGGACAGAGCTTCCACCATCTGTTTGAGCAAGTGCCTAACAACATACTCATATTGACAGAAATAGCCCTGGTAGCTGACAATACGCATACCCAGGGTGAAGGCAGCAAAGGCTCTCTTACCTAAGGTGTCTATCTTATGAGATTCTTTGTTTATAGACCAGGCTGTAGATGCCTGAGGAAGAATGCCTTATCATTCTCTGCCAAGACTACAATAGGGTTCACAAAGGCATGGGAGGCCAAAATGGGTTGATCCTTGGGAGCAGCATATTTCCTGTCTATGGACTTAGACATGGAATGAATGAGAGCGGGATTATTCCATACCATCTGAGAGAGCATCTCAAAGGATGGTTGTACCGGGGGAATTAAATCCATAGGGATCTCCGGGACATGAAGGTATTGGAACATACGAACATACGAAATTTACCAGCAGATAAAGGCCTAGAGGTCTATCAAGTCTGCTCGAATGTGCAGCTAGCACCCCTTATTCTGCAGCTGCCCCTCCCTTCCACCCTTCCCCTTCATTAATCCTCCCCCTTGTCCTGTCCCATCCTCATTTGAAGCAGTCCACTGTTCTACTGCATACCACTTCAGCAGGTAACGCATTCCACCCAGCCACCACCCTCTCTGTAAAAAAGTGTCTCATCTCCCTCCTGAACCTTCCTCACTCCAGTCTCATATCATGGCCCCTGGTGGCCCTCCCTTCCCTTACTTTGAACAGCCCCTCTGTACTCGTCTTGTTTATTCCTTTCATGTATTTAAAGGTTTCAATCATGTCACCCCTATCTCTCCTCTCCTCCAGTGAGAACATGTTCAACTCCTTCAACCTCCTCTCGTATGATAAGTCTTAAGAGCTTCCCAGGATCGATATCTGTAGTCTGGAGAGAAAGAGTAGAATTTAAATTTTAAATTTTTCAGCAGAGACTTAAATGACAGGTCTACAACCACAGGCTCTGTGGCAGGATTGATCCCTGCTCCTTCAACATCATCACCCAGTCGAAGATCTGGGTCAGGCTCAATATCATCTCCTGACTGCCCCAGAGGGACTATATGGACAGGAAAGAAGTGAAAATCAGTAGGAAACGAAGAAGAGAAAGAATTCGGAGTCGAGCATCCTTGAATGCTGGACAGCACCGCACCAAGCCTTGGTGCCGAAGATCATGGCGAAGATGGCAAGGGAGACGGCACCGTCGGAAACAACCCAGCACATGGCGCTAGAAACACAGAAACATAGAATTTGACGGCAGATAAGGACCGTTTGGCCCAACCAGTCTGCCTATTTCCCTACCTGATGGACAAGCTGCAGATTCTAGTTAATCAACAGCTTACTTCCTCCTGCCCCCCACAAGAACTGCCTTATGCCTGTCCCATGCATTCTTGAATTCTTCCACTGTTCCTGACTCCACAACCTCCTCAGGAAGGCTGTTCCATGCATCCACAACTCTCTCTGTTAAAAAATACTTTCTAACATTATCTCTGAGCCGTCCCCCTTCTATCTTCAAATTGTGCCCCCTTGTTCTTGCACATCTCAACTTCTGAAAGATACTACCCTCTTGTACCTTGCTAATTCCCTTGAGATACTTGAAAGTTTCTATCATGTCTCCCCCTCCCTCCTTTCCTCAAGGGTATACATATTAAGCTGCTTTAGTCTCTCTTCGTATGTCTTCTGGTGCAGACCTTGCACCATTTTGGTTGCCCTCCTCTGAGCAGCCTCCACTCTGTCTATGTCTTTGCGGAGATGGGGTCTGCGGAATTGCACGCAGTACTCCAGATGGGGTCTCACTAACTGTCAGCAAAGAGGGATAACAACTTCCTGTTTTCTACTGTTGATACCTCTCCCTATGCATCCCAGTATCCCCCCAGCCCTCCTTACTGCCTTCTCACATTGCTTGCCCACCTTTAGGTCATCTGATATAATTACTCCTAGGTCTCTTTCGATTTTTGTTGTTGTTATTAACTCACCCCCCACTGTGTACTCTTCCCCTGGGTTTTTGTTTCCCAGATGCATTAGCTTGCACTTCTTTGCATTGAATCTGAGCTGCCACGTATTTGACCATTCCTCCAACCTTGCCAAGTCCCTTTTCATCTTTCCACCCCACCTTGTGTATCAACCCTGTTACAGATCTTTGTGTCATCTGCAAAGAGGCATACTTTTCCTTCCAGGTGCTCTCCAATGTCACTTATAAAGATATTAAAGAGGACTGGTCCCAGTACCGAACCCTGCGGTACCCCGCTAGTTACCCTCCTTTCTTCACTGTGGACTCTGTTTACTATTACCTTTTGCGTCCAGTTGTCCAACCAGTTTTTTATCCAGGCTACCACCTTGGGACCCACTCCAAGGCTAGCTAACTTGTATATTAATCTTTTGTGTGAGACTGTGTCGAATGACTTGCTAAAATCTAGGTAGGCCATATCTACTCCTCCCTGGTCTACTACTTTGGTCACCCAGTCAAAGAAATCTATTAGGTTTGTCTGATGTGACCTTTCTGCAGTGAAACCATGCTGCCTTGGGTCCTGTGCCCCACTGGCCTGTAGGTACTCAACAGTTCTTTCCTTCAGAAGTGATTCCATCATTTTCCCTACCAATGAAGCCAGACTAACTGGTCTGTAGTTTCCTGCCTCTGCCCTGACAGAGACCACGGCACTGAGAAGCGCATCGGCACCGAGGATGGCGCCAACAACCTCAGTGGCATCAAGGATGGCACAGAGGAGACCCATCAATGCTGAGAGTGTCCCCGACGGCGCCGAAAGCAATCCAGGGTCCAGAAGACTTCGATTTGAAGAAAAAGAAGGAAGAATACCAGGAGATAAAGGCATCAGTGTGGCCACCTGCACTGCAGCCATGTGAGGGGGGAAAACACCTGAGCGCAGAGTCAACGGCACCGAAGAGGGTGTCACGCGACTAGGAAGGTCCAACCTCCCTACCCGGTCCCTCAAAAAGTCCGAGGGCCTTGGAGAGACTGGGCCCGGTGACTGGACCAACCTTTGAGTCCACTGCTCCATAAGAGCAGCCCACTGATGAAACTGCTCATCGGAAGCCCTTTCAAGAGGTGGGGAAGGGCTCCGATGTCAAAGAGGTCGGTCACCGGGGGCAGAAACCGGCGACTCTGGAGGAGGAGGAGGACAAGACCAGCACCTGACCCCAACGACCGACCGACGACGTGCAGACATACCAGAAGGAGACCTCGAGTAATGCCTTCTCTTTTTTGACCTGTCTGCCGAAGAAGAGCTTGAGGCTGAATGGTGCAGAGAGTGCAACCATTTTCTTTTATACTTCCGGGGGGACTGCCCTTCCCCCCAAGGCATCGGACCATCCTTTGTCAGACCCTCCCTCCAGAGCGGGTGGAGGACAAGACCCAGCCCAGCTGACTGAACAGCTTTCATACAAAGACTCCCTACCGTCACCTGACCCGCTCATGGTCGACTCCGTCAATGGAGGACTAAAGTCTTCTTTTTCTTAATAAGTAAAGTTTAAAAGTAAATGGTACTTATTTTGAGATAAATTACAAAATAATAAACTGAAAACTATGCTGCTAGTTTGAAGTTTGACTCCCAGCAGGCGAGCGACGTCATCACTTAAGCGCACTAGACAGCGGGGAAAAAAGGAACCGAGGCGGTTGGAGGCTGAACGCCGAGATAGTCATTGTTGCACAAGCCGCTCCTCATGGCTCCATCTCTGGCGCCGTCCCTCTTGAAAAATGTTTGCTTCCGCTGGGTCCTAGCACCTCCAGCGTAGATCCCATCAATGTGAATGAGTGGTGGAGACTTTGTGTCCAGGCCTTTGCCCTACTCTAGTCATCCCCTCCGAAGGGTGGTACCTGTCACTTGTTCTTCATATTACTTCACTATATCTCAAAGCTCTTTACACAAATAAGTTTTTTTCATTCTGTTGTTTTTGGTAAGGCAATACAATCCCACTGGCTACAGATAGTACATTCTCACTTTCTGCTATCATACCACTGTGGGCTACGGCTCCAGCTACAACTTCTTTTGGTGAGATACAGCTTAGTAAGGTGGGGTGGTAGCAGCAGCTCACTGTGCATCATCTCAGTGAAAAGGTGGCACTTGAGAGAGACAGATTTACAAACAAAAACAAACTGCACAGCAAATCTTCTCAATGGCTGTGTCAGAAATGACAGCATGAGCATGCGATCCACATTCAGCCACCAAGTGACGTCACCCTGCATCACGCTGGAGCACAGCTTGGCAGCAAGATAGATATGTAAACACTGGCATAAGGCACAGGAAGTCTGTGGGCTAACAAAGGTAAAAAACACATATTTAGTGATTAAATGCTTCAAAAATATTGCTAAATACTCAAAAGCAAAGCACACAGAGTTAAATACTGCGATTGGTCCATCAAATACAGGAGAGTTTGCACATGAGCTTCAAGTTTTTTTCCAATAGCAAAATTTTTACATGCCCAATAACTTGACCAGTTTGAAACATTTTATGCTGAAACTTGGTGATACCTTACTTAGGACTCCCTCCATGACCACATAAATGGTTAAATACCACGCAAATTGTTTTTTTTTGGGGGGGGGTTACTTTGCCCCATATATATGTATATATGTGTGCTGAGGCTTTTGCTATAACCTTGCACCTTGAAAAATTCCAACATACATACCTTTAGAGTGATACTTCTTAACATGTTCTTGAAGCCTGGAAGCAGTTTTGAATTTTCTTTTGCATATGTGACACAGCAAGTTATGCAGATCTACAATACATGGTATAATGAAGTGTTAGTTGTATTAATGTATTTTAATTGAAGTTACATGTAAAGACTGAAATGTGTTCTTGAATGCAGGTAAATGTACCATACCCCATGACTACACCTTTGAGTTTCAGTTGTTTAACAAGATGAAACAATTTATTTCGAGTTTCACACATAAAAAATGCTGATCAGCTGTAAATATGCACAGCAGCTGGCACAGCTTGATCAGCAAAATTACAGCAGCTTAAAACTGGCAGCTGCATTCTCTCGCTTCCTAAGTGCTTGAGGTCATGTCTGTGGAGCATCAACTGAAATCCCCACCCCCCTGCCAGCACTTCCACATCCCAGGTTATTAAAACCTTCCCCACACCCATCTCTGCCTGCCACACTCCCCACCAAGACTCTTCCATGTCTGCAGAAAACCCTTCCTCCACCCATCTCAGCCCAGCCATCATCTATACATTAACCCTCCAGCCCAGCAACCCTCCCAATCCAGCCTTCATAGCATTACATTTGTTTTGTGAACCATTCTACACTACACAGAAAAAAAACTCCTAACTCTTAGGCTCCCTGCAGGGCAAGAATGCCATAATCTTGGATTGGCAAAATTGTCACCTTTCCGGCCCGGTGGTAAAACTAAGTGGAGAAGGATTTCTGCACAGCTCAGGACAGTTTACAATACAAATGTAAAGGTACTAAGGGGGTTAAAAAAAGGGCTGGGTGAAGAGGTGAAGGGGACTGAGATGGGTGGAAGAGATGATTTTATAAGTGAGTTGGATCATGCATATAGATAATTCGCATTGCATTTTGCAATGTAGTAACAGCTATTTAATACCCTAACAGTTTTAAGTGTAAACTGCATCAACACCTCGTGGCTAGTACCTTCTGTGATTGCTTCTTATGATCCCCTCCAGGCAGACTACCCTCAAGCATCCCTCCTCACTGCCTCAACTCCTCCTCCTCTCCCATCCCCTATTACTGGGTATAGGATGAATCTGTCTCCTCTTCCTTTTCATCCCCCCCCCCATTCCTCCTCCCTTGCTGTTTCCCATCTACCACATACCCAATGCAGTGCTCTCCCCATCCCCCCCCCCATACCACTCCCTCAGCACTCTTCTTTCTCTTTTCCCACCAACCCACTCCTGACAAAGCACCACTGAGCCATCTATGACTTGTACTGTATAAGTAACTCGCAACACAATTCCTTGACAATGCCTTTGGCTGCTATTATTGTAACCTTGTTCTTTTTTTTTCTCTAGGTTCCACTGTAATGATCATATTATGTTTTGTACCTTATTGTCCATATTGCCTTGATGTGGAACCTTTGTAAAAGAGCCCTCTGCTCAAAGACGTCATCCGAAATAAAATAAAAAATAAATAACACCCCACTAAATAAGACCAGAAGCTATTATTCTGTCTACTGACCACTAGAATTTTGCAAAGGGCACCAACATTTTACAATGGTTATGGTATTTAGTAGATGCAAGTATTTATTTTACTTGTTGCAAAATTGCTGTGCATCACAATATGAGAATCTATTAGGACAGAAGGCACGCCCCCTGATAAAGAAGCATTTTTGGCCTTGAAGCACAGGAGTTTAGTCCAGGTCCTTGTGTTCTGTTCCAATGGATTTGCATGTTGAGACACACAACAGTTTTGTGGTCAAGTGCTTCCTTACAGTGGTGGTATCAGAGTCAATATGTTTTAGACAGCACTAAGATTAATCCAAAGTGCACCTCTATCCAATAGTTTCTGTCATGATATTTAGAAGCTGGCCTGACTTGCAGCACAGACATACTACTTGGAAAAACAATTCTGCTGTAAGGTTATTCATTTTTGTCCGATGATCTGATCTCTCTCTAACAGAAACATACAATTTAACAGCAGATAAGGACTGCTTGGCCCATCAAATCTTCCTATTTTTCCCCATCTACACTGTCACTGAGGACCCTACTTGATCTCTGGCTCCCTCCCCCAACCCCCTTGCTTTCCGCTATGATTTCCTTATACCTATCCCATGCATTCTTGAATCCCACCACTGTTTTTGCCCTACCACATCTCCAAAATGCAAAAACAAAAACCTCAGGGCATGTCACTGCGCAAGTTCTGTGGTCTGGCTTCCAAGTTGTAGAAGCTATTGAGAGTTCACTATGAGCAGCACAGCTAGACCTTCAAATGACACTGTTCAGCAAAAAAAAAAAAAAACCTATGAAACATACCAAGGCTTACGGAGGCCTAAAATTTAATTGTTTTATTCAATCCTATCTATTTTAAAATCTTCAAGTGTCCAAATGTTTGTAATTTGTATAAGTAAGCAATAAGCCATTACAGGGTGGGTTACTATTCCTGACCTGCATTCCCAGGTGTGTTATTATTTCAACCACCTGGAAGTGCAGTTTGGGAATACTAAGCCACACCCTGAAGTTTATAAAATGGGTCCACTGCAAAATAAAATTAAGAAAACTGGAAAACAGTGTAGTTCCTATTCTTGAGCCACACGGCTTTGGAACCTTCTCCACCAATCAGAAAGTAGGACTTTACCTACCCATCTTATAATTAATATTAAAGAAGGGAAAGGGGGAAATTGTTTAACCAGGAAAGGCACACTAAACTGGAGCTTATTTCCAGGTTCGACCTGGGAGCAAAAGGAAGTTATGTGACATGCTCAGGGTCACATAGTATGCAAGTGGGGGCTAACAGGATTCAAACCCAGGTCTCCAGGTTTGCAGCTCAGTGCCCTTAACCACTACGTTATTCTGCCTCCTCAAAAAGAAGACAAAGAAGAAAAGAACCAATGGCTGAGTAGTGAAATGGTAGTGCTACTGTTCACTATGCTGGCGACCCAGGTTTGGAAACAGATTCTAATTGCTCAGAAGCTGGCCAAGGAGGGAGGATTCAGAATGCCAAAGGTAGATCTCCTCCCATAAGGGGGTGACGCCGCATCCTGCTGCTTGCCTGCAGCCTAATGGAAGCCAGTTTGCAACACAGTGGAAACACACTCAGAGGAGGCTAGAAGTTGACAGCATGCTCGTCTCAGCACGCATGTTCATCACTGCACATTAGCTGTCCTTGGGATAAAAACCTGAAGGAAACACACACACGTAGGCAGGAACAAAGGCACTCTAGCAGCCCCCACCACCACCAGTGACTGTGGCACTAACCCACCAGAACCTAGTCATTTGTAAATGCTGCATGTTAAGTCCCGGTTAAGTTGGGTGATGTGTGGAGGGTGTCAGCAGATGGGGCAGGCTGGATGACTAGATAATAAACAAAGAATGAAAAAAAAAAAAGACAAGTACCAGCAGTATAATGAGTACAACACAAACTTGTTTTTATATACAGTTTATCCAAGATCGACCAGCTGAAATGAAATCTCTTTTACAGTGTTGGGGGAGGGAGGCCACATTTGCCTATTTCCACAGCTGGGTGAAACTGAAGCAGTGAGAGGGCAAATGCCTTGCTCAGGGACACACAGTGAAAAAGTGGTTCTGGTGGGATTTTAACCCAGATCTCCTGGTTCCCAAGTCTGTGCTGTAGCAACTACAACATACTGCTTTTCTAAAACAAACAAAATAGCTCACTGCAATTAACAACCATAGTAGGAACCAGCACATAACTTCATATCCCATGATTAAAAGGGCACTATCATTCCACGGTTCCTATTACAAACATATTATTTCCATTCTAGCTTAAAGGTAGGTATCCCACAATCAAACATTTTAACAAATAAGCGGTCCGAGAGGGTGGCGAGGCTGAGGCATGGTGACGCAAGACGCATGGTCGGTGGTTAATGAGTTCAAGGAAGCTGCTCCTTTCCTCCCAATGCACCTCCGATAGTAAACATGGATTTGTTTTTTTCGACAGGGGAGAGCCTTTCCTCTTCATCTCGATATCTTTTCAGCAGGCACCAGACCTAAAGAGGAAGCAAGAGACGAGACGATGTTTCCAAGGAGCAATACATCTTGCCTTACAACACTACGGTCAGTTGCGGACGGCATGGTATGAAGGCGAACTGTGCATCATGGCTGTGTTTTCGCTACAGTTTTTGCAGTAGCTGCCCATGCTTCAAAGAATTAGAAAAAGAGGTATAATACAATGTGGCACTAGAGGTCCAAAACTGACTATCTCAGAAATGGTCCGTGAGGACGTGGTACGATTGTGCTAGGCCACGGTCTTGAAACACCAGAACTATTTCAGGAGGCTACGCTATCACAGAACACCAGAGAAACATTACTCTCCAACTGTAAGACAGAACAGCTCAGCTTTTGTGAGAAGTCTGGGAGGTCTTTGGTGAACCCAGCCATTGGTTACTATATAGAGAACACTGGCTGAAGATAAGTATAAAGCTTTTAAGAAGGCATTTTGCCTTGTTAAGCCCAAGAAGTCGATTAATTGAAAACAGGCTTTAAATGTTACTATACCTGTAGCTGTATATAGATATATTGGCAACACTTTCAATGAATTTCTAGATGTTAATAAGAAGAGGATTGAAAGCACGTCAGAGAGAGAAAAGTATATCGACTGAGCTCAGAATAGGCTTTACAAACTGTTCCAGAGCTCAACACAAAAACAAATTATAGAAAATAATTCACAAGTGGTTAAGACCCCTCCAGAAAAAGAAACACTAGAAGTAGCCAACAAAAAC
Organism: Neoceratodus forsteri; assembly: GCA_016271365.2. NCBI lineage: Eukaryota > Metazoa > Chordata > Ceratodontiformes > Ceratodontidae > Neoceratodus > Neoceratodus forsteri. The sequence continues at coordinate 684,599,070 of JADMNL010000022.1, read as the reverse complement.
CTTAAGCAAGCTAAAATCCCTTTTAAAAATTGCTGCACCATATTGGGTGGATTACATCATAAAGTAGCTCAAACAAATACAAACAGAAACAGACAAAAAGAGAAGATTAAATCAGTATCCAGTTCGAGCACATCGACACATACGAGTCAAACAGCAGAAGCTAGTAGTACTAAAACAGATTCACAAATGGCTTCAGCTGAATCTTTACATTTATCATAGGAAGATTTGCATAACCAAATGGAGGAAAAGAACTTCACTACAGAAAGACCCAGTAAAACGGACCAGGATAAAGATACTCCACCTACTTGGAATTTCAAATAATACAAAACTTTTCCACATTAAAAGAATCCTTGAATAAGCTGCAAACGTTTCCCGAGTCTTTACAGAGCCTATCAGAAAATATTGCTTCTATGAACACTAAAATAAAAGAACGCATGAAAAGAATTAATGAGTTAGAGAAGAGACTTTCAAACTTGGATTCAGTAGTTCCTATGAAAAAAGAAGTTTCTACATTTCTACATTACAAAAGCAATACATTTCTCTTAAAAGAACAGCTAGATCAAGAAAATAGATGTCGGAGAAAAAATATTTGAATTTATGGCTTACTGCCAGAGTGGGAAAAAGATCTTCCCCTAAGAAACATTGTAAATGATATTCTGTCAAAACTATTGGGGTCAGAAGCAAATATACCTATAACAGATTGGATACATTGGCTTAGAAGAAAAAAGTTACTCACCGTAGTAATCTTCTTTCTTCCAAGTGGTCCTTTAGCATCAGTAACTACAGCAGTTAGCTGGCTAGGTGCAACTGCCCCGGAGGTATACCTTTAAGAGAATTATTTAAATGAACTTGGGCATCAGCCAATCAAAAAGCAGGAGAGGAGTGTGCTGAATGAGAGCAGCCCCCGGTGGTGGCACTCTCTGAAAAAAGTTGTACCCATGCTCAACTGCACATTTGAGAAATTACCCCTTTCCTTGTTTTTTTCTGAATAAAAATGGACCCCTTCAATACAAAAACAAAGAGTCAATTATGGCCTCCAACCCCCCTTTTCGCTTCAAGTGAGGAACCAACGTGATTATGGGTTTGCATCAGATGTACACATAATGTTGTTAAACAGTAATCAACTGTATGTAAAAGCTTGTTTACATGTTTTGAATGTATGCTTTCTTAAAGATGTTTACAGTGCTTTCAGGTAATTTAAATATCAGTCCTGTAGTAGACAATATACCCAGGTTTCTGTAAAATGCTCTGGTGAAAGTATCTCATAAGTAATGAATAAATATCCAGAGACCACATATGTTGCTGAGGGTTTTTACTGTAAACGTAACACTTGAACCGGATTAACAGTAGGCCTGGACACCCATCTGGACAGTAGGGCAGTGTAACTGGGAATCTGCTCAATTGTAGCTGTACCCCTATTTCATAGCATGCATATCATCAGATCATTACGACAGCTAATCCCCCAGATTACACGTTATTCTATCACAGCATATACCAAAAGCAGAAACATGTATGAAATTTATAGAAATGTGACCGGGAAACGTGACCTGCTATAGGGTATATTTTTTAATTTTCAATGTTACTTTCCAATATATCTTGGTAGTCCATCTAGGAAGTCAGCATAGAAAACATCCAAAAACATTTGCCTCTCCAGTGTTAACCTCACAGTGCTTTTGTTTATGGCATCATAGTGCTCACCATGACCACAGACTGTGCTGTCACAAACAGCAATCGTGAGGTTGGTAGGAGAGAGTTAGATACATTTTGAAAGACTCAGTGAAATAAATGCTGCATTACCTACAATATTTAGTAGACCTACAAACAGTGCTACTTATTTTTGTTCTTTACAAAACTAACAGTAACTCAACCTGCTGTACAAAGTGTTATGTTAACTTTAGCCTTGACAAATAACAATACTCCAGCAGGTACTTTCATAAACCTGACAAGCCCAATTGTGAACCACTAAATGGGGCATCATACTTACACCGACCAATAAAACTGTCATAAGGAAAACATTACAGTGGTGGAGCAATCTGACCTCTGGTACACTCTCCTCAATGGGGAATCCACTTTGGGCAATTCCGCCCAAGACATGAGAAAACTGAAACTCTGTTGGAAAGATATGGGAGATCTGCCAAAGTCGGGAAACCCTAGGCTGTTCTGTAAGTGTTTCCATTGTTGACTAAGGAATTGGGAGTTTGGGGATTTGGGGTACATGCTAAAGCAATCCACCAGCATAACAGAAGGCAAGGAACCCAAAGAAGTTGAACGGACCATGGCTTGCTTGCCTGGATATTTGCCTCCATTTGTTTTGGAGCAAGTCTGAATTGCACCAACGATCTGACCTGGACCCTCCTTTTTTTTTTTTTTGGTGTAAGTTCAGGTACATTTCATCTAATTTTGTTTTGGACTAATGAAAAATACCTAATTTGTCTCAGTTTGCCAAAATTTCCTATCAGCATCATTATAGCAAGAACCATGGCTATGACTGAAAGTAGGCAAGGATATATGACTCCCGTGAATAGCCCAGCGATCGATCAAACGTCTCCTAACCCCTTTTTAGAAAAGTTAATGGCACTGAGTTCCAGGGGTTCCACAGGAACATAATACTGAGTTAAATACAGGACTAGCCAGTTCTTACAGCTTTTTTTTACCACAGTCTGCTTAATTTACGAGAAACACAGGTCACTTACCTTAAGGGCAATACAACTTTCACCCAAACGAAAAAATGGATAATTTTTGAATCAGAGAGAGGGTACTGAAAGGGAACTGACATTGTAGAAATAATGTTTTACAGACAGGAGCATTATTTATGACAGCATGGAAAGACCCCACTATTGCCAAGTGTTGTTTTTAAATGTCAGCATGAAAAGACCCCGCCATTGCAGAGTGTGTAAATGTTGGTATCTTTGGCAAAGCAATGCATTCCTGCAAGTAATGTGAGAATTTAAATATGATTACTATCTGCATGATCGCCATTCCGAAAGCCATCTAGCAGTTCTGACGGCAAGGCTCCTACTTTTACTCTTGAATCCACCCCCCCCACATACATAAAAAAAAAAAACAGACAAAAGCTTTGGGGAAAAGAAACACATTTTTGGATACAAATTTAATATGTTGGGCCGTACTAGGATGCTGAACCCTGCTCAACCATGCGGCAGTATGTAATGCATAGTACAGCCATGGAGCCTCTTTATTCATTTCGGACATTCTCTTCAGCCAGTTTCATCCATAAATTATTACACACCCCAGGATTACACAGTACTTGTACATCTGACCAAGCGGTCAGCTCCTCATATTCCAGAACAGCTACCTCCTTAAAGAACAGGTCACACCATCCCAGGAGAAAATAAAATTAAAACAAACAGGAAAACTTTTTTTTAATTCATATGGCTTGCATGCCGTTCAGCCAAACACTGCTCCAGGAGCTCAGCAGTCCTGGTCAGCAGTGCACCTGGACTGCTGCACAGTACAGTTTAAAAGCAGCTTATCACAGATTGAAGAGCAAGATATGTAATGTACAGTATTATAAGAGTGAATTTGTTACTTAATATGTGACGTAAAGTATATACTAGTAATTGGAATGCATATATTAGAATTAACTTTTTAATCAGGCATTGTCACTTGAAGTACATCGGGATATTAATACGGGCAAAAACTAATTTACTAGATGCTGAATTTATATATGGTACTGTCAAAGTTGATTAATCTGCAAAACCGAAAAATTGGTTTTAAATAGACAAGGAGAGTTTTGGTTCTCCAAGCTGAATTCTGAGTGAAGCTAAATTGGGAGGTGAATCAACCAGTGTGAACAAAAGGGATTTATGAACATTTATAAAATGTATTTTGGAGATAATGCAGCCTGCAATATACATGTCTGAGCTCTGGTCTGAGCCTGCCAAATGGCTTCTAATATGAGGATTGGTCTTGAATGTTCCAGTTTGGAATTTTTTGTCCATCATTGGAAAATAACTGAGTTCTAACTGGGGTCTGGGCAGGTGTGAAGGGAGCCACAGGATGGCCACGATGGAAGATGGTTAGGGATATCCATCAACCAAATGAGGAATGCCCGGGAGGAATGTCTTATCTAGTGGGGTGATTTTGGTGCTGCTTCAACCTATATTGGCGAGTACTGATAACAACACCCCATTTGTTAATCCAAATGAAAATTTTACGCAGCCATTTTCATCTCTCGCAAGCAACCTGTTATAATCCAGGGTTATAATCTTACAATACTTGATAAAACCCTATCTTGTAAAGACTGATTTATAAGGATTCACAACACAGTATGCATGCATACAGTGGGCTCAGGATGGTTTGCAAAGACTGAGGCAGGGACACGCTGATTTAACTTTACAGGAGATGCAAGAGCCCGTGCAAGGGTAATCAACTTCCCGCAATTTAAAAATCCCATCTCTCAAATTACCGACCTTTTAGGCTCACATGTTTTACTCACTGCGTCAAACCACAAAAAGTCCCACAAAAAGTCCTCAAACAGATGCTAAACAAAGTATTGCTAAGTCAAAGCAGCAAACAGCAAAGTTTTCAGTGTGGGTTTTCAGTCTGATAGAACCTACCGCATTTCTGTCACAGCCCTCACAGCAAGACTGCCCAGTTCTCACATGGACAGAGCTCATCAGCCCTCACAGCTGGTTACAGTGCAAAAAGAAAGAAAACAAATAATTGTTTTTCTATTGGCAGAACAGTGGAGATATAATCTGCACTGTACACTGCCTGCAGGGACAGCAAACTTATGTTACTTTATTTTACTTTGTTTTCTGTTGTCTATATTACCCCCTGTCCGAAGATGTCTGAAGGTGTTTTTAATTACAAAATGGTGCAACAAAATGACACATCTTTTAGTATTTTAAAAGACCAAGATTCCGTAAATACATAAAATATAGACGGTTGCATGTTTCATATGTTTGCAGTCTGTTGCATTCTGATACAGAGCAGCATCTGTTTGACCGAGGACAGTAGAAAACAGTTTGGTTGGTAGCGGTGCACATTGGGACAGCTTACGACGTGAGCGAAAAGCCAGGCGAGTATATGCTTTGAGCCAGGTTACAGCAGCAGGTTTTTGTCTTAAATGCTTAGAAGTGCAAGTATGCTTCAAGTTTTCTGCCAGCCTAAATGTAATGGGAATTCAATATGAAGGCAGATAGACCACTTATGTGTGAGCAGCTCTTTATTTATTATCCTGCCTGTCTGTCTTAAATTCCTAGAAGTGCAAGTATGCTTCAAGTTTCCGGCACTTTGTTTTTATTGTCTTGATTTCTATAGGCAGTTTTAACAGTCCAGTTTAACAGAAATGGCTAAAAACTTAATTTTCCCAAATAATAATATTGTATAGACTACAAATCAGTTGTTAAAATGGCCCTGGTCTGTGGAATCTACAGCTTGTCCAGGTCCATAGACTTTTTTGCTCCCCTATTCTTGATAGTGTCTGTCAAAAAAAAGTCGGTAATTTGCAATTGTCAGGATTGTGACAGATGGGAACATGACTGGCAGTATTTTGACACTGTTGGGAATATGGAGATGGGCAAGCGGATGTCGGGATTTTAAGAGTTGGGCAAATGTACCAGTCCCTTTAATGGTACCCAGATATTCAAAGGGGCAAACCTGCACAGCCTTACCCTGAGTTGCCAGAATAACTGGGACCCGAACTGGGAAAATAACATAGCGGATTCATTCTGAACTTGTGGAATGCAATTCTGTTTGTTAGGAAATTACACCCCTATGCCCAGGCAAACCTATTAGGAGGACAGGTCTCAAGATTTTAACTTTTTTTGGTGATGAGGAAGCCCTTGTGAAAGTTACACAGTCTGCAGTAGTTTGTTGTTTTAATCATCGCCAGGGAGCTGACTGCTGCACATACAGTACAAGTTCTAAACAGAATGAAAGCAGAAATGGACCTCTAATTCCAAATTTCAGCTTTGCTTCTCAATTGTGTCTGAAAAGTACAAGCGGGGAGTACCAGCAGCCCGACAAGCAAGCAGTAACGTGCTTCCTCAAAAAGACAGGAGTGGACTGGCTCTGCATTTTGGAAACTAATTAGGCAAATAGGAAATTTATTAAGAATTAACTTCACATCTGACTGCACATCAGAAATCGTGGAGCAACATTGCAGGGAAACGTAAAAAGAAATACCCTATCAAAAAAATACACGGAGGCAAGCATCCACATCTACACTTTAAAAAACACCCCTTTTCCGCAGTTTTTCAGATGCAGATGTGTACCTTAGTGCAAAGAAAGTGCCACCACCGGGGAGCAGCCTGAAGGGCTTCAGAATTTTTCCGAAGAAAATGAGCACATGCCCTGAAAGTGAATCAACAGGATTCAAAAAACATTCAAATGTCTGAAAACTGAAAACGGATAACAACCTGAGTAAGAAAACTCACTAATAAAAATCCCAAATTTGGTAAGAGAACTGAGAACAAGCCCTTTCTCCTGACAGGTGAGCCAGGGAGGAAGGGTGGGAGCTTACCGATGCTAAAGGACCCCTTGGAAGAATGATTACTGCGGTGAGTAATTTTTAATTCTTACCCCAGGAGTCCTTTAGCATCAGTAACTATAGCAGACTACCAAGCAGTACCAAGTGGGAGGTGGGCAGAGAACCTACTTAGGAAAGAGGCTCTGCAGAACCACCCAGCCAAATTTGGCGTCAGAGCTGGTCTGCACATCCAAACTGCAGTGTTTCATGAAGGTGTGCACAGATTTCCAGGTATCTGCTTTGCAGACATCCAGAAGGGATACGTCCCTTGCTGCTGCCACGGAGGCTGCAGTGCCCCTTGTGGAGTGGGCCCTGAGTCCTACGGGAGGTTGATGACCAGCCTTTTAGTAGCAGAATCTAATACAAGAGACCAACCAGCGGGAAATAGTTCTCTTGGTAGCTGGTCTTCCTCTGCCTACATCCCTGTAGGTGAGGAACAATTGAGTGGAAGGACCTCTGGACTGTCTAATATGCTCTATGTAGTAAAAGAGAGCTCTTTTGACATCCAAGCTGTTGAGCTTTTGCTCACCAGGAGTGGATTTCTCAGTAAAGAAGACAGGCAGAGTAATGAACTGGTTTAGAAGGAACTCTGAAACCACCTTTGGTAGAAAGTTCCTATTTGTCCTGAGCTCAGCTTTATCATTGTGAGGAATTATGTAATTTGGCTCAGTGCACAGGGTCTGTAGCTCTGAAATCCTCCTGGCAGAGGTAATGGCCACCAGGAAGACCATCTTCCAGGTCACAAACTTGATATGTGCAGTGGCCATAGGCTCAAAGGGTGGTTGCATGAGCCTGGCTATGCAGAGGTTCACTCTCCAAGGGGGAACTGGCTCCCTGACTGGAGGCTGGAGGTGCGAGAGGCCTTTGAAAAACTGAAAATGGTGTGGGGAAAAAAAATGACTTTTTCTTTCTCACCGAAAGGTAGGCCGAAATTGCAACCAGGTGTAGCTTGAGGACAGATGGTGTCAAGCCTGACGCCTGCAAGTGCACCAGGTAATCCAGCAGCTGAGGGACTGAAGCTGTTAAGAGGATCACCCTTTTTGCTCTTGCACCAAAGGGAGAACCTTTTCCATTTGGCTGTATAAGTCTTTTTTGTGTTCGTTTTTTTAGCCATACTCAGGATCTTAAGGACCTGTTCAGAGTACTGAGAGGATGGAAACTCTAACTCATCAAGAACCGGGCCTTGAGGTGAAGAGAGTGTATGTCGGGGTAATGCACTCCTGTCTGAGGAAGGGTCAGCAGGAAGTCAGTTGGCGGCAGGCGAATTGGCCTGCTGCAGGACAGTGAGAGAAGGAGAGGGTGCCAGGCTTGCCTGGGTTAATCCGGAGCCACCAGGATCGTTGATGCAGGCTGTTGTCTGAATTTCAACAATACCATCAGTATCAGGGGAAAAGGAGTGAATGCATATAGGAACTTCCCTTACCAGTCCAGGATCAAGGCATCCAGAGGAAGCATTTCCAGGGCTGGGGGCCTGCAACAGTACTGAGGAAGCTGAAAGTTAAGGGGAGAGGCAAACAGATCCATTTCTGGTGTTTCCCACTACCTTTACACATTGTGGCTAGTACTTGCTTGTTCAGAGTCCATTCGCTCTGGCCTTGACTGATGCGGCTTAAGAGCATCTGCCAGGGTATTGTGTTTGCCTGGAAGGTGAATAGCTGAAAGGCTGATTCCCAGGGAGAAGGCCAGAGCTTTAGAGCTTCCAAACAGAGTATTCCTGACCTGGTACCACACTGCTTGTTTATGTAAAATATTGCAGTGGCGTTGTCTGTTCGAATTTGTACAGCCTGTGTAGCTGTGACTCTTTGAGAGTCCAGGTGCCACTTACTGAGGCACTGTCCAGATGTTCTCCCCACCCCAAAAGGGAGGCATCTGTGGTGATCACCTTTGTGGGCAAAGGAGCCTGGAAGGGTACCCCTGCTGCCAAACATGCATGGTTCTTCCACCAAAACAGAGTCTGGAGGAGCTGCACCATCACAGGTATCATCTTTGAAAAATTGTTGCTTCTCTGAGACCAGCGAGCCCTGAGGTAGGCTTGCAGGTGTCACATCCTGTACCTGACTCCTGAGACCACTGCAGTCATTGAAGCCATGTGTCCCAAGAGCCTGAGGAAATGTCTGACCGGTCTTGGCTGTCCCCGGATGAAAGAATCTGCCACTGAAAGGAAACTCTGAATTCTTTCCTGTGGGAGGAAGGCATATCCTTTCTGAGTGTCCAGCTGAGCTCCTATGAAGGTGAGCAGTTGGGTGGGTTCCAGGTGAGACTTCTTTAGAATTACCAGGAATCCCAGAGACTCTAAAGTGCACTCTGTAAGGGAAAGGGACTCCTTGACCTGACAAGGAAACTTTGCTACTATGAGCCAATCATCTAAATAGGGACAGAGAGCGACACCCAGTTTCCTGAGGTGTGCTGCTACCACTGCGAGGCACTTAATAGAGACTCTTGGGGCTGAGGACAGGCCGAAGGCCACTTCAGCGAACTGATAGTGGCCCGAAGGGAGTTTGAATCGGAAAAACTTCCTGTGAGACCTCCTTATGGGTATATGGAAGTAAGCATTCTTTAGGTCCAGGGAGGCTAGCCAAAATCCCTGCTGTAAAGACTGTGTGACTAGTGATAGAATGACCATACTGAATTTAGGTTTTACCAGATGTTTGTTTAAATATCTAAGATCCAAGATAGATCACCACTCCCCAGTTTTCTTTTGTGTCAGAAAGTACCTGGAGTAGAGGTCCTTGCCCTTTTCGTTGGCCAGGACCCTTTCCACCACTCACAGAGTTATGAGGTTTTTTTTACCTCCAATTCAAAAGTAACACCTGTGTTGGGATTAGAGGTCTTGACACCTGGGTATACTTGAGGTCTGGCATCTTCTTTTTTTTTTTTTTTTTAATTATCTTTTTATTAAAAGCAGCGACACACAGGATAGGTGCAATCCAATAAAGTACAAAGACATAACAGGTCTCACTGAAGCATATAGTATACACAACCATTAGCCTGTCAATATATACAACAAAAGACTGTCTACTGAATAAAAGAAACCATGGAGTAATGCTGATAAGGGAAGAGCAGAGTTAATGGAGAGGTATCAATAATGAACTGCATTATGAAAATATCTACAGATGAGCATGGACCCACGCTCAAGAGTGGGAGAGGAAAATGCCCGGGTAACCCCCACTTCATCAGAGGCAAATTCAACGCACAAAGTCTTGATCATGGGTGGATATATATAATATCCATGAACGCCATTTCTCAGTAAAGATGGAGTATTTGTTGTGGAGCTGACCTGTCATGCCTTCCATATGGTATATCTCTAACACTATTTTCTCCATTCTAGAACTGAGGGGGGCTGTGGCGGACATCCAGCATCGTGTAATGGCTTTTTTGGCTGCTAAAATGTAAAAGGGGAAGCAAGGTTCGGTGCCAGGGTGGTGGGTGAGGAGGGAAAAATCAATAAGAGCGCCATTTCAACTGAAAGATCTATAAATTCACCCAAGCAGTACAACATCTCTTGTTGAAATTAACACCAGAAGGAATTAAATAAGGGCTGGTCCAAAAAAATATGTCCCAAATCAGCTACAGCACAGGAGCAGTTCCGCCAACATTTGCCATAGGAAGATGGGAGATATTTGGCCAACATTGCTGGAGAGCAGAAAATTATCGTCCTAACTTTCCAGGCGAACTCCCTCCAAATATTGGAGTGAGTTAACCATAACGCTGTGGAGAGGCTTCTTGCCAAGATGAAAAGGGGACATCAATGCCCAATTCCTTGTTCCAACTATCTAAAACAGTTTTAGTGCTATCTCCCAGTTGATCCGTAAGTAATCTGTAGAGGTGTCCAATCAAGTGACCCCAAGGGGCACCCCCCAAGGAGTCCCTCAACAGACTACACAAAATCGTCATTGGACTGGGGAGTGAGGCCCCCACCTCCCTCTGACGTAGAATATAATTTCTGACCTGAAGATACCTATAGGCGTCCCTTTCAGGAAGCCTGTACTCGTTCATCACAAGTTCAAATGGTCTTATCCCTGAACTAGAGAAAAACTGATGAAAAAAAAAAGTAAGGCTCAGTCTTCTCCACTGAGCAAAGTCTGATAGAATGTGACTGGGAAGAAGTGTTCATCCTCCGAAATTAATATGTAGTGGAAGACGGTTTCTCTGAAAGCCTCTTGTTGAATTTTATACCATACTTTTAAAATCTTCGCTGTATATGGAGAGAAGTCTCTGAGTGGGGATCTACGTCCGCTAGAGGAAAAAAAATTCTGGTTGTATCGAGAAGGTCATTTATTGTAAATTCAAGCTCTTTTCAAGGAGATACATAGGAAGGAGACAGCCAGAGGAACAAGTTCTTTAAAAAGGAGGCTACTGCATAAAATTTGAGATTGGGGAGACTTACTACACCCTGTGCCAGGCATAACTGAAGAAGGGATAACCTTACTCTTGGTTGTTCCCAACCCCATATAAAGTTAGAGATAGATTTCTCCCAGGATGTACTGTAAAAAAAAAAACAAGATCAAGGGAAAAGTGGGATAGTTTGAAATAAATAAAGAAAATAGGGAAGGATATTCATTCGAATAGCCTCCACCCTCTGAAAAAAAAGGTCTGGCATCTTCTGGAACTGTACTGGCACACCCTTCTCCACTATCTCCAGAATCCACCTGTCCGATGTAATGAGGGACCAGGAGGCAGTATAGCACAGTGGGTTAAGGCTCTCAGCTGCAGATCTGGAGACCTGGGTTTGAGTCCCACTGCCGCCAAGGTGCATACTGTGTGATCCTGAGCAAGTCACTTAACTTCATTGTGCTCCCAGGTCACATCTGGAAACAAGCTTCAGCTTAGTGTGCTACTCCTGGTTAAACAATGTTCCCTCCCAGTTCTGAAGATAGTGGGAGAGTCTGCCTCCTACCGGTAGAGGGGAGGTGACCTAGACACTCACACCAGGGTTTAGACTGCGAGGCTGCAGGCTGGGTAGAGGCGGCCCTTCTTTGGCCCCTTCTTCCCTTCCCCCTGAAAGATCTTCTGTACTGAAAAAACTAAGACTGGGGGGGAAGGAGTGTAAGGCCTGAGAAAAAACCTGTGCCCCTGGGGCGGGATTTCTGTGGGGCAGTAGGCTTAGGTTTAGAGGAATTACTCTGCCAGGAGGCCTTGTACTAGTCAACCTTTTTCATGTAGTCAGTCATTCTGGAATCAAACAACATGTTTTGATCACAGGGAAAGTCCACTGCCTTAGACTGAGTGTCCGGGGTCAGACTGGTAGTTCTAAGCCAGGCAAAGCGCCTCAGAGATATGGCGTGGGCCACTGCCCTGGAGGTGGCATCACTGTTGTCATCTGCCATGTGGAATTGGTATTTGGTAACTTCCAAGGCAATTTTTGCCCTATTCACCAGCTCCTGGACCACTGTATCTGACCCACTGTGGGTAATGTCCAGGACAGACTTCCATACAGCTTTCTGATATTTGGCTATGAAAGCCATATATGAAGAAAGTCTGACCAGTAGGGAGGCTCTGGCACACATTTTCTTTGCTATGAAGTCTATTTTCTTGGAGTCCTTGTCTGTGGGTGAGGGGGACAAGGAGACCCAAGCTTTCTCACAAGCTCCCTGCTGTAATATACTCTCGTGGCTAGGGTGTACAGATGGGAACTCAGTACCCTTTCTAGACAATTTGTATTTTTTATCGACCCGCTTGTCAAACCCTGCCACAGAAGTGGGGGTTTGAAGCAGTTTCATGGTATTTTTTCTGAAAACATTATAGATAGGGACGACCAGTGTCTTAGGGGTTGAGAGACCTCTCATCTCCCTATAATCTTCATCGACATCCTGGATGGGCTCCTGAGTGGGGAGGTCCAGGGTGTCTAGCATATTTTGTATGAATGTAAACATAGAAGAGGAATCCTCCTGGTCACCTGGAGGAGCTCCGAAGGGAGGATCCGGGGACTCATGAGGTTCAAGGCCCTCAAGATCCATGTCAGGGGCATCATAAAAATGTTCTTCATCATCTGTTTTACCCTCACAGTCTCCAGAAGAGAGAACTGTGGAAGAGTGCTTGCCAGCCCCAGTAAATATAGACCCCATCTTTTGTAGTATCTGAAAGACTTGCCATGCTTTTGCCATGTCTTGCATAGATGGGAGTTCCTGCACAGACTGCAGTTGTATATGCTTTGTTTTTTCTTTATGCTTTACGCTGCCTGTTGTCTCACTACTGGCCTTCACCGGAGGAACAGGAGCATTTTTGTCTTTTTAGCCATTTCATCAGCAGCTTGATCAAGCTTCCTTTTTTCATCACTTTTATTATTTTTCAGTCTGTGAAGAACTTCATCAGATCCTTTGGAAGCTTTATTTTTTGGCTGGGATTTGGAGGCTTCATCAGCACCCCTGCTTACATTTTTATTGTTATTACTTTTAGATGGCCCCTCATCTGTAGCCTCTTCCTCAGCCATAATTATTAATTAGGTCTCTTTGCTCTGTGCCAATTTTGTGCAAAGAGAACCTGAGATCTGGACCAAAGCACAACTGCGCACAGGTTTCTGTAAATGCTGAAAAGCGAGTCCTGTTACAGTTTAATACACTCGTTTTTTTTTTGTAGTACTGGGAATCTATGCCAATGCCAATCTATAGAGAACCCAGCAATACCAGTTAACAACTGAGCACATGTTTCTGTAAATGCTGTGAAGCCAGTCCTGTGACAGTTGACACCTTTAGGTCCAGTTTTATGTAGTTCTGTGAATCTCTAATCTTGCCAATCCTCAGAGAACCCAGTAGCAACTGTCAAAATTTAAAAACCAACTGGCTGCCTCGTGGTAGGGACCCACGAGGTCCGAGGTAAAAAAATAAGGCAAAGCATAAAAATCCAATGGTTCTTACACGAAATGCGTTAAAAAAGTAAAGAACCGTCAAAATAAAACATCCGCGGGAAAAAAAAAACCCCGAATATAATTTAAGCAGATGCAGTAAAAATGACATAAAAAAACCGCAAATGCGTGAAAAAAACACACCCTCTAACAAAAACATTAAAAATTACACCCAGCACACTAAAAATGTAAGTTTGTGAGGAACTTTACCAAGATAAGCGAATATGAGGCTGTCAACAAGGAAAGTTGAGAAGCACCTCAGGGTCAATCTTGCTCAATCAGCAGAAAAAAATTCTAAAGCCCTTCAGGCTGCTCTCACTCAGCTCACTCCCCCTCTTGCTTCTTGATTGGCTGATGCTCAAGTTCATTTAAATAATTATCTCATTTATTTATTTATTGAATTCTCGGATTACAACCTTTGAGCTACAAGCTCATTTACAAAGGTTCCACGTCAGGAAAATAAAGCGAACGTACAATAGTAACCACAGAGTTGCAAAGAATTAAACATTTAACAATGGTAAAAAGACTATAAAGAACTTGGGATGGGGATACAGCCTTAGTAGACAGGCAAAGATAGAACAGCAGGAACAATTGCCCAGGAGAGTTGGGGGAAGAGGAGGGTGGTAGGATTTAAGGGAGAGGGGAGCAAGAGGGGTATTCTCTTGCAGTAACCACAGGTTAGGGGGCCACCAAGTCTGAGAGAGGTTGGGGAAGGGGGGAGGACGGGGGTATGAGCGTGGTGGGGGAATGGAGCCCAGGGGAAAGGAGGTAAGATCCGTATACCTAAAGGCATATCTCTGGGGCAGTTGTACCTAGCCAGCTAACTGCTATAGTTGCTGATGCTAAAGGACTCCAGGGGTAAGAACTGGGAGGGAAGAAAAGAGGGCCAGACCTGTGATTATGAAACTTTTAACATCTGAAGGGAAGGATCACATTAAGTAAGCTTTTTACAGAACCAGTAATTTCAAATATAAAGACCAAAGTATATATCTGAAACATGATTATTCTAAAATGTTGTGGGAACAAAGTAAACAGTTTGGGGGGGGCTGCAACAAAGATTATGGAAAGAAGGGGTCAAAGTGTATGTTGTTTTCCCAGTTAGGCACAAAGTCTTGTTAAATAACCAGCATCTGTTCTACAATTTTATTTTTATTTTTTTAGTTAGTTTTTGTTGACCGGGCAAGTGCACTAGACAAATCCTGCCTATTTTCAGGCCCGACCCAGGGAAGGGGGATACAGATGAATGCCAACTGACCTTGAATCAGATTAAGCTGTTTGTGGTATTTTTTTAGTGAATGAGGGAAATTTGGCCAGGACACTGGGGAAATTCCCCTACTCTTTTCGATAACTGCCATGGGATCTTTAACATCCACCTGAACTACCACCAATCCAAGCAGATGGGACCTCGGTTTAACGTCTCATCCGAAAGATGGCACCTCAGAAGTGCAGCACCCCTCTCATGCTGCACTGCAGTGTCAGTACTGGGATATAAACCCAAGTGCCAGATGTGGGAACTGAACCCACAGCCCTCTGATCTCCCGGCCTCAGAGGCAAGTGTGCTACCTACTGAGCCACTGACACATAATAATGTTGAAGGGGCTGCACAGGACTTAAAAATTCGTTTGCCAGGTATTTTTGTAAACACTGATTAAAGCAAAGGAACATATATGTAAATAATAAAAGGAAGAAGTCACATAGGTAACTAATAATTTATTTATTTATGACTCTGATAACCGGGTAAGTGCCCTGGCCAAGGGACCGTTTACAGGCACAACCTGGGCCAAAAGGCACTTGTCAGACATAATTACAGAGTAAAGATACAAACAGAAACATAGCACTGGTAAAACATGAAAGGTCAAAAACAGTGATAGGACATGACAATAAATAATGGCTATTACAGAGGGTAAAAAAAAATGTTACAACAAAAAACATCAATGTTAAAAACAGTGGTAGGACATAATAAATTGTAGCGGTTTACAGAAAGGTAAAGGGTTAACAAGGAAGCAAATAAAAGTAGTAGTTTGTCAGTGTGAGCAATTACAAAACAAGCAGGCAGTAGTAACACAACCCAGGGAACTAGGACCCACTAACCCACCTCCTCCACACGGTAATAAGCCCAACCAAACTAAGTGACCCATCAGAAAACGGAAAGGAGGAGAATGAGATCTGGACAGAATTGAACGAGAAGGAACAAAACTAGGGGGAGAGGTGCTACCTGTGTGAGCAATTGCAGGCGTCTCTGACAAGGAGCCATGATTTAAGGTTTTGCTTGAAGGTGTGATGTGCATTAGATGATCTGAGGGTAGCAGAAGCGCATTCCACAGGGAGGGGGCCACAACCGATGAGGCATTGCCACCCATTTTGGTAGAGGTTCTCGGAATCACTAGGGGAGGGACAACAGAGGATCGGAGGCTCTTCGGGGTGGTGCGGTACTTGCAAAAGGAAACAAGCATTTGTCAATGCCAAATGTTGTCTCGCTGGCATTGGTATTGGTAGTGCTGAAGTTAGAGATGCATAATAGGAATGGCAGTGAAGTATTGAAGTGACGCCACCCTGTAGAGATCGACAGGCATTGGGGTGTGCCTTTGGGTCGTCAGCTATAAAGCTCATGCTACTGTACCGCACCCTACCCTGTAGACACTGACAAGTGTCGTGGTGTGCTTTGGGGTCTTTGGGTGTTATACTTACCCCATTCCATAAGAAAATACACTGGGGTGGGTGCAGTATAGGAGAATGGGGTGAACTGTGTGGCCAAACAGCACAAGGCACATCACGATGCCTGTCACTGGCTGCATGGTGGGGGTGGGGTTGGAATGGCATGAGCATTACAGCCGATGATCCCAAGTCACACCCCTGACTCCTGTCAGTCTCTACAGGATGGGGGTGCTACAGCTGGGAACCCTAACACCATAGGCGTGTGTTGGTATTTTCACTCCAAATTTCCAACATGGGATTTTTGTGAGCCCACCTCATGAAAAATGGCACAATCAGTTTGTTAGCTGAAAGGTGGTTTTGCACAGCGGCTATGCCATTTGGAGACACAGGGACGAAAATACATTTTGCGAAGGATGTGGAAAATGACAACTGTACTGTTCAAGAGGAGGCGTAAAAAAATGGCAACGTTGAAAATCTGGAGTGAAAATATTAAAAACTGGTGAAGTCATGAGCATGCATAGAAACTGCGCAACACACCTCCGTAACCCAATTATTTTGGGGAGTTTGTTAGGCACATTTTTAACATAGGCATTCTGAGACATCCCCTAATGAACAGTGGTGCTGTGATTTTGTTAATCTGTCCCAAAAGTGGATTTCCAACAGCGACCATGCCATTGGGCACCACAGGTGCGGAAACACATTTTGGGCAGGATGTCAAAAATGACAGCTGCACTGTTCATAAGGAGGTGTGAAAAAATGCCAGTGTTGAAAATCTGGCATGGAAATATTGCAAATTTGCGAAGTTACAAGGGTGCGTGGAAACTGCGCAACACACGCTTGTAACACAGTCATTTTATGGACTTCTGGAACCAAATTTTCAACATAAGCATTTTTGGACCTCTGCTCATGAACAGTGTTACTGTCATTTCTTCAAACTGTCCTAAAAACTGATTTCGCACAGCGACTGCGCTATTCTTCGCCGGACGTATGAAAACACATTTCAGCCAGGATATGTAAAATGACAGCTGTACTGTTCATCAGGAGGTGTGGAAGAATGGCAATTATGAAAATCTGGAGTGAAAATATTACAAATGCACAAAGTTACGAGTGTCTGTGGAAACACCGCAATGCACACTCGTAAAACAGACATTTTGGGAATTTTTGCCACCAAATTTGCAACATAGGCTTTTTGAGAGCCCCCCCAATGAAGAGTGGCACTGTCGTTTCGTTACTCGGTCCTGAAAATGATTCTGCACAGTGACAGCGAAATCACCTTTCGGGACCGAATAACGCCATGACAGTGACTGAATTCATGAGGAGGGTCCCAATAACCCCATGTTGAAAATTTGTTGCAAAAATTCCAAAAAATGCCAGAGACATGCACCAAAATTGAAAAAAACCCTATTTATGCCATTATACAGCTTACCGCCATTTCTTCAGTCTGCGGTCGGCTTTGAAGATTGCAGACGTGTTCCCGGTCCACTGAAAGATCGTCGTGCTGGACTCCGGAGGGAAGTATGGGGTGGGGAGGCAGGGTGCGCAGAAGGCGGGTGTGGGTTGTGGGAGGAGAGCAGGGAGACGGTGACGGACTGTTTTCTTTTTTCACAGGTTAAAAAAAAATTGTGGGACTGTTTTTTTTTTTCAGGGATTTGCACGCTGGGATGGGCTCCCAGCGTGCACCTAAGTATATTTTTGGGGAGAATGTCAATAACAGGGGATTGGGCAATCAACAGCACACAAGGAAAGCAGGGGCAAGAGTCGAGGAGATTGGGGCACCCCATCGGCATATAACAAATATGGGGGTGCTTTATGCCGACGACGAGGAGTGGGCTCCCCTGTCAGCACATACACTGGGTGCAGGGCATGCCGACAGGGGGGATTGGGCACCCCCGAAGTCGGCACTATGGCTGGCAGTGTGCTGCCATGTTTTTTTTTCTGTCAACAGGGTAAGCACGTCGGGAGGTCCGCTGCATGTGACGAACTCTGCTCACATTGCAGTGCAGCTTTTCTTAGATGTGCTCGCCCACATGGTGTGGCGCCGGCATGCAGGCTGATTGGGGAATGAGGGACGCACCTACTGATGCGTGCCCTGCATTTGCCCAACAGTGACTACGCCTCCAAATGTGCTACTACCCCAATATGTTGGCTATGCATGCACGAGACAACATAAAAATGAAGGTAAGCAGGGCCGCTACGAATTATAGCATCTGTGAGGCATCCAAGGGTATGATCAAACCAGCCTTGCAATGAGAGCCACTGGAGGGAGCTATATAGCAGAAAGCCACGACCGAGCAGCTCAGCACAGGGCCTCTTGGAGCTGTGCTGCAGAGGTCTTGCCCCGCCGGCGCTGTGTGCTGGCTCCCCACCACCACCCCTGGTCGACACTCCAATATATAGGTAGTTTGAGAGGTCAGGTGACTCTCAAAAACCTATCAGCCCACTTTCAGATCTGCAGGTTATCAGATCCCACCAGCAGAGGCCGCTATCACTAACTTCAGCTTGATACTGCAAGAAAATCCTCTCAATCATGCTCCTTTACATTATAACCATGTTAACCATTGCCACTCCTCTTGTATCACTACCCCCATCCACACAGCCCCAAAATGACCCAAATCTCCTAAACTCTAGCTCTGTCTCAACCCCCCCATGTCCCCTAAATACCCCCAACAAGCACCAGGCTCACACACTGTATCCTGGATGGTTTTCATACCCCTCCGTCATCCCCCCAAACTTCACCCCTCGCCTAGCTGCCCTAAGCAGCCTAGTGAAATCGATCTCAAACCATACCCCGAATTCTCCAACCTCAAGTATAAAACTAGAAGTAAATGGCAATCCGCCTACAATACCTCACCCTGATGCTCCTACTGGTGGGTGATGTTGAAACCAACCCTGGACCTCCGACACACCCCGCCCCCCCAAAAACTGCCAAAGGGACTTAGCGTAATTCACCTCAACATCCGCAGCTTATTGAACAAAGTCCCAGAGCTGCAAGTCACTGCCCATACCCTCAAACCGGACACTTGTGTAATATCCGAAACATGGCTAAAACCCCAACATGGTGACTCTGAAGTAGCCATGCCCGGCTACACAGTAATACGACAGGACAGACTAGGTAACAAGAAAGGCGGTGGCATTGCCATGTATATATCAAACACTTTCCAGTATACCTTTGTCCAGCTCCCAGGTCACACCCCTCATATGGAAACCACAATGATGAAACTTGTCCTGCCTCATACCTCACCGGTGTATGTGGCAGGGATATACTGTGCCCCTGCCACCCCAGCACCTACCATCATAGACCACCTGGCCTCTCTTAAAGATATGGCTGCTGCCGGTGAGCTCTACATCCTTGGGGACTTTAATTACAACTGGCTAGATAAAGGCTGCTCAAAACTATGCAGCAAGATTAAAGCCCTTAACCTCTCCCAACAGATTGGGCAACCCAAAATCCCAAAACCACTCCCTCCTGGACTGGGCTCTTACAACACACCCAGAGAGGATTATTAAAGCTGGCCTCCTACCAGATTCACTGAGCGACCACCACATGATCTACATGATCAGGAAGGTGTACAGACCTACAAATCACCGCCCAGCAAGAACTCTCCGCACAAGAGCATACAGTTCTCTCTGCCTCAACTCCCTACTAAATGACCTCGCCTCTACTGACTGGCACCTACCATTGACCATGCTTTTGACATGCTCTGAAATCAAATTCTTGCTGTCTGGGACTATCATGCCCCCCTGAGAAGCAAAAGGGTAAGGGAAACCCATCTCCCCTGGGTCTCTGCCGACATTATTTCCAGATGTCGGCAAGGGACCAGGCCTGGAAAAAACAAAGGCAAACAGGTACCCTTGAATCCCTGCAGCATTACCGTACCCTCCGAAACAACTGTACTAAAGCCATAAGGCAGGCTAAAAAGAATTACTTCCGAGCAGGCCTCTCCACTAATCTTAGCCACCCATCCAAATTCTGGAAATCTATTAAAACCTTGCTCACTCCCCCTATCCAGCCGCCTTCCCCTTCCCTAACTATTCAGGGCAGAAACATATCCGAGCCAAGTGAGGTTGCCACAACTTTTAATAACTTTTTTACCAACTGTGCTAAATCTCTCCTATCAAACCTACAAATTACTTCAACCACATCAAAACCCCCCCACGCCCCCCTCGCAGTCCCCCCTTGCCTCAAAGTTCTCCTTCCTCCCAGTCTCCACAACAGAAGTCCTAGCAGCCCTACGTTCCCTAGACCCCAATAAAGGTAAATGCCTGTTAGGTCTGGATGCCAAACTCCTATATCTTTCTGCCCCTGCCACTGCGGCACCCCTAGCCGACCTCCTAAACCTTTCCTTCTCCTCAGCACAAATTCCAACAGCTTGGAAGGAGGCAGTAGTCATCCCGCTGCCAAAGGGTGGAAACCCAACCGAGCCCAGAAACTACTGCCCTATCTCCCTCCTCCCAACTCTGGCCAAACTACAGGAACACCTAGCCCTCCCTCAACTCACACAATTCCTTGACACCACCTCCTTCTTCACCCCCTACCAGTCAGGTTTTCGCAAATCACACTCCACCATCACTGCGCTACTAAGACTCTCAAACGATATTGCCTCAGGCATGGACAAAGGGTTCCTCACCTCGGCCATATTCATTGACTTGGCAAAGGCATTTGATACCGTCTCCCACCCCAAACTCATCACAAAACTGCATGATTCAGGCCCATCCGATCTAGCCACTAGCTGGTTCCTGGCCTACCTACCTGACAGGAAACAAGCAGTAAAAATTGGCTCACACGTATCCCCCTTGCTCCCAGTCACCATGGGGAACCCCCGGGGTTCTGTCCTGGGCCCCCTTCTCTTTTCCATATTTCTAAACGACCTCCCACTGACATGCTGAAACTCAGCTATACAAATGTACACTGATGATACCGTTCTATATGCCTCTGGCCCCTCCAGCGAGGTATTAAACTCTGCCCTACAGCAGGATTTCGATGCCGCTCAAACATGGCTTAGTTCAAACCAACTTGTCCTAAATGCTAAGAAAACCGTATCCATAACTCTCGGCACACAGCCCAGAGTCTCCCGACTAGCTGCTCCCCCCACTTTCCATACACTGGACGGAACCACCTTGGATTTCTGCACCTCCTTTAGGTACCTGGGTGTATGGCTTGATCGCCACTTAAGATTTCTCCGTCCACACTGACTCCCTTCAGAAAAAACTACACCCAAAACCAGGTGCACTATACCACAACAAAGGTTGCCTACCCACCTCGGTCAGGATGGCGCTAGTGCACAAAATGATTCTCCCAATCTTCAACTACGGAGATGTGGTCTACTATGCAGCCTCACCATCCACCCTGGCCAACTTGGACCCCCTTTTTCATTCCTTCTGTCGGCTCATCCTAGAATGCCCCCCACACCACTGTGACCTGTATAGGGCCCTAGCTCTCCCCTCGCTGCACTCCAGGCACCAGCTTCATTGGCGCAAACTCAGAGCTACACTAGTCAAACTCCTCCCCACCTTCTCAGCTCCGCCCCGTCAACTCAACCTCCCCGCCTACTCCTTGAGAGGCACTTACTCAAAACTTCTACAACCTTTCATGCACACCTCAAAGGACCAATCAGCTTCAAATACAGACTGCACAAACTCTGAATGACCTCCGCAGAAATCAGACAGTCCTCTACCCCAAGGACCTTGAAAACTCTCCTTCAGGCTCACTCTCGACATATGTAACAGCAACCTGCAGTCCAGATCTGATACTACGAGGCATCGTAATGTGCCATAAACTGTACAATTGTCCAACAACTGACTATTATTGTATTTCCCTATGTGTCACTGTCTGTTATGCACTATGGTCATAGACCCCAACTATGTTACAGCAACTCATGCACTCTGCACTAAACTATAAATAACTAACAAATGCATAGTCCAGCCTGTAACCTTTCTGGACCTGATGTTTTCATCCTTTATGTACTGATTATATACCTGTTGTATGCACCATTGTCTATGCACCATTTATATTGTATGTATGTATGTATGTAACTCCCAGGTCGCATCTGGAAACGAGTGGATTCCCGCTCAGTATGCTTATCTGGTAAATCTCCTAAATAAATAAATAAATAAATAAATATAGATTGCAGTGGTGCATGGAATAGGGGGCAGACAGGGCAAAGCGGCAGATGCTGTTGTAAGCAGACAAGAGTCTGGCCTGAAGGGCAGTGGAGATGCAAGTGTAAATAGGGAGGCAGTAGTCCAAGATAGGGAGCAGGTTGTCACAAGCTAAGGCCAGATGTGCTACAGCAGTCAAGTAGGGTTTGACACGACAGGCAGCACCGAGTTTCTGATTTATCCTACAGACTATGAGATTAATATGGTCAGCGAAGGAGAGGGTGGGATCAAGTGTAACCTCCAAAAATTTGAAGGCTGGAACGACTTCAAGGGCAGGGCCATCAGGAGGGAGGATATGGAGAGAGAAGTTGGCTTTAAGGGTTCTTGCTAGGTAAGGTTTAGACCCAAATGGCATAGCCTTGCCTTTCTCTGGCGTTAACCAGCATCAGATTAGAGGAGAACCAGTTCTGGGTGGTGCAGTAATTCTGGATGAGGATGGACGATATCAGTGGAAGGGATTTGTTACTATGGAAGATGACAAGGTCATCCACATAAAGGAGGGATTCACAGGAGAGGCAGTCAGAGGAGAGGGTATTAACAAATATCATAAAGAGAAAGGTGCCCAAGATGGAGCCTTAGGGTACCCCGGAGAAGACAGGCAGGGCTGGAGATGTGACAGAGCCAATGCATACAGACTGGGAGTGATCGGAGGTAGCTCTAGAACCAGTCAGTGGACCCTGCGGAGCAGCCGATATCATGTAGCTTGGAGAGGAGGAGTGGATAGTTTACAAGATCGAAGGCTTTGGATAGGTCCACGAAAACTGCACTAGTGGCACGCCCTTGGTCCATGTTCATGAGGATGTGGTCGGTAAATAAAGCCAAGTCAGTAGTGGTGCTATGGAGCCTACAGAAGCCGTGCTGCTGGTTGCATAAGATGTTGTAGTTATCAAGGTACTCAGACAGCTGCTGGTGAACAATCCGCTCAAGGAGCTTACTAAGGTGAGGGAGAATGGATATGGGGTGATAGTTTTCGGATGAGAGGGGGTCACCAGATTTGAAAATAGGAACCACCTTGGCTGACATCCAGGGGAGTGGCATGCAGGAGGTTGTCAGGGCGACATTAAAGATAAAGGAGAGAGGTTTAGCTATCACTGAGGAAACAAGTTTGAGAAAAACAAGGGAGAGGCCATCAGAGCCCAGACTACCCCGACTGGGTAGGCCTTTTAGAAGTTTAAGAGTATCCTTGGGGGAGATGGTCTTGCAATAGAAAGGAGAGTGAGGAGGGGTAGCAGTCTGGGGGTGTGGAGGACAGGGAGGTGGGGCAAGACCTTGGGTCGGGGAACTGACTAAGTGGAGGGTAGGGGGAAGGAGGAAGCATGAGACCACTGGCTAGGGGGGACTGCTAGAGGGGAGTTTGCTGAGGATGGATGACAGGTCTGAGAATTTGTAATTCAAACAACATGAAGTCTTGCTGTATTCTGACTATATTTATTTTATTTATTTGTTTTTGTTAACCAGGTAAGCACACTAGACAACAAGTGCTTATTTTCAGGTGTGACCCGGGAGGTTACAATACAGAGAAACATGGTACATAGTCAAGGTGGCATACAAGCCCACAATACAGGTGGGCCAGAGAGATTTCAGTACAAGGAACATAGTACATTGACAAAGTAATATACTCACCCACATACAGGTGGGGCCAGAGTACAATATATAGACATGGTACAGAGTCAGAGCTAGCAAACATGAGTACAACTACAACTCGAATAAGTTAAAACCACAAGGTAACATGAAGGCTTGGGGAGGTAGGAGACTAACAGGTAACTAAGGGGGGGGCATAAACAGTGCACAATCTGGGTGAGTATCAGGAAACAGACAAGGGGGAGAGTAAACAGTGCAGTAGGTCAGCAGGGTACTAGTGGGTGAGGAGAGGGGGAGGAAGCACCCGGAGGACCACCACGGTGGAATCTGGCTCAACTGTAGGGAGTACTGCCCATTACAGCTATGCCCAGAGAGCAGGGCAAAACAGTGTGGGGACTTCTAAGTGCCACAAGGGAGGGAGCTAATGGGTAGGGGGGGTAGGGGACGCCTGTCAAAGGAGTGTGGGAAGTGCTATAGTGGAGAGTGGCAAAGGCCGAATTCTGCTTGTGGGAAAGGTGTCGGGCAGCCGCTAGTGTGGAAAGTGCTATAGTGGAAAGTGGCAGAGGCCAAATTCTGCTTGTGGGAGAGGTGTCGGGCAGCAACTAGTTGGCACAAAGACAAGTGGAGGCTGCTTTGAGGAACTTCCAAAGGGACATTTTGAAGCCGGGGTGGGAAGGGGCGGCCCGGACTAGGGCGGAAAGGGAGTTCCAGAGTCTCGGAGCATAAGCGGAGAAGGCCCGATCACCAGTGAGGGAGCGGGTCCTTGGGACCTTGCAAACCAGAGTCGAGCTGGACCTTAGTTGATAGGCCGGGGTGCAGTGTTTGAAGGGAAGGGCAAGAGCAGGGAGGCATGCAGTTTGGACTATATTATCGACCATGTTACCGAGGACAAAGGCTCGGTGTTTTTCAGGGGGGAGCCACTCCAGTCGGGCATAGAGGGCACACCGATGCGTAAGACGAGGCGCAGAGAGGGTGAAACGACAGATGTTGTTATAGGCCATATCCCATTTCGCTAGATAGGCGCTCAGGACCAGCGAAGGCCAAGCCCATAGCAGAGCGTGGGTAGGAGGATCCCCCTGGCTATGGCGAGCCGAGCGGCCGGAGTGAGGCAGTCCTTAGCCCTGTATGCTAAGCCGAGCTTACTGTTTGACACTTTGCAGATGTTCCGGAGATGCTCAGTGAGATCAAGCTGAGGATCTAGGGTCACCCCCTAGGTACCTAGCGGACTTCAGGACAGGCAGGAGGGAGCCATTCCCCCCATGAATGGCAAGGGAGGAGGGGCATGATGCAGTTTTGGCCACCGACCCGAATAACATGGCATGGGTTTTGTTTAGATTAACGGTGAGCTTGTGTCCCACGAGCCAGTTTTGGATACGCCCAAAGTCTGAGTTGAGTTGGGAGTTGATGGTTGAGATGTCCTGGGAGCTGGATAATAGTACCAGGTTATCCGTATAGAGTGTGGTAGACCCAAAGGTTGTAACGTAGGGGAGTTCGTTTATATAAAGGGAGAACAGAATGGGACCAAGAACGGACCCTTGGGGTACTCCGCATCTGACTGGGGAAAGGTTCGATAGGGCACGGTTAAAACAGGTGTATTGTTGTCTACCCCAAGGTAGTTGGTGAACCAAGCAAGGGCTCAGGGGGAGAAGCCGTGCGCGAGTAGAGCGGAGTGAAGGAGGTTGTGGTCGACCCGATCAAAGGCCTTAGAGAGGTCGACAAAGATGGCCCCAGTCGGTTTGCCAATGTCTGTAGCGGATCTGACCTCTGAGGTAACCACAGAGATAGCAGTAGCTGTACTGTGCCCCTTCCTGAACCCATGCTGCGCAGGGGAGAGAACTGCATACTCCTGCAGGTAATGGGAGATTTGTTCAGCTATGGCCTTTTCAAGTAGCTTGCTGGTAGCAGGGAGTATGGTAATGGGGCGGGTAGTTGTTCATCTCCTTGGGGTCACCGTGCTTAAACACTGGGACAACCTTGGCCACCTTCCATATGTCAGGTAAGATTCCCGAGGTGAGGGAAGAGTTGAATATGTGGGTAATCGGCCGGGCGAGGAGGGGTTCCCACAGACTAAGAAACTTAGGCTCAGGGTTATCATAACCCTCTCTTGTGTGGTGTGAGAGACCAGCTAGGAGAGCTTGAGTTTTCTAACAGTGATTTGTTTCAGGTAAAAAGGAGGCCGGGGGATGGCCCGGAGGTTCGGGGTTGGAGATTAGGAGGGGAGGGGTGGCAGACAGTTCAGAGAACGAACAGTTGAACGCTGAGGCTATGGTCTGGGGGTTATTACAGTTGGCCCCCCTCTACATTCATGTCAACAACCGAATTCTTGGCAGACACACCGACAATATTTTTAATGTTTTGCCAGAAGCACCGGGGGTTGTAGACCGAATTGAGCATGGCAGATTTACAGAACTCACTCTTGGCAGCACGTATTGCGGCCTTGCAGGAGTTTCTGAGTCGTCGATATTCAAGGAGGTCGTGGGCGTCACTGGAAATTTTGTGGTTGATCCAGCACTTGTCGCTCTGCTTCATGAGAGCTAGTAGTCCTCCATGGAGCCACTTTGTGACAGTGCCCCTCACCCTCCTTTTTGTGAGGGAAGCGTGCCTGTTCTGCAGAGGGATGAGAATAGCAAGGAAGTGGTCCAGTGCTTTGGCAGGTCATTAGTGCTGAGTACCCTAGTCCAGTTGGTACGACGTAGGTCATCCAAGTAGTCACTGAGGATAAGCTTGGAGTAATCCCTCATCTGAATCACTCTACTGGGAATTTTGGGGGCGGTGGATCCCCAGATGCAGTATATGGGACAGTGATCAGATATTGCATCCGAGAGTGTGCCAGATTGGACGATTTTATCCAGTCTGTTGCTCAGTAACCATTCAATAAGCGAGCCCTTGTCCCCCCGGGAGGAGGTCCTAGTGGGTTCTGTGATGGTCTGACTGAGGGCGAGGCCAGAGAGAATCGGCTCATATAGTTTGGTATTGGGCCCCAGCCAGTTGAGGTTGAAATCCCCCAGGATTAGCACCTCATTTGACCCTACCTTGCCTTTAAGGTGGTCAAGAGAGGAGAGTCCTGGCAAGCCTCCCTTAGGGGGATTGTAGGCACAGACCAGGTGCACCTTTTGTGTTACGAGCAGTAGGAGGGGAGGAATGAATTCCAACCTGTAGAGTCGTGGGTGGAGACAGAGATACCACGGATACGTTTAGGTGCCCCCTAAAGTATAGGAGTACACCCCCCCCACGTTTACTACCAGTCCTATCCCGCCTAATGAGGCTGTAACCCGGAATGGCACATGCGGTGTCAGGAATACAAAGCTTCAGCCAAGTTTCCATGATACCCATGATGTCTGGCTCATACAGGGTCACCCAGGCTGTCAGTTCCGCTTGGTTATGTAGGATACTGCAGATGTTTAGATGAGCTATTTTTAGGCCTTTTTTTGACAGCCAGGCCGGGGGTGGCTTGGGAGGTATGGGGTTGCTGGGGAACCTGGACAGGAGGATGTGATGCCCAGCTGCACTAGAGGAGCCATTGCCTGGTCTTACTGGGCTGCGAGGTAACCCGGGACTTTAGGTGCAGTGTCCAGAGATCCAGGGTTCAATAAGTGTGAGCCTAACAGAGCCTTGTGGGCAAATGCTAGAATGTAAGGTATCTATGGTGGGGCTAAGACTGGGGCTGAAGTTAAGGCTAGGAGAGGAGTCAAGGGACAGCTCGTATCATATAGTATAGTGCCTTGAAAGAGCACAGAAAGCAAGAGTCCTATATTATTGTGCCTAGGTGGAGCTCAGAGTGCAGTCAGGCAGGTACACACATAGAGAAAGTGAGATCAGCCCTCTAGTGGTGAGCTAATATAGCCTGCAGATGGTAAAGTGGGCTGATACGATAATTCAGCCCACATGATGAGAGCTATAAAGCTCAGTGACGACCATGGGTGGTGGTGGGAGCGGTGGGGCAGCCGGTGGGGCTAGTCCTCGTCTGTGGCAGCAAAGAAAAGGCTGCAGAGCATTCACCGTGTGGCTGCAAGCAACGGCAGGCATATGGGCGAACACAGAGGCACCAAAAATGCTCCGGTAAGCCGCGACTCCTCTCCGGTGGGTAGAAAATGCAATGCAGTCGAGAGAAACGCAAGGAGGAGCAGTAGAATTAGATTGCTTGCAAGCAGGCC
Organism: Neoceratodus forsteri; assembly: GCA_016271365.2. Classification (NCBI taxonomy): domain Eukaryota; kingdom Metazoa; phylum Chordata; order Ceratodontiformes; family Ceratodontidae; genus Neoceratodus; species Neoceratodus forsteri. The sequence continues at coordinate 684,571,187 of JADMNL010000022.1, read as the reverse complement.
TCATTTGTCAAGTTTCTTTACCTTAGTCGGCTGTGGGCTCGCCTCGGGGGTGGGGGAGAGCAACTTGCGGCTACCCTCGTGACCAGGTGGACCCTCTATGTGTTGGCAGCATCCCTGTAGAGAGAAACAACAAGCAGCAGTGAGCCCACCTATATACCAAGGAGTGCTGGGGTGGGGGAAGGGACTTTGGAGAGACAGGCAGTCCGGTGGGGAGCAGGCAGGACGGGGGTGGGGTCAGAGAGGGGAACACTGCCAGGGAGGGACAGAAATATGCGAGTCAGGCTCTAAAGAAACAGCTATACTGTAAACATGTGCATTCAGGTCAGCAGTCCACATAAAAGGCAACAGGTTAGGATCCCAACATCAGTAAAAAATTATACAAATAGCACAGATTCCGCAGCTAGTTAGCCCCAGCACTTAAATTGCTCTGGAGAGTAAAGGGTTAACTCTATGCCAAGGCATAGAACATTGAGCTCGATTTTCAAACCTGTCTGTGGTACTCTGAAGTGTAACCATCAGATTTCTTACTCCGTCAAACTGTGAAGTCGCTCCGGAGATCCCTCCTGCGCTCTGGTTCGGTAATAGTTTGAATTGGTCGGTTTATTCAGCTCCTTTCTTATTTTTATTGGCATTCTTACCTCTGTCATGGTATAGTAAGTGGTAGTGTAGTAGGTAGTGTTATTTTATTGCTAAAATCTTTAGAAATTGTTTATTTTATTGTGGTTTTCCAGTACTTATCGGTTCCTAAAAAAAAATCCAGAATTTTGTGGGATTTTTTTAACCGACCCATGACTCGGTTGGAACCAATAAGTGGTTGTTACCTGGCTTAACGCTGAAAAGGGTAACTTTTTTCTTGTAACAGCATGTCTGAGAAACCTAAAAAGAAAACCGGGCCCACTGGGTTTCAGCACAGTACCGAGTGTGGGGAGGCCTTTGCTAAGGCTGATCCCCACCTCATATGTGTGTATTGTCTGGGGGTTTGACCACCTCAAGGAAGACTGCCAAATTTGTAAAAACTTTTCCAAAGCCTCTCTTGAAAAACATTTGAGCAGGCCGAAGGAAAGGGAGGCCGAGAAGTTTGCTGACCCGGATGGCCAGCCTGGTTCGGTTGCGACTGAACCTGAAGAGATGTCTACTGACCTGGGCGATACCTATTCGGCCAAAAGGAGAGCCGACTCTGCAGAGTCAGTTCCGTCAAAGAGAAAAAGAAAATCAGCCAGTTTGGATCCTACACCCCATGTTCCGACCGTCATAAAGAAATAGCGAAAGCGATTACAATAGTCCAATCGCTTATTAGGAGTTCACCGAATCATATCGGGTTCAAAAGCACCAGTCCGTCGGAAGTAGTTGCCTCAAATATTGATCTGGAGGCATACTATGAGGGCAACTGGAAGGAGGAAGAAGATTATGAAGGAGAGTCTGAAGGCCTAGATAAGCCAGTAGAGCCTGACATCTCCCCAGACAGGCCTTCCAATGTTTCCCCACCCAGGCTTTCTGAGTCCCCCTCCCACTTATTGTTTTACAAGAAGGTGGCTGAGACTCTTCAGCTTCCTATGGAAGAGGCTGATCAGGATTAGGAGGGGGCTGATTATGTGGAAATGATGGATGTTCCAGAGTTAAAGAAAGTGTCTATCCCTTTGCACAAATCCCTAGGGAAACAGATAAAAAAATCATGTAATTTCCCACATCCATTCCTCCTGTGGATAAAATAATGGACAGGAGGTATGCCTCATCAGGTTCTGGCACAGAATTCCTTTTAGCACACTGCAGCCATGTTGGGTTAGTGCAAGCTGCAGCCTGTTACAAGTTTATTATTACCCTGGCATCTCACCCCCCCAGATAAGGATTCCAGGAAAGTGGATGCCATGGCAAAGAAACAGTACTTGGCATCCTCTTTGGGGCTCAAGCAATCATATTACATGGCACATACAGCCAGGTACCAGAAATCTATGTGGGATACGGTTCTGGAGCTGGCTAAGAATGCCCTTCCCCAGCTAGCCAAGAAGCTGGAGCAGGTGGCTATAGATGGTATAGAGGCATCCAAAGTGCAATTTCATGCTGCTGTGAATGATGTGCATTCGAGTCATGGCTACATCTATCTCCATGAGGAGGTTTGCTTGGCTTAGATGTACTAATCTTTAGCAGGATACCTGGACTAAGGCCATGGATTTTCCTGTAACTGGTAATTCTCTGGTGTGCAAACAGAGAACTACATGAAGATGATGGATGAATATAGGACCACCTATAGGAGTGCTGCAGCCAAGGAAAAGCAGGCCACTCCTCCGAGGCAGCAATTTAGGGCTGGCAGGGGCAGGCCTTTCTACCAGGCTCAGGCCTCCTCTTCTTTCCAGCAGAGGGGGTTCTTTAGGGGAAGAGGCAGGCGTGGGATGACCAGAATCCCATCATCCATGCAGTCTAAGCCCCCTGTCAAACAGACACCCTGAGGTGTCGGTCAGGGTCGCCTCCCCAGTTCCAGTAGGGGACAGGTTGGCTCACTTACTCCAGGCCTGGGAATCTATTATTTCAGACAAATTGGTTCTGGAAATAGTGAGTCAAAGACTTGCTCTCAGTTTCAAAAGGTTCCCAAAAATGAGAACAAGGTCCTTCAGAGTCCTTCCTCTCCCTTGGAGACAAAGGTCTTAGAGGCAGAAGTCTCCTCACTTCTGCTTCTACAAGCAGTAGAGAAGGTACCTCATTGTCACAGTGGAAAAGGACTGTATTCCAGATACTTCCTTACCCCAAAAAAAGACAGGGGAGTGGCAACCCATTTTAGATTTAAGGTACCTGAGCAAACACTTAAAACCAAAATTCAAGATGGTGACTCTGGGAGTAATTCTTCTCTCTCTGAGACCAGGAGACTGGCTAGCCTCCCTGGATCTAAAGGATGCCTACTTCCACATACCTATCAGACATTCCCTCAGAAAGTATCTTAGATTCGAGTTGCCCTCAGGCCATTACCAGTTCAGAGCTATTTCGGCCTAACATCTGCTTCAAGGGTGTTTACCAAGTGTCTAGCAGTAGTGGTGGCATTCCTCAGGAGACAGGGTATCCTTCTGTTCCCATACCTGAACGACTGGCTCATTGTGGGTCGGTCCTCAGACCAAGTCAAGTCAGCTCTAGAGGTCACTCAAAAGCTACTAGACTCCTTGGGTTTCATTTTAAACCTAGAGAAGTCTGTTCTGGAACCAGCCCAGCTCCTCACTTTCATAGGGGTGGAGTTAGACGCTATTCAGGCAAGAGCATTTCTCCCTCTCTCAACAGTTCAGTCCACTGTCACTCTGGCTTCCACTTTTTGTCCTCTATTCTCTTGTCCAGCCAGACACTTTCTACAGATGCTGGACCACATGGCAGCTTCCACAGCAGTAGTCCAAGGGGCAGAATTCCAGATGAGAGATATTCAGTTTCATCTCAGATAGTACAGGTCTCAGAAAAAAAGACCCTCTATCCAAATTGGTCCCAGTGTCTCAAACTCTGGTTCAGGCCCTCCAGTGGTGGCTGGAGGAGGACACTCTACGACAAGGGGTTCCTTTCCTCAGTCAGGCTCCTTCAGTGATTCTCACCACAGATGCCTCTTTACTGGGTTTGAGGGGGGGCTCATCTAGATCAGCTAACCCCTCAGAGAACCTGGTCTCTCCTACACGTAAACCTTCTCAAACTCTAAGCTGTCTTTCTAGCACTCCAGACATTCTCAATACTGTTCAGGGGAAAGTGGTGCAGATCAGGACAGACAACACCACAACCATGTGGTACATCAACAAGCAGGGAGGCACTCGGTCTTCGGCCTTGTGCGCAGAGGCTATGAGAATATGGTCTCTAGCTTACTCCCTTCAGGCTTCCCTTATGACTGTATACCTTACAGGGAAGGACAACATTCTAGCAGATGCTCTCAACAGGATTTTTTCAGGGTCACCACGAATGGACCCTGAACCCTCTAATTCTTCAGGTTATTTTCAAGAGGTGGGGCCCTCCAAAGATAGATCTCTTTGCAGCCCCATACAATCACCAACTTCCTCTCTTTTGCTGCAGACCGCCTCTTCTGGACCCTGTCCCTCAGGATGCTCTCTTATTGAACTGGATAAGCAGGTTTCAGTATGCATTTCCTCCTTTTCCTCTGATTTTCAGGGTCCTAATCAAGATCAGGTCTCAGCCTTGCAAGGTGATTCTAGTGGTTCCGGATTGGGCCAGACAGCCTTGGTATCCTCTACTCTTGTCACTGTCAGTGACAATGCCTCTGTGTCTTTCCAGACAGTTCAATCTACTCACCTCCTCACAGGGGAGGATTTTTTATCCCAACTTTCAGACTCTCAGGCTCAAAGCTTGGCTCTTGAAGAGCTAGCATATGCAAGCCTGCATCTGTCCCAGTCAGTCTTGGACATTTTAAAGGTTAGCAGGAAACCTGCCACTAGAAAGACTTACAACTCCAAATGTAAAACATTTGGATTCTGGTGTTCCCAGAGGCATATCCTACCAGAGGTGGCGGATACTGCCACTGTACCGGACTATCTGGTGCATCTTAACAGTCTAGGCCTTCGGCCTACTGCTCTCAAAGTACATTTGGCAGCTGTTTCTGCCTTCATCTCTGCTGGCAAGGGCTCTTCCCTAGCATCTCATCCAGTTCTCAAGAATTTTTTCAAGAGTCTAGTACATGTTAACCCTCCCATTAGGGAACCTACCCCTTCTTGGGATCTCAATATCTGTATTGCACAGTTTATTCAGCCCCCTTTTGAACCTTTATCCTCAGCTGAGCTGAAGTACTTGACTTGGAAAACTGTATTCCTGGTAGCCATTACCTCTGCCAGGAGAATCAGTGAACTACAGGCTTTATCAGTGGAACCTGACTTCATTTAATTTCACAGGGATAAGGTGGTCCTTCGAACCAAAATAAAGTTTCTTCCCAAAGTGGTATCAGACTTTCATTTGAATCAATCTATATATCTGCCTGTGATTTTCACTGACCATTACACAGATTACACAGTCTTAATGAAAAAAGGGCTCTTAGTTATTATATAGAACACACCAAGGATCATAGGAATGACTGTTCTCGGTCGTTTCTCACTTATGGAGAAGTGGGAAAGGGCAAACCAGCCACCAAGAGAACTATTGCCAGGTGGATTGTCTCCTGTATCCAGTTCTGCTATTCAAAACTTGGGAAACAGGCTCCCTCAGGCATGTGGGCTCATTCTACCAGAGGTACAGCTGCTTCGGTAGCAGCAGCTAGAGATATACCTTTAGTGGAAATCTGTAAAGCAGCCACCTGGAAAACTGTTCACACATTTACCAAGCACCACTCTCTGGACATTCAGTCAAGAAGTGATGCTAGGTTTGGCACAGCTGTGCTGCAGAGCTTGTTCCCAAAATAGGTTCTGTGACTCCCTCCTCCAAGAGTGTACTGCTTGGTAGCCTGTATATAGTCAGAATACAGCAAGAATTCATGTTGTTTGAAGAAAAAATGACTCACTATAGTAATGTTGTTTCTTCTAATGGAGTCTTGCTGTATTCTGACCTCCCTCCCTGCCTCCCCTCCTGGAACCTAGTAGTTTGGGGCTGTGGTTTGGCAGGCACAGTGCTGCACCCCAGAGGTGTACTTAGCATGCCCTTATCTTTTTAAGGGGTTTCTGGTCTTTATTATGATTATTTGGTGTTTCACTACCTGCCTAATTTCTTTTTGGGGTTCTCGACTTGTCTTTTGACCCTAAAAATCTGTTGTTGCCTTTTGGTATAACATTTTAGAAACAATTTCTAGTTCTTGAGTTAATTCAGGGACCGAAATCAGGGGTCTCTAAGCTCCAATTCGCACTTGTATTTAGGTAATTAGCACCTGCCCCTTTAAGAAATGGCTAGTCAGCAGCGCTACAAGCAGCTCCTGTCTCTGTGCAGTGAGTCTGTTTCTGTGCAGCATAGGGAGGGTGGGAGTGTCTGAGCTCCACAGTTAGCAACACTCAATTTTGAAATTGGAGCCAATCCCCTGAAAGCAGAAGAGGAGAACAGGGCGTGAACTAGGCAGAAAGGGAGCAATGTGACCAGAAGAAAAGGAGTGCAGAAATGTGAGCCACTGAGACTCCGTGAGATTAGGAGATGGAAGGAAAGCACGCGATCAGGAGAAAGACGGGAACGGTACCAGTATGAGCAAGGCATGTCACAGAAGGAAAAATTACTCATCTTAGTAATTATGTTTCTTCTAATGGAGTCTTGCTGTATTCTGACTATTGCGGTTAGCCCCAGCACTCAAACTGCCCTGGAGAGTAGAGGGTTAATTTCTATGCAGAGCACAGAACGTTGAGCTCGAGCTCGGTTCAAACCTCTGTCTGCCGCACTTTGAAGCACAACCGTCAGATTCTTATGAGCTAATACTAACTACTATGTGGAAATTGTAAAATTTTTACTAGCCAAATGGCAAGCAAATATTTTGGGTCCCCAAAAAACTCAAGTCAAGAAATCCAAAATCAAAAACCAGGTAGTGAACAACTTAAGACTGTTAAATTAATAATATAACCCATTCCACCCTCTAAAAGGAGGGAGTACCCAAATGCACCCCTGTGGTGCAACACTGCACCTGCCAGCCCACTTCCCAAAAACAGGTTCTGAGAGGGGAGGCAGGGAGGGAGGTCAGAATACAGCAATAAGTCATTAGAAGAAACACTAAGGTGAGTAATTTTTTCTTCAAACATGAAGTCTTACTGTATTCTGACTATTGCAGACTACCAAGCAGTACCCCCATGGAGGAGGGAATCAAACCTACCTTGGGAATAGGCTCTGCAGTACTGCTGTACCAAACCGAGCATTACTCCTAGCCTGGATGTCCAGGGAGTAATGCTTGGTAAATGTATGGACTGTTTTCCAGGTGGCTGCTTTACATATCTCTAGCAAAGGAATATCCCTGGCCGCAGCCAGGGAAGCAGCTGTACCTCTAGTCGAATGAGCCCTCAGGCCTTAGGGAGGTATTTTGCCTAGCTTCTCATAGCAGAATTGAATACAAGAGGCAATCCACCTGGCAATAGTTCTCTTAGTGGCAGGTTTGCCCTTCCCCACTTCCCCATAAGTGAGAAACAACTGGAGGGAGTCAAACCTGTGAGCCTTAGTACGCTCAATGTAGAAACTAAGGGCTCTTTTAACATCCAAACTGTGTAAACTTCTTTCTCCTGAAGAAGGATGATCAGTGAAGAACACAGGGAGAGACATAGATTGGTTCAAATGAAAATCTGAAACCACTTTACGCAAAAAACACCTATTAGTCCTAAGGACCACCTTATCTCTATGGAATGAGATAAAATCAGGCTCCACTGACAGAGCTTGCAATTCACTGATACACCTGGCAGAGGTAATAGCTACCAGGAACACAGTTTTCCAAGTCAAGTACTTAAGCTCTGCTGAAGACAAAGGCTCAAAAGGGGGTTGCATAAGCTGAGATATGCAAACATTAAGATCCATGAAGTGGGGATTGGTATGAAGCAATCCCTTGAAAAATTTACAGAATACAGGGTGAGATGACAGTGAGGAAGGTTTTCCCACTGACAGAAACGCAGAAACAGCTGACAAATGTACTTTGAGAGTAGCTGGTCTGAGGCCTAGGCCATTAAGATGAACCATATAATCCAGAACTATAGACAATTCAGCAGTGTCTGGGGATATATGCTTCTCAGAACACCAAATGCTGAATCTTTTCCATTTGGAGTTAGAAGTTTTTCTGGTGGCAGGCTTTCAAGAGGCTTTGAGAATGTCCAGAACTCCTTGGGAAAGATGCAAATCTGCATACTCTAACTCTTCAAGAGCCATGCCTTGAGATTGAGAGGCCGAAGATTGGGGTACCAAATCGTCCCCTGAAAGGAGGTTAACAGGTTGTAATTCCTGGGAAGAGACAAAGGAAGATGGACTGCTAGGGACAGCAACAGGGGGTACAAAGGCTGCCTGGCCCAGTCTGGAGCAATCAGAATCACTTTGCAAGGTTGTGACCTTACCTTGACCAGAACCTTGAGCAGTAGAGGAAAGGGAGGGAAGGCATATAGAAATTTCCCTTCCCAGTTCAGAATCAGAGCATCCAGAGGGACTGAGCCAAAGACTGAGGGTCTGCAACAAAACAGAGGAAGTTGGTGATTGTCTGGGGCTGCAAAGAGATCTATTTCTGGAGTGCCCCACCTTGCAAAAATCACTTTCAACACCAGAGGGTCCAGGGACCATTCGTGATGGCCCTGGGAGATCCTGCTCAGTGCATCTGCTAGCACATTGTCCTTTCCTGGAATGTGAACTGCTATCAGAGAGGTCTGCAGAGAATAAGCTAGGGACCACAATTTCATGGCTTCCAAGCACAAGGCCACGGACAGAGTGCCTCCCTGCTTGCTGATGTACCACATGGTGGTGGTGTTGTCTGTTTTGACTTGAACCACCTTGTTCTGCATTGACTGAGAGAAAGCTTGCGGGCCAGAAAGACATGCCCTGAGTTCCAAGAGATTGATATGAAGAAGGGATTCCTGAGGGGACCACAGTCCCTGGGCTGTGAGAGCCCCCAGATGGGCTCCCCACCCCAATAGAGAAGCATCCGTGGTTAGGACCACAGAGTGAGACTGAGTGACGAATGGGACTCCTTGCCTGAGGTTGCCCTGATCCTGCCACCATTGGAGAGCCTGGATCAGAGTCTGAGTCACTGGAACTAGTTTGGTTACAGAATCTTAAAAAGCCCTCAGATTAAACTGAATGTCCCTCATCTGAAATCTGGCCCCTTGGACCACTGCTGTAGAAGCTGCCATGTAGTCCAGAAGCTGAAGGGAGTGCTTTGTTGGCCGAGAGACCAGAAGGTGGAATGAAGAAGCCAGCTCTACAATAGCCCTTGCCCTTTCCAGGGGAAGAAAAGCTCTTGCTTTGACTGTATTCAACTCTGCCCCTATGAAGATGAGGAGCTGTACAGGCTCGATAACTGACTTGGGAAGACTGAGAAGGAATCCTAGGGAAGTGAGCACTTGCTGAGTCACTTGAAGGTCTGACTTGACTTGGTCTGGGGACTGACCCACAATGAGCCAGTCATCAGGTATGGAAATAAGGAAATATTTTTCCTTCTTAAAAAGGCCACTACTACTGCTAGGCATTTTGTGAATACCCTTGGAGCTGATGTCAGGTCAAGGCATAGCTTTGAACTGATAATGGCCTGAAGGCAATTTGAACCTGAGGTACTTTCTGTGGAGCACCTGATGGGAATGTGAAAGTAGGCATCTTTTAAGTCCAGGGAGGCTAGCCAGTCCCTGGCCTTAGAGAGGAAGGATTATGCCCAGAGTCACCATTTTTGAATTTTGGTTTTAAAAGATGTCTGTCCAGGTATCTTAAGTCTAGGATGGGTTGCTACTCCCCTGTCTTTTAGGGGGTAAGGAAGTACCTGGAGTACAGACCTTTGACTCTGTGCAATGTAGGAACTCTCTCTACAGCCTTTAGAGCCAGTAGAGATGAAACATTTGCCTCTAGGGCGATGGTTTCAGAGATGCTTGCAGGTGGAAAAGATCTAGCCCTCAGCTTTGGAAATTTCTTGAAGCTGAGAACCAGCCCCTGGCTTACCACCTCCAGGACTCACTTGTCTGAGGTAACAGACATCCAGTCCTGGACGAAGTAAGCCAGCCTGCCTCCTACAGGAATGGAGGAGTCGACCCAGGCTGACACATCAGGGTGTCTGCTTGGCAGGAGCCTTAGGTTGAGGGATGGATGCAGCCCTGCTCATCCCCCTTCTGCCTCTCCCTCTGAAGAACCCCCTCTGAGGAAAGGGAGAAGAGGCATGTGCTTGGTATAAAGGCCTATGAAAAGGTCTGCCCCTGCCCCTAGCTTGCTGCATTTGAGGAGCTGCCTTCCTTTCCTTGGCCTGTGCACTCCTATAGGTGGTCCTATGCTCATCCATCTTTTTCATGTAATTCTCTGTCTGTTCCCCAAACAGAGAATTACCCACCACAGGGAAATCCATGGCCTTAGCCTGGGTGTCCTGTGAGAGGCTAGTACATCTGAGCTAAGCCATTCTCTGAAGAGCCACAGATGTAGCCATGACTCTAGATAACACATCACTGGAGTCCACAGCAACATGGAACTGTACCTTAGATGCCTCAACCCCATCAGCAGCCACCCCCTCCAGCTCCGAGGCTAGCTGGGGGGAGGCCTGCTTAGCCAGTTCCAGTACAGTGTCCCACCTGGACTTCTGGTACCTGGCTGCATAGGCCATATAATTAGCCTGCCTGAGTCCCAAGGTGGATGCCATGTACTGTTTCTTAGCCATGGCATCCAGCTTCCTAGAGTCTTTATCTGGGGGTGTGTGAAGCCAAGGGTATATTAGCCTTATCACAGGCTGCAGCCTGCATAACTCCAACATGGCTGCATTGTTGATACAAGTACTCTGTACCCGAACCTGATAAGGTATACCTTTTGTCCATCCTTCTATCGACAGGAGGTACAGAATTTGGAGTTTTTTAAATCTTTTGTTGTCTGTTTCCCTAAAGACTAATGAAGGAAAATAGACAGTCTCATGGACTCTGGAATGTCCATCATCTCCACATAATCAGGTTCCTCTTGTTCCTCTACAGCTTCTTCCACAGGGAGCTGGAGGGTTTCTACCACTTTCCTGTAAAACATGAAGTGGGAAGGGGACTCAGAAAGCCTAGGAGGGGAAACACCAGAAGGCCTGTCTGGGGAGATGTCCAGTTCAATGGGCTCAACCAGACCTTCCACACCATCATCATCACCATCACCATCATCTTCATCCCCCTCCAAATACGATTCATAGAAATCTTCAGGGGTATAATCTTGACCTGGGGGAACCTACCGAACCGAGCGCCTGCCAGAAGGCACCAGATCAGATGGAACCGGGCAAAGCGATTCTACAATCCTTATCACTTTGGCAATCTTTTCGGCGGTTGGAAAATGGGTCTATGGATCCGAACCAGCCAATTTTTCTTTTTTTTTTCCTTTTTGTAGGAACCAATCCCTCAGGATTGGCTCTCCTCTTGCCCGAAGAAGTATCGCCCTAGTCAGAGGGCACGCCCTCAGGTTCGGTTGGAACCAAACCGGGCTGGCCATCCGGGTCAGTGGACTTCTCGGCCTCCTTATCCCTAAGCCTACCTAATATTTTTTCCAGGGTAGACTTAGGGAAATTTTTACAGATTTGGCCATCTGAATCGAGGTGGTCATACCCCAGACAATAAACACAGGTGGTGTGGGGATCAGCCTTAGCAAAGACTTCCTCACACACACTGCAGTGTTGAAACCCAGTGGGCCCGTTTTTTCTTTTGGGTTTCTGAGACGTAGCCATCCTAACCACAGACCTACCCTTTTTATAGCAAACAACCAGGCAAGACACCCTTATCGGCTTCTAACCGCATCACAGGTATTGGAAAAAACCACAAGAAAATGTAGTTTTTGGTTTTTTTTTAACCGATAAGGACCAGTAACCATATTCTAAGTTTAGAAACAAAGACAGAATATATAATTCACTAAACGGCCGGTTCAGCAGAACCGGTCGAAAAATCTATTTTTACAATTTCCACAAGTTTACTATGTCTAGTTCACTACCTAGTACTTACTGTACCACAGACAGAGATCTGAACTGAAACTTGCGAAAAATAATCGGTAAAACCGAGGACTTTAACCGACTTTCGAACTGCGAGTGACCGTTCAGTTAGGTGGAGTAAAGAATCTGACGGTTGTGCTTCAAAGTGCAGCAGACAGAGGTTTGAACCAAGCTTGAGCTCAACGTTCTATGCTCTGCATAGAAATTAACCCTCTACTCTCCACGGCAGTTTGAGTGCTGGGGCTAACTGCAATAGTCAGAATACAGCAAAACTTCATGTTGTTTGAAAACTGAGAAAACACGCTCTGTATTTAAACTTTATGCTTGCAGTTGCTAGTGTCTTAATCCCTAATGTATGTGACATAACAGAATATTGCTGGAACTGGTTGTGTAGAGTATTTTTTTTTTTTTAACAGTTTGCAAGAGTTTGAATATTTATCCTGTTTAATTCACAGAATGCTAGAGGAACAGCTGTTGTAGTTAAGAATTATAACAGCCAACTATCCTATGCAGCAGCTGAAATACTGTAGTTACTTTATTATTAAAAAAAAAAAACAAGGACATATTTAAAGAGACATTTAGCTTTTATGCAGTTTTTGCAAGTGCAGACATTTACTCTGCTGCCTGCTCCATGCCTGCAAATTGCTACAGTAATTGTTTGTTGCACAAAAGTAAAGCTTGCACATACAAAAATAGCTAAAAGCTGTGCCCCAAACTCCTAACCCCACCCCACAAAACCAGAGGAAGCATATATAGAATTCACGAGTGTTATAGCCACCATCCCATGGCAGTCATTATTAGGAATATTATTCCTTCTGAAATGCCACAACTTGTTTTCAGTGGGGTCCCTAGTTTCTACTTATTTTCATAGCTGGGTGGCCTGAAGGATGGGATGGGTGATTGTCTTGGGTCACACAGTGAGTATCTGGATCTAGTAGGGTTTAAACTTGCAACTTCTCTTCCTGAGCCAGTGCTCTAACCACTAGACCAGTACCTCCTAGTAGCCACGCTGCCTCCTTACTGACCACTACATCTTACCATGTTTTTAATATATTTTACCTTCAGCTCCTGGTTTTGCCATAGTAGCTCCTGGTCAGCTGGAAAATGCCAACACTCAGGAGCTATTCCTGGCTCTTGGCTGCCAAATCCTCATTTTTACCCCTGTAATTAGTTTAGTGTTCATAAGAATCTGATGGTTACACCTCAGAGTACCACAGACAGAGGTTTGAAAACCAAGCTCGAGTTCAGCATTCTATGCCTTGGCAAAGAGTTAACCTTTTACTCTCCAGAGCAGTTCAAGTGCTGGGGCTAACTGCATATAGTCAGAATACAGCATGTCTCCATTAGAAGAAACAACATTACTATGGTGAGTAATTTTTTCTTAAGTGCCATGGCTATCTCAGCTGAGTCTGTCAAAAGGCCTGAAGGGGACAGTTAGTTGAATATTACTGCTGCCAGAGTGAGGAGTGAGAAGTGAGTTAATGAAGGCCCAGTATTTGATGGGATTTCCAAAACTCTCCCTCTGCAGGTTGGTGTAATAATTCTATTTCAGGGTTCTGGTCATAATCTTGCATCGGTTGTGAAGGTGCCAATATTCGTTCCACAGGATGGGGGAAGGGGTCAGTTTATTGGCAGACCACTTTCAGTCCCTCGCTTTCATGAGGGAGAGGAGTTCTTTGGTGATCCAATGGGAGCAGTCACCTCTAACGCACTGAGTGGCGAGAGGAAGTGGTGGTCCTGGACGTCCAAGAGAACATCTGTGAAGTGAGTGATGGCAAGAGATGCATCCGTAAGAGCATAGAGACCCTGCCAGCTAATAGCCCTGAGCTCATCAAGTAGTAGGGAAGTGTCAAGGTTGAAGTTGCAGAAGGTTAGGTATTTGGGAGGTGTCGGGGGGGCCTTTGAGGACCAAAGGTAGGGAAGTGGTCACTTAGGGAGTCAGATAGTGTGCCAGCTTGTAAAACATGGTCACCACATTTGGTAATCACCCAGTCGATTAGGGAGTGAGTAGAGGTACAAGGGTTAAGTCAAGTAGGGAGGGTGATGATTTGAGACAGGTTATGCTGTTTAAGCATGTTAGCGTAGTCGGTTTCTTGGGCGTCCAACCAGTTCAGATTGAAGTCACCTAGAAGGATAGCTTCCCTGGCAGAGGAGAGAGACCCAAACCAGTGAGCAGACTCTGAGGCTGGCTACACCCCGATTCGGGGGCGGGGGGTTGTAGCAGCAGCCCAGAGTTTCTTAGTTTCACCCAACGTGAGTTCAACAATTAGCCATTCGCTGGGGGAATCAATCAGCACAGAGGGAGGTAGAGGCAGAGGGAGGTTCTCTGACAAGGACAGCAACGTCGCCACCCTTTTCTTTTTGCTAGGCCTATCTTTGCACAAAACAGAGTAGCCAGCAGGCAGGAACACAGTGTATGCCAGGTTTCCATGGGACAGAGTATGTGAGGTTTATGTAGAGCAAGCCAGGCTTTGAGGACAATTAATTTTGCAGGGAGACTGCATACGTTCATATGGGCGATTTTTATTCCAGCAGTAGTGATCCATATGCTACTGGTAGATGTGATAGGGGTATTAGAGGAGCCAGAGTTGATGTCTCCACCCAGTAGGAGTAGGGAAAAAAGGCGAAGATAAGAGTACAGTGTGCCAGTAAGTGTGGGGGGGGGGAGCCTAGATAATAATGGACATTTGTTAGGAAAATTCAGAAACTGAAGGGGAGGGGGCTCTCTTCTAGTTATCAGGTCCAGTGGGGGGGTGGGGCTAGCTGCAGCCATGGAATTGTCCCCAAAGGTAACAAATGGAGTATGCCAGACCAGGTTCTTTGGCATTTTGGCATAATTGGAGATTGGGGGAGGAGGTTGGGAAAGGGTTTGTAAGGGAAAACTCGTTAAAATGAAAAAACAGGTAGAGTGCCGCCTTAAAAAAATTTTGTGTCAATAAAGGGATAGAATGTGGTGAAGGGATGAAAATAAAACACAAAAATGGGTGCACTTAAAGAGGCCGCATGGAATATTAATGGAATAAATTCTCCAATTAAAAGACCAAGGACCCTGGCCAGGATTAAAAAACATAATCTGGATATAATCATGCTTCAGGAAACTTTTAAATAAAGAAGTTGAAAAATTGAGGAAAAGATGGTGGGGGGTCCTTTATCATTCTCAAAGCTTGAATAAGAAAAGTGCTAGAATAGCCTTGCTTTGCTTTTTTTTTTTTGTAGCCTTCCTTTTTAACAAAGGCTTTAAAGGGAAAATTATGCATTTCATAACAGACAACTTGAGGAGAATGGTGCTGGTCAAAACAGAATTAGGAGAAAGTGAGATTATTTTTGGTTCCATATATGCACCCTTCAGTGGGTATGGATCTTTTCAGGCTGAAATAGCCAAACTGATATTTAACTGGAATTGCGAGAATCTGATCTTAGGGGGAGATCTCAACTGCACACTGAAAAATAACTGACAAAACCTCTGCTGGTTCAAACTGGAGCATGTATAAGGCAAGGCTACTACAAGGTTTTCTGGATACACATAATTTGGTAGATTTATGGAGGGACTACAGGGGGAAGAAAAATAATTTACTTTTTATTCTGCAAGACATAAGATGTTTTCAAGATTGGGTTATATATTTGTCTCCAGAGAACTAGTAATAAATAGTCTGATAACTTCTGTTAAGATAGAACCACTATTAGTGTCAGATCACAGTCCAGTGAGTTATAGTATTTTTTTGAATGTAGAAAATATAAAAAGAAACACATGGCGGTTCAACAATAGCTTACTTAAGGATACTGCATTTAAAGAAAATATTTTGCATATAATTCAGAATTATATACTGGATAATGAAGTTACAGAGCAAAATATAATAACCTCATGGGATGCTTTGAAGGCAACGGTGGGATAATATCAGAGGCTTCCTGAAGGAATAAAATGAGACTTCAGACTGACAATAAAATAGAAGACCAGCTTAAAAGACTAGAACTGGCAGTTCAGAAGGGAGATACTTCTAAAAAGCACAAAGTTACAGAACTCAGAAAACTAATAACTAATTCTGATGTAACAAAGATAAAATGCAACTGGTGTAGATTCAGTATAAATTGGAAGAACAATCGTGAAATAGTGGGGAAAATGTTGGCTAAGAGGATTCAGGTGGCAGAACAGGGAAAAACAGAAATAACCTCAATAACCAATAAGGAAGGGAAAACTTTGACCCAGCAAAAGGATGTACTAGAAGAATTCACAGCTTTTTATATAGAATTATGCACATCAGAATGTAACCCATTAGAAGAGGAAATTACATACTACACAAAAAAGAAACTGAACAGATTAGCAGAATTAGAAGCGGACATTCTGGTTTTGCCTACTTCAGCTTCAGAAATTAGAGAAACAATACATAAGATAGCTAAATCAAAATGCCCTGGTTTAGATGGCTATACACTGGAATTTTATATCTCTTTTGAAAACTTTCTGATACCATTGTTGGGAAAGTTATTTAATCAGATACAGAAAACTAATAAATTACCCCGAGTCTTTTTTAGGGCATATATATATCACTTATATTAAAACAAGGAAAGGAGAAAAATTAAGTGGAGAACTACAGGCCAGCCACAATCCCGAACACAGACTATAAAATGTACGCAACAATTATTAACAATAGAACTTTACCATTACTGTGTCATCGAGGCACAGGTCAGGAATCATAGGAAAACAGCAGTTGTAAAATTCGAACAAGTGATTTATTATTAACAGTAAAATAAAAAAAATTGTTCAGTATAACTATCTACAAAGGCGGTATAAACAGAGAACGTCCATCGGGGTTTCTTCTCAATTTCCAATCTCAGTCTCTGTGTTTCTCTTGCAAGAAATTACAGCTCTGTTTTTATAAGACTTTGCAACCCCCGCTCATTAAGAAAACAGCATGCTTCTCACACAGTGTTCTTGTAAGTTCCAACAAGTGCAGCAAAAAGAACATTGTGACCTAGAACTGATCTCCTGCTTACAGCTTCTCAGACAGTTTACAAACAGGTTAACCCCTCGAGTTCTAACTATATACATTTTAACAGTAAAACTATACACATTTCTAAACAAAGGGATCCCAGAGTCAGTTACATTCCCACATAATGATTCACATATATTTTTATATCAGCAGATATGCAAGGGGGGGTGAAAAGACAGAATAGCAAGAGAAGGTAGAGAGGCAGAGAATTACAAGACCGTCGGGGTGATCAAGTCCTAGGACTCACGAGAAAATTTGGTAGCACAACCAGACAGATGAGACAGAAAAGGAGAGAATAGAACAGATCCTTGCATTTTAAACCCTTTCTCCATAACAACTCGGACAGGGTCTTTTCAATCCTGTCACACATTGGACAAAATTATTCATTACGATCAGATGGGGTTTATCCCTAAAAGGAATATCCAATCAGGCCTATATAAAATCCAGTTTATGATGGAATATTTAACAGAATCTCATATACCTGCAGTTTTCTTGGCCTTAGATGCTACAAATCTTTTGATATGTTGGAATCGGTATATTTCTACGGAGCATTAAGAATTTTTGGTTTCCCAAATAAATTTATTGACTAAATTAGAACCCTGTATAGTATCCCATTGGTGCAAATAAAAGTCAATAATACTTTTTCTAATCCTAAAAAATTACATAGAAGAGTAAGGCAGGGATGCCCCCTCTCTCCGATTTTATTCATTATAGGGTTATAGCCTCAGACAGCTAGTTATGGAACCCACTCGTGAGGGAGCAATCTTAGCGACCTCATACTCTCAAATGAGGACAGTGAGAGGATCTCAGATCTAGAAGTGGGTAGCCATCTGGGATCAAGTGACCACCAAACTGTGGTTCACAATAAACTCAGCTACAGAGTCAAGCCATACAAAAGTCAGGGTACAGGACTTCAGTAGGGCTGACTTTGGCAAGATGGGAGAGTGCCTTAGAAAAGCACTAGCAAATAGGCTAGAAGGAGGGGTGGAACAAAAATAGGGAAACATTAAAACCGTCATCAGAGGCAACAAGCCTTTGTGTGAAGCAAACAAACAATTAAAAATGAAAGAAAAAGCCACTATGGTTCTCAAAAGAGGTGGTGCGGAAGGGTAGGGAGAAAAAGATAGCATTGAGGAAGTATAAGGAAACACAGAAGGAACAGGACAGAGAACTGTACCAGTTAAGGCAGAAGGAAGCAGGAGGGAAGTCAGAATAGCAAAGGCCCAAACCGAGGAAAAGATAGCCAACTCAGTTAAGAAGGGTGATAAAAACCTTTTATAGATATATCAGGGAGCGTAGAAAGACAAAGGGAGGGATAGTGAGGCTGAACAGAATGGATGGTGGGTGGGCAGAGAGGGACAGTGAAAAGGCAGATACTGAACAAATATTTCTGCTCAGTATTCACAAAAAGAGGAGGAGGGGGAGGTGCCTAATCCAATTAGGTCCCACTCCAACCATAGTAGTGTCCCAACTATCTACCCCTCCTTTGTCATTATCATAATAAACAAGTACACGACGGCCATCGTCATTTTCTGTGGTTTTAGCTCAATTTTTCCCCCAGTCATCGGTAATATATCCCTCCTCTTCTTTACCTCTCTAACCTGCCACCCCATACACGGCCTCTTTCCCCTATAGGTGTAGTTGCTGGCTGCCTCACTCAAAAGATCTCTGCTTATAACCCCTGTATACCTATGGTTGACTGTACATCTGCTGACTTCTTCAGTTGTAAAATAATGATTTTTTTTATTTATTTCAACCTTGTACTGTACTGTATACACTGTATATACTTTTTCTTCATTGTATATTATTGCTTTTTGTATACCTGTTTCTGTACTGTACTTTGATGTATTCATGACCAGGTCCACCTTGAAAATGAGCCTTGCTCAATGGTGCCTGCCTGGATAAAGATTTTGATTGAATTAACTGAAGTACTCTGGATAAGGGGGATCGATCCCAGTCCTTTCACAGAAGAAAGGGTCTGCCGGTATGCTACATTTATTCTGGAAGTGTAAACTGAGTTTCTCTTGGTGGTCCCACTCCTTTAAAATTTTAGAAGGTATTGGCATGGTCCTACCACATTGGGAAGATCCCAAAGTGGTGATACTGGACATGTTTAGTGAATATAAAATTAAATTAGAGGATAGATTAATATTAAGAGCAAATTTAATATCTGTAAAAAGACTGCTTCTTAAAATTTGGAAATGTGATACAATTCTTAGACCATTCCCTAAGCTAGAATGGAAGCACATTTTTCTAAGTGCTTCATACAGTTATATTTATTTTAAGGGCATTATGAAATTATGGGAGTTATATAATAAAGAAAGAGGATTGGGACCAACAAGATTTTTTTTTAATTTTTAAACCCCATAATTGGAGAAATCAATTACTTCTTTTCGTGAAAAGGCAGAGATACTAAACAAATATTTTTGCTCAGTATTCACAAATGAAGAGGGGAGGTACCGAAACCAAACAATAGAAACACTCTGGATAGGGGGGGGTTGATACCAGCCCATTCACAGAAGAAAGAGTTCTGAAAGAACTCTTAAAACTGAAGGTGGACAAAGCAATGGGACCTAATGGGATTCATCCCAGAATTCTAAAAGAACTAAGAGTAGATTTAGTGACACCACTGACTACCCTCTTTAACAAATCATGGGAGGATGGGGTGGTACCTGAGGACTGGAGGATGGAAGATATTATTCCACTTCACAAAAGTGGGAGCAGAGCAGAGGCAGAAAACTACAGACCTGTTAGTTTGACCTCAGTGATAGGGAAAATGATGGAATCACTTCTGAAGGAAAGAACTGTTGAGTACCTAGAGGCCAGAGGGGCACAGGACCCAAGGCAGTATGGATTCACAACAGGAAGGTCATGTCAGATGAATCTAATAGATTTCTTTGACTGGGTGACCAAAGTAGTAGATCACGGAGGGGCTGTGGACATGGCCTACCTAGACTTTAGCAAGGCATTTGACACAGTCCCACACAAAAGATTAATATACAAATTAGCCAGCCTTGGAGTGGGTCCACTCTGAAGAAAGGGAAAGTTACTAGTGGGGTACCGCAGGGTTCAGTACTAGGACCAGTCCTCTTCAATGTCTTTATAAGTGACATTGCAGAGGGACTGGAAGGAAAAGTGCATCTTTTTGTAGATGACACAAAGATCTGCAACAGGGTTGATACACAAGGTGGGGTGGAAAGGATGAGAAGGGACTTGGCAAGGTTGGAGGAATGGCCAAATGTATGGCAGCTTAGATTCAATGCTAAGAAGTGCAAAGTAATGCACCTGGGAAACAAAAACCCAGAGGAACAGTACACAATGGGGGGGGTGAGATACTAAACAGATGACGTAAAGGTGGGCAAGCAATGTGAGAGGGCAGTAAGGAGGGCTGGGGGGATACTGGGATGCATAGGGAGAGGCATCACCAGTAGAAAACAGGAAGTTGTTATCCCTCTGTACAGACAGCTGGTGAGACCCCATCTGGAGTACTGCGTGCAGTTCTGGAAACCCAATCTTCGCAAGGACACAGACAGGATGGAGTCAGTCCAGAGGAGGGCAACTAAAATGGTGCAGGGTCTTCACCAGAAGACATATGAAGAGAGACTTAAGGAGTTTAATATGTATACCTTCGAGGAAAGGAGGGAGAGGGGGGACATGATAGAAATTTTCAAGTACCTCAAAGGAATCAACAAAGTCCAAGAGGGTAGCATCTTTCAGAAAAAGAGGTGTGCAAGAACAAGGGGGCACAATTTGTATAGGGGGGACGGCTCACAGGTAAGTATTTTTTCACGGAGAGGGTGGTGGATGCATGGAACGGCCTTCCTGAGGAGGTTGTGAAGTCAAAAAATGGAAATTATGTACTTACTGTATTATTGATCTTTTTGGACAGTCTCCATCACTCATTTACACTCATGGGATAGCGCCGGAGGCGCTAGGACCAAGCGGGAGCCAAACATTTTCAGAAGGGTCGGCGCCAAGACAGGATCACGTATGCGCGACGCCACGAGACTAGCTCGCGCCTGTGTAGGCTATCTCGGCGTCAACCCTCCAACCGCCTCAGTACCTTTTTGACCGAGGGGCAGCGTAACTATTGAGAATAACTCATTCTGAGTTTCTGGACCTGAGAGGGTCCAGATGGCCTTTCAAAGAAAGGTCAAAGAACAATGTCTTCACAGTCCAAACCATAGGACTGTCCAAGAAGAACAATAATTATGGTAAGTAAGTAATTTCCATATCTTCCTGGACTAAGTCTCCATCACTCATTCACACTAGTGGGAGAGTACCGAGCTAAAACCAACAACCCTGAGTAGGGTGATAGGAGATAGGGTTCACTCAGAAAGGACGGCCAAGGACTGTCCTGCTAATAAAAAGAGCTGTCTTGTAAAGAGCATCTGGAACATAATGCTTATAAGATAAGTGCTCGAGTTGTAACTCACCACTTTGCAGATGACTGCAATGGGCAAAAAATGAAACTCTGGCAGGAAACCGCAACCACTCTGGGAGAGCGGCGAGAACCCGGACTCACAATTTGGTATAGGACTAAAATTAATAGTGTCAAAGACATGTACTAATCTAATTTAAAAGGACCTCAGGAACTGCAAGAGTCGGAGGTGAAGTCTACTGGTTCAAGGTAGACCGAAAAGCGCAGATGGAACCCCTACTACCAAGTATGGCTGACCTGTAAACAACAGGTCCAGGAGCACTTCAACCCCTTACTTGGTGAGCAAAAGAAGGCCCAGGTGGGGTTAGCCCATCAAGGAGAATGGTTTCCACTTAGTCACTGAAACCTTCCTGATGGAAGGCCAAGCACAACTTAGAAGCCTCTTGTGGTGGTCTAGTATAACCAGATCCTAGTCACTGCTTATTCCAAAAAGGAATCATTCTGCCCCTGTGTGTAAAACTGTAGTAACAGTCTCTGAACTCAGGGAAGAAAGGAAAAAGTATACAGGAGGATGTGTCCATTGCGGAAAAAACATTCCGACAGAAAAAACAGGGGCTGAATTTGTAAGGCAAATAGAGGCAGATGTGCGTCAAAGAGGGACACAGCAGGACCAAGAAGGTTTATCTGAAGTGACAGAATAGTGGCAGAAGTGACTCAATGCGGTGAGGCACTACTCACTCCAGCCTCTCTGAAGGAAGTAGGAAGGACCCTAGCTTACTTTGCTGGAAAACAAACATCACAGCTCCGTCATGCACTCAGAGAGGATAGCTTCATGTGCGACTGGCACGGAACCAGTGCGTAGGAACTGAAGGTGAATATTTGAGATGCTATCTCAGAAAAGACCCACTTGACCTATGGTCAAGAAAGGAGCATGTCATCTGTTAAGTTGAAGTAAGCAAGGAAGTAGGAATCTAAGTTCCGACTCGCTGAAGAGTCACTTCTGTTGCTGCAAGGCTCTGATCAAAAGAAGAAAGCCTGATAAAAAAAGGGAGACTAATGCCTAGATTTTGGAAATATGTCAGAATAAGAGAAATCTCTCTAGAGAAAAGAGATGACCCATACCACCGCTGGATCGGACTGCCCATAGGGGTAGAAGAAATCAGGTACCCCTTACTGTAGTTTTAGAGACGACCGCCTCAGAGGCTGAGGCGGAAGCTGACCAGATCCAAAAGTGTGCTATTGGGTAATCCCAACTAGGCCCTGTGCTGTGATAATTCTAACCCTTTTTTTTTTTTTTTTTTACCATTAGTCCGAGCCTGACAAGGTTCCAGGCTGCTATTTCGCAAGGATTGCCTAATCCAAAAAAAACGAAGATGTCATCCCTCTGAGAGGCAGGAGGAGCCTAAGGATCCATCACTGAACTCTCGACCGGACTAATAACAGTTGAACAGATGTTAACCACCTATGCCAAAGCAGCCACCAAAGGGGCAGTATCAAAAGGGGGCTGTATACCCCATCAAAGGAGCGGAAGTCTCTGTGTGGCTCCCGACCATTGAATTAGAATGTTCCACAGAGTGTAATGGTCTTGACGCAAAGGTGTATGGTCCACAGATGCAGTCTGAATACTATGGTGGACCCCATTACTGAGGAACTGAAAGAGCTTCCATTACAGACTCTGATGATAGAGAGGGCATGCCCTTCAGTATATAAAATGAGACATTCGCTGTATCACTGACCAGAAGGACAGGGAGAGACTCATCTAGATGCACTTCTACCCCAGAAGGACCCCAAGAGAAGTCTAGGTCAGAGCCACTAGAGACTCCACCACCAGGAAGGATGTCAAGGAGGTTAGCACCACGTAGGGAGCCGAGAAAGTGCTAAGCAGAATGAGAGGTTCTGTTGGCAGAACAGTACAGAAGAGTCTCATCAGCGGGAACCCTCTGGATGACACAAGATCCGATGTAGACCTCCACCAAGATGTGTGGAAAAATAATCTGCAGAGCATGACTTCATTCTGCGGAAACATCCTGCCACAAGTCCCATGGAAGAAGAGGTCTGCAAAAGGAAATCCGTCACCAGCTCTGTCAGACAGCACCAATCGGCACCCCTGTGGCACCAGCATCACCTGTGGCACCGGAGTGCAAAAAGCAGTGCCTATGCCAACCCGGGTGACACCCCGCAGTACCCACAGGTACCCTCTGCACCCATGTAGCAATGGCACCCAAGGGCACCCCCGAAGACAATTGCACCAATGGCACCATGGCACCCATGAAACCCATGGCACCTGAGGGCACCCATGGACCCATGACACCCATGGACCTATGACACCCAAGATACTCATAGCACCCATGCCTCCTGCAGGTGCACAGCATCACCTGTGGGTGCCTGGAGCCGCCCATGGCACCCGCGGGTGCCCGGCACCGCCTGCAGGTGCCCACGCCACCCGTTGGCATTCACAGCACTGCGAGACACCCATAACACTGTCAGCGGTGCCGCAAATAAGGCAACAAACAGCACCCACGGTACCACACACAGCCCATGGCGCCAACCCAAAAACCAGCGGCGGCACTCATGCCAACCAGTGGCTGTGGTGCCGGACCTGCGGTGCCACCATGGTGTCGGGCACAGCACCAGGAAAAACACAGTGGAAAATGCCAATGGAGAAGGAAAAAGGTGGTGACCGTGTTGGCCCCAGCATGGAAAAGGAGAGGGGGTAGGCACAAGGGGTCGACATGATGGCAAAGGCACCAAGAGGGCACCGCGCTCATCCTGATCCAATCGACCTGACTCTGGTCCAGCAGTTCCGAGGCCCGGAGGCCCTAAAATCAGGAACACAGCCAGGAAAAAAGGAGAAGTCAAACCCCCTGCTCCACAGGAGTGGCCCAGAGGTGAAACTGCTCACTGGAGCTCCAACAAGGACAGAGATGGAGTCCAGAGTCGAGAATGCGGCCATTAGGAGCGGGACCAAGGGGAACCCACCAAAGTCGGTTCAGGCCTATCATCCTCCTGACGAACAATCCTCGTGCAGACGTACCAAAGGGAAACCTCAAGCAGCACCGATTCTTCTTCCCCAAACGAAGAAGAGCTTGAGATAAGTAGACCCGGATCCCGGAACCGCTCTTACTTAACCCGACTGTGGACTGTCCTCACCTTCTCGAGCACAGCACCGTCTGTAGACAGACCCTCCCCCACATTTCAAGGGAGGCGGACTGGGCACAGTCCCTCTGCCATAACAACTTTCAAACAAAGTCTTCTACTGGCCACCGCCACTGCCTATGACCTACTCCGTTGATGGCAGGTAAGAATTTCTTTTTCTTCATAATCTTCTTTTCTTGTTCGTAAAATAAGAAATTACTACTAAAAAGCTAAATTAACCACTAAAAGCTGCTGTTGTATAAATGAAAACTTGACAGCAGGAGAAAAGTAACTGAGGTGGTTGGAGGGTAGATGCCGAGATAGCCTACACAGGCGCGAGCTAATCTCGCAGCGCTACGCATGCATGGTCCTGTCTCGGAGCTGACCCTTCTGAAAATTTTGGTTCCCTTGGTCCTAGCGCCTCCAGCACTATCCCACTAGTGTAAATTAGTGATGGAGACATAGTCCAGGAAAATCAGTGGGGGAATTCAAGAATGCATATAACTGACATAAGGAAATTCTAGGGGGTGGGAGTAGGAGGAAGTAGGCTGTTGGTTAACTAGGATCTGCAGCTTACCCATTAGGTAGGGAAATTGGCAGACTGGGTGGGCCAAGCGGTCCTTATCTGCCATCAAATTCTATGTTTCTATGTTTGGTAGCAGAATTTATTGTGGGTAGGCTATTGTTTTTCCTGTATCCCCATACACCTGTTTTGTGTATGTAAACAAATTACTTTACTTTTACAATAAAATTCTATTTACAAAAAAAAAAAAAAAATTCTAACAAATAAGCAATGAATTTAGCATCCCACCAAAGGGATTAACTTCAGTCTGAAAAAACGCAACTCTGTGGGAGAAAAACAGGTAAGAAAGCCTATGAACTGTAGTCATTCGTGTGGAGTGAGAAATGATTTCAGCAGGTTAATGGTGACACCCACTTCTTTAAAGATGAAAAATGTGTATTGTAACACCTCATTTAGCCCTGTCCTGGACGAAGTTGTGAGGAGCCAGTTGTCCAGGTAAGAGAAGATGTAGTGGCCCTGAGGGCCGCAGCTACTACTGCCAGGCATTTGCTAAAGATTCTGGGTGCCGATGACAGACCGAATGGCAGTGCCCAAAACTGGTAATGTCCCCTGAATTCAAACTGTAGAAACCTCCTGTGGTGTTTTGTGATTGGAATGTGGAGATAAGCATCTTGCACATCCAGCAATGCGAGTCAAGTGTTTGGGCGTTGCCTCGGGATCAATCCGGGCAAGGTGACCATTCTGAAGCACCTGTATGCCACGAAGGTGTTGAGATCGCTGAGATCCAGGATGGGACGTAGGTCCCCTGTCTTTCTGGGTATTAGGAAAATTGGGAATAGTACCCTTTCCCTTGTTGAATCCAAGGGACAGGCTCTATGGCCTCTTTTTCTAGCAGGGCCCGGATTTCTTCCTAGATCAGCATGACGTGATGACTGGAATACTGGGAGAGAAGGGGTGGCCTGGACGGTGCCTTCCCGGTGAACTCAACAGAGTGACCTCTTTGAAACAACTGAAGAACCCATTGGTTGGGGGTAATTCGCTGCCACTTTGCTATATGTTTCGAGAAGCTACCCCCGACTGCCTCTCCCACCTAGGCAAGTGGGAGAGGAGGGCTCTGTAAAGAATCTGGCTGTGGAGGGAAAGGGGAGGTTTGCCTGGGAGGGCTTGGCATTTCTTGTGCCTGCACCTCCTGCTGTCCGAGAGGGGCCTTTGCAGGTAAAGCCGCCTCTCCTGTTGGCCGTACCTAGACTTTTCCCCTTGTCTTCCTCGAAAAAGCTGCTGTCTTTGAAATGGTTTCGGCTTTGGTTTGTACATGGCCTGCACTGAACGGGCCACTTTGCCTGTGTCTTGTAGTTTAGTTATAATCTTTTCGGAGTCTTCTCCGAAAAATACCATCCCTTTGAAAGGGACATCCAGAATACCAGTCTGGACGTCCGTCATGAAGCCCAAAACCCTCAGCCATGAATGTCTTCTAAGGCACATGCCTGCTGCTGCTCCTCTAGCAGCCGAAACCGCAGAGTCATATGTCACTCTAAGCACCTGGGTGCCCATATCACAGCCTGTCTGTAGGAGCGTGACCAGTTCTTCCTTCTGATCTCCTTCAGAGAGGTTTTTGGTCAAGTCCAATCATTGCTCCCACAGAGCGCTCTGAAACTGGATCATGTGGGTTAGGCAATTCAGCGAGCGGATAGAGCATGTGGCATATGCGTACATTTTTCTGCCAAAAGAATCAAGCTGCTTTGATTCTCGGTCCAGTCTGAGTGCTCAGATGCTTTGGTCTCTGGGACCTGTCATGTGTGGCGGTGATTACTATGGAATCCATTAGAGGTGGCTCTCCTAGGTAGGTGTCTTCTAACGGTGCCCTGTATAGGCAGTCAACCATTTTGGGGATAGCAGAAGATGTATAAGGGTGCTTCCAAGCTGCCCTGGTCATGTCTTGGAATGTGTCCACCAATAGTGGGATCACCACTGGCTTGCGATCTTTCTGGTGCAACTATTTGGCCAGATGGCGCCGTTCAAGATCCAAATCCTCTGTGTCCCATCCCATATTATCTTGGATACGCCTCATGATATCCATGAAAGTAGGGTCATCTAGAGGGGACTTTGGCAAAACCTTTGGATCCGGGGAGGGAATGCTGAATGGAGAGCCGCATCTCGAGGATGAATCAGAGGAAGAGTATGCCTCTTCTAAGGAGGAAGACTCCAACCTCTGATGGTGGCGCTTCTTTTTGTGCCCACTTGGGAAGCGGGAAGGGGTCCTGGAAGGGAATTTCGTCTGCATTTCTTTTGAATGGCCCTCATTTGGGACAGGGCTTTTCTGTTTAGCTGGAGGTCTAGAAGGCCTCGGTGGGGGCTGCTCTCCAGGAGGTGCCTTAGAGGGGACCATGTCCTTCCAGATTGTCTCCCACCAAAAAGAGAACAGGTCCTTGACCTGCAACATCTGTAGACCCATGATTGGGCCAGTCACCGGCTGAGACGCCTGTCCGTTGCCCATGCCTGTTGGTCGGTGATCAGACACACCCGTTGTCTGGTCCTCGGGTGTTGTCGGTTCTTGCACAATGTCTGTATCCTCTAGGCTGCCTGACATTGGGTCATCAGTCAGATGTCCGACCCCAGTGTTGGTGTCCTCAGCGTATGTCCGGCAGGACGTGCCAACCTTGGTTATCATGGAGGTGTTGTCGTCCCGTTGATGGGTGCGGACCTCGGCCATCGGTCCGTGGTCCTCTTAACGACATCTGGTCTGTGGTCCATTTAGTGGATGTCACCAAGGCCGTGAGGCTCCTGTGGAGGGGGGAATGAGAGGCTGACCTAGACTGGTCGGAGCCCCAGCACCAGTCCAGGGAGTCGGAGCCCACTACTGAGGCTGACTTGGAGGACACTTTTGCTGGGTGGTCTGTAGAGGAAGACCGGCTGGCGGAGCCAGAAGACTGGCTAGTGGAATGCATGTGGGGCCGGATCTTCAAATGCTGAAGTGGGTTTCCTGAAACTGAACCACCCAATGTCTGGACCTTGGCTGGTGGTTTCTGGGCCTTAGACCAAGATGGAGAGTGTGTGGAGTGCCTGGCCAAGTAGTGCAGGAGTTAGAGAGATGCATAATAGGAATGGCAGTGAAGTATTGAAGTAACGTCAAGCCCCACCCCACCCTGGAGAGACTGACAGGCGCTGGAGGTGTGCCTTTGGGTCGTCGGCCATAATACTCAAGCCATTCCACCTCACCTCACCCTACAGACACTGACAGGTGTCGCAGTGTGCCTGGAGGTCTTTGGTCCTTACGCTCACCCCATTCCATAAGGAAATAAGCTGAGGTGGGTGCAGAACAGGAGAATGCAGTGAACGTTGGGGCCGAAGGCACACCTCAATGCCCGTCAATGGCTGCAGGGTGGGGGTGGAGTGGGGTGAGCATTACAGCCGACAAACCTAAGTCACATCCCCGACACCTGTAGGTCTGTACAGGATGGGCGTTACGGTTGGAAACCCTAATGCCCCGGGCGTTTGTTGGTATTTTTGCTCCAAATTTTCAACATGGGCATTTTGGGACCCCACCTCATGAACAGTTGCAGTATCATTTCGTTACTCAATCCCAAAAGGTGATTTCACACAGCAAGTGTGCTAATTGGTGCCACAGGTGCGAAAACTCATTTCGGACAGGATGTGAAAAATGACAGCTGTACTGTTCATGAGAAGGTGTGAAGAAATGGTAATGCTGAACATCTGCAGTGAAAATATGAAAAAGTGGCAAAGTTACGAGTATGCGTAGAAACTGCATAATGCATGCTCGTAACGCAGTCATTTTTTGGAATGTTTTCACCAAATTTTCAACAGGGCCTTTTTGGGACATCCCCTCATCAACAGTGGCACAGTGATTTCATTAATCTGTCCCGAAAGTTTATTTCACACAATGACTGCGCCATTCTGCGCCACAGGTGCAAAAATACAGGTTACTCACCTGTAACAGGAGTTCTAGGAATGGTATATGTTGTTCATCCACACTTTCTGGCAGGTATCCTTGCCACTTTAAATCTTGCTGGAAGGTCTTCAAGCTGGCTCTTCCCACCCACCCACCCGGGTGGTAAAACTCTGGCTCTGCCCATGGCATGATCTGGCCTTCTGGAAGCTCAGGTTGTGCGTCGAAGCCGGGGAGGTCGGGTGGGTCGTGTGGATGAACAACATATACCATTCCAAGAACTCCTGTTACAGGTGAATAACATGTATTTCTAGGGACATGGATATGTTGTTCATCCACACTTTCTGGCAGACTCCTAGCAGTTCTCCGGGAGGAGAGAGGCAAGGCGCACACCCCCTACTTAGGAAATAGAGACTGGAGAACCGAGGCCCCAAAACCAGCATCCCGGCGTGACTCAAGGTCGATGTGGTAGTGGGTTATAGATGTATGTGCTGACTTCCAGGTAGCAGCCCTGCAGATATCCTGGATAGGGACGTCCCTGGAAGCAGCTACTGATGCAGCGGTATGGCGGGTAGAATGAGCTCTTATCCCTCTGGGAGGCACCATGCCCGCCAACCTATAGCAGAGATCTATGCAGGAGGTGACCCACCTGCTTATCATCCACTTGGCTGCAGGTCTGCCAGGTGCGGCTTCAGCATAGGTGACAAACAGCTGGCAAACCTCTCTCCGAACTTCAGCCACGCGCTCCTTATAGTAAGCGAGCGCTCTTCTAGGGTCCATAGTATGGAGCCTATATTCGGCCTCTGAGGTGTGATTGGGGAAGAACACCGGCAGAGTCAACACCTGGTTAAGGTGAAACTCCGACACCACCTTCGGAAGGAATTTCGGGTGGGGGCGCAGGACAACCCTGTCCCTGTGGAAGACCAGGTAAGGAGACTCGATGGAAAGCGCCTGGAGCTCTCCCATCCTTCTGGCTGACGTGATAGCCACCAAGAAGGCGGTCTTCCATGACAGGTGAGAGATGTCACATCTGTGCATTGGTTCGAATGGCTTGCCCATGAGCTTTGCCAATACCAGCAGTAGATCCCACGGAGGTGGAGGTTCATGCACCGGAGGGGATATGTGATCCAGGCCTTTGAAAAAGCGCCCGACCACCTTCTCCTGCGCCACCGACTGCTTCCCGGCCCGCGCCTGGTAAGCAGAGATGGCTGCCAGGTGCACCTTTAGGGTCGTCGACCTAAGCCCTTGCTGAGAAAGGGACCATAGGTAGTCCAAGATGATTGCCAAGGAACAGGAGGAAGGGTCCAGGCCCTTGCCCTGACACCAAATGGAGAATCTCTTCCATTTGAAGGCATAGCATTTTCTGGTAGACACCTTACGGGACGCCTCAACTACACTGAGGACCTCGTCGGAAAGACCCAAGGCCTGGAACTCTAGCCGCTCAGGAACCAGGCCATCAGGTGCAGGGATTGAAGGTCCGGATGGAACACCTTCCCCTGATTGACTGATAACAGGTCCGGGCGAGCTGGAAGCTGCCTCGGGAGCCTGGAGCTGAGGCTGAGGAGATCTGGATACCAGCATTGGCGGGACCAGTCTCGGGCTACCAGGATCACCTGCGCCTCGTCCCTCCTCGCCTTGAGAAGCACCTTGTGGATCAAGGGAAATGGGGGAAAGGCGTAGAAGAGGCCCGGGGTCCATGGCCTCAAGAAGGCATCCCCCTGCAGCAAACCCTGCTTAGGGAGGCGGGCATGAAATAGCCTCAGCTTCGCATTCTCCCTGGAGGCAAACAGGTCCACCTGAGATGTGCCCCAGTGGGAGAACAGATCTTGTACTACCTCCGGCAGGAGAGACCACTCGTGGGACACAGCCCCTATCCGGCTTAGGGCATCGGCCAGGGTGTTGGAGGCTCCTGCCACATGGATGGCTAGGAGATCCGCCTCCAGGCTGCACACGAGTGACCAAACGCGGAGAGCTTCCTTGCACAGAGGCATGGAGCGCGTCCCGCCCTGGCGGTTTAGGTAGTACATGGTCGTGGCATTGTCCGTCTGGACCTGAACCACTTGACCCCGTAGAAACGGAGCAAAAGCGATGAGGGCTAGACGGACCACCCGAAGATCCAGCAGGTTGATATAGCATCGGGACTCCCAAGGGGACCAGAGGCCCGGCGCTCTGTGCTCTCCCAGATGGGCACCTCAACCCATCAGAGAGGCATCGGTCGATAAAGAGACCGTCGGCTCGGGGCGGACAAACAGGATGCCCTCCTGCAAATGGGCTGGAACGGTCCACCACTGGAGAGTGTTCCACATCCCCTGGGTCACCATCACTAGCTGGTCCAATGGATCGCAGTGCTGTGACCACTGGCTGGCCAATCGCCACTGAAGGGGACGCATGTGCCAGCGGGCCCAATGGACCACACTGGTGCAGGCCGCCATGAGACCCAGGAGGAGCAGGAAGTCCCGGGCAGGGTGCGATTGCCCAACCAGAAATGACTGGGCAAAGGACGAAAGAACCTCGGCCCTGTCCACCGGTAGCCGTGCTCTGGCTCGAAGAGAATCGAGCTCTGCCCCGATGAAGAGAATCACCTGCTTCGGTCCAAGTTCCGACTTGGCCTTGTTGATGAGAAGGCCGATCTGAGAGCAAACCTGGAGGGCCAAATCTCTGGACCGTTCCATTTCCTGTCTGGAGGGGGCTGCTATCAGCCAATCATCCAGGTAGGGTACACCGGACCCTCGGTGCGCGAGGGAATGCTGTCACCACTGCCATGCATTTGGTGAAGACCCTGGGAGCAAGAGAAAGGCTGAAGGGCATGGCTCGAACTGAAGGGATCCCTCCTCGCCGAAAGCCAAGGAATCTCTGGTGAGACGGACGGATAGGGACGTGAAAGAACGTGTCCTGTAGGTCCAGAGAACAGAACCACACACCTCGTTCCAGGGATGGTATTATCTGAGCCAGAGTGACCATCCTGAAGGTCCAAGACCTTAGGAACTTGTTTAGGTCATGCAGGTCGAGGATGGGGCGCCAGCCCCCATCCGTTTTGGGACCAGGAAGTACCTGGACACAAACCCCGGGTCTGAGGGAGGGTCCGCCACCTCTCTGATCACCTCTTTCTTGAGGAGCAGAGCGATGTCGGCTCAGCGAGCCGACAGCAAGGCTGCGGATCCCGAGGCCCCTGGGGACGACGGCTCGGAAGGGCGGGGCCTGCTCGAACTCCAGAGGCAGGCCCTTTACCACTTCCAGCACCCACCGGTCTGTGGTGATAGCGGACCAGGCAGAAAGGAAGTGGTGGAGCCGTCCCCCCCACGGGGGGAACCCGGGTGGAGTGAGAGGTTGGGGCGGCACCCCTCAACCCGTCACTGGGCAGGCTTGGAGGAGGAACCGGCCGAGGGACCTCCTGGGCCTTTGCCTCCCTGCTTCCCGGAAGAGGAAGCGGCAGGCTTGGCTTTGGGATGCCAAGTGTGAGCCTGCTAGCCCTGATGCTGCTGGGCCGGACGTGCCCTGGGCGCAGATGGACGAAAGGGCTTGGGTTGCGGTCTGCGGCCCTTGTCCCTCTGGGTGGAGGAGACCGAGTCCAGAGTGGCATTGGACTTTTCGATCCTCTGGAGGTGACCCTCCACTCCAGGGCTGAAGAGGTCGGTCCCCAAGAAGGGGACATCCGCCAACTTGTGCTGGGTATCCGCTGTGAAGGTGGATATCCTCAGCCATGCCGACGGCACATAGCCACTGCGGCTGCGACTGACCTGGCACATGAGTCGCCGATGTCCAGAGCAGTCTGAAGTTGCGGCTTGGCCACTGCCCTGCCCTGGTCCCGCACCTGCTTGACCATGGTCTGCAGGTCAGCCAGGAGATGAGGGACTACCTCGTCCAGGGAGCCCAACAGGGCGTGAGAGAAGTGTGCCATCAGCATGGCCGAGCTGGCCTGACGAAGGCCAAGGGAGGACGCAGCATAGACTTTGCACCCAGCGTAGTCCAACTTCTTGGACTCCTTGTCAGGAGGCTTGTCCACGTCCTTGGCGCTTCCGACGCTGTCGATAACCAACCCCTCGGCTGAGGGGTGCTCGGAAAAACCAGACAGGAAACCGGTAGGGACCATGTACTTCCTTGCCATCCTGGCCGAAGGCGCAGGGCAGGAAGCAGGACGCTGCCAGAGCTCCAAGGCCGGGCTGACAATGGCCTCGGCCACCGGAAAGGCCTCCGTGGGAGAATCCCCTTGGTCCAATATCTCCATTAGGGGATACTTGGCCCGCTTGGATATGGGCTCGAGCTGCATCCCGGTGGACTCCGAGATGAGCCTAAGCAAACCCATGAAGGACGATGGGCTATCGTCCAGTGACTGACCTCCAGAGGACTCCAGGTCGACCTGCCTAGAGAACAGGGAGGAATCGTCGTCGTCGGACTCGGGTGAGTCCGCAAAGAGCTGCCTTGGGCCTGAGCCACCCTCCACCTGCCGAGGGCGGTCGGGAGTGAGGGTGACAGACAGCCTATGGGGCAGGCCCTGGCCCGGCCAAGAATTCTTGGTCGGGGCCCCAAATTTCGGCTGTGGAGGTGGAGGTTCCACCAGAATCAGTGGGGCAGCCGGTTTCGGTCAAGCAACAGGCCCGGGGGCGGGCGCCTCGGCTAGAGCGAGGGGTTGCTTCCACCGCTCCGGTGACAGCTACTTGATGGCCGGGGAAGGCGATGATGTCGGCTTGCTCCCAGACAGAAGGAGCTGTTGCCACATGAGGTCCTCATAGCGCCGACGCAACTTGCGTTGAAGCCTCTCCTTGTCCGAGGAGGAAGATGAGGACAAGCGACGACGACGCTTACTATGGTACCGAGACCAAGACCGCCTATGTCGGCGGGATCGGCTGGACCATGAAGATGTCCGAGACCGAGAACCTCGGCGTTTCTGAGGAGGGTTCTGGGGCAGGGCGGGGGAGACCCGCTCTCCCCTCGGCTTGGCAGTTTCGACTGTGGACTCCGGAACCGGAGGCACAGGCAAGTCCACGGTAACCTCGATCTCCACCGGGGGAACTGGGGAGTGAGGGTTGTCGGCTTCACTGGTCGACAACCCGTCCGACGGGTTGAGAAAAATCTCGACTGCGTCGACAGGTGTCTCGGTCAACTGACCTGACGGGGACGCCGTGAGGCCAGTGGCCGAAGCCGAAGGATCGACCGAAGTTGAGGGTTGACTACTCGGGAAGGGGGACCTCTCCCGCTCCCAGGAGCATCGACGGAGGGACTTACCTTTAGAGTCCTTCTTCTTGGACCGAGAGGAAAGTCCTGATGGCCCCTCTCCCTTGGTGGAAAGGGACTGACAAAGCTCCTTAAAAGAAGCTGAATAGGAGGATCCCAAGGAGAGCGGGATAAATGCCGCAGCTGAGGAAGACGAAGATGTGGCCCATGCCGCCTCCTCCTCAAGGGCGATCATCTGCTCGAGCTGTTCCGCTGAGCCAGCCGCCGCGGACACCACCAAACGGGCCTCCTTCGACTTCACCGGCGGGTAACGTTTCTCGGGGCGCCCAAGTTGTAAACGGGCGGCGTGGTCCTCCAGGACGTAGACCGAGAAGGAAGAGCACAGGTCATAGGCCTGCGGGTCGTGCTCAAGGCCAAAGCAGTAGACGCACGTGGAGTGCGGATCCATCCGAGACATCTTCTGCCCGCATGGGCACCTCCGAAAACTGGGAGTCGATTTGTCCATCGTAGCCGCGAGGGAAATAATTGACCGAAATCTTGAAAACCTTAAACTTTGTTTCGGGTAAACCGAAGAATTAGGAACCACTTTTATACGCAGAGCACTAAGGAGGGAACCTGGGCTTCCAAGCGGTAAGGAAGATCTAGCGTCATGGGGCGGAGCCGAGAGTTTTATCACCCAGGTGGGTGGGAGGAGCCAGCTTGAAGACCTTCTGGCAAGATTTAAAGTGGCAAGGATACCTGCCAGAAAGTGTGGATGAACAACATATCCATGTCCCTAGAAATACACTTTGGGAAGGAAGCGAAAAATGACAGCTGTATTGTTCATAAGGGGGTGTGAAAAAATGGCAATGTTGGAAATTTGAAGTGAAAATATAAAAAATTGATGAAGTTACGAGCGTGCGTAGAAACTGTTCAACGGACGCACGTAACCCAGTCATTTGTTTGAGTGTTTTCACCAAATTTGCAACAAGGGCTTTTTGGGACCCCATTTCATTAATAGCGGCATTGTTGTTTCGTTAATTGGTCCCGAAAGGTGATGCCGCACAGCGATCACAAAATCACCTTTTGGGACCTTAGAAATGAAATGACAGTGACAGTGTACACGATATGAGTCCCAAGAACCCCATGTTGAAAATTTGGAACCAAACCGCCAAAAATTGGCTGAGATATCAACCTAAATACCTAAATAGACAGGTGTACCGGCCTAATCTTTTGATTTATGATGCAGAGATTGGTATCTCTGCAGATTCCTGTGTAGACAGACCTCACCTTTCAGAATTTGCTTGTTACCCCTGAGAAAATTGGTGGATGCCCAGCACGGGCTGTTTCTGATTTGGACATTGTAGCCCTCCAGCCCCATAGCTCAACCTAGGAATGCCTGATTACAATTTAAGGTGTCATTTTCACATTTATTGCCATGCCAAGTCGGATGGAAAAACTTAGAAAATACAAAATGGCTGCCAAAATCCAATATGGCCACCATATCTCTAGTAAATACGTGATTCGCTAATAATTTCCAATTCCCTAGCTTCCAAGATACCGATTATCAATGATTCATGAACATCTATATAGTGAACATTCATTCATGAACATTTATGACATCTATATATTGCTTTGAGGCTGCCTGTTAGACACAGGACCAAATGCACACATTAATACCACATAAAACAATTGAATTCACAAGGCAATTTACTGATAAAATAGTTTGAAGTACGTACAGTAATGCTTAAAATCTAAATGCTGTATGTGCTGATTTGTTGTTTAGAATTAAGTCATATTATCAACGATATGACAACACTATGAATATTTTGGGTCAACAGTACACCTTGGTTGTAATGTCCGGTTTTGAAGTCATTATATTCACTCTGGATCTGAACTGTCACATTCACTCCCAAATCTTGAAGATTCATTTGCAGAAGTTTGTTCATTGGCTGCCGATGTGTCGTTTTCATTGTCATCATCTCCTGTACAATCAGTCATTGGCACTGTGGTTGAAGGTTTTTTGTTTGGTCTTCTGTGCGTGTCTTTGAGATGCTGACTCACCTTCGTCGTCTGCCTCATCTCCGTCAGCTGCACATCGTCGGCCAGCTAACCTTCCACCCTTACTTCTATGATGTAGGACATCAGGTAACTGAAACCCAGTGAACCACACAGGTTTCAGCGTTTCATCCTCTCGTTTCCATCCTGATAAACAAGGGTCAACTTTCGGGGTTTCCAGCTCTGTGCAGTGGCGCCAATAGTAGGCTATGAGATTTGCTCTCTTTGTGTGTGGACACAGGCTCGCTGGGTCTGGTAAAATCGTATGCGTAGTCTTCACTTTCTGGTTATTGTATTGCCTTATTCGTGTGTCTACCAGATCCTCTCCTCCTGTACCATCGTACACGCAGAGTTGAATGAAGGTACTGACATTCTGTTCAATGTCTTGTGAAGCACATGCGCGTTCCCCAAGCCCTGAAAGGAGATTTATTCTTTCTTCAACCCTGTGTGAATGTTGAAAGACTAATTTCTTTGATACCTTATAGAAGTAACTCGCTGCATCGCATCCAGAGACAGCGTGGTATGCTGGTAAATTGAGACTTGCAGCATGTCCAATGTGATCGTATATAGAGCCTATGTTTACAAATACGTCGGGGTCGATTTGGAGCATCCATGGTGAATCTGGATGGGTCTTTGCAAAAGCATAAACCATCAGGACGAGGATGCATGTATTTTTGGCTTGGACGACAACTGGGCCTTTCGCAAGAGCACAATGCAGCACTATCCTTGTATCTGCCTCCTCATGGTTGCAGAAAATCAGGAATTCTTCCGAATCTGGGTATATAGTATATGTGTTTCTGCCATTGCAGATAGTAAGCAAGTATTGTAAGTTTCTGCTGACATCCTCTTGTCTAACGTACTCAGTGAAGCACTCTATGAGATCTGTTTTGTTGTCGTTGTGAAGGTACTGCTGATACACCTTTCCCTGTGGCATCTCTTGCGAATCTGATCCCATGTGAAGTCGCATTCCTCCTGTTCCTACCACTCACTCAGCTCATTCTTGCTGTTTCACCGAGAACTCCTGATCACCCTTATAATTATCAAAAATGACAATGACTTCCACTGGGTTTGCTGTAGATGGAGGTGTGAATGCGACAAGAAGTGCTTTCCAAAGGCTGTCCCATATACGTTGTGCAAGAACTGCTCTGACCATCGCCATGGTCTAAGGGAGGGCAGATGTAATTCCCCTTCACAAAAGTGGGAGCAAGACAGAGGCAGGAAACTACAGACCTGTCAGTTTGACCTCAGTGGTAGGGAAAATGGTGGAATCACTTTTGAAGGAAAGAACTGTTGCATACCTAGAGGCCAGTGGGGCACAGGATCCAAGGCAGCATGGATTCACAGCAGGAAAGTCATGTCAGACAAATCTAATTGATTTCTTTGACTGGGTGACCAAAGTAGTAGGCCAAGGAGAGGCTGTGGACATGGCCTACCTAGACTTTAGCAAGACATTTGACACAGTCCCGCACAGAAGATTAATAAACAAATTAGCCAGCCTGAGAGTGGGTCCCAGGGTTTTAGCCTGGGTAAAACACTGGCTGCACAACAGGACACAGAGGGTAATAGTAAATGGAGTCCACAGTGAAGAAAGGGGGGTTACCAGTGGGGTACCACAGGGTTCAGTACTGGGGCTGGTCCTTTTTAATGTCTTTATAAGTGACACTGCAGAGGGATTGGAAGGAAAAGTATGTCTTTGCAGATAACACAAAGATCTGCAACAGGGTTGATACACAAGGTGGGGTGGAAAGGATGAAAAGGGACTTGGTAAGGTTGGAGGAATGGTCAAATGTATGGCAGCTTAGATTCAACGCAAAGAAGTGCAAAGTAATGCACCTGGGAAACAAAAACCCAGGGGAAGAGAACACAATGGGGGGTGAGATACTGACAACAACAAAAATGGAAAGGGATCTTGGGGTAGTCATATCAGATGACCTAAAGGTGGGCAAGCAATGTGGGAAGGCAGTAGGGAGGGCTGGGGAGATACTGGAATGCATAGGCAAAGGCATCACCAGTAGTAAACAGGAAGTTGGCCCTCTGTACAGACAGTTGGTAAGACCACATTTGGAGTACTGGGTACAGTTCTGGAGACCTCATCTCCGCAAACACACAGACAGGGTGGAGGCTGTCCAGAGGAGGGCAACCAAAATTGTGCAGAGTCTGTACCAGAAGATATATGAAGAAAGACTAAAGGAGCTTAACATGTATAGCCTCGAGGAGAGGGGGACATGATAGAAACTTTCAAATACGTCAAGGGTATCAACAAAGTCCAAGAGTGTAGCATCTTTCAGAAAAAGAGATGTGCAAGAACAAGGGGGCACAATTTGAAGATAGAGGGGGGACGGCTCAGAGGTAATGTGAGGAAGTATTTCTTCACCGAGAGGGTTGTAGATGCATGAAACAGCCTTCCTGAGGAGGTCATAGAGTCAAAAACAGTGGGGGAATTCAGGAATGAATGGGACAGACAAGGCAATTCTAGTGGGGGGTAGGAAGAAGTAGGCTGTTGGTTAACTAGGAACTACAGCTTATCCGTTAGGTAGGGAAATGGGCAGACTAGGTGGGCCAAGCAGTCCTTATCTGCCGTCAGAGTTTATGTTTCTATGGCGCATTTATGTACACAGAGCGTAACAGAGGAGGGGAAGAACTTCAAGCTTCTGCTTCATGGATAAGATAATTTCTTAAGACAGGTTTGGTATTAGGTTCATAGAGGTTTTCATCCAGAGTTGCTACTGCAAGAGGATATATTGTGAGTGGATGGGAAAAATGCACCTTTCTTGTTGGGGCACTTTGCAACAATGATACCGAGAGCCTGATGGTCTTCTTTCAAGACTGATTCCGCTTTGGGTTTCTTTTTCTTCTAGTCCATTCCCATGGAAAGTCCGCTGCGTTTAATGGACTCGAAGAAACCAACTTTCCTTGATAGGAGGCAGTCATTTATAAATGCACTCAACATAACTTCCCTTGTATCCCTTGCCTTCAAAAGGCCCTCTACTGTTGCTGGTGGTATTTCAATGCCCACTGCGATGTGTCGTGCTACACCCTGACATGGATCTAGATATGCGTGAAGTTTCTTCACTAGCTCTTCCACCTGACCATCATGTTTCTTTGTAGTACCATATGTCAACTCACTGTGTGTGGCCAATGTTTTCAGAAGCATCTTCTTCAGCGACAAACGAATTTTAGCAAGACTGCGGGAAATCAAAATGAAGTCGCCAGCAGCTTCCTCAGACATACTGTAACCACCTCTCATGGATTCACCCCTCACCTTGACCTCTCAGTTTATTGAGACCTCAGTCACTTGGTCGCCAGGTATCGTGGAGAACGCCTCACCGGACAGACTGGCTGCATGCCATATTCCTGTAGTTCATTGTATGCGTTCTCACTGATGGTTTTCAGATTGATGAGGTCTACATGATGCCATGTCAAATACAGAGAGTAGTTTTGATGGTAGAATGCAAACAGTAAAGGCAGAATATATCATTGATCTTGCAGATGCAAGTTCAGATTCTTGTCTCTGTATGCAGCGACCTGGGCAAGAAGAGAGCTGGTGTCACCAATGTATTCCACCACCAACTGGTTTTGTGCCTACCTCTCAGGCCAAACTCAATCAGTAAGAATTGCTGATGTCACCTCCTCCCCCCTCCCAATGACACCCAGTGTCCCCCAAGGGTCAGTACTCGGCCCCATTCTATTCTCCATTTTTCTTAATGACCTGCCACTAATCTGCTCATCTACTTCCATCCATATGTACGCAGACGACACGGTCTTATTCGCCACTAGCTCCTCCTTGGAAGAGGTAGCTTCCAATCTCCAGGCCAACTTCAACAAAGTTCAGCTCTGGTTCAGCTCCCTCAATGCTAAAAAAAATGGTCACCATGACCTTCGGGACTAGACAACGTCTGTCTAGGTCCCCCTCCCTTCCCCCCTTCCACACCCTGAATGGGACAACACTGGAGGATGTCACTACCTTCCGGTACCTAGGGGTATGGCTAGACCACCACCTTTCCTTCTCCAAACACATCGACGCAGTCTTAAAAAAACTGCGCCCCAAGCTCGGTGCCCTCTATAAGAACTGCAATAGCCTCCCTCTTGTCGTGCGACGTGGTCTAGTTCAGAAGATGATCCTACCTTTGTTTGATTACTGTGATATAGTCTATAGTGCCGCGCCCAAGGCCACGTTATCTTGACTGGACCCCCTCTTCAACGCTTTCTGTCATTTTGCTCTTGATGCCCCCCGCACCCACCACTGCGATCTCTACCATTCCCTTGTACTCTCTTCCCTTGACAGTCGCCGCCTTCTGCACTGTACCAAATTTGTTTCAAAATTCTGGCTTGGCACCCTCAAGTCCTACCTGTCAATCCTGCTACTGCCAGCCCTCACCTCCGCTCACGCCCTCAGGTCCCTTGACTCCCGTCAATTATTAATCCCTAGGTGCAGGACCAATGTAGGCCAGGCTGCCTTCTCACACCACTTCCCCAAACTCTGGAATGATCTTCCCCCTCAAATTCGCCTCTACTCCAGCACCCTCTCCCTATTCACTACCCTGGCAAACTACCTCATGGGGAACTGCTGCTGCACTTGACACCCTCAAGTGCCATTTCAACCCCCCCCCCCCGACTGCCTGACCAGCGGCACCTAGCTTGCGCCATAGAAGCTGGCTATATATGTCTGTCCAACTCTGCACTTCCTGTCTCATGCCTGGTCTCGTCCTGCCCCAATTTGCACTTAATATTCTATGTTGTATACTGCCTCAATGTTTTACTATATGTGCTATGTGCCTCAGAGACATGTTTTCTATGTACTATGTTCCTAAATGCGGCAAGTGTTATTCTACTGTAACTTGTACAATGTGACTTGATAACCTGTGAGTTAACCTCCCTCTTTACCCCCTCCACCCAGGTCGCACCGAGAGACAAGCTCTTTTGCTCAGTGTGCCTTTCCTGGTGAAACATTTTAATAACTAAATAAATAAATGTCGCCTATCACCCACTGTCCCATGGTGCCAGAGGTTTCCAGCATTTGTGACTGCACTTCAGGGAAAGATTCATCCAAGAGGACAAGATTCAGGGATTCTGCTGATACAGATCTTCTCATGTTGATGAGCTTTTCTCGTAGTCCGTCTGTTAGTGAGCTGTGAATCCT
Organism: Neoceratodus forsteri; assembly: GCA_016271365.2. NCBI lineage: Eukaryota > Metazoa > Chordata > Ceratodontiformes > Ceratodontidae > Neoceratodus > Neoceratodus forsteri. The sequence continues at coordinate 684,530,383 of JADMNL010000022.1, read as the reverse complement.
GGATTCCATGATTTGCAGGAGAGCCTCGAGAGACTGTTTATGTAACCTCATCGATCTAGAATAGCGGCGACCTTCCAAAGCCTGGTCAACAGATCCATCCACTATTATCACCACCTGACCCCCACCTGTCATGAAGTTCCATAGCACTGTATCGCTTGCACAGGATCTTCTGCCTCACCATCAGTTCATAAAATCCTCCCATCAAATTAACCACTTTAGTATATTTTTCTCCTTTCCACATTATTTGTGCAATCTTGTAGAAAATTAGATGATCGCTATGGCTGAAGAGGTGGTCAATTTGTAGGTCATCTGTTAATGAGTCCATGAGAAAGTCAAGGTAATATCTGCAAACTGCATCATCTGGTTCACGTGATATAATGGGCAGGAAATCAGTTTTCGATTTGAAGGTAGTGGTCGATGTTGCTTTTTTATTGAAAGCTGTCCATGATCCTAGGTCTGGAAGAGATTCATCTTCTCTGGAAGATTCTATGCTTGCTGCCAGAGCCCAAATACAATCTTTGCTCAAATGAACATCAAGCTCGGTCCTTCTTTCATCCTCATCGTAGGATGGGACGATTGGTGGGGGTTTTCTCTTTCCTATTTTATAATTCCCATAGTCAATAGATTCTGAGCTCTCAAAGGTTTCCTGGACTTCTCTTGTTGAACTGCTTGGAATGTTCTGTTCTTGTACTGACAAATCGCAGATGACAGCAGGACATTCGGGGTACATAATTCGTTGCGTTAGTGTCATGTGTTGTTGAGACACCTGTTAATGTCTGTTGCTTACCATTTGAGTTATGAATTGTGACATAAGTTGGCTGTCCAGGCGGAATTGTGTGCGGTGCCTTTTTTCTCATAGATTTATTATCATGGGCCAATTTCTTGTTTTGTCTTCTGATGTCTGTGTAAGAAATGCCAGCCCCCGAACGATGTAGAAGATTGACTGCTTCTTTACTTCCAGTGACACGATAAATAACCATGGATAGAACAATCAACTTTGGAAAATGTTCTCCAGTAATTAGGCATTGCCAGTCACTAACAATGGACCATATATTGGTAGCCTGAATTTCTGTTGGGATGGTCACATAACCTACAGCATTAATCTTCTCAGAAAGACATTTAGAGAGAGCTATCACACTGAAGATTTCCGGAATGGGTTCATCATTATCAAGCTCAGAAAGAAAAAATTACTCACCTTAGTAATTGCTTTTCTTCTCATGGAGTCTTGCTATATTATGACTATATGCAGTCAGCCACTGCAGCTGAACTGCCCCGGAGAGGAAAGAGTTAACTCCAGAGAGTCTGGAGTTCCACAGCGCGAGGGCGCTATACCAAAGCTCTATCTGGCCAGTTTCAAATGAAACTGTCAGATCTTTACGAAGCTAACACTAACAACAAGTCTGTGTGGAAAGCTCTACACTAGCCAAGTGGCTACCTACTAGTAGGAATAACAACAATATAAACAGCAATAATAATAATAACAATGAATAATAGTATTATTAGTTTCTCCTAACAAGCACTATTAGACCCCTTCCCCAAGACTCAAGTCCAGGAAGGGGCAACATTATTACTTAAAACAGAAATACCTAATTCCCTAACCCTAAATAAAGGGGTGAAGGAAGAACTAAATGGCATGACACAGTGCTTGCGCTCAATTTGCCACCCTACCCAAGTAGAAGTTCTGGAGAGGCAGGAGGAGGGTGGTCATAATATAGCAAGACTCCATGAGAAAAAAGCAATTACTAAGGTGAGTAATTTTTTCTTCAAACACCATGAAGTCTTGCTATATTATGACTATATGCAGATTACACAGCAGTACCTCCATGGAGGAGGGTCAGAACCTACTTAGGAAATAGGCTCTGAAGCACAGCTGTGCCAAAACGAGCATCTCCTGGACTGAACATCCAGGGAATAATGCTTGTAAAAGGTGTGAACTGTTTTCCAAGTAGCAGCTTGACAGATTTCCAGAATGGGAATATCTCTAGCAGCCGCTAGAGGATGCAGCTGTACCCTGGTGGAGTGAGCCTCAGTCCTGAGGGGGTTCTCTACCTAGTTTTTGATAACAAATTGGATACAAGAGACAATCCACCTTGCAATTGTTCTCTTAGTGGCAGGTTTCCTTTGCCAACCTCGCCATAGGTAAGGAAGAGTTGAGGGATTCAACCTGTGACCCTTGGTGCGCTCCAAATAGTAGCTTAAGGCTCTTTGACGCCCAAGCTGTGCAGACTCCTCTCACCTGAGGAAGAATGCTCAGTGAAAAATACTGAAGAGAGATGGATTGGTTCAGGTGGAAATCTGAAACCACTTTAGGCAAAAACTTTCTGTTAGTCCTGAGGACTACCTTATCTCTGTGGAAAGAGATAAAATCTTCTTCCACTGACAGGGCCTGTAGTTCACTTATGCGTCTGGCAGAAGTGATAGCCACTAGGAAAACAGTTTTCCAAGTCAGAAACTTGAGCTCTGCTGAGGACAGAGGCTCAAAGGGGGGTTGCATTAACTGAGCAATGCAAACATTCAGGTCCCAAGCGGGAGCTGGTTCTCGAAAAGGAGGGTTGGTGTGAAGTAACCCTTTAAAAAACTTGGAAAGCACAGGGTGAGAAGAAAAGGAAGCAGGCTTCCCTGCTGACAGAAAAGCAGAGACAGCTGCCAGATGAACCTTTAAGGTAGCTGGCCTAAGGCCTAAGGAATTTAAATGGACCAAATAGTCCAGTAAAATGGGCAGATCAGCAGATTCTGGGATAATCTGCTTCTCAGAGCACCAGATGGAAAACCTTTTCCACTTAGAATTGTAAGTGGTTCTAGTGGAAGGCTTCCTTGAAGCCTTTAAATATCCAAAACACCTTGAGAAAGGTGTAAGTCAGCAATTCTAACTCCTCAAGAGCCATGCCTGAGATGGAGGGATCTGAGGTCCGGATACCACACTCTCCCCTGTGCACAGGCCAGTAAGTCGTGGACTCTGGGCAAGCTCAGGGCAGGGTGGACTGTCAAGGACAGAAGCAGTGGGTACCAGGGCTGTCTGGCCCAATCTGGAGCAATCAGAATCACCTTGCAGGGCTGAGATCTGATTTTTACTAGTACCCTGAAAAGAAGGGGAAAGGGGAAGGCATACAGGAACTTCCTTTCCAATCCAACTGAAAGGCGTCCAGGGGACTGATCCCAGCACTGGAGGCCTGCAACAAAACAGAGGAAGTTGGTGGTTGTCTGGGGCTGCGAAAGATCTATCTGAGGGGTGCCCCATCTGGCAAAGACTGACCCAGCACCTGAGGATTCAGAGCCCATTCGTGATGGCCCTGAGAAATCCTGCTGAGGGCATCCGCCAGGACATTGTCCTTCCCTGGAAGGTGAACTGCTATCAGGGAGGTGTTCAGGAGTAAGCCAGAGACCACAACTTCATTGCTTCGGTGCACAAGGCTGATGACCGAGTGCCCCTTGCTTGTTGATGTACCACATTGTTGTGGTGTTGTCTGTCCTGACTTGAACTACTTTGTTCTGGACAGAAGCTGAAAATGCCTGAAGAGCTAAAAGGACAGCTCTGAGTTCCAAAAGATTGATGTGGAGCAGAGATTCCTGGGAGACCACACTCCCTGAGTGGACAGGTCATTAGTGAGCTCCCCACCCTAACAGGGAAGCATCCGTGGTGAGGGTGAGGAGTGGGAAACGGAATGAAAGGAACCCTTTGTTTTAGATTGCTTTGATCCTGCCACCAATGTAAGGCCAGGATCAGGGTTTGGGTCACTGGAACCAATTTGGAAGGGGTCCCTCCTTTGAGACCAATAGGCCCTCAAATGGAACTGAATGTCCCTCATCTGGAATCTTGCCCTTGCACTACAGCTGTGGAAGCAGCCATGTGCCCTAGAGTTGCAGAAAATGCCTTGCTGGTCGAGAGACCTGAGGGTAAAGGAGGATGCCAGGGCAATGAGTCTGTCTACCCTTTCCGAGGAGAAATGCCCTGGCTAACTTTGTGTTCAATTCTGCACCTATGAAAGTTAGTACCTGAACTGGTTCGAGAACTGACTTTGGTAAATTCAGCAGGAATCCCAGGAAGTGAGAAGCTGTTGGTGACTTGCAAGTGGGATTTTACCTGATCTGGGGACTGACCCACTATGAGCCAGTCGTCCAGGTAGGGAAACACAGCAATCCCTTGCCTTCTTAAATGAGCCACTACCACAGCTTAGACATTTCGTGAATACCCTTGGCGAGAGGTAAGGCCTGGGCGGGCATTGCCCTGAACTGGTAGTGGCCTGAGGGTAGTTCAACCTGAGGTACTTTCGTGAGAAGGCCTGATCAGAACATGAAAATAGGCATCCTTGAGGTCCAGGAAGCTAACCAGTCCCCTGGCCTCAGGGAGGCAAAATCATTGTCAGAGTTAACATTTTGAACTTTGGTTTCAAAAGATGCTTGTTCAGGTACCTTAAATCTAAAATGGGCCGCCATTCTCCTGTCTTTTGGGGTAAGAAAGTATCTTGAGTACAGCCCCTGCCCTGATGGCAAGGAGGAACCTTTCTACTGCTTTGCAGTCCAAAAAGAGAAGAAACCTCTGCTTCCAAAGCAAGGGCTTCTGAAGGATTTGCAGTGGAAAATGTCTGGCTCTCATCTTCGGAAACTGTTTGAAGCTGAGAACCAGACCCTGGCCTATTACCTCAGAACCCACCTGTCCGAGTTAGGGACACCCAGTTCTGGCTGAAATAAACCAACCTGCCCCCACTGGTACAAGAGAATGGCCCTGGGCACCCCATCAGGGTGCCTGCTTGGCAGTAGCCTTAGGCTGAGGGGAGGGACGGTTTACTTGTGCCCTGCCTACCTCTGCCTCTAAAGAAACCCTCTGTGCAAATGCAGAGGAGGCCTGAAATTGTAAAAGGCCTGTGGAAAGGCCTGCCCCTACCTCTGGGGCGTGCCTCTGTGGAGTGGCATGCCTCTCCTTAGCCTGGGCACTTTTGTAGGTAGTTCTGTATTCATCCATCTTTTCATATAGTTTTCTGTTTGTTCCCAAACAGAGAATTACCCACAACAGGAAAATCCATAGCCTTTGACTGAGTATCTTGGGACAGATTAGTGCATCTGAGCCATGCCAACCTACGGAAAGCTACAGAAGTGGCCATGACCCTAGAGGAAACATCATTAACATCAACAGCAGTATGAAATTGAACTTTAGAGGCTTCAATGCCATCAGCAGCCACCTGTTCCAACTCACTAGCCAGCTGGCCATGGGCCTGCTTGGCTAACTGCAATACTGTGTCCCACCTAGATTTCTGATATCTACACATAAGCCATATAATTTGCCTGCCTGAGTCCCAAAGAAGCTGCCATATACTGTTTTTTTCATATGGCATCAATCTTCCTGGAATCCTTATCAGGAGGATGTGAGGCCAGAGGAATATTAGCCTTGTCACAGGCTGCAGCTTGTACCACACCTACATGACTACACTGCTCAGTGAGGAAGTCTGTATCAGAGCCTGACAAGGTATATCTTCTGTCCATTTTTTATCTACAGGAGGGACAGAATGAGGATTTTTAAAATCTTTGTTGTTTGCTTCCTAAATGACTTATGCAAAGGAATAGACAACCTCCTAGACTCTGGTATATCCATCATTTCTACATAATCAGGCTCCTCTTGCTCATCCACAGCTTCCTCTAAAGGAAGCTGGAGGTTTCTGCAACCTTTTGTAAAACATAAAATGAGAAGGGACTCAGACAGAATAGGAGGAGATTCTAAAGGTCTGTCTGGAGAAATGTCCGGTTCAATGGGCACGTCCAGACCCTCCAGCCACACATGTAATGATCAAATTCGTCCTCCCTCTCCTGTGGTTCATAAAATTCCTCAACATCATACTCCTGAACCACTGGCACTGAACGAACCAACCTTTTACCAACTGTAGGTGGTTCGGCAGGACCCTGAGACAGTGACTGGACAATCTGTATGGCTTTAGCTATTTCTGCAGCAGTTGGAGAGACAACTTTGGACTCCAAACCTACTGATTTCTTTGTCTTTTTCACTGAGACTGGTTCCCCTGAACCAGCCTTCCTTTTGCCCGAGGAAGTCTCGCCCTGGTCAGAGGGCACTCCCTCTGGTCCAGTGGGTACTGGACCGGGCTGGCCATTCGGGTCAGCGGACTTCTTGGCCTCTTGTTCCCTGAGCCGGCCCAATCTCTTTTCCAGGGTGGCTGCAGGGAAATTTTTACACACCTGGCAGTCTGACAGGAGGTGGTCAGCCCCCAGACAATAAACACAAGTGGTGTGTGGGTCAGCCTTGGCAAAGGCTTCCCACAGACATCACAGTGTTGAAACCCAGTGGGCCCGGTTTTCTTTTGGGTTTCTCAGACATAATGCCAGCCTAACCAAAACTTGCCCTTTGATGGCAGTGCCAGGCAAGACACCCTTATCGGTTCCTAACCGTATTACGGTATTTGAAAACCTATTTTAAAAGGCAAGTTTTTAGAACCGATAAGAACTGAACTGCACTCTAAAAGCCCAACCACACTTTAAAACGTTAAATTAAGCAAACCGATCGGTTCAAAACCGAACCGATAATTGAATTTCCACACAGACTTTAAATTTTCTACTTACGGTTTACCAGATAGAGCTTTTAACCGAAATGCGGTAAAATAAATACTTTTTGCCGGTTCAAATGAACTGAAAATACTCGCTTGAACCGAGAAATGAACCGATGTGAAGGAGCTGATCTCCGGAGCGGCTGTTCAGTGAAGCGGAGTAAAGAATCTGACAGTTTCATTTGAAACTGGCCAGATAGAGCTTTGGTATAGCGCCCTCGCGCTGTGGAACTCCAGACTCTCTGGAGTTAACTCTTTCCTCTCCGGGGCAGTTCAGCTGCAGTGGCTGACTGCATATAGTCATAATACAGCAAGACTTCATGGTGTTTGAAGCAAGTCTTCATATGCCATAGGAAATTGCGGTGACTCAATCTATTTTTTAATTTCCGATTGATCATCTTTGCAAATGTCTTGGTGATGTCACTATCTCTGAGCCCAACTCCTCTCAAGGTTGCCAAAGAATAATCAAGTGGGTTTACTTTTGAAGAGTGAAGAATGAGAGGATTCCCCTCTATCCCCTTCACCGCAGTAAATTCAGTAAATTCTCATCTCTGAATTCATTGCTGATAAAATTCTTCATTTGAAATGTGTAATTTATTCCAGCATCTTGTTCGCATCCATGGAACTCGTAGAGGTTATGAAGATCCTCCAGTAACTCTGGGAGTAAATAACATTTCTGCTCAACAACCTTTCTCCTCACGATCTGAAGAAACTCCGTTTCAGCACTCTTTATGTGAATGCTTTCCAATTCACCTGGCATTTGTCTCTCTCGTTTGCCGATGTAGGCGAAAGTGTTGTAACAACTTTAATGGTATTTAACGTCCGCAGCAAAGACATCAGTGTTGGCGGTAGTGACCTTCAAATGTTTGGCTGCACCGGACAAAAGAGCATCATCAGAATTTACATTGCATAACATGCTTTCATGCAATATAATCTTTCCATTTTCAAGTTCAACTCTTTGGAGTTTTTCTTCTGTATTTCCTCTCTTTTTCCTTTTCTTATCACAGACGAGGCAGGTCTCATCCTTCTTAAATTCCAGCTATTTCCTTTTACATTGAGTTACATGGACCGCTTCACTGCTACTGGACGTTTGTGGGTCGGGTATGCTGGAGAATTCAGCTTCACAAGATTGAGCCGAAGAAAGTTGTTTTGTTGAGTTGAGGTTTAATTTCCTTTCACTGGTGAAATTTTGGTGACATCATGTATGAACAGGTAGGCCTGTTTCTCCAGGAACGGGGGGAACTTGGTCACAGATTTTATTCCATATGAGGTTGAAGTTTCTGGCGTACTCGGAAGTTGGTTTTGTGACTGACTATTTCTCTGCAAAAGCCTTGACGGTATTCAGCCCATTCTCTCCTAATATCTGTTGCAGTTCCATATCTCTAATTTGGTTCTCACAAAGAACACAAGTAGGCAAATCGGATGGATTGACCAATCCAACAAGTACAGCTAGAGGGCTATCCATGTTTCTGACACAGAAACTAAAATTAAAAACTAGAAATACAAACTAAACAGGCATACAACGTACATGAACACACCAAGCAATCCTGTGAACAAAGTGGCAAATTGTCACAGAGTGGACGCAATTTTGGGTCAATGGCACAAACAAGCAGATTGATGCGTTATGCATTGTTCATTTATATTTATGTTCTATTATATTAATTTAATATGTGTTTATATTAAACGTAATAATAATAAACTCCCCGTTCATGAATCATTGATAATCGGTATCTTGGAAGCTAGGGATTTGGAAATTACTGGTGAATCAAGTATTTACTAGTGATATGGCATCCATATTGGATTTTGGCAGCCATCTTGGATTTTCAAAGTCGTTCCATCCAACTTGGCATGGCAATAAATGCAGAAAATGACACCTTGGAATTGTAAATCAGGCATTCCTAGGACGAGCTATGGGGCTCGGAGGGCCCACAATGTCCAAAATCAGAAATAGCCCCCACGAGGGGCCATCCACCAGTTTTCTCGTGGGTAACGAGCAAATTCTGAAAAATGAAGTCTATCTACACAAATATCTGCAGAGATACAAACCTCTGCAACATAAATCAAAAATTAGGCCGGTACACCTGTCTAAAATTGAAAAAAACCCATTCACCACTATTATAGGGCTTACTGTCATTTTTTCAGTTCCTGGTTGGTCTTTGAAGAGTGCAGACCTGTTCCCGATCCACAGAAGATTGCTGCTCCCGACCTCCGGAGGTAAGTATGGATAAGAAAGGGAGTGTGGGGTGTGCAGAGGCAGGGTGCTGGTTGGGAGGGGCGGTGGGAACGACGAGGGACCGCTTTTTTTCAAGTTTAAAAAATATATGTTGTGGGACTGTTTTCTTTTTACAGATAAAATATTACAAAATGGTTGACGCACACTGGGGTGGACTCCCAGTGTGCCTGAGTACTTGGGGATCAATGCCGAACCGGGATTGGGCACCCGAGGTCAGTTGAGAACACAGGGTGGGGGCGATCTGATACCGTGGAGTGGGCATCCCGTGTCGGAACAGCAGAAGATTTTATGGCACACTGGGGTGGGCTCCCAGTGTGCCACATTAACTGGGGAAGGGGGGATACATGCTGACATGGGGACTGCGCACCCAGATGTCGGCAGGCGATGGAGAACGGAGGGAGCAGGGCAGGCAGCAGCAGTGGGAGGGAGCTAATTTGTTGTCCTGCTGTGCGACTGGTTGGGAGGGAGGGGGGACTGCCACTGCAAAGATGAAACTGTCTGATTGCAGCAGTAGATTTTTTTGAAGTGCAGCGCTAGCTCTGAAACTGCCGTCATCGGCAGCTTTAGCATTAACTGGTGGCTGATGGACCCGCTCATTAAAGCGTCCGCTGGACTGGCCACAACACTGCCAGACCTCTGCAATGCTCTACTACCTCAATATGTTTCTTGTGTGCGCAAGCAAACATAAAAAGGACAAGGACTTAATGTCAAATGGGGGAATCAGAATCCTTGACTTGGACTCCATCCACTCCCCTTCCCCTTCCTTAGAGAGGATGTCCTCCTGATCAGAGGGCAATTTTTGAAGGTCACGAGCTTCCCCAAAATCTCCAAAATCCTCATCCTGGCCTTCTAAGAAGTCAGGGTCTGCCTGCACACCTGATTCTGCAGCCTTTTCTTGCTGCGACACACTTGGACATGCCTGGATAGCACCCCCCAACCTGAGGGGCCCAGTTTGGGGTTGGGTGTATCTGCTGAAATGTTCTGCAGAACATCAGGGCTCAAAAGCTCACCCAGGAGTAACAAGAGTGATTTTCATAATTCTGCTTGCCACTGCCAATGGATGGACCAGGTGCCCCCCTCCTCAGCTCAGAGGACTGCCCGGGGGGAACCATGAGAGAAATATTACGCTGAGCAACACAATGAGGACAATTGGAACCCATGGAGGAGGGTCAAGAATTGAAGTTACCACAGAAAAACCTCAGGCAAAAATATATAAAACAATAATTATTAGTTCTATAGCTTGTTGGGCTAAAAAACTCTCCACTGAGCTGTGTATTGCAATTAGTGCACCAAAAAGCGCTTAAATAGACGTGCATGCTCCCTAGCGGGTGCGCGCAGGACATTAGCGTGGACATGTGTGCACCAGTGAGTGCGCAAATGCAATAGCGCAATGTATTTGATATGGTACTGCATTGTGCAAATGCTCCTTACACTGCGCAAGCACACGCACCATGGGGGTACACTTAAAACAAAGGCGGGAAAACAGCTGGAAGAAGGAGCATGAGTCCAGCCCTAATGGCAGCCGTGCAAGTGGAAAAACAGAGGTCTGTGGTGAAATACCACCAAAAGACCTCTAAATACACAAAATTCACACAATAGCTGCAGAAAAGTACCAAACACAAAACCAAGAGCCGAAGAAGCCCCACAGAGACCCTAGATTCCCAGTAATACAAATTACGTACTTACCGTAATTATGATCTTCCCATATATCTTCACCATTCATTACTAATGGGTCCTACTGGATGTTAGGACCCTGTGTGAAAAAAAAAAGAGCACCGTCTGTTTAGAAAGTGTTTGTGTGGATGAAAACGTCGTTGGTTCAGCACTGCCCTCGAGGCCAGTGTTCTACATGGCGCTTGCGGGTTGGCCAGTAACTGATGCAGACTCCTCCCAGCTCTCAGTTCTGTCCCCCAGCGAGGAATAGGAAGGGGGGGGGGGTTCAGAGAGCCAGGGTGCCAAAAAGATAGGTAAGGGTAGGGGGGAAAAAAACAAAATAATGCCAGAGACTAACTAGGGTTAGGTCAGAGGGAAAACTAAGAAGGAAAAACAGGGGTGACCAGAACACTGAGCAACCCTTGGCAAGGGAAAAAAACAACTAAGAGATAGCAGAGAAGGAAGGAAGACAGACTGAGGAAGAAAAACTGGCCCAACTCTAGCCAACACTGCCCAGCCCCACAGCCCGCAGGTCTGTCTCCTCAGGGAGCCCGGAGACTACATTCCACAAGTGGAAAAGGATTAAACCAGGGCTCAAGCATCCAAACTGGATGACTGGATCATTTATGGCTCGGCCACAACCACAACCCTTAGACGCCTCTCAACTGCCTTAAATAAAGCATGTCGGCTCATCACTGGTGCTCACCGTCTCACCCACACATGTGACCTGTACACTCAGACCGGCTGGCTCCAACTATCAAACCGCATAAAGTTTCTCACCTGCTCCATGATCAAAAATCTACCTTGGCCTTGCACCTTCTGGTCTCAACCCTGTTACAACACCTAATTAACAACGGTGCCTTATGAGATCCACGCTACAGCTACTGAAAGTCCCCACTGTCACACTTCACAGGGACAACGCTTTTGCTTATCGAGCACCACTCTGGTTCAATGGCCTCAGCCCAACCATCTCCTCTGCCCCAACTATTGGTATGTTTAAAACTAGGCTCGGGACTATCTCACTATCAACAGCTCCTGTGACTGCCCAACTTAACCTTGTTCTCCACTTCCTTTCTGCTCTAGTTGTCCCCTCTCCTCCTCCTCACTGGATTCTACCCTCACATCTTGGTATACCCAATGCTGCACTTTCACCCTCTTGACACTCGCTCCTACATTCTCTTCTCCCCTACCCTCTTCCCTCCTATGACTCTGGCACTTTTATCTGTTGTCTGTTTTCTGACAAATGCCGCTGGCTGCCTTGTTACAATGCTACCCTTGAACTGTATTTAACTGTACTAATCTGTACTCTGTTTGCAATGTCCACTTTGTTGTAATGCCTGTCTTGATGTTCCCATAATTTGTATTTCTCTGACGTGGAACCTTTGTAAAAGAGCCATGGTTCAAAGGTATTTGTAATCCTAGACTTGATAAATAAATAAATAAATAAATAAAGAGGAGGAGAAATGGGGGTTAGGGATGGAAGGCCAGAGGCCTGGGAACCTGACCATACTGAGAGAAAATAATTCCTTTTCCTTCTCTTTTTCTTTAAACAGAAAGAGAAACCCATCTCTCATATTGACAAACTTGTTCCTTACCTTCTGTTTTCATCTATTCCTTCCCTCTAGTCTGAGTGTCCATTCGCCTTCTAAACCTTTTTCAGAAGAAGAATCAAGTATCTGAAGGAGATTGCTCCAGGAAGCAGATCCCAAGGACTAAAGGACTGCTCAATTGGGAAAAACCCTTAAGGGAGTCAACCTAGAGGTATCACATAAAAGTGGAGCAACCTCGCTGACCACCAGAAGCGGAAACATCCAGACTGGACACAGGGTTCGCCCAGGCCCGAGACCCGATTTTCCAATCCCCTCCGGCCTGAAGGATGGGGAGGGCAGGGAAAAAGGGGTCTGGGCCGCCCAGTGTCTAATCATAGGTTGGGAGTAATGAATGGTGAAGATATTTGGGAAAATCATAACTACGGTAAGTAAGTAATTTGTATATCTTACCCAAATTAATCTTCGTCATTCATTACTAATGGGTCTGAGTCCCAAGAAGGTGAACCCAGGGGGAAAGATATTCCCCCAGCCTCCCGTGATGGAAAAAAAGTCACGGGAGGAGGGGACTGAACCGGGCCCGGCTTGGCCTGAGGACTTGACAGGGCTGGCGAACACTCACGGGATCTGGGAGGTGGAGGGTGCTCCTGAAGAACTCGTTGTGCCCTGCGGGAAATGACGTGGGCCCCCCGGAAAGGTGAGGACATCACCTTATGCCGGGCCAGGGGTGACAACCTGGATAGGCGAAGCCACGCAGCCCGCCTAATGCAGACTGACTATCCTACCAGCCTGGAAGCCACCTCGTTGGCATCGTAGACAGCCCTAGAGAGATGTCTTGCTAGATCCAGGCCTTGAGTGGTTAGGCGAATGGCTTGCCTGGTTTCCTCACCATCAGGCAATGCAGCTAGGACTTACCCTAGCAGAGAACAAATATGCCTAGAACAGGCCACCTAGTGTGCCTGATGAGCCAATATTCGCAAAAGGAGACATGCAAAGAAAGACACCGTCCTCCCCGATCGGTCAAGCTTGGCTGAGTCCGAGTCAGGAGGGGCGGTCTTGATTAAGGTGGTGATGCCTGGAGGGGGTGTCCAGGAACCCCAAGCTTGAAGAAGGATGAGGCATGGCACCCAGAGACTCCACTGCTGTGCAGTATCTGTGCAAACAGTCCCTAAGGGCAGAAGAGGCAGAGGGTCATAGTCAGACAGCGTGCAAAGCCTCCTGTAATGGCTGTGGCCAAGGAGGGATGACCAAAGTGTCACCGCTGTACTCCCCTAGGAATGACAGCATCGCACGATCCAGGTTCCATCCGACAGGGTGAGCGATATGGAGCTTCCTCATCATCTCAGACAGGAAATGCTGGTAGGACGAAAAGTCTCCCACAGAGGAAAAATGGCATGAAGCATCCTCTTCCTGCACTGAGGAAGCCAAAAAAGAGGGGGAGTCCAATTCAGAGCTAGGTGGCACTGAAGTAGGTGGTCTGAAAATGACCTCAGAAATGGTCCTGAAATAATGGGGAAACAGTGCCACCACCACCCTGAATTGTTTCCAAGAGAAGGGGCCTTCAGGGCTAAGAAACCCTTGAAAAGGGGGTAGGGGAGGCAGAGATAGAGGAGGAGGGATAGCCTGGCTAGATCAGGGAGTACCTCTGCCAGAGCACTGGATTCATCCAGATGTGCCCCGATTAGGAGAGGAACTGGAAAAATCTGAAACCCCATCTCGCCCAACCCCTAAGGGGTGGGCTGGGGGACACCCTTGGGGGTGATCCCCTAGAAGGTGAGGCTGGAGCCGTGCAATGCCACTTGGGAGACTCCTGCCCTCACCCACTGCAGAACTCCCTCCCGGGAGAGAGGCCGAACTGAACAGTCCTCCATGATGACCCTCAGCAGCCCTAAGATGCACAGGTTGTCATTTACAGACCGGTCCACCAGCCCCCTTCTCATGGGAAGAAGATCTATCCCTCTTAGAAGGCCCAGTGGAGGAATCCGGGTTTGCCTCTCTCGAAGGAAAAGAACCCCCCACCCCTGAAGAGGTTAGAGGATCCTCCCAAGGTTCCTCCTCATCAGCTGGATCCGCAGTCACTGAAAGACTAGAATTGACCAATGAGGTAGAGCCAAGAGAGGAGGGGAGCCCGGTAGTAGCCGAGGAAGAGTCGATGCACAGAAGAGGCAATACCGAACTCAGCACTGCCAAGAGAGGAGGCACCGACCACTGACCCGGCATCGTGCCCACCCACAGTGCTGCTACACTCCAGAATCAGAGAACCAGGGGAGGTTCTGGAAAGGTTCAGGGCAGCGACACTGCTGATGGCACCGCCCTCTGGATGGGAAGCCAGTGCCGAGAACTACAGCAGCCTTGGAGACGTCTGAGCAGAGTCTGAAGAGCCAGGGACCCAACCGGGGTCACTCCCATCACCATCCCCCAAGACAAAGGAGGAGACAAGGGTCACTTCCAACCTGACCACACCTGAAACCCTGAACCCCCTGGTGCCTCGAGGGGCATCAGGGGAAGGCTCAGACACACTAGCCACACCGCTCCACTCATTGGCACTGGAGAAGGCGATGAGAGTCGAAGTCGGCGAGGAGTGTGGTCTCGAGGGGACCTCCCGAGGAGAGCCCATGTATAGCTCTGACTCCACCTTGGGGGTCATCCAATCCTCGGAGGAGGACTGCAAGGGGTGACCAGTTGCCTCTCTGAAGAAAGACGACCTCCCCACTAACCCCTCACGGGAACCCTGTGCCCCAGTAAGAGGAGCAGAGGAAGTCCCTACCCGCTGGGTCATATAGGCTGGGGGGCTCTGGGTGAGCACAAAGTTCTTGCCCGGCATCCCGAGACCAATGATGCCCGCCGAGTCGGGTGTCTCACCCAGTGCGCTGCTCAAACCACAAGCACGAAGTCCACAGAAAACAGGCATCACACACATCCATCGGATGGCAGGGACCCAGGCAAGAAAAGCAATGATTGTGGGGGTCTGTGATCACAATGGAGTTGCCACACACCGATCGCTTGATGAACGACGCCCGACTCCGAAATACTGCTAAGGCAGCTTAAAAATACATAAAGGAAAGGTACACCCAGCACCGAAATAAACAAGGAAAAACCCCTCTGGCACCATAGAAACTGAGGCCTAGACAGTGATGCAGTTGCTAGCAGAGATTCCCACGCAGGATCCTTCCTCGATGGCAGAAAAAACTGAACTGAGAGCTGGGAGGAGTCCGCATTTGTTACTGGCCAACCAATGAGCGTCATGTAGAACGCTGGCCTTGAGGGTGGTGCCAAACTGACGTTGTCTCCATCGACACATTTTTTTTTAAAGTGACAGTGCTCTTTTTTATTTCCATGCAGGGTCCTGACCTCCGGTAGGACCCATTAGTAATGGACGGTGAAGATTAATTTGGGTAAGATCAAATAAAATTTGTACTTACCTGTGGCACCTTTTTTTTTTTTTTTTTTTACGGAGCCCATTAATAAACACCCTAACAAGGCAGAAGTGACTCCCAAGCCACACAAGGAATGAGAAAAAGGCAGGATAGTCAATTTGAAAGCCGCAGCTTAATAGGCACAATTTTAATTTAGGGGTGCTCCTTGGAACAGGTAGCCCCAACCTGCTATGCGGAATTGCAGCCCCACAAGAAGTCTTGAAATCTTGAAACTTGAAAATCTTGAGAGAAGATAAAAGTAGCTCTGTCCCCTTCAAATGGCACAGCTAAACAGGGGAGCTGCTGCTTGGAATCCTCAGGTGCCCAATATTCTAAAGTTTGGGCTGTGCCATTCCCCTGGTAGGGGTGCACTATACCCGGCTTTTATGATTACCCATTGACAATGTGCAGCACTACAGAAAGAGATTGGAGAACTGAGGCCCCAAAACCAGCATCCCGGTGTGACTCAAGATTGATGTGATAGTGGGAAATGAAGGTGTGTGCTGACTTCCAGGTAGCAGTCCTGCAGATTTCCTGGATAGGGACATTGATGGAAGCAGCCACCGATGCAGCGGTATGACGGGTGGAATGAGCCCTTAGCCCTATAGGAGGCTACCTACCTGCCAACTATAGTAGAGGTCGAGGCAGGAAACAATCCACCTGCCAATCGTCAGCTTAGCTGCCAGTTTGCCAGGTGCGGCTTCAGCATAGGTGACAAATAGCTGGTGAACCTCTCCTCGTACTCCAGCAATGCACTCCTTGTAATAGGCTGGTACTAGCCGCAGGTCCAAAGTATGGAGCCAGTGCTCTTCCCTCCGAAGTGTGATTGGTGAAGTACACTGGAAGATTAATCATTGATTAAGGTGCAAATCCGACACAACCTTCAGGAGGAACTTCTTTCAGGTTGGGGCGAAGGGCACCGAGAGCTGCTGGAGCTCACTGATCCTTCTGGCTGACATGTTAGCCATAAGGAAGTTGGTCTTCCACGACAGATGAGATATTTCACACTTGTGCACTGGATCGAATGGTTTGCCCATGAGCTTTGCCAATACTCAGCAACTCCCAATGTGGCGGTGGTTCACGCACTGGAGGGAAAATGTGGTCAAGGCCTTTGAAGAACTGCCACACCACCTTCTCTTGCGCCATCAACTGCTTACAAACCCCCGCCCGGTATGCAGAGATGGTTGCCAGGTGCACCTTAAGGGTCATCGACCGAAGGCCCGACTGAGGGACCAAAGATAGTCAAGAATGCTAGCCACCAGACATAGCACTTTCATGTTGACTCTTTCCAAGAAGCCTCGAACGTGGTGAGGACATCTTTGGAGAGACCCAAAGCCTGGAACTCTAGCCACTCAGGAACCAGGCTGTTAGGTACAGGGATTGAAGGTCCAGATGGAGTACCTTCTCCTGACTAAAAGACAGAAGATCCATGTGGAGAGGAAGACACCTCGGGAGCCTGCTGCTGAGGCTGAGGAGATCGGGGTACCAGAATTGGTGGGGCCAGTCTGGAGCCACCAGGATTATCTGTACCTCGTCCCTCCTGGTTTTCATCAGCATTTTTTGGATTAGAGGAAATGGAAGGAAGGCACAGAGGAGGCACAATGTATCCCAGGAGGCACAGGAAGTCCTAAGAAGGTCACAACTGTCCAACTTGAAATGATCAGGATAAGGAGGAGAAAGCCTCCACCCAGCCTGCCAGAAGCCGAGCCCTGGCTCTGCAAGAGTCGAGCTCTGCCCCGATTAAGTGCATCACCTGTGAAGATATGAGCTCCAACTTGGCCTCGTTCACCAGGAGGCTAACGGACAAGCTGGTCTGAAGGGCCAGGTCCCTGGACTGCTCCACCTCCTCCCTGCTCCACCTACTCCCTGGAGAAATCCGCTATAAGGCAGTCATCCAGGTAGGGGTACACCCGGACCCCTTGAAGCCTCAGGTAGGCTGCCACCACTGCAATGCACCTGGTGAAGACCCTGGGAGCCAAGGAGAGGCCAAAGGGCATGGCCTGGAACTTGTGGAGAACCCCCTCCATATGAACTGCAGGAACCTGCAGTGGCACAGACGGATGGAGACAAGAACAATGCATCCCCAAGATCTAGAGAGCAGAACCACATGTTCTGCTCCACAGATGGCATGATCTGAGACAGAGTGACCATCCTGAAAGTGTGCAACCGAAGGAATTTGTTCAGGTCGTGCAGATCTAAGATGGTGTGCTGGCCCGCCATCCGCTTTGGCACCAGGAAGTACCTGGTGACAAACCATAGGTTTACTGGAGGGTCAAGAACTGGAGCCACTACCTCCTTCTGGAGGAGCTGGGTAGTGTCTTCCCGAAGGGCTGACAGCATGCGGGCGGACACCATGTCCTCCTGTGGGGCATGGGCTTGGCAAGACGGATAAGCCTCGAACTCTAGAGGCAGACCCTGACAGACCTCCTCAAGGACCCACCTGTCTGTGGTGATGGTGGACCAGGCAGAAAGGATGTGGTGGAGACGGCCCCCCCATGGGGGACCCAGGGGAGTCAGAATGGGCATGGGGGAGGCATCCCCCACCCCATCACTAGGCAGGCTTGGAGGTGGAAGAGAGACCAGCTGTGGAAGCAGTGGGGCCTTGACCACCTGGCTTTCAGATGACTGAAGCAAATGACTTCAGTTGGAGAAGCCAAGCCTGGGCCTGCTGCCCAGCTGAGGGCTGGGACGGCTTGGCCGTAGAGGCAGAGAGGGGCCGAAAGGGCTTCTTCCTTTAGAGCTTAGAGCCCTTGGGATTCCTCTGGGTGGAGGTAACAGAGTCCAGGGTGGCAATGGACTTCTCAATGCAAGTAAGGTGTCCTTGTACTCCTGGGCAAACAAGTTGGTACCCAAGAAGGGGACAGCCACTAGCTTGTGCTGGGTATCTGCCGTAAAGGTTGAGATCATCAGCTAAGTCTTGTGGCGCATTTCCACTGTGGCAGCTACAGACTGGGCGCAGGAGTTGTCAATGTCCATGGCTGTCTGAAGCTGCTGCTTAGCCACTACTCGGCCCTGGACCCAGACTTGCTTGACTCTGGTCTGTATGTCAGCTGGGAGCTGGGAAAGCACCCTCATTGAAAGTGCCTAAGAGGGCATGAGTGAAGTGGGCCATCAAAGGGGCCGAACTCGCCTGCCAAAGGCCGAGAGAAGAGGCTGCATAGACCTTTAAGCCATATGATCTAATTTCTTGGATTCCCTGTTGGGAGGCTTATCCACATCCCCAACATTGCCGATACGCTGAAAGACCGAGTCAGCCACCAAACCCTTGTTCGAGAACTGGTAGGGATTGTATACTTGCAGGCCATCCGTACCAATGGTTAAGGGCAAAAGGCAGGGTGCTACCAAAGCTCCAGAGCGGGGGCCTAGAATGGCCTCAGCAACCGGGAAAGTCACCACAGGGGAGTCATCCCATTCAGGAATCTCGGTCAAAGGGTGCTTGACCCATTTTTGGACGGGCTCCATCCAGAGTCCCGTAGATTCTGAAATTAGACGGATCAGGCCCGCAAAAGAGGTGGGACCATGCTCCATGAACAAATCCTTTCCTAACTCGGCATCCAATGTACGGGAGTGTAGGAAGAAGCCCTCAGACTCTGAGGATTCATCAAAAAGAACTTGACCGCCAGAGTCCCTGCTGACCCTATGGGGTCTGTCGGGAGTCATGGTGACCGACAACTGACGAGGAAGCCTGGAAGCGGTATGGGCATCGGTGGGGGGTCCCACTGGCAGCTGCACAGGCGGCAGCTCCACCTGGATGGGCGGAGAGGCCGGAATAGGCTGAGCCACAGTAGGCTGGGGCCTGGGTAGTGGGAGACATGGAAGAGCCGGGCTGGGGGCCGGAACCGGCTTAACTCTGGCCAGCATGAGCTGATGCTACATGAGTTCTTTGTAGTTCTGGCGCATTTTGCAGTGGAGCCTCTCCTCATCCGAGGAGGGAAAAGAAGAGGCATTGCAGCGGCACTGCTTGTCCAAATGCGGAGAGTGGGAACGCTGATGCCGGCGTGGGTTGCTTGACTCTGGGCTTCGATATCTCAACCTCGACCATCAGGGTCACCGACGGTGGGACTTAGAGCAGGGGTTCTCAAATGGTGAGGCCAGCCTCCCTGGGGAGGCCCCAACCTGTTCCAAGGAAGGCTCAAGCAAGTCTGAAAAAGTACTGTATTTAAATTTTGAGTTTTATGTATTTTGTGTGAAGAGATGAAGCAAACTGAAAGAGGATAACAGTAGGTGAATTTTATGTATTTATTTACTAATAGGTGACAAGGGAAGGTGAATGAGCCAAGGCTCATTTCGGGTGTACCCAGAGAAGGGTAGGTAGTGAATACATTTCAAAAAGTAACTGCAAAACAATCAAGAAATACACAATGAACAATAGTGCAAACACATAAGAACAATAAACTAATAATGAGTGGTGGTAATTGATCAATTTGTAGACTGATGGCAGAGCAGCCCAAATACAAGGGTTGAGCATGGAGGTGCTAAGAGCAATAGCAAGAAGGAGCAAAGTAATCCCAGAGAAGTTGCTTAGGAGTAGGGAAGGAGGGGAGAGGCAAAGTATGTAGGAAGGTTATTTCATTTAGAGAGGAAACAGAGAAAGTAGCCTGACCCATGAAGGTAAGGCAACAAAGGGTAACAATGGTTCAAGAATGAAAATAGGGGAGCAAGTAGGCTGGCCTGTGTGTGTGTGTGTGGGGGGAGGGTACAATAAGCTGAATAATAATATTTATTTTATTTATTTGTTATTTGGATAACACCTTTGAGCACAGGAGCTCTTTTTCAAAGGTTCCGCATCAGTATGAGACAAAGAACTGAATGAAAGAACTGAATGTGAGCCAAGTACTCAAAGGGGTTTCAATTTATTCATGGAATACTGCGCAAAGTACAGTATGTTATTTTTCTTTGGGGAGGCTCAAGATTTTTTCAGTTTTTGGGGGAGGCTTAAAATCTTTTCTATGGATTTGTGGAGGCTCACTGTGACAAAGTCTAAGAACTATTGACTTAGAGGGAACCAGCAAAAGCAGAGTACCCTCCTGGGTAATCAGATCCCGAGTGTTATGGACCAGAACAGCAGGCTGGTCCGACCCACCCCGAGAAGTGACAGGTAGGATCAGAGTCCTAATGAGGGAGGTATCGACCGGCTCAAGAAAAATCTCAACATGTTGGTCAACAGGCATCTTGACTGACTGACTGGCCCAATGGGGAGATTGTGGAGCCAGCAGATTGAATGCAGTCAAAACCTCCAGAGAAGCGCAGGAATCTGAGGCCAAAGAGCACTCGCAATCCCATGATCAATGGCGAGACTTCTTTTTAGTCTCCTTTTTTGAAGATTTGGATTTTGTGCCTTTAGAGGAGCCCTGCCCAAAGGTGGGAAGGGACTGGCACAAATCTCTAAATGCTCCTGGGAAGGTGGCGTCAACGGAAAGAGGCACAAAGGCTGAAGCCAAAGAGGCATGATCCGTGGCCTGAGCCACCGCCTCTTCTAAAGCCATAAGCTGTTCAGCAGAGACGGTCCGATGGGCGTCTTGACCAAACAGGGGGATCCTGTTAATCTGGGCACCCTAAAAATAGCAGAGCATGCCAGTCTTCTAAAGTACTAGATGCAAGGTCCACACGCTGAGGGATTATGTTCGTGGCCTAGGCAGTAGACTCACGAAGTGTGCAGGTCCATCTGAGACATCTTCTGCCTGCACTCACATTTTTTGAAACCAGGTGCTGACTTCAAGTCATCCATGCCGAAGATTCGAAAATTGCCTGAAGATGAAAGATTCGCAAAGTTTTGCAAAATTCTGAAGCAAAGGGCCTACTCTGCGCAGAGAGCAGTAAGGAGAGAACCTTCTTCCTCCAGCAGAAAGGAAGATCTGAAGTCATGGGGCAGTGCCGCAGGAGTTACCACCCACGTGGGTGGGAGGAGCCAGCTTGAAGACGTTCCAGTAAGCCTTAAAGGGAAAGAGCACTGCCAGAGGTGTGGATAGTACATTATATACACGTCCCTAGAATGTGAGTTTCTCCAACATAAAATTGAGGTCCCGTGGAGTGATTGAGTCCCGAATGGGAGGCTTCAGATACAAAATGCACTGCAGGAAGGTGTGGGATACTTCAAGATGGGCAACAGCTTTGCCCTCGATAAGTGCATGGTATGCAGAGATGGCGGAAAGATGCACCTTGAGTGAGGAGTACCCCAAGCCAGAGTCCAAAAGGAAAAGAAGGTACTCTGATTCACCTGGCAGGTAAAGGGATCCAAATAATGAGCAGCAGCCCAAAGGGTGAAACACTTCCAGTTCACTGCGCAAGTGGCCCTGGTGGAGGGTTTTCTAGCAGCCACCAGAATGTTCATGACCCTAGAGAACACTCCAAAGCCTGTGATAGCTAGGGCCGCATGAGCCACATATGAAGATTCAGGGACTTGAGGTCCAGATGGACTAGGATGCCCTGATCCTGAGACAGCAAGCCAGTGCGCAGGGGCAAGGGCACCAGAGGTTCCAACACCAGCTGTTACAGCAAGGGGAACCAAATCTGATGCGACCACAAGGAAGCTATGAGACTCGTAGGAGCAGGAAGGGAAGAAAGGCGTACAGAAACCTCCCCTTCCAGGAGCGGGACAATGTGTCTTGCCAGAAAGCGAGCAGAAGAGTGGCAGTTCTGCGTTGAGTGGGGACACAAACAGGTCCAGCTCTGGATGACCCCACCTGTTGAAGAGATCTTCAACAACCGAGGCTAGAAGCTCCCACTCATGAGCCTGCGACCTGGAGTGGCTGAGACTGTCGGCCAAGATGTTTTGGATGCCTGGAACATGTATAGCCGAAAGCTCCAGATCATGCTCTATGGCCCAATATGAGACTCTCATCGCTTCCCGACACAGGGGGTCACAGTGAGCCCCCTTGTTTGTTGATGTAATACATCATGCACATGTCCATCTGCACCAGCAGCAGAATGGGGAGGAGAAATGTCTGAAAGGCCTGCAGAGCATAAAGGACCACTTATATCTCCTGGACATTGATATGGAGATCCTGTTCCAACTCCATTCAGGTATCCTGGGTCTGGTGATCAGCCAGATGAGCACCCCATCCCAGGCCGGAGGCATCCGTCATGAGAATCTGATGGGGGGGTAGAGAGCTGAAAGAGGACCCCCACGTAGGAGGTTGCCTGGCTCCAGCCACCATGACAGGACTCTCTGGACCGGATCGGAGACCATGACCCACTTATCCAGGTCATCCGTGCGCTGGTCCCATTGAACCCTTAAGGTCTACTACGGAACCCACATATGCAGGCGGGCCAGAGGAACTGTAGCAATGGCTGCTGCCATGTGGCCCAGGAGGTGCAGGAAAACCCTGGCAAGGATAAGACAACTGGAGGAAGCCAGATCTGCCTGCTCTGCCTTGTCCATAGGCAAAAAGGCCTTGCCCTGGCTGGTGTCCAGGATCAGCCCTATATATTGAAGGCGCTGACAAGGAGAGAGGCAGGACTTCGACAGACTGACAGTAATCCCCAAGGCCTGAAATAGATGGAAAGTGTAGTCCAGCCAGTCGTCCAGGTAGGGGAACACGTACAAGTCCTGCCTCCTCAGAGCAGCGGCCACTACTGCCAAGTACTTGGTAAAGACCTGGGAGGCCAAAGAAAGGACAAAAGGGAGAACCCAGAATTGAAAATGAGCTCCCTGAAAGTAGAAGCGGAGGTAGCAATGATAAGCAGAAATGATTCAGATGTGCAGGTAAGCATCCTACATGCCCATAGAGCAAAGCCAATCCTCTTGGAAAGTGACTACCCGGAAGTGCTTCTACTCGATGTACAGATTCAGATGGCTCAGGTCCAGGATGTGCCGAAGATCCTCAGTAATTCTGAGGATGAGGAGGAAGAGGGAGTAACACCCCCTTCCACACTGAGCCGGATGGATGGGCTGTATGGCTTTTTGGAGGAGATCCTGAATTTCCTCCCAAACGAGAGACAGGTGGGCCAGGGGGTAAGAGGAGTTTACTGGAGGATTTTCTGGAGGCCACTCTAGAAACTCCAACATGTGACCATGCTCTATGATCTGAAGCACCCAATCGTCTGTGGTCACTCCCTGCCACCTGTCTAGGTGAACAGAGAACTGACCCCTGACCACCTCTTCAAGAGCCTTGGTTGGGTGGGGCAGCGGCTAAGGAGTCAGGAGGTGGGGTGGCACTGGCATGTTGGTTGCAGGTGCCTGAGGGGCTACCGTGGCCTTTTGCTTGTTCTGACCTTTGGCAGACTGGTTTTGGGACTGTTTGCGAGAGGACCAACAAAAGGACTGGTGCTGGCCCATTCTAGGCTGAGTGTGATAGTGAATGAACCAACTTAAGGGCTCACCTCGACTCCTGCAGGATGGAGATGATGTCCTGGACATCCCTCCAAAAAAGGACAGAGCCCCGGAATGGGGCATCCAAAATGCTGGCTTGCACATCGGAGGTAAAGCTGGATACCTGAAGCCAGGAATGGCACCAGGCAGACCTCAGCAGCCGCCCCATGCCCAGAGGCATCCACGGCATCATAAGCAGCCCGGAGAATGTGGTTACCAATGTCTGAGCCTGACTTCAAATGTTGAGCAAGCTGCGTGTTGGGGGTCTTCTGGTAACGCCTGCACCAGGTCCCTGGCTTGGTCCCAGAGGACATTCTGATATTGGACCATATGGTCCAGGTAATTAATGGCCTGGATAACTAGGGTAGTAGACATGAAAATGCACTTACCCAGGTGGTCCAGCTACCGAGACTCCCTGCCTGGGGGAAGGGCACTAAGTTGCTTGGGCTTTTTGGTACGGTCATGCATTGCATCTATGACCACTGAATCAGCCTAGATGCGACTCCCTAAGAAATGTTTACCAACAGGAGCATGGTAAAGACGGTCACCCTTCTTGGGTAACAGGGGGGTGATTCCATGCTGCCCTTGTAACATCCCTGTAGGAGTCAATCATGGGTGGCACTACCACATGAGGAGAGTGTCCCGCTGTCTTAAATACACGACCAGGCGGCACCGCTCTGGGTCTTGCTCCTCTGTTTCCCAGCCCATAATGGACTGGATGTGGCTCATGACATGCATAAAAGTTGTGTCATGGGGGGAGGAGGGTTTAGAAACTTCCCTGGGAGGGTCCTCCCAATCCAAAGACTCCCAGTGTAAGGAGGAAGACCCAGAACAATCAGAGTCATCCTCACTGGTCTCGCTGTCTGGGTCCAACACCAGTGGCAGGCGCTTACATCAGCAAGAGCTGGAGCCAACGCCAGGTCAAGACCTAGAAGACCCCAATGTTCGAGATCACTAGGCCCAGTCCGGATCATGAGGTGGCGGATCCCGGGGCGGACGCTGTTGGGGGGGGGGGGACACTGGAGGCGGTACTTAAAGAGCAGGGGTCTGCCTCTGGACAAAAGACCACCACTCTGAAAACAGGACTTTGTAGTGCACTAGGGGTGGAAGGATATACACTGGCAGGTTGGGATAGGAAGGTGCCGGCTAAGGGTACGACAGTGTCGGGGCCAACTTAGGGTACCCAAGAAAAGTACCACTTGTTGCCAGCTGAGGATCTGGCATTGGGCTAGCAGGTGTCTGCTGCCGTATTGGCCGTGGAAGGGGTGATGCCAACATCAGACCCACAGGCTAAGGAAGCAGTGGCCCAGCAGGTGTCAGCCGGGAGCATCTGGGGGGGAAGGGTCCGCCAGTGCAGGTTGAGCTAGAGAAGCAGGTGCCTGAGGGGAAGGAGACCCCCTCGGCAAAGACAGAGGTGACGCCAGAGTGGAGGGAGCAGCAGTAGCCTGCTGTGGGCGCTGCCTTGAAAGACTTGACGTCGGGCCCAGAGGTAGGGACCGACAAAGGCAGTGCTGTAAAGGGGGCCACGATGGCAGAAAAACTGATGCCCAATAAACCAACACTGGCTGAGCCGCCAGGCTGAGAGCGCGTGGAGGAGATGGGCCTTAGCATCAGGTGCTGGGAGGCAAGAGACTAAGTACCCTGCCCCAAGGAGCTGCCACCGAAAACAGCAATGAGGGTGGGCGGCTAAGCCACCAGGAGTCTGGTAGAAGAGATGGCTGGCGTGGCTGAAGGGGGCAACCCCCCACCAGAGGACAACCCTGATGCAGCTGAGGGTTTGTGGGGAGACTGCGATCAGGAATCAGACCAGTCCCGGAGTTTGTCCCAGTGCTTGCGCTTCCCACCGGATTTTTGAGAAGATGCCCCAGATGACTGTGCCAGTGAGGCCGAAAAGCTCCTGGCCTGCAGCTCTTTTTCCATCGTGACCAACTTCTGCTTCAAAAGATGGCTCTCCAGAGTTTTAAGACGACATCTCCAAGTGACCTGACTGAATTCCTGGCAAATCTGGCAGGCTTTGGTATCGTGGCTGGGGCCTAGGCAGATGAGACACGCAGCGTGGGCATCTTTTTCAGGAATCTGTTCACCGCGGGCACACTCTGTGGAGCGGTCAGAAGATGAAACTGATGGAAAAGACAAACTTGTTGGCGAAAACACCAAAAAAAAAAAAAATATCGGTGTTTAACCCTCAAGAAAAATAAAAATAAAAAAGCGTGGCAAGCGCGAGTAATGGCGGTCAACTGTAGCTGCGGCATCTGCTAAGGTCTGATGTGGGCAGGTCGACAGTGGGAAAAGAACTGAGGTAGGTGTGGGGGACCATCCGCTTTTATAGGCTAGGCCGATGTCGGCGGTGGGCGGTCCCCCATGGTAGACTGCTAGTTAGATGTTTTCTGTGTGGTCCTGGTGCCTGACGGCTTAGTCCTACTGGTGTGGCCTGCTGCAAGAGCCTTCCTCGAAGTAAGATCTAGTCCATTCATGAGGACTTTCCACATAATCTTCAACCTCCTCCTCATCATCCTGCATCATAAGGTCAGGACTGTACTCTAGGTCACCGCCGGTCTGGTCAATGGGAGCGCAATGCTGAGGCCATTGTCACTTAAGAAGGGGGCTGAGACACAGCCCTAGTATGTGTCAGTATGGGGGGTTGGATTATAGGCTCCATCAGTGGAGCTCCTGGCACAGGAGGAGGAGGTAATAGGCATTTCAAGAGGTCCGTAAAGCACAAGAGTACTGCCTGGACATCTGCGCCCGTGTAATCGACAGTAACACCGATCGATATCGACAGAGGAGGCAAGGTCCCTGGCATCGATGACAATTCACCAGCTGTACTAGGCTTGGTGGTGCCTACAGCCTGCCCTGACCTAGAAGTAAAGCTGATGGTCTGGGCGGCGTTGCTGCCGGAGTAGTCAACAGCACTCAAGTGGTCATACCTGTATGAAAAAGCGACCTATGGTGGACCAGAGAGGTTTTGTCCTTTCCTTGCTCCCTCTCCTGGTGTTTGCACTTGTGTGACCCAGACCATTTCCCTCAGGATTTGGAAGACTCATGTTGCCGAGGCACAGGTCAGGAAGCATAGGAAAACCAGCAGCAGTTGTAAAATTTGCAACAAGTGATTTATTATTAACAGTAAAATAAAAAAATAAAATTGTTCTGAATAACTATTTACAATGGCAGTATAAACAGAGAAAGTCCATCTGGGTTTCTTCTCAATTTCCAGTCTCAGTCTCTGTCTCTCTCTCTCTTACAAGAAACTGTAGCTCTGTTTTTATAAGTCTTTGCAACCCCCGCTCGTTAAGAAAACAGCATGCTTCTCACACAGTGTTCTTGTAAGTTTCAACAAGTGCAGCAAAAAGAACATTGTGACCCAGAACTGATCTCTTGCTTACAGCTTCTCAAGAGAGTTTGCAAACTAGCTTCTTAGGTTAACCCCTTGAGTTCCAAATATCTTTTTGCAATCATTTCAACAGTATAACTATATACATTTGAACAGTAAAAGTATGTACATTTTTAAACAAAGGGATCACAGTATCAGTTACATTTCCACGTAATGATTCACATATATTTTTATACCAGCAGATATGCAAGGGGGTAGAAAAGACAGAACAGCAAGTGAGGGTAGAGAGATAGCGAGAGGCAGAGAATTGCAAGACCATCAGAGTGTTCAAGTCCTAGGTCTCACAAGAAAATGTGGTTGTGCAACCAGATAGAAAAGGAGAGAACAGAACAGATCCTCGCATTTAAACTCTTTCTCCATAACAACTGGGACAGGGTCGTATACAACCCTGTCACAACTCGGACCCCGAGGAATGAGCCGGCAATGCAGCAGAGTTCTTTTGCTGTAACTCCTTCTCTATTTAGGCTACCTGCTGCTTTAAGAGGTGCTTTTATGGCCAGCCCAGTGGTGCTGAGGGTTGAGGTGTTGGATACCACGCCTCACACCACGTCAACGACCAGGTTCGGGAACAAGCTCAGGCCGCGGGGTCGGCTGGGGAGGGAAAGGACTGAGTGTCCAGGCGACAGCTCTCCTCTCCTGGATAGGAGAGTGTGAATCTCGGGCTAGCGGCGCCAGCTGAGGCTGGGTGCATCGCAATCAGGGACAAATTAAGATGGGGTGAGGTGTCGGCGGACATCCTGCTGATGGATGCGGGAGCGTGCCGGTCTAGCACTGGACGTCATTGCACATCTGCACCTCTGGAAGGGGGGGGTTACATGCACGAACAAGGAAACACCCTGCACCGCCGGGTAGATGATGGCACCTGGCCTCCATGCCCACCACCGGATCCCACCCACCTGGTCTCCTGATTCTCTCTTTCCGCCCCTTGCCTACAGCCGACTTGAACTTCAAGAGCACCAAGGGGGGGGGGGGTTAAGCCAGGGAGTTCACACTGCCAGGTAGGTGAGAGGGATTGGAGTACCACGGGGGAGACTCAGGATGGGAGGATCTCAGGTGGGCAGGAACAAGCCAGGATGCCTGAGGGAGTCTTGTGACTGGAGGGAAAAATAAGTTGGGGGGAAGGGTGGGTGCTTTTCCAGAGCACCATTTTGGCATCCTCGGGTGGCTGTGTTGAACCCTCTGTAAATCAGGCATGCCTGCACATTATGGTCCAGGCTGAGACAACACACGAAGACATTTTGTGAATATCCAGAATACATATTTTCAGCGCATTCGCAATAATGGAACAGTTTCAACGGCGCCTTAGTCGACATACACACTGTCAAAAATCACTTATGAAAGCAACTACTTACTATGGTGAGAAAAAAGAGGAAAGTGGCGACTGTAACAGTATAGTTTACATGCATGGTCAGACAAGAATGGCTGACAGCGGGAAAAGACCTGAGGAGGAAAGGGGCTGCCCACATTTATATGGGAGAGACAAATTCTGACCTTGTCATGAGCGGCCCCTAGTGGAGTGCTTGCAAAAGTTTCCATGTGGTCCTGGTGCCTGGTGGCTTATAATTCCATAGGTGTGGCCTGATGAAAGAGATATCCTCAAAAAAGATCCTGTGTTCTTTCAATTAATTACACTGATAAAACAAGAAAAATAAATATAGTGATCCTCAGATTTTATACTGAATCTCAGATCTATGTGGGTGTCTTTCAGGAGTGGCAATTTACATTATTAGTTGTTCTTTTTCAAACTTACATTTATAATGTAAAACAAAAACAATTTACATACCCGTTGTCAAAGAGGAAGACTAAGGTCAAAGCAGCCACTAATGGCCTGTTGCACCACAAGTGCTGTTATAACTGGGGTTTACCTACCTCTGTGGCTCTTGGAGAAGGTGACGCTTATCAATTAGGATTCCTTTATTTTTAAACTACTGCACTTCTGCATACTGCAGAAAAGATAGCTGCAACATGCCGCCTACCTCTTGAGTGCATTATCACAAGCTGCTAAAAACAGGGCAGAAATTGAGAAGGGCACTATCTGGCTATTTTAAAACTCTGTATTTCTATTTCTCTTTTACTCTTCTGGGTGTCCCGACTTACTTTCAGCTCTGTTCATTCACTCCACCTGCTACACCTGCAACTACCTCTGATCCTCCACTTCTAATGATGCCACCCCCAAACGTCTCTATGGCTTCACCCCCACAGCAGGCCTCAACTCTTGTCTTCAGGATCCAATGTGGCATCAGGATCCCTCAAGATCCTCAGATCTCCCTGATCTGATGCCACCAATGCTATGCCAGCTGGGAAAATGCGTGGTCCCCCACACTGTCCATGCCCCTCCAGCTCCCCACCCAAGGAGGTGCTTGCACAGTGGAGCAAGCTAAATCTACCCCCCACATCTGAATACTCTGCCTCTGCTGTGTGCCCAAGACTCTACCAATCCAGGGAGATAAAACACAGGGTTGCAACAAAACCACAGGAGTTCTCTGTACCTTTATTGAAAAAAATATACATATATATATATATATATATATATATATATACACACACACACACAGTGCCTTCAGAAAGTATTCACCCCCCTTGGATTTTGTCACATTTTGTGATGTTGCAAACTCAAATTAAAATACATTTATATGGGATTTTTTTGTCAGGTATCTACACAAATTGCTCTATAATGTCAAAGTGGAATAAAACTTCTGGAATGTTTTGTACATGTAATTTAAAATAAAAACCTGAAATGTCTTGATTTGATAAGTATTCACCCCTTTGCTATGACACTCAAAATTGAGCTCAGGTGCATCCAATTTCCTTGTGAGATCACTCTAAAACTTGAATGGAGTCCACCTGTGGTCAGTTCAAATGGTTGACATGATTTCAGAGGAAATACACCTGTCTATATAAGGTCCCACTGTTGACAGTGCATGTCAGAGCAGAGACTCTACCATGAAGACCAAGGAGCTGTCCGTAGAACTCCGTGATAGAATTGTGAGAAGGCATAGATCTGGGGAGGGGTATAAAAACATTTCTAAGGTGTTGAAAGTTCCCAGGAGCACAGTCAAGTCCATCATTAGGAAATGGAAAGATTACGGAACTACCCAGACTCTTCCTAGAGCAGGCCGTCCTCCCAAACTGAGCAACCGGGCAAGAAGGACCTTGGTCAGAGAAGTGACCAAGAACCCAATGACCACCCTGACAGAATTACAGAGTTCCATGGATGATATGGGAGAACCTGTCCAGAGGACAACAATCTCTGCAGCACTTCACAGATGTAGCCTCTATGGGAGAGTGGCTAGACGGAAGCCACTCCTGAGAAAAGGCCACATAATAGCATGCCTGGAGTTTGCAAGAAGGCATGTGGCAGATTCTGAGACCATGTGGCAAAAGATTCTTTGGTCTGATGAAACAAAAATTGAACTCTTTGGCCTGAATGCCAAGCGCTATGCCTGGCGCAAACCGAACACAACTCAGCACCCATGTAACACCATTCGTACCATGAAGCATGGTGGTGGCAGCATCATGTTATGGGGATGCTTTTCAGCGGCAGGACTGGGGCACTTGTCAGGATAGAGGGAAGAATGAATGGAGCCAAATACAAGCACATCGAGGAGAACCTGCATCAGTCTGCATCAGACCTTGGACTGGAGCGAGATTACGTTCAAACAGGACGACCCCAAGCATACAGCCAAAGCAACACTGGAGTGGCTTCAGAACAAGAAGGTGAATGTCCTTGAGTGGCCCAGCCAAAGCCCAGACTTGAATCCCATTGAGAATCTGTGGAAAGACTTAAAGATTGCGGTTCACCGGCGCTCCCCATCCAACTTGACAGAGCTTGAGCAAATCTGCAAGGAAGAATGGGCGAAAATCCCCAAATCCAGATGTGCAAAGCTGATACAGACATACCCAAGAAGACTCAAAGCTGTAATTGCTGCCAAAGGTGCTTCTACAAAGTATTGACTCAGGGAGGTGAATACTTAAGTAAACAAGACATTTCAGTTTTTAATGTTTCATATATTTTTGTTACACAATAAAAATATTTTTGCCCCTTTAAATTGTTGAGTATGCTGTGTGAATCAAGGGGGAAAAATAATTTCAATGCATTAAAAATTCTGGTAGTAACAACGAAATGTGACAAAATCCAAGGGGGGTGAATACTTTCTGAAGGCGCTGTATATATACACGTATATAGATATAGATATATGAATACAAACTGTTTTTGCAGGTTACATTCTTCAAGAAACATAACACGGGGGATAGGTAACCTCATCAATAAAATTGGCACAGCATGCAGACCCATTCTAGGCAAAAATGTACAACCAGATACAAAAGCCTTGTTTTTATAGCTCACTGTTTTAATAAACTGTAACAAAGAAGTAAATGGCAGCCTAGTGGAAATTAAAATATGCAATATAATCATATTTATTTTACTAAAAGGGGGTGTTACAACCATTATGCCTATGTCTCACTTACCATGGCCTTCTTAATACATCACATAGGCCTCAGAGAAACAAACAATCCAGGAAATAATTAGTGAAGCATTTTGTTCCTGGCCATGCTTGTGGTATATAATCTGAGCTGCTTCCGATTCCTACAGGGGGGCCAATGGAATGAGCATCCCAGGAAATACTGTTCATCTCTGGGCTAGGGAGCCCTGCATCTTTCCTCCACTACCCCCAGAGTCCTAGGGAGCACACTGCGGTGGAGCTTGGTTGGCAGACAGGCCACTCTGCTCATCCACAATCTCCAGGGATGGAGGGAAAAGGAGAAAAATAGGGTGGAGCTAGACTAATGATATGGCCATATGCCACCATGCTATGTGACCTTTGAGACAATCTGCCCAACCCCGATTCAGAGGAGCTCACACGCCCATGGGCCTGGAGTCCATAAGGAAGGACCTTGTCCAACCTCCTCATACTGCAGCGGGAACTGAAACCCTTAATGCGGTGCCGATTGTGGGGATCGTCTGGCTGCTGGCTGAGAGAGTAATACAATAGGCAGAAGGAGGGGTGAAGGATTAAGACAGTCCAGAACCCAGCACTGGTTAGGAGGCACTCAGATGGAAAGGCTACCCTGGCAGGCACCAGGCTTACAACACACAGAAGGAGTCCCACCTTGGCCCCGTAAACGACAAAAACGAGAAAGAACAATGACTGCTAGCTAGGTAGTGTAGTGACTGTATAAGCAGTTACCATGCCAGCAACCAGGTTTGTGCTTGTAGCACAGCAACTCCTGAGCTAACTGGCTGAGAAAGGGTAGGGGGTTTGCTTTGGAAGCCTATCAAGGAGAGGGAAGGCAATCCTCCTGCTGCACAGCTGCTGCCCTTGTCATCCAAGGAGACATCACAGTTCGAGGGAAGTTTCACGACTCACAGTGGGAGCTTTACCTGTATGTATGTTGGCACACACTTGCTTATCTGATGTATAATACAGAGGCTTCATGTATTCAGAACGATGCCAGCAGGGGAGTCATAAAGGAGGGCAGCCTCTGAGAGCCTCGACTGGCATTCAGTCAGGTTCACCCTACAAGACACACCCTTTGTGAAAGGATTTAAGGGGGTGTTAGGGCACAAAACTCCAATATGCAGCACCTGGATAGAAGAAATCATCCACCTACCCCCAACCCCCACCCCCAGTATCTTTGATCAGGAAAGACACACCAAGCTGTGACAGATTGTTTCCAGTTGGGTATGGTGGTTACATGGATCTCTTTTACTGAAAGGGGTAATGTTGCCCAAGACACTGAGAAACATCCTCTTCTTTTTCGATGTATGCAACAAGATCTTAAAATTCTTCCTAGACCAAAAAGGGGCAGAAGGGACCTTGGTTTAATGTCTCATTCAAATGATGGCACCTGAACAGTGCATCAACCCCCTAGTTTTGCACTACAGTGTCAGTAGTGGGCAGGCAAGCATGCTACCTACTGAACCACTAACACCATTGGGGAGGCTCACCAGACACTGCCCTCACCTTATCTGTTCCTCCCACTTAGCTCCAGTGTTAACTCCAGGTAATTCCTAGGGAAGAAGGTGGCCCCCAGAGTCTTGACTATGGAACGCAAGTTATGGGTCACAGTTGGGCCAGGACCAGGAGGGTGAAACAAAGACTGGTATGGCAGACAGATCCTGAGGGCTCCCCTAGTGGGACAAGGGGCCTGGGTAGATGAAGGAGGACGACCCTGGGGCTGGCCTGAAAACTTGATGGGAAAATAATGAAGCACAAAACAATGTTTTACAGCCGTGCACAGAGGACTTACCACAATGAGCCACGATGACATGTTTTGGTATAGCCTGGGACTGCTGAAATCCTTGTTCGCAATAAAAGCATTTATACTTGAAGTTCGGAAAGTGACTAGTGAGGAGGTGCTTATCCAAGTCTTTTGAACGTAGGAATCTTATACCACACAGAATACAGAACACTTTCTTCCTTCCTAAAAAAAAAAAAAATAATAATAATAATTCCGCTACTGCACAATACAAGTACACTAAAAGCTGCAGGTCATGTTACAGCAAAAATGTTGTTCCTAAACATTTTGATTCCATTTTAGTTCATACTTTTCTCCTGTCTTGATAGATGCCCCCCACCCAAACACACACACACACACACACACACACACACATATTTTGGGTCTGCTTAGTATGTGTTTTAGATTTTAAATAATTAGTAGTGAATATTATTGAATATGCCAGCTATGCTTGTTTTTCTTTACATATATTTCTATGACTGAATCGATTCCAACATTATTTTTATATTTTCAATGTACATTTAACTGAAAGCAGCAGTACATGTTAACGGTAACAATTCTGACCTATATTTTTTATTCCATTTCATATTGCTCCTTAGCACCTGTTGTATCCTTTTTCACCAGCCTAAGTCTGCTTTAGCACTTTTTTTTTTTACATCTGAAATGATAAAAGAAGCACTCCCTTTAAAGGGACACTGTCAACCATTTTTTGCATCCTATTATTTTTTAGTTGAAAACACGCTTTTTATGATACTTACCATCTCTAAAACTTGTTGATGTTGTTGGTTGTTTTATCTGCTTCTAAGCAGAACTAAAATACTTATTAATGGTGTGGTTATACCCAAACATGTTTGTTTCAAATCTTTGATCGACTCTTGTTGCACATTTCCTGAACATTAGGAACACCCAAAACAGTGCAACTACTCATGATGCAGAAATCTATGCTCCTCCCACTTAATCATAAGTGGCTAGACTCAGCTGAGGTGAGCGACTCTTGTTGCACATTTCCTGAACATCAGGAACACCCAAAACAGTGCAACTACTCATGATGCAGAAATCTATGCGCCTCCCACTGTATCATGAGTGGCTAGACTCAGCTGAGATGCTCCCAAGTCCAGGAAAGATTCAGTGGATACTGAGCAAGGAATGTAAACACATTTTGTGTGTTAACAGCACTATAGCGGAAGTCTGTTTTACACTTTTCAAAGAAAGGAATCCGAATGAAACTACCAGCTGCATCAGCAGTCTCTACAGAATGTGGCCAATTATTAGATGTGTTTTTTAAACAAAAGACACTGAGGCCAAAGAGGGTTAAGACTGCTCCTTTAATATGGCTTATTCCAGAGTTTCATAAGTATTCCCTGTTGTTTTTGAAAACCCAGGCCCACATATTCAGAAGAGATGCACCCGCGCATCTTTGGGCCGACGGGGGCATGGCAATATTCAGAAGCCTCCGATGTGTCCTACAAACTCGACTGCACCGCCGCACAGAATACTGCGATGTAAGAATGCAACTGAGACATCTCTCATGCATATTCCCCACATCGCAATATTCAACCTTCCCCAAGTGTAACTATGGCCAGCTGCGCCAGCGCATAGTTACGCTTTTGACCCTACTTTAACTATGCATGGGGGTGGTAGGTACCCCACACATAGTCAAGGGCCGGTTACACAGCCTCCCCCAGCACCGAACACAGTCTGAAATATACAATCCTCCCAACCATGTTTCCGTATGGTAGGAACCCCCCCATCCCAGCCCCGATCTCTGTGAAATAGTAAAAGCATCCCCCAGTCCCACACACTGTTAGACATTAAAATACAACACGATCCCCATTTCTATAGTGTAGCAGACACCCCCCGTACACTGTTAGTAATAAAACATCAACACGATCCCAGTTTCCGTAGTGTAGCTGACCCCCCCACTTAAGCCACATTCTATGTAAAATTCATTCAGAAATGCTCCCATTCCTATCTCCCTGGTAGTCTAGTGGTTCACCCTTCCCCAAGCCCCGATCTGTTCACAAAGGACAGCAACCCCATCCCTGGTAGTCAAGGAAACTCCACCCCGTTAGTCAGTGATGCACCATCCTGCTCCCCCCAACCCAACGGGAGCCAGCGACCGAACAGTACGGGAGCATGTACAGAATATGTTACATACAGTATACATACACACATGCGTCGAAAGATATGTCCCACTGGTAGAAAAGTACAATACTCGGGATAGAATCCTGAAGTGGTCCAATAGAAACATTCAGATATGGTTAAAGAAAAAAAAAAGACATATTATTTTAATTTTTTTAAATGTTTTTTGTTAACCGGGTAGGTGAGCTAGCCATAGAATGACAATTTTCAGTCACGACCCGGGAACTATAAAAACTATAAAGCAAATCCGACATCAGAGAGACTTGACAAATACAAACAAACAGTCAGGAAATGTGAGGGATTAATAAAGAAGGCCATTGCAAGGGCCGAGTTAAAATTGGCCCAGGAAAAAAGTAATTGTAAACAATTCTACAATTATGTGGGGAGCCTTAGGAATGGGCAGAAACAACTTAATAGCTTAAGAGATGGAGATGCTATAACAGTGAAGGAAGCACAGATGGCAGACAAATTCAATAACTATTTTCTGAGTGTGTTTCAAGAACAAAATTAACCATTGAAGAAAACAGAAGGTGAGGTTAGAGATGGAAACAGCCATGTAATCACGGAAAAGATGGTACTTGAAATAAATTAAGTTCCTTGGATGTACATAAATCAGGTGGGCCACATGGGATTTGCCCGTTTATTATCAGAAATATGGCCAGGGAACTGGTAGGACCCCTTGCAGTGCTGTTTGATAAATCACTATGTGAAGGTGCAGCGCTGAGAGAGTGGAAACTTGCCCTTACATAAAAGTGGAGACAGAGCCAAAGTAGAAAATTATCGCCCAGTTAGTATCACAGCAATTTTGGAGAAAGTTATGAAGAGTTTTATAAAATGCTTACTGGAAGAAAATCTGACAAGACTAAGAAGGATAGATGTTACACAGCATGGATTTGTGCAAAGCAGATCATGCTTTACAAATCTGCTGGATTTTTTGAGCCGTGAGCTAGGCATTCGATCAGGGTATGCCTGTCAATGTTGTGTACCTTGATTATAAAAAAACATTCGATTCAGTGTCGCATGATTATTAATTGACGTATTACTTGAGATAGGAGTGGAGAAAAGCATAGTAAGTTGGATTAAATCATGGCTGGAGGAGAGGTCACAGAGGGTACAGGTTAGGGGACATCTTTCGGGACGGGGAAAAGTCACAAGTGGGGTTCCGCAGAAGTCTGTACTGGGGCCCCCGTTTGTCACTTTTGCGCAAAGTATGCAGGTAACAGGGTGTATGGCTGAGGAAGTATGCAGACAACACAGGTGGGGGCTGTAGTAAATAATGTTGAATCCATACAAAATGTACAAAATCAGCTAAACTGTTTAGAAGGGTGGGCAACTAAGCACAGACTCCAATTTAATGAGAGTAAGTGCAGAGTTATGCACTTCGGGCACAATAATAGGTGTGCGCAATATAAAATAAAGTCATAACCAGCACCGAGAATGAAAAAGATCTGGGGTGTTAATTAATAATAAGTTAAACTTTGAGGTACATAACAAAGAGGATATAAGAAGAGCCAATACAGTAATATGGAATATATTAAGGAATATAAAAAGTAGGAGAGGAGAGGTTTTGGTTCCACTGTTTAGGTCAATGGTGAGGCCAATCCTACAGTATGGGGCACCCTTTGCAACAACACAAAGCAAAGGCTGTGCAAAATTAACAGAGAAAGTACACAGATTTAGTAAAAAGATCAGGTCTCTGAAGAATAGACCATACTGTATAAAGAGAGACTACAAGAATTAGGCTTACATTCTCTAGGATTTAGGAAAATTAGAGGGGATCCATGTTATGTGTACAAAGCATTTAAGGATGAGATATTGTGGGAGGCTGCTGGGTTGAACAGAAAAACGGATACCAGGAGAGAAATGATAATGCACCAGAAACAACTGAAAGGAGAATTATATAAAACTAGTAGGAGAGGACAGTGGTTTAACCAGAGGGTGGTGGACATTTGGAATGCACTCCCAAGGGAGGTGGTGGAAGCGTCAAGTATAACTAGTTTTAAGAACTTGTTGGACAAACATATGGGGTCTAGAATGAGGGAACACACTCACTGATATAGTGACAAGTCTGAAATGGCACTTGTAGCTGATTGACTTGAAAATCCAATCTATGAACCTATGAACATTACACACTTATCGGTCCAGCGCTCATCCAATGGGCGTATAATGTATACTGTACGTGCTCCCATACTGTTCAGTCGTCGGTTGGCCGTGTTGGTGTGGGTGGGCAGTGGCAGTCGCTAGCTCCAGTTAGGCTGGGGAGGAGCAGGGTCGTGGGTCACTGGCTAATGGGGTGGGGGGGCCACTTACATAGAAACATACAGTAGACTTTGACGGCAGATAAGGACCGCTTGGCCCACCTAGTCTGCACATTTCCCTACCTACTGGATAAGCTGCAGATCCTAGTTAACCAACAGTCTATTTCTTCCTACCCCCTACAAGAATTGCCTTATGTCTATCCCATGCATTCTTGAATTCTCCCACAGTTTTAGACCCCACAACCTCCTCAGGAAAGCTGTTCCATGCATCCACCACCCTCTCTGCGAAAAAATACTTCCTCACATTACCCCTGAGCCATCCCCCCTCTATCTTCCAATGGTGTCCCCTTGTTCTTACACATCTCTCTTTCTGAAGGATGCTACCCTCTTGGACTTTGTTGATTCCACTGAGGTACTTAAACATTTCTATCATGTCCCCCTCTCCCTCCTTTCCCCAAAGATGTACATTTCTTAGTCTCTCCTCCTATGGCTTCTCTTGCAGACCCTGCACCATTTTAGTTGCCCTCCTCTGGACCGCCTCCATCCTGTCTATGTCCTTTCGGAGATGGGGTCTCCAGAACTGGATGCAGTACTCCAGATGGGGTCTCACCAACTGTCTGTACAGAGGGATAACAACTTCCTGTTTTCTGCTGGTGATGCTTCTGCCTATACATCTCAGTATTCCTCCAGCCTTCCCTACTGCCTTCTCATATTGCTTGCCAACCTTAAGGTCATCTGATATGATTACCCCCAGGTCCCTTTCCATTTTTATTGTTGTTACTACCTCCCCCATGCATTATTTTGCACTTCTTTGCATTGACTCTAAACTGCCATACTTCTGACCATTCCTCCAACCTTGCCAAGTCCCTTCTCATCCTTTCCATGCCTCATTGTGTATCAACCCTGTTGCAGATCTTTGTGTTATCTGCAAAGAGGCATACTTTTTCTTCCAGTCCCTCTGCAATGTCACTTATAACAACATTAAAAAGGACTGGACCCAGTACTGAATCCTGCGGTACCCCACTAGTAACCCCCCTTTCTTCAGAGTGGACTCCATTTACTACTACCTTCTGTGTCCTGTTCTCCAGCGAATGCTTTACCCGGGCTACCACCCTGGGACCCACTTCCAGGCTGGCTAATTTGTTTATTAATCTTTTGTGAGGGACTGTGTCAAATGCCTTGCTAAAGTCTAGGTAGGCCATGTCCACAGCCCCTCTCTGGTCTACTACTTTGGTCACCCAGTTAAAGAAATTGATTAGATTCGTCTGACATGACCTTCCCACTGTGAATGCATGCTGCCTTGGGTCCTGTGACCCACTGGCCTCTAGGTACTCAACAATTCTTTCCTTCAGAAGTAATTTCCATCACTTTCCCTACCACAAAGGTCAAACTGACAGGTCTGTAGTTTCCTGCCTCTGTCTTGCTCCCACTTTTGTGAAGGGGAATCACATCCACCCTCCTCCAGTCCACAGGTAAGACACCATTCACCCATGATCTGATAAAAAGTTTAGTCAGTGGTGTCACTAGTTCTCCCCTTAATTCTTTTAGAATTCTGGGGTGAATCCAGTCAGGTCCAATTGCTTTGTCCACCTTCAGTTTTAGGAGTTCTTTCAGAACCCTTTCTTCGGTGAAAGGACTGGGATCGACCCCCCTATCCAGAGTGCTTCTGTTAATTGGATTAGGTACCTCCCCCTCCTCCTCTTTTGTGAATACTGAGCAGTATTTGTTCAGTATCCCTGCTTTTTCACTGTCCCTCTCTGCCCACCCACCGTCCATTCTATTCAGCCTCACTATCCCTATCTTTGTCTTTCTACACTCCCTGATGTACCCATAAAAGGTTTTATCCCTCTTCTTAACCGAGTTGGCTATCTTTTCCTCAGTTTGAGCCTTTGCTATTCTGACTGCCTTCCCTGCTTCCTTCTGCCTTAACTGGTACAGTTCTCTGTCCTGCTCCCTCTGTGTTTCCTTATACTTCCTAAATGCTATCTTTTTCTCCCTAACATTCCCCGCCAGCTCTTTTGAGAACCACAGTGGCTTTTTCTTTCATTTTGATTTGTTTATTTGCTTCACACAAAGACTTGTTGCCTCTGTGATGGCAGTTTTGATGTGTCCCCATTGTTGCTCCACCCCTCCTTCTTGCCTGTTTGCTAGTGTTTTTCTAAGGCTCTCTCATCTTGCCAAAATCAGCCCTCCTGAAGTCCAGTACCCTCACATTTGTATGGCTTGACTCTGCAGCTGAGTTTATCGTGAACCACACTTGACTACCTGGGATGGGGTTGCTGTCCTTGGTGAACGGATCGGGGCTCAGGGAGAAGGGTAACAACTTGACCACCAGACAGACAGGAATGGGAGCACTTCTGAATGAATTTTACATAGATCGGGTCTGGGGGGGGTCCGCTATACTATGGAAACAGGCATTGTGTTGATGTTTTCTTACTAATAGTATACAGGGTTGGGAGGGGTCCGCTACACTATGGAAACGGGGCTTATGTTGAGTTTATATTACTAACAGTGTACGGGGCTGGGGGAGGGTCTGATGCACTATGGAAAAGGGGACTGTGCTGCTTTTTTATTACTAACAGTGTGTGGGGCTA
This sequence comes from Neoceratodus forsteri, assembly GCA_016271365.2. Taxonomy (NCBI): domain Eukaryota; kingdom Metazoa; phylum Chordata; order Ceratodontiformes; family Ceratodontidae; genus Neoceratodus; species Neoceratodus forsteri. The sequence goes on along the minus strand of JADMNL010000022.1, from coordinate 684,490,053 downwards.
GGGAGAGGGTCCACTACACTATGGAAATGGGGATTGTGTTGAGTTTTTATTGCTAACAGTGTATCGGGTTGGGAAAGGAGGGGTCCGCTACACTATGGAAATGGGGATCATGTTGATTTTTTATTACTAACAGTGTATGGGGCTGGGGTTCCACCACACTATGGAAACAGGAATAGGGGACTTGCATTTTATGTATAACAGTGATTGGGGCTGGACGGTGCATTCCGCTGAGCACAGCCATGCAAATGAGCCCATAATGGGCATGCAAATGGCTCCTTTGCACCATACATGCCCAATGGGCTCATTTGCATGTTTTGGTTCAATATCACCCATGAGGGCTGCAGCACATGCAGGTATGTGTCACGCATTCCCCTATAGTCAGTCTTCAGCCCCGCACCCTGGATGTGCCGCACCATACATGGAGACTGCTTCCTATGCGCAGCGCATCCAGGGTCTGATATTCAAACAGAATGCATGATCTGTTCCCATCACGCATTCTGTTTGTATATTGCAACAGAGCTGGCTGGCGCATTTTTTGCATGACGCACTGTTATGCGCGTGCATCCGGATGGCTCTGAATATAGGGCCCCCAGTGTTTAACATCACTTCTCTTGGGAGTACAACAGACTAGTATGTAGCTGATACTATTCCATGACCTTATGGGACAACAGGAGTACAAAAACAGCTGATAATATGGATTAAAATCTTGTCCAAGCCACATTAAAAGGAGTGCTCCTCTAAAATTTCACGTTAAAAAAAGTTCTACAGCAGATTCAAAATGGTAAAGAAGGGTGTTGTTCACATCAGGAGATAAGGTACAAATTAAAATACAATAAAAAAGTATAGGTCAAAACTTTCACAACAAAATGCACTGCTGCTTTTTGGTCCTACACTCTGCCGTTTTTTTATGTGCAGTTCACAGACTGGTGAATCACACTTTTCATATAATAGGGCTGCCCCAGGTTTTTATCAATATTCTCGACTGCATCTGCACTCCCGCAGTTTATCACCCCCCTTTTCTTGTGACCAACATGAGCTAATATACAAACAGATGCTGCTGTTTGACCTTATCTGGGCCAGCTCAGTTCAACCCAGAAGCTCTAACACTGTGAACAAATGGACCATGACACTACAGCGACAGACGTTTGTTTTTGTTTTACATGTGTTTAACCGCATGAAGTGAACTAGGTCCTATTTTCAGCCAGGGCTGCGAAACAAAAATGAATAACAGGTTTCAACACTGACGGGTGCTCTACAAATGCAACACCTTAAGAAAGAGAACTCTCACTGAGGATCCACCTTCTATCACTTAGTTCACCAGCCTGGGACAGATGACTTCACACATATTTTTCCAGCTATATCAAACTTCTCCTTAAAAACGATGCCAAACTGTAAATACAAGAGGGGGAGGCAGAGAGAGATTCTGTATGCATACATTCAGTTCTGTATTAGTACAGTAGTTAATAGTTGTGTTTATACTACCCCTGCATATCAGCTACATTATAGCTCCAGTCAGTGGAACACAGGCATGAAGCTATTTCTTGCGCATCCACATACACTTGCCATGGAGCGACAGGAGCCACTTGGCTCCTTACCTTGACCCTGTTATGTTGTACTTTCCCTTTCCCAAACCCAATTCTGGTACTGTCGTTATTTAACAAAAAAACTTGCATCCTTCCTTTTTACCTTCCTCCAACCCAGTCCCAGTACAATTTTCTTCTGTTTTGTTGTTTTATAAACCACCCCTCCAATTCTCTCCCTCCAACCCCTGACCCACCACACTGCTGACAGCACCCACATTACTGCAAGAAATGCAGAGCAGCCACACTGCATCACCTCCACAACACAGTGGTAGGCATCCACACTGGTTTCCTGCAGTGGATGTGAAACTCTGCGCAGTTCACAGCAATGAAGACAAGGTAGTGTAAACTAACCTTCAGATGAAATGATTAAGAGCTATAGCTACCAGGATCATGCACTATTTATGACATCACCAAGTCTGGCTGCACACAAGTATGCAATCAGGTAGCACAAAGTCTACAGCTGACAGCTGACACCACTATCAGCATGCAGTGTTTGTGCTGAGGCAGCTGTGCAAAGATAGAACTGCTGTCAATTATAATAGTCCCCTTTTCCACCCTATAATCCTGGGCAGTGCTTCAACAGAGTCTGTTAAAAATACAGTACAAAAGCCAGCCCATTGGCACTAAGGGTTGAGGCACTGGATGCCACACCTCGAGCTACGCCGGTGACCCGGGTTCGGGAATGAGCCTGGGTTGTCAAGGGTTGGCCAGGGGTGGGGGAGGGCAGGAACTGGACTGAGCCACTGCAAGGCAAGCTCTCCTCTCCCAGGGAGGGTTCTGGTCACTCCCACCATACGGCTACCCCCAGGTGGAGGCCTGGGGGGTAGAGTAGGTGGACAGCAGCAAGAGTAGGGAGGGTGCTGCAGATCGTGGTGTGTGCGTGCCTCCACACACACGCATGACCACAGCATGGGGCAAAGCAGAAAATCAGAGCTGGCAGGCTCCATGAAGGTTCCATCGGCGATCCCGGTGATGGGGCACTGACCAGGAATGGATATGAACCTCCCAGGAAGGGGGGGGGGCTGGGCCATCTGCCAGCTCCAGAAAAACCGGAGGCATAAAATGTTAATAAAAAATATATACATATATGGTGGAAAGGAATGCACGAGTGGCATGTCTACAGACAGGACCAGGAAGCCCTTATCATGCTTCTGGTAACAAAGAAATGCAGGATGCCAACCATTTGGAAGTCACTGCTTAAAATTGGGCACCCAACACCCTGGAAGCAAACAAAATACAAAGCTGTGAGGACCATCTACAATCCTTCATGCAATCCAAATAGAAGCCCTATGTATATCTAGAGGATGCAGGATTACTTCTCCAGCATTAGAGAGGACTGGGGGTCACAGGAAGGCGAACAGTCCGATTTAGGGTAAATTCAAATACCACCTCTGGAAAGGATCAAGAATGGGTAAGCTGCGAGTCCCGATCTTAGTGAAAGACAAGATATGAAGGATCTGTAATTGATGCTTTCAGATTGGAACCATCAAAGCAGGGAGGGCAGCCACCATAAAAGGCATTTTCCACGAGTGAAAACAAAGCTAACAAGTGGACAGCGCTTTCGTAAGGAACCTGAGTAAGGGACTCCAGAACAAAATTAAGGTCCCAGAGTGTAATCGGGCAATGGACAGCAGGATGCTCATGTAGGAGACCTTTCAGGTGTCAGCGGGAAACCTCCAACTGCATCAGTCATGCCCTTTAAGAGGTCAGAAATGTCTGCAAGATACACAGTAACATAGACAATGTTGGCACAAAAAGACCATTTGTCCATCCAGTCTGTCTACATTTACCCTATCAGTTACCTACTATCTAGATTTTTTGCCCTTGCTTCTAAACAGTAGGCTGGAGAGTTCGCTTGTCCTCAGCCCTAGCAAGTATGACAGTTGCTCTTTGAAGTACGTACAGAATAGCCAGAGGACACTTTTGACTAGGACTATTCAAGGGAGGAAACTGCAAGGAAAGGAGTATTCTCTGAATGAGGTAAAAGAAGGCTTAAGAGTCTTGGGAGGAGCAAATAGCTCTAGAGGCCCATTTCCAGAAGAGGAAATGGGAGGCAGAACCTGACGTAACAGTTGAGGGCTGACCCAAGGCTGTGAAACGAAAGTCAGGCCAGTCAAGGCAAGATTCAAGAGAATACTCTCTTGGAAGACCAAGACCCAAGATCCTGAGAAAAAATACGGATAAAGGGAAGGAAAAATTTCCCTCCCACACTCACTCTCGCTCCTTCTGCCCCAGGAGAGAGACATGGACGGCAGAAAGAAAAGAGAGATGTAACAGGCATCAGAGAAAAGAGGAAAAAGGTAGCCACCCCAAAACCAGATATTCCCATGCTGTCCCAAGAGGGATCAGAGGAGTAATGGCACAGAAAGACTACAGATCATTCTCCCTGGAGAAACAAAGGTGGGGAGAGCGCAGTATGACCTGTTAATAGATCTCTCCCACCAATCTGGAAGCTACCTCACTGGCATCATAAGACGCCCGTGGTGTTTCACCAGCTCCAGACCTTGCATGGAAAGGCGAATGGCCTGCCTGGTTGCCTCACAGTCAGGCATGGATGCCAGGAGTTATCACAGCATCGCCCAAAGGTGCCTGGCATAGGCAGCCTGATGTACCTGGTGTGCACGAATACACAGCATGAGGCGTGCCCCATAGGGCCAGAGAAACCTGGGGGGGGAGGGGGTCGTAGAGGACTTGACTAGGTCCTCTGCCAGGACTGCGTGAGCAAGTGGGGGTCACCCCCGGGGGAGCGGGCTGCAAAACCTAACCACCATGGAACGCCCAACCATAGAGGAGTGAATGGGGTGGTGCCCTATGGGGGGAAACCTCCAGGTGGGGAGGTCGGAGCCATGTGGGTACCACAGAGCAGCCCCTTTCCCCCACTTACTGCAGAGTCCAATGGTTCTGTAGGGGAAGGAAGGCCTGAGTCAACACTACAATTCCTCTCAGAGTCCCCAGCCGCCCTGGAGATGGAATCCAGTGCTGACCTAGACCTCCCGACCCCTGTCTCACCTAACAGAACTCTGCCCCTCAGAGAGGGCCTAACACTTGGAATAGAGCCTGAAATCTGGAGTGGGCAGGGGGTGGATCCAGCACTGTGCATGGCACCAGAATCCACCTCAGCTCCACAGATGGCATCGGAGCCAGAGTCAGTGGCACTAGCGGCACCAGAACCTGACTTGGCGCTGAGGACAGCACCAGACCCCAACTAGACACTGACACCAGACCCGGTACTGCTATCCCCTCTGATGCCAGAATTGGCAGCAGTGATATCCCCGGCGCCGCACGTGGCGCCAAGGGACATAGGGGAAGTGGCACCATGCCCAGCACAGAGGAGGGGACTCCCGAGGCTCCACAGATAGCAAAGGCCTAGAATTAGGTCAAGAAGGGTCCAGTGACTGCGTGACTCCCAGAACCCTTTCTCTCCCAATGCCATTAATGGCAGCCAGAGGAGGCCTTGCTGCACAGTCGGCACCCCCTCGCTCACTGACACCGGGAGCAGTATCGGGAGATGAAGTAGTGCTGCATCACGCTGCTGAGGGATCCACCGGTGCAGACCCAGCGTATAGCTGCATCACCACCACTAGGGGTGTCTGGGCCCCCGAGGGGGCACCAGACTGCGAGAGGTGCTCAATTAGCCCCCCCCCCAGAGGAGGCCAGCTGGCCCACAGACCCCTCACACTGGCATCCCATCTTAGCAAGATGAGGAATAGCAGAAGCCTGCTCCCCTCTCTGTACATACAGTACCAGGGAGAGGCTCAGGGGAAGAGCCTAGAGACCTGACCCTGGTGTCCTGGGTGCGACGCCAACCTCCAAAGGTTGTGGGGTCTCGCCCGAAGCTGAAGAGTGCAAAGGTCCATGGAGAAGCAAGCGTTGCACATGTCCATATCATGATTTGGACCCAGGCAGGGCAGGCACCGGACATAATAGTCATGGCCTTCCCACAGGGACACCAACGCATGGGGGGAGGGGGAGCCCAGCCTTGGATTTCTTGGTATTCTTAGGCCCTGGACCAGACATGTCTGAACTGAAATGGAACACAACAAAAAGGCAGAAAAACCGGCACCTGGCACTGTACTTGAGGAACAGATGAGACGGTATTGAAACTGATAAAAAGTACAGTTATGTAAGAACCTACCGTAACAGTAGATCTTCGAGAACAGTTCTTGCAGCAGGTTACACCATTAGGACTGAAGCAGGCGCCCAGGACAATTACCTGGAAAATTTCTAGCTAGCAGTATCTCAGCGGGACCACTCACGCCAGGCATAGTATATAAGGGGGCGGTCCCCCAGAATCCCCAGTTCTCCCACTGGTGACTCCCGGCCGCTTCATGACATCAGAAGAGGAGACTGAGGATCTGCCATCAAATGGCAGTCAGAGAGATGCTCAGACACCTGATCCTTGGAGAAGAATTTTGAAACTAGAATCTACCTCCAACGGGGATGGTGGGAGGGGAAAGTACCTGCTGCAAGAGCTATTCTCGAAGATCTACGGTTACAGTTAAGTTCTTACGTAACTGTATTATCTTACTTCGAGAAACAGCTCTTGCAGCAGGTTACACCATGAGAACTGATTCCCAAGCAATAATGGAAATCCCACATGATTGGAAGGAGGGAAGGTAGAAATCCTTAATGGAATCTAAGCCTAGGACAGAAGTCCTTGAGGGACTGCTAGACCAAAACCTGCTCTTCGCCTCGATGCAATATCCAGGCTATAATGCCTGATGAAAGTGTGCACGGAGCTCCAAGTAGCTGCAGCACAGATAGCCGAGGTGGACACATTCTTAAGGGCCGCAAAGGAGGTAGCCACCCCCCTTGTGGAATGACCCTTGACCGCGCCCGGTAAGGGTTTGTTATGCTTCTGGTAACAGAACATGATACACTGAATTAGTCACCTGGACAGCGACTGTTTGGAAACAGGAGCTCCCATCATCCTGTGGGCAAAGGAGACAAAAAGCTGGTCCGATTTTCAGTGGTGTATTGTTCTGGTTAGGTAGTATCGGAGACACCTATGCACATTTAGGGTGTGCAACAGGGCCTCTCCTCGATTCAAAAAGTTGGGAAAGCACACTGGTAGATTGATGTCCTGATTAAGGGTGAGAGCTGAGACCACCTTAGGCAGACATTTGTTATTAATCCATAGGGATACCCTGTCTTTGTGAAAAACCAAATAAGGCTCTGCACATGAGTGCATGGAGTTCAGAAATTCTTCTGGCTGAGGTAACGGCAACTAAAAACAACGTCTTCCAAGTGAGAAGACGTAGCTCACAATCTGCGGCTGATTCAAAGGGTTGCAGCGTAAGCTGCTCCAGGACAAAGGGTAGATCCCATGGCGGAATTGGATCCTTAATCGGAGGTCTAAGGTGGAAATTACCTCTCAGGAAGGCTTGTGCCGTGTCCAACTGAGATATGGTGTGTATTGGCCTATAGGATAATGATAGGCTGATATGGCACAGAGGTGTACTTTGATCGAGGAGTAGGCCAAGCCTGTCTGAAAAAGAGACAGGAGGTAGTCCAAGACCGACTTTTCTGGACAGTCTAGAGGTGAAAACCCCATAGGCAAAAATGGCGCCATTTAATGGTGTAAGTAGCATAAGTGGACGGTTTTCTCGCGGCCACCAGAACGTCAGCTACCTCTTGCGAGACCCCATGTCGCAAAATGGCTATGTCTCTAGGAGCCAAGTGTGCAGGCTCAGTGAACGAAGGTCCAGATGGACCAAGGAGCCCTCCTCCTGAGACAACAAGTGAGAGCTGATTGGCAGAGGCACCGGAGGTTCCCGAGATAGCTGATGTAGTAGAGGGAACCAAATTTGCCTGGGCCAGAATGGCGCGATGAGTATCAGCGTCGCTTGCTCTCTGCGAACTTTCAGAAGAACCCTCTGGATCAACAGAAAGGGGGAAGGCATAGAAGAATCAGCCCACCCAGGAGAGGGACAAAGCATCTCGCCAGAAAACACCAGACCCTGGATCTAGCGAGCAAAATTTGGGCAGTTTTGCGTTGGATGGGGACACGAAAAGGTCTAACTCTGGTGTACCCCATCTGTGAAGCAGATCCTCTACTACCACCTGGAGTACTTCCCACTCATGGACTCTGGCCTGAGAGTGGCTCAGGCCGTCTGCAACGATGTTGTCCACTCCTGGGACATGAACAGCAATAAGGTTTGCGCCATGTTGCAAAGCCCAATCCCACACCCTCAAGGTCTCGCTGCAGAGCGGGTAGGAATGGGTGACTCCTTGTTTGCTTGAGGTAATACATCACTGCGGAATTGTCTGTAACAGAATGGTACCCGGTGGGATCTCCGACTGGAAGGCCTGCAGGGCGTAAAGAACTGCTCTCATTTCCAGGATATTTATGTGGAGATGAGTCTCTTGGGCTGTCCACAAGCTCCGAGACCGCACACCGTTGAGGTGTGCTCCCCCATCCGAGCCCTGAGGCATCTGTGGAGAGTGTCATGATCAGAGACAGCACAATGAAGGGGACCCCTGCCGATAGATTCTTCGGATCTAGCCACCATTGCCAATCCCGGATTACGGTCTTCGTGATCCAGACTGGAAGCTGCAGATGGTCTTGCTTTTGATCCCACTGGACTAGTAACATCCACTGGGTGACCCACATGTGGAGACAAGCAAGCAGGACTGTTGCAATGGCCGCAGCTATGTGTCTGATCAGGCAAAGGACCAATCTGGCAGGAACGGTCTTCTTTGCCAAAATGTCCCTGATGAGGGGATCCAATATGTTCCACTCTGTCCTGGGGAAGAAAAGCTTTTCCCTAGACGGTGTCCCGAACTGCACCTATGAACTGCAGAGTCTGTGATGGAACCAGGCGTGACTTATCATGATTGATCATGATGCCCAACGTCTCGAACAGAGACGGAGTATAATGGATGGCGGACATCAAGGCCTCCTGAGAGGGTTCCATGAGAAGCCAGTCATCCACGTAGGGGAACACGTAGTGGCCTTGTCTCCTCAGAGACGCCGCTACGACTGCAGGCTGGGCCAGTTTAGTGTAGTGTCAGGCTCTGCCTGGGGACGACTTAGCCTGGGCTTTCCGCTGAAAGGTGCCCCTTTATTGCTGGCTGGAACGTGGCTACTGCCTTTGTTGCCGGCTATGAAAATGGCTCTGGTTCCTACGAAAGGAACCGGGCCTGGATCTGTACATGGCCTGTACAGACCTGACTGCCTCTTCCCAGCATCCTGGAGTTTGGTGATAACCTTCTCCGAGGGTTCACCAAAGAGTACTTCGCCACTGTAGGGGACATCAAGAATGTTCTTCTGTACGTCCGGGGTGAAGCCGGAGACACGGAGCCAAGAGTGTCACCAGAGACAGACGCCTGAAGCTGCAGCTCTGGCGGACGAGTCCGCAAAATCGTATGCGGCTCGTAGTACTTGGGTACCCACATCTGACCCTGTGCGGAGAAGGCTTAGGCACTCCGCCTTCTGATCACCATCTGGAAGTTTATTGACGAGGTCCTGGCCCTGTTCCCATAGGGCATTCTGAAACTGTACCATGTGGGTTATGTAGTTCAGGGACCTGAAGAAGCATGTAGCAGCCACATACATGCATCTCCCCAGGGCATCCAGTTCTTTGGATTCCTGGTCAGGTGGCTGTGTGCTCATGTGTTGCGGTCTTTGGGACCAGTCATGTGAGGCTGTAATGACCAGGGAGTCTGCCAGAGGTTGTTGAGCCAAGTACTGGTCCTCTCTCGGGGCCTTGTACAGGCAGTCAGCTTTCTTTGGCACTACAGGAGTGGAGTGTGGATGCTTCCACGCAGCCTTGGTGACGTCTGCAAAGGTGTCCACCAAGGGCGGCACTACCACAGGCTTTGGGTCTTTCTGCCAAAGGTAACGGGCAGGGCGCTGCCTTCGGGGTCGAGGTCTTCAGCATCCCACCCCAGGTTGTCCTGGATGTGCCTCATGATCTCAGAGAAAGAGGGATCATCCAGAAGAGACCTGGGAAGGTCATGTGGGTCAGGTGATGGAATGCTGAGTGGTGAAGGAGATCTGGAGTAATCCGAGGTATCCAATCTGGAGTCCTCTCAACGGAGTATACTGCCGATGTCTGGGTCGCTTGGGGCTGAGAGACCCTGATGGAGGTCTTGAGGGAGGCCTTCTCTGATCCTGGGATCTACCCCTGGGAGGTGGAGTCTGCTCCTTAGGGGTTGGTGGTTGTCCTGCTGGCCCCTGCAGTGGAGGAGGGGGCGTAGGAGGTGAAGGAGTAGGAGGAGGGGGAGGAGAAGGCTTTACTGGGACCACATCTTTAAGGATGGTGTCCCACCAGAAAGTGAAGAGATCCTTTATCTCTTGTAAATTCATGCCCGACGACTGGCCTGGCGCCGGTGGTCTGTCGCCGGGGTCTGTCCTCAGGTGTCTCCGGGGCAGGCGAAGGTTCCCTCGGAAGCCCGGCATCCTCTGCGTCGCCCGCCTGGTCTTCAGGCAACGTGGTGTCCTCCTCCGTGGAATCCCTGTGACCGGTGTCCACCAGTGACTGGGGGGCAGTCTTCGGCTCCGGTGAAGCCGACGTCAGTTGGTTGGCCAACGATTTTGGGTCCGGTGAACGCCTGGCCGGTGTCTGGTGATTGGCCAATGTCCTCGGCTCTGGCGAACGCCTGGCCGACTTCAGGTGCTTGGCTGATGTCGGGAGCTTGGCCGACGTCAGGTCCGTTGTCCGCTTGAGGGACATCAGGTCGTTCGTCTTCCTGGTGGTGGATCCAGGCCCCTAGGGGGCTGGGAGACTGACCTGGAGTTGAGGTCCCGACGTCCGGTGGAACAGGAAGACTTGTGGCATTCAGAGGACTGAGAAGAGGCCGAGGGGGAGTAGAGGAAGCCGAGGGCCCGGAAGTCTTGATGGGCTGAAGAGTCGAAGAACCGCTGGAAGCCCAGACTTTAACCGGAGGGGGCCGAGACCTAGCCCTGGAGGGAGCGCAGTCCGATCGGGTGCCGGGAGCCTGAGCTCCACAAATCCGAGGCCCGGTTCGGGGATCTGGACCTTACCTTCTCCCAGTGCTTGTCCTGGTGTTTGTGGACCCTGGAGGAAGAATCGCCACGGAGGAAGGTTCTTTGTCCATCCTACTAAGTTTTTCCTCCAACAGGTATGCCTGAAGTGCCTTCTAACGGCATATCCTGGTGCAGCTGTTGAACCCTTGGCAAAAGGTGCAGGTCTTGGTGTCGTGTTCTGGGCCTAAGCACCGCACACAGGAAGAATGAGGATCCTTGAAAGGGATCTGTTTTCCGCAGGCACACTTTGAAAGGTGTCCCTTAAATGAAGGAGTTGGAGAGGACATTAGTTATGTAGAAACTCTTGAAGTTCTAAGTCGTCGTGCGCTAGGTAGAGACTGAGAGGCCGATGCTGGTGAGTTGACGGTGGGAAAAGAACTGGGGATTCTGGGGGACCGCCCCCTTATATACTATGCCTGATGTCAGGGGAGACGGGACCCGGCGTTAGGGCGGTCCCCGCTGAATACTGCTAGCTAGAAAATTTCCATGGGGTCCTGGCGCCTGCCGGTTTCAGTCCTAATGGTGTAACCTGCTGCAAGAGCTGTTTCTCGAAGTAAGATCTGCAAGCTATGGTATAGGGTCGAGCGGAAAGCAGTGGCAGAACTGTGACGCGGTCTCTTTCACTGAGTGCTCCCACAGAGATGCAGCATCAACAGCAGGAAAAACAGAACTGAGAGGGAAGGGGGCTAGAGTCAGTTACTACCCAGTCCATGAGCGCGACGTCATACGTCCACCTCATGGGTGGTGCCATCCTAAAACCAGCTCCCTTCCTTCTAAATGCTCTTACAGCTCTAGGCTCCCATGGAATCCTGTGCCTCTGGCTTGAACCCACCAGTGATGAATGGTGAAGATTAATCATTGGAAGATCTGGAAGACCTTCTTTTTGGGCTTCTGGGCATTAAGAGTCATGTTGGGACATGGCCGCAGAATCCAGGGTGGCACTGGTCTTCTCTTTTCTGGTAAGATGTCTTTCCATGCCTGGGCTAAAGAGGTCATTGCCCAGGGAACGGACATCAGTCAGCTTATGTAGTGTGTACGCCATGAAGGTAGAGAATTTCAGACAGGCCCTGCGACACACTGTGATGGACAGTGACACGGTACGGGTGCAGGAGTTGCCGTTGTCTAAGGCAGTCTGGAACCGGTGCTTAGCCATCACTTAACCCTGGTCTCTGACAAACTTCACTAGCAGCTGTTTATCAACAGTGAAGTGAAGGATGACATCCTCCACCACTTTCAACAGGGAGTGACCAAAACTGGCCATCATCATTGTGTAACTGACATGACGAAGACTGAGTGAGGAAGTGGCACAGACCTTCTTGGCTGCATAATGAAGCTTTTTAGACTCTTATCTGGGGGCTAGTACACAGCGCCCCCTTGGTTTACAAACTTCTGGAAAGCAGAGTCCACAAGCAGACCCTCAGCTGAGGGGTAGTCTGAGAACCCAAAAAGGGACCCAGACCCAGTAAAGAGGGCATCCCTTTGGACCATATGGGTGGAGGGTGCCAGGCAGTATGCCCCAAAGCTCCAGGGCCAGTCCCAATACGGCCTCAGCTATGGGCAGGACAACCCCCGAAGATTAGACCCTATTTATGATTTCTGTGAAACAGTACTTCACCCTTTTCTGAACAGACTGCAGAGGGACATTCATGGACTATAATACAAGTCGGAGTAGGGCCCAAAATTACACTGACCCATGGTTGGTAGTCAACTCCTCAACAAACTCCCGGTCGAAGATATGCGTCTTCCATGACAGTGCAGACGAGCTGTCAGAAGATTCTTCAATAACAGCCCTCAACTGTATGCCACTGTGGACCAACTGAGTATCCTCTGACTGGATGAGTTCCACCAACTGCTGGCCTAGCAACCAGCTGCAGCACGGGAGTCCTTTGTCAGTGCTCCCACCAAAGTATGCCATGGGGGCAGCTCCAGCCACAAGGGTGGTGACACAGATGTTGGGGACATCTGCCAAGGTTGGACCACTGTGGGCAGTCGACCACAGGTGTGGGGATAGAGCACCACCCTGCCCTGCAATGGTCCATTGCTGCCAGAAAAATTCCTCATAGTGCCTCCACATTCTGCAGTGGTGCCTCTCCTCATCCAAGGAGGCAAAGGAATGTCAACAGTTGTGCCTCCCAATCGAGCAGGATTGAGAGCACAAATGGTGCCTTGATGACCATGAACTCTACCTCGACCATCAACCAGAGTGCCAATGCCGAGGAAAACTAACCAGAGGGTTGGTATAGACCACATGCCAAGGTACATGGATAAGCACCAGCTTTGGCTGCATGACAACTGGTGGAGGCCAGTCCTGAGTGAAGTCAGTAGAGGACACTGACTGGTCCACAAGCTCATCGTCTAACCCTTCCAATAACTGGTCAACAGGATCAAGAAAGATCTCAATCATCTGATCAGCCAGTGTTGAGGTCGACAAGCCTGATGGGGGTACCATGGAGCTTTCAATCTGGCCCTCAACCACAGAAAGCTCGACTGGAGTTGAGTGTTCAACGTACATCGAATGGTTGGGGGAGTAGAAAGAGTGGGAGAACCTCTGTCTTTCCAGGTTCCCTCCACTTTCAGCGTTTGAATTTGCCATGACAGACAGGAATCTTCCCGTAGGCCTGGAGGGCCTCACCCATCTCCCAAAAGTTTTCTGTGAGGGACCCTCCAATGATGACCCCAGCTAGGACCAGCACCGAGGCCAACGAGGTGACCACAGCAGCAGTAGCTGCCGCCTCTTTCATGCCTGCAACCTGAGCTGCAGACCCCACTGCAGCGGAGGCCTTTCTGCTGCCTTTCAACTGGAGCTTCAGTTCCCTGTTGGCCGGTTGGCCATGAAGAAGTTGGGCCACACAATCTTCTAAGACAGAAGGAGGCATCGTCTGTCACAGGCCATAGCCAAAAATGTCATGCCCTGCCCCTAAGCAGTTGAGGCAAGACGTGTCTGGGTCTGTTCACAACATCACATAATGCAGAACCTGAAGTTGACAAGGAAGAAAGAAGTTGAAATCCCTGATGGCACACTTGGTAGCCTACAACACTGCTAGGAAGGAGGAGACTGGACTCTTTCAGCAGAAAGGAAAATCTGATGTCATGGGGCAGAGCTGAGGGATATAGCACCTGGGTGGTGAGAGAAGATTAGCTTAAAGACATTCAAATGAAACAGCACTATCCAGTGAACCTGCCTGTGTGTGGATAAAGAACTATATCACACCCCTAGAAACCATATTAATACTTAAAGTAATTAAATTAAAAATTAATTAATTGTAGGCATGCTTTCATGACTTCCTGTCTTGACTACTGTAATGCTGTTATCTCAGTACCCGATATCTGGTATAAGCAATTTTTTTTTTATCAGTCTTGTGCTGTGCAATCCACATCAGCCACTGGGTAAATGGCCGAACTCCTTGAAGATTTGCGTGAAGTTAGTCACCCCCACCCACCCACCAGGTTACAAATCCAGATTCATCAAACAGAACCCGGTGCGTGGTGTAGGGCCTGCGGAGGTGGAGAGGCATCATCCTGCCCGGTAGCATGTGAAGGCACTTTTTAACTGCAATCTACTATTGCAGCAGTTTCATTTTTGTATACTGTCACTATATGTGCTTTATTTGTATTTCCTGTATAGTACACCGAACCTCCAGGATGATGTGCTTTAGAAATATGATGATGGGTGACCATCTCTGCTTGCCTTCCTTTGATGTAAACAATTTTACACAAATACAAGACCAAAAATCCTTCTTTCCTTACACTGTGCTCTATGCACTAGGCTGCACTGCCTCACAACAGTGTGTCCCTCCATATTGTGGGGCAAAATATAGTCATTCTACATGTATAACAGCATTTCTATAACTGATCAGTGAGGGCAGGTAAGATGATGATGCTTTCTCAGCTTGCCTGCAGAATAAGAGGCCTGAAATAGCACTGTATGATATCTTTGGGCAATTGTGATTGCTTTATTGTGGAGTGACCGCTGCATATTTCATGTCAGGAAATCATCCATGCAGGCAGGTCCCTTGGGACTATGTGGGCACTGTGGTAAACCAGGACTTCCAGTTCTGTGGCATACCATGAATCTGCAGTACCAAAATAATTTTACTCTGGGTAACATGGCCCTCAGGCAGATTCAAACTTGCCAAGCTATTGAGGATTTCACTGATCTTACTTTGAGGGTATCACTTGCAGCAGGCCATCACCAGTAGCCACCGGGCACTAGAACCACATGGAAACTTTCTAGCTAGCAGTCTACCAGAGGGGGCCACCCACCTCTGACGTCAACCCTTGACATCAGCCAATCCTATAAAGGCAGGCGGCCACCATAACCTCCTCAGTTCTTTACTGCTGTCGACCAATGCATGTCAGACTGCTGAAACCGCCGCAGCTACAGCAGACAGCCCTTTTTCTGCATTTATCACGCTTTATTTTTTTAAAATTTCTTTTAGTTTTAACACTGAAACTTCAGTTGGATGTGCATAGAATTTTGTGGTACTATACACATCGGACCAAAGACTCCAGTGTCCAAACGGTGTCTATCTAAGTGGTTAGCCAACTGCATTGTCTTTTGTTACCGGAAGTAAGGTAAGGAACCTCCGAGCACGGTTAAGGGCCATTCCACCAGGGGTATGGCAACATCAGTAACTTGTTTTAGAAATGCATCAGCTGCTGACATTTGCACTGCTGCTGTCTGGATCACTGTCCACTCCTTCACCAAGCATTACAGTCTGTACATCGCCTCTAGGCATAGGGTCAGGCTAACTTCGGCATAGCTGTTCTTCAAGGCCTCCTTTCATAGGCCTTTGGCTTTGCCTACACTCGGACAGTCAGTCTGTAGTTGTCAGAACTGCCTGAGACTCAGTCCTACTGGTGATGGCCTGCTGCAAGAGCTACTCTTGAAGTAAGATAGTATAGTTTTGTTAGAACCTACTGTAACAGTAGATCTTTGAGTGTATCTCTTGCAGCAGGCCCTCTTTCCCACCTTCCATACCCCTTTTTCTGTCTGTCTCTCTCCTCTTTCACAGGGATGAGCCTTCTGCTTCTCATTTTACATATGCTATCGGGATACCTCGGAATCCTCTTCAGTTCCCCCTGATGGCATCCAGCTTTTGGTCTCCGGCGGGAGAACTGAGGAGGGTATAGGGGCCGCCCGCCTTTATAGGACTGGCTGACATCGGGGAAGACGTCAGAGGTGGGTGGTCCCCTCTGGCAGACTGCTGGCTAGAAAGTTTCTGTGTGGTCCTAGTGCCTGGCGTCTACAGTCCTATCGGTGATGGTCTACTGCAAGAGATCTTCTTGAAGATCTACTCTTACAGTAAGATGTAACATAACTTTACTTTTTCCTGACGCACAAGCCAGCAGCCCCAAAAGCTGGCCAAGACTCGACACTGACAGTGTCTGCAGAGGCAGCTGCTTGTCTCACCATCTTATTTATTTAGACAGCAGTTTGGAAAACCTTTGAGCCATAGGCTCATTTACAAAGGTACCTTGTCACAGTAAGACAAACGAAAATACACAGTATTACAGTATAACACAGTATAACAGTAACTTAAGACATAGATACAAACAAGCTGGTACAGGTAGGATTGATGCAAACAATACCAGATTTATGTTGTCCTTAGCAGCTTAGTAGTAAGCTTTGTCATAAGTACTGAGTACGGCTTTGATTAGTGGCAACTACAGCTTCGGGTGTTAACAAGGTGGTTCCGTAGGGCGTTTTGAAGCACGATATAGTTGGAGCTTGAGGAGATGGGGGGCAGTGTGTTGAACCCAGGTGGGGGCCCTAAGCTGAAGGCTCTTTGGCCGTGAGAGGTCCTAGCTCTAGGGATAACAAGAAAGGTTTTCCCAGAGGTCCGAGTATGAACTAGTGGGACAGAGCGGCGGATGGTGGTGGTCAATCCTAGCGGGGATAGCCCATGGAGGGTCTTTTCTGCAAGGGTACAGGTCAGATATTTGAGGCACTCATCAAGATCAAGTACCAGTGCTTTAGTGTACAGTAGACAGGTGTGTGTTAGCCTAGGTGCCCCAGTAGTTAACCTGCAGGCCTTATTCAGAGTAGTGCGAATTTTATGGAGTGCGGTCTGATCAGCAGCACCATACACTGGCAGTCCATAGTCCACTAGGGACAGGATAGAGGAGGTGACTGTGAGTCGAAGAGCCTCAGGGGGAGGCAGTGTTTATACCGATGTAAGATGCCCAATCGGATATTAGTGGCAGTGGCTAGGGCAGCGATGTGTCCATGGAAGGAGAGGGAGGTCAAAATGGATCCCTAGGTATTTATAGAGCAAACTTGTTCAAGTGGGAAGAGGACCCAGAGTGAATGAGAGTTTGAAGTTTCAGGACTTGTTTTGAGGATGAGTGAAGAACATGGTTTTGTTTTTTAAGATTTATCACCAATCTATGTTCCTTGAACCAGCCCTCGGCTTGTGAAGGACTTCTGCAGTGAGTCCTGAGGGCAATAGGGTTATGACTTGAGGCAAAGATAACTGCATCATCAGCTGCAATAGAATGTTCCCGAGCAAGAGCGTGGAAGGGTGTTAAGGTAAGGGAATAGTAGGCCCAGAATGGAGCCCTGGGAACCCCAGAAAGATGGGACAGATGTCTGAGTAGGTCCCATTAATTTTACACGCTGTGAGCGGTCAGACAGATAACTGGTGCACCAGGAGACAGGCCCAGCAGCAAAACCAGAGAGACTAAGGGCATCAAGAAAGAGGGGGTGGGAGACAGTGTCGAAAGCTTTAGAGAGGTCAATGAAGACCGCACCAGCCAGTGAACCAGTGTCTAAGGAGGAGTGGAGAAAGTTGGAGAACTCTAGGAGGGCTGTGTTGGTACTGTGGCCCACTCGGAAGCCATGCTGCTCAGGACATAGGACATTGTAGGTGGAGAGGTAGTCAGAGATTTGAGAGGCCACCACTTTTTCCAAGGCCTTGGAGAGAGGAGAGAGAATGGAGATTGGTCGATAGTTTCCAGCCACAGTCCTATCACCACCTTTAAAGATAGGGGTGACAGTGGCGACTTTCCAGGCAGTTGGAACCTTCCCCAGGCAAAGAGAGTGGTTGATGAGGCACGTGATCGGAGTAAGGACTGTGTCTAAGACCAGCCGTAGGATACATGGATCCAGGGTGTCACTGCCCGTACTATTACTCTTGAGGGCAGTGACAAGGTGCGGCCTAAGTTCTTGGGCAGAAACACAGCGGAGGAGAAAATAAGGGTGAGAAAGATTTATGGCAGGCGCTGGGGGAGGAGGGTCAAAAAAATTTGTAGGGAGGATAGGGCTAAGGTCAGTGAATGAGGTGTTGAGGTGGTTGGCTATGAGGGCTGGGTCTGAGGAGATCACGCCATTAATGTTGATCTGGGTGGGTGGGGGAGTGTGCACTCCCATTTAACTGTTTAATGTTATCCCAGAAGGTTCTGGGGTTCCCCCATGAGGCAGTAAGTGAGGACCGATAGTGCTCAGACTTGGCCTTTCTGATGGCCCGAGTGCACTTGTTTCGGGCGGCAGCATATAACTGCCTGTCACTGGGCCGGCCAGTCTCAATGGCACGATGCCATAGGTTGTCCCTATGTTTGAGTTGGTGGATCAAAGCTGGGGTTACCCAGGGGGCATTCTGCCTTTTAGAACGGTGGGTCGACATTGGGGCAAAGATATCAAAGGCATTATTAAAAGTTCGGGTAAAGAAGGAGAGAGCTGTGTCGATGTCAGGAGTTGCCTGTATAGAAGACCAGTCAATTTGGGACTGAAGTTCCTTAAGTTTTATCAGTCCACCAGGTATTAGACGCCGCCGGCATGTGGACTGTGCTATGGGTTTGGGGACTGAGGATGACCAGTGGAATAGAATGGGGGAGTGATCGCTGAGAGAGTCTGGGAGGACTTGTAAATTGGGGATCCGATTAGGGCGGTTGGTGAGTACCACATCAAGCAGAGTACTGGAGCCTCTCTTGGGGTTAGTCCTGGTAGGGTGGGTAACTAGTTGCGTTAGATCTATTGCAGAAAAGGGGTCACAGGTAGAGGAGGAGGAGGGGCTGAGCCAGTTGACATTAAAGTCACTCACCAGAATTTGATCAGTGGAAGGAGGTAGTGAGGAAAGGTATTCTGTAAGAGAGGCAATGGCCTGCGTTTGGTCCCGGGGGCACGTATGCAGTAGTCAGATAAAGGGGTCCCTTTAAAGGGTCAGGGGTTAGTTTCAACGTAAGCGCCTGGGCCCTGGAGTCAAGGATGGGAGCAGGCAGGGCTAGTACGGGGAGAGATTCCTTGACATAAATAGCGCAGCCGCCGCCCCGGCTCCCAACACGGCCAGACTGGAAGAGGTGAAACCAGGAAGGGAGACTAGGAGTCAGGAGAGGATTTCGAACAGCCAAGTCTCAACCAGAGCGATGACATCAGGGTTAATTGATGTGACCAGGCATTGTAGTGAGTCAAACTTTTTTAGGAGGCTACAGATATTCATGGAGACCATGCATAGGCCTGTGGTGCTAGTCGGGGAGCTCCTGGGAACCGGGCCAGGGTTTGGATGAATGTTCCCTGACAGGAGTAGTAGCATGACTAACACCCTGGCTGGGAGATGGTGAGAGGTTTTCCTACGATTGACATGGGGGGAGGGGAGGTTAAGGGAGCATGGGGTGGGCAGGGTGGTACAGGAAGGGAAGGCAAGAATAAGAAGACACCCAGATGTGCCTGAGGCGAGGAGGAAGCTAGGGGGAGGGCAGGGAGGACCGAGACACACAGAGGTCCCAAGGGGCAAGAGAGCAGGTTCAGGAGCAAGGGGAGGGAGGGGTACCAGGGTACAGTGAGGAGTAGCAGATGGGTAAGGGGTGCACTGCTAGTGGGGATAGGCACAGGCAGAGCGTGAGGCAGGGCCAATACATTGTGGTGAGCAAGATCCAAGGGAAGTAGTACTGTACAGGTAGGAGTAGGAAGTAGTGAGGGAGCATAGGTCCCTCTAGTGGCCAGCAGGTATAACCTGCAAATGGGAAAGTGGGGAGATAGGTTCTGGGCAACAGGACGTGATGTCACCGGATGTGATGTCACGGGGTGGATCCTTAAACTGACAGCCGCCCCTGGGTGGTGGGTGGTTGGGGCGGGCGGGCAGATGACGGAAGCGCTGCCGGGCAGCACCCCTGCATGCCCAGACGAAGAGAAGAGAAGAGGCTCTCTTTACCTCGAAAGTAATCAGGCTGGAAATTCGGCTTCCTCAGCTCCTCAGGTGAGCTGCTTGTGTTGCTTGTTTGTCCTGAGTGCCTGCCGTGGTCGGCAGTGAGCTTGGGGCGGGGGGGCTGCCTATGTAGTGGAGAAAACAAAGCCTCTCATTACTATGTAGCGGGAGAAAATGTTGTGACTTACAAAAAGGGGCTCCACTCTAAGCAAACAGGGCTATTCCAAATGAGGTCACACTAGGACCCAGCTATCCTAATACCTTCAGTTACAAGCACAATTAGATCCAATACCACAATATTAAACAAGTCTGCTCTATATTAACTGCTTAGTATATCTGGCTTTAAGGTATAATCAGCAATTAGATCCAATACCACAATATTAAACAAGTCTGCTCTATATTAGCTGCTTAGTATATCTGGCTTTAAGGTATAATCAGCAATTAGATCCAATACCACAATATTAAACAAGTCTGCTCTATATTAGCAGCTTAGTATATCTGGCTTTAAGGTATAATAAGCAATTAGATCCAATACCACAATATTAAACAAATCTGTTCTATATTAGCTGCTTAGTATATCTGGCTTTAAGGTATAATCAGCAAGGCAACTCTAGGGCACCCAGTGAATCCCTAGCTTTACACTTCAGCATTAGTAGCACAAAGAAAAGCAAATAACAAGCCCACCCAGCGGCGAACAGGGAACAAAGTTCATAAAATATAAGTGTTCATCAGATAGAACGCAGCATGGAAAGGGCCACATGACAGGATCTAAAAAGGACAACTTTAGAACAAAATGTTATATCAGCGCATATGCTGTGAACTTAAACAATAACATGTTTATCTGTGATTACAGTTCTGCTAGTAAGCCACTGCAATAAGAGACCTTCATCTGTCACCGGTAGGTTTCCCCACAATGTATGAAATTATGAATGGTAAAGTCCTGCATTTCATGCAAGAGACATAGTAAAACTGCTGCTGTAAAACAGTATACACACCTGTATGCATCAGTCGGTGTTTCCACAAACTGGAATAATATCTGAATTTCTTCTTACATAAGAAGCAATCATATCTTCCTAAGGAAGACAAAATAAGAATGAAAAATGTCAATGGCATTTTTTTTAATTTAATATACAACAGTTGTCAAATTCATGTTACAGGAAACCAGATTATCAATAAGGTTCAAACTGAATGTTTACATCTAATTTGAAGTGCCTTGTATTTTTTCTAATCATGAATGAATTTAAAAAGGACAAAGGGCTCAGCAGAAACATGACAGACACAACACAGACTTATTTTTCTATCAAATTTACTGTTAAATGTAGGACCTGATTTTTCAAAGCTGTAAATTCTACTTATAACAAGATAAACCTGCATAAATGTTTTTTGTTGCACAATCTGTGTTTTCCTCTAGTTTCTATAGTAACCTCCACTCTCATCCCTACAGCATCTCCTTAACTCCTGTCTCTGCAGTAGCTCCCAGCAGCCCCTTTCTTGAGGAGGGACCACTCTGCAGCTTACCACCACTATAACAAGAGGAAGAACAGATGTCAATGATCACGCTCGGGGTGTGTGTGTTGGGGGGTGGAGAGGTAAGTAGCACACAAGGCAGACACTGGACTGGAACTCACACCGCATACACCAACGTTCATCACAGTCTAGCAGCATCAGGAGGAAGGATCTGTACAACCTTCCCTCGGGATCCTTAGGAGGCAGTCGTGTAGTGACTGGAGCAGCTTACCCATCCTGGAGACCTCACAAATCAAGCAGAAAGCCCTCAAGTCCCTGTTAACGCATTCTGGGATCCTGGGTTTGGGGTAGAAACCTATATACCCCACAAGGGAGGAAGACAAGCCTGTCACTTGGTCCATGGGCGGCCAATCTCAGAGTTATTCTGTGCCAACATATTTAACCAAATGTTACTTTTGTAACTGTCTGCATTTGTGGAGGGGCCAGGCTTTTCTAATATTGACACAGCTGACGAATGCACTTCAGTACATGTAAAAATGCACTTGTGCATTCATACAACAGATGACTACAGTCTTCAATCCTTAGTCTTTCAGGAGCACTGAGGGTAAAAAAACGCCAAGATAAAGATGGTCTTAAAGTGGGTATACAGCCAGTAGTTTCTTGATGAAAACCACAACTAGTACAGAATGAGATAAAAAGCTTTACTTTAATCCCTGCACAAAAAATATGCTAGGAATGTGAACAAAAAAACGCCCTGAAGGATGGGGAGAAGCTATGGACACATGTAAGTACACCCCTATTAGAAAATCCCAGGCAGCCAGCCCGGTGGCGCTGAGGGTTGAGGCGCTGGACGCCACACCTCACGCTACGCCGGAGACCCGGGTTTGGGAACGGACTCGGGTTGCTGGGGGTTGGCAGGGGGAGGGAGGATCGAGCGTCCCAATGGATGCTCTCCTCCCTCAGGGGTGGGAACCATGAACGCATTCGCGTTCTACATCACCCTCACAGCCGGTGGAAGCACCGACCAGGAGGGGATGGAGGCGGCTCTGCTCGCCGGAGTCGGGAAGGGGGGACATCGGCTACGCATGAGGGCTTGGTGTGCGTCACCACGCCGCTTACTGGACATACGCCCCAGCGCAGGACGCCTCAGAGGGCGGGGAAACCAGGGAAGAAAACGAAAATCCCTCTCAGCAGCCCAAGATGATAGCCTCGACCATCCGTACCACCGAAGAGGGACAGACCCCACTGTGCAGGAGGGAGGGGCACTTAGGGCAGATCTCACGGAGGTGGAATGGAGTTGAGAGGAAGGAAGGAGTGGCCCGAGAGCAGAGAAGGGGCCAAAAAGAAATAAAGTAAAAAAAAAAAAAAAAGAAAATCCCAGGGATTCCATCCTGGGAAAACAGATCCTACATTCAAAAGGTGGGAAAGGGCAGGCCTAACCAGGTAGGGCAAATGTATGAGAGAGGAAAAATTTAATAATTCCTGCACTTGACACAAGAATTTAGTTTGCCCCAAAGGGACTTTTACTGTTTCCTTCAAATCAGAGAGTACCTGTCTACATACCACCTAAATCTCTAAGAAAAGAAGAGATGGGTACCTTGAGAGCTTTGGCAGGGTCAGTTATGGAAGGGACTGTAGTTATACACCCCATCTCTCTACTATACACAATATGTGCCAGATCGCACACAGAAGCTAGGAAAACATGCCAGGCCAGATGGGAGAGGGAAGCAGCTGTAACCCTCACAGATAAGGAGCAGTAGTCTTGTTGGGAGGTGAGATAAAGGGCAAAAGCATTTAATAACTGGAGAGAGCACAGGTGGAAGGTGCTCTCGTGGTTCTTTAGGGCCTCTACTATTACCACCCACTTTGGTTCCCATCCATCAGATGGATGCTGGAGGTAGTGCTCACAGAAGGGGCACCATGAGCACATATGTTGGAGTTGCCCAAAACTTGTAAACTTTTGGAGAGACGTGGCAATGGCTATAGGGCAAATGCCTCTACTCCCCCACTCCAAATCAAGCACATGCTCTGGGGCTTTAGGTCAGCTGGAATAAGAACAAAGGGGAACACACTGTAAAACTAGAAATTTTCAGTCAAATATTTTTCACTATTTTTTATTGAAGCAGTAATTTGCGTTAAAATTTGCTCTAATTAGCACTTTTTTCCCATTATAGTGAATGTGTCACTAATGCCTTAGCACTAGATTTGCGCAATTATAGTTACATTTAGGTCTGTGCTAAAATTACCTTGCGTGAAAATAGTTTTACAGTATATCTACAGCAGATTCTTATAGTGCAGTAGCTGCTTCCAAAAGAATTATGCAGTGATGGTTGCAACCCACTCCTCTGCTATTAGAAACCTGGGTACAGAATTATCATAACATTTTAATTATGGAATTGCTCAATCCCAAATAAAGGCTCACAGTGGAGCAGGTTAAATCATATTGGTTGCCCTTCTCTGATTATTTGGAAACTAAGGAAGGTTCTCCCACCAAAGAAAAATTAGCTAATTTACGTACGGACTCCAGTAATAAGAAGCCAGTTGAGTTTGAAGTTAACACTAACTGACCAATACGACAAAGATCAGCGATGCTAGTCGGGATTGAATTATGATGCATGTCTTGTCTCTGTCATTCCTTTTTTTTTTTTTCCTCTTTCTCTAATCTTTTTATTTTTATGTTCCGGAAATATAAAGTTCAAGTATAAAGTACAGTTATGTAAGAACTTACCGTAAAGTACAGTTACGTAAGAACTTACCGTAACAGTAGATCTTCGAGAACAGCTCTTGCAGCAGGTTACACCATTAGGACTGAAGCCGTCAGGCGTCAGGACCCCACGGAAAAATTCTAGCTAGCTATCTTCAGCGGGGACTGCCCCAGATGTCGGTCCCGGCCCGACGTTAGACGAGTACATAAGGGGCGTCCGCCCACTCCTGCAGTTCTCCCGCTGAGACTCTCCGCCACAGGCTGACATCGTAATGGGAGACGGAGGATCCACCAGCTGAAGTGAAAGGGAACAAACCCTGATAGTAAAGGCAAGCCATGCCTCCTCCAAGGGGAAGGTGGGCGGAAGGTACTGCTGCAAGAGCTGTTCTCGAAGATCTACTGTTACGTAAGTCTCACGAATTGTACCATCTTACTTGAGACACAGCTCTTGCAGCAGGTTACACCATTAGGACTGATTCCCAAGCAGTAACGCTGCCAAAATTCTGGGAGGAGGAAACTAGGAAATACATTCCAGGTCCTGAATCTAGGACAGGAGACCCTGTAGCACCGCCAGGCCGAAGCCGGCTCTTTGCCGAGAGGCAATGTCCAGGCTATAATGCCTGATAAATGTATGCACAGAGCTCCAAGTGGCTGCAGCACATATGGCAGAAGTGGAGACATTTCGGAGTGCTGCAAAGGAGGTGGCCACACCCCTAGTAGAATGACCCCGGACTGTACCCGGGAGGGGCTTTTGTTTGAAATCATAACAGTATGAAATACACTGGACAAGCCAGCGAGACAGGGACTGTTTGGATACTGGTTGGCCCATCATCCTTTCAGAAAAGGAAACGAAAAGTTGCTCTGAACTACGAAGTTGTTTAGTTCTGTTGAGGTAATACCTCAAGCTGCGGTGAACATCCAGGGTGTGGAGCAGTGCCTCTCCTCTATTAGAGTAGTTCGGGAAGTAGACCGGCAGGTCAATATCCTGATTGAGAGTGAGTGTAGAAACCACCTTAGACAAAAATTTAGGATTCGTCCTCAGGGATACCCTGTCCCGGTGGAAAACTAAATAAGGCTCTTTGCACATGACAGCGTGAAGCTCAGAAACTCTTCTCACTGAAGTAACAGCAACCAAAAACAGTGTTTTCCACGACAGAAAACGCAGCTCGCAATCCGCAGCAGGTTCGAAGAGGGGAAGCGTGAGTTGTTCCAGGACAAAGAGCAAATCCCATGGAGGCACTGGGTCCTTAATGGGTGGCCTAAGATGTAGCACCCCTCTCAAAAATTCCCGAGAGGCCTAATTGTGCCATCAGGCGCTGGTCCCACCGAAGGTGGTAAGCTGAAATGGCACAGAGGTGCACCTTGATAGAGGAGTATAGGCGAGGGCCCGAACGAAAAGGAGAGCAGGTAGTCCAACACCGCTCTCACCGGGCAACCTAAAGAGGAAAGGTCACGTGCTTGTGACCATAAACAAAAACGGTGCCATTTCATGGCATACGTCTCATGCGTTGCCAGCTTTCTGGCTGCAGAAAGAACTTCCGCAATCTCTTGCGAGACCCCGTGACGCAAGATGGCTATGTCTCTAGAAGCCATGCGTGCAGGTTCAGTGAGCGTAAGTCCGGGTGGACCAGTGAACCTTCCTCCTGAGACAAGAGATGGGAGCTGAACGGCAACAGGAGCGGAGGTTCCCGGGATAGTTGGATTAGTAAAGGGAACCATATCTGTCTGGGCCAAAAGGGGGCCACAAGGATCATGGTTGCTTGCTCCCTGCACAGTTTGAGAAGAACCTCTGGATCAACGGGAAGGGAGGGAAAGCGTAGAGGAATCTGTCCGCCCAGGAGAGGGACAATGCGTCTCACCAGAAAACACCAGGCCCTGGATCTAGCGAGCAGAAATTGAGCAGTTTTGCGTTGGATGGGGATGCGAACAAGTCCAGCTCTGGAGTTCCCCATCGAAGAAACAGATCCTCTGCTACCTCTTGAAGAAGTTCCCACTCGTGGACTCTGGCCTGGAAGCGACTCAGGCCATCTGCAATCGTGTTGTCCACCCCGGGAACATGTACTGTAATCAGATACGTGCCGTGTCGGATTACCCAGTCCCACACCCTCATGGCCTCCTTGCAAAGGGGGTAAGAGTGTGCGCCTCCTTGTTTGTTGAGGTAATACATCACCGCCGTGTTGTCTGTCTGAAGCAGCAGAGAGCTCAACGGGATTTCTAACTGAAAGGCCTGCAGGGCATAAAGGACCGCCCTCATCTCTAGGGCATTTATATGGAGATGAGCCTCCAGAGGGGTCCACGAACCCTAGGACTTCACCCCGTCCAGGTGTGCTCCCCACCCTAGACCTGAGGTGTCTGTGGTGAGAATTACCTCTGGGGACAGCGCTATAAATGGGACACCTGTGGAGAGTGACCCTGGGTCTAGCCACCACTGCCAGTCTCGAATCACGGTGTTCGTGATTCTGACCGGATGCTGCATGTGGTCTTGCCTTTGATCCCATTGCACCTTGAGCATCCACTGAGTTACCTGCATGTGGAGCCTTGCGAAAGGGCGGTAGGAATGGCGCAGCCATGTGTCTGAGCAAGCGAGGACCGACCTGGCAGGGACGGTCTTGTTCGATGACAACCCCTGATGAGGGATCTGATGCGCCCGCTGTCGCCTGGAAGAAATGCTCTTCCCGAACGGTGTCCAGTACTGCGCCTATAAATTGCAGCTTCTGCGACAGTACCAGGAGAGACTTCTGGTTGATTAGGATGCCCAGAGATCGAACAGGTCCTGGGTGTTGGATCGCTTATAACAACGCCTCTGGAGGCGCCATGAGAAGCCAATCATCCAGGTACGGAACACATAATGGCCCTGTCTCCTTAGAGACGCTGCCACACTGCCATGCACTTTGGTAAAGACCCTGGTGCGGATGACAGTCCCAATGGAAGGGCTCGAACTGAAGGTGGTGGTCGAGAAACCTCAAGCGCAGGAACCTCTTGTGCGCTGAGCTATAGGGATGTGCAGGTATGCGCCCTGCATGTCTAGTGACGCTAAGAAGGCGTCTTGCTTCAGCATGGGAATGAGACCCGGAAGAGTCACCATGTGGAATCTCTTGTAGGCGACCGACATGTTGAGGTCGCTGAGGTCCAGAATCAGACGGAGGTCCCCTGTTTTCTTTGGAACCAGGAAGAAGTGGGAATAATACCCTTGTGCTTCTTGCCAGATCAGTGACTTGTGCTGACCCGGGTACCGGGAGAGCAAAGGAGGCCTCGAGGGTGGCTTCTCTGCAAATTCTATAAAGTGGCCTCTTCCGACCAACTGAAGAACCCACCTGTCGGTAGTTATAGCCTGCCATCCCGGCAGGAAGTTCGCAATGCGACCCCCGACCATGATTTCCCGTTGATCCTGAGGGGCGGGGGCCGGAAAGGAGTCAGGCTGTGGCAGCTGAGGGTCCCGCTGGCTGGACCGGCTTGGAAGTACGCTGGCTACGGCCTGCGGGTTGTTTCCCCTGGGCTCTGCGGAAGCCGGAGCCCTTCTGTTGTGGAGCGGGGCGGGACTGTTGCCTCTGCATCCGTCCACGAAATCGGCTTTGGTTCCTACGAAAGGAACTAGCTTGGGTCGGCACATGGCCTGAACCGACCTCACCGCCTTCCCGGCCTCTTGGAGTTTGGTAATAATCTTCTGAGGGCTTACCAAACAAGACTTCTCCTCAAATGGGGCGCCCATGATATTCTTCTGGACGTCTGGGTAAAGCCGAGACGCGAACAAGAGTGTCTCCGGATGCATAGCCTGAAGCTGCTGCTCGGGCCGAGGAGTCCGCGAGTCATCACGCGCTCGTAGCATTTGGGTTCCCACGTCCGAACCTGTGCGGAGGAGCTGAAGCATCTCCTCCTTCTGCTCACCTTCC
This sequence comes from Neoceratodus forsteri, assembly GCA_016271365.2. NCBI lineage: Eukaryota > Metazoa > Chordata > Ceratodontiformes > Ceratodontidae > Neoceratodus > Neoceratodus forsteri. The sequence goes on along the minus strand of JADMNL010000022.1, from coordinate 684,462,274 downwards.
GCAGTTTTTCAGCCCATCCAGACCCCTGTTCCCACAAGGCATTTTGGAACTGCACCATGTGGGCTGAGCAATTCAGAGATCTGATGGCGCAGGTAGAAGCATATGTGCGCCTACCCATAGTGTTCTAGCTGTTTGGACTCTGGGTCCGTGGCAGGGTGCTCTGATGTTGCAGTCTTGGGACCGTCATGTGAGGCTGTTATGACCAGAGAGATCGGCCTGAGGCTGCTGGAGTCGAGTACTGGTCTTCTGGGAGCCTTGCATGCGATCGGGTTTCTTCGGCACGCCGGGAGCTGAATGTGGACGCTTCCACGCTGCCTCGGTGATGTCCACAAAGGTGTCTACCAAGGTGGCACCACCATGGCTTGGGGTCCTTCTGTCGAAGATATTTCTGTAAGGCGAAGCCTTCGGGTCCAGCTCTTCCTCATCCCATCCCATGTTCTCTTGGATGTGTCTCATAATATCTGAGAACGGAAGGGTCATCCGAGGTGACTTTGGCATCCCGGGATCCGGAGAAGGGATGGAGAGGGGAGATGGGGAATCTGGATGTTGAGAACTCTGATCCTGTGTCCTCCGTCAAGGCGATCGCTGGCTGCCTTCTGGTCCTTAGGGCTGGGTGTGACCTGAAGAGGATTTGGACGGAGGTCTCGCTTGGTCTGGTCTCCCTTGAGGTGTCTCTGTGCCCGGGAGGAGGTAATCGGCCTGCCGACTCCCAATGGGGAGGAGGGCGCAGGAACCGGAGGAGTAATCAGAGTAGGAGGAAGAGGAGGAGGAAGAGGAGGTGGAGTGGGAACCATATCCTTCTTTATGGTGTCCCACCAGTAAGTGAACAGCTCCTTCACTTCTACCATGGAAAGGCCCGACGACGTCCGCACCGTGGACGGTCAGCCGGGTCCCGGGCGCCGGATCCACAGGGGCCCAGGTAATGGCGTAGGGTTCCCTGGCGCCTTACAGGACCAGGGTCACCGCCTGGGTCCTCGGGCTGAGCCACCCCTCCCTCGTTATGGTCTCCTGACCGACGGCCGGTCGGAGGCGCCGGGTTCTCAACAGGGAGCTGGCGCTCGTCCCCCCTACCGCATCCGGCGAGGTGGCCTGGCCGGTGACGGTCACCTGGCTGGACGGGCGGCTCCGGGACCTGTGGCTGCAGAGGACGCACGGAAGACGCATCCAGCGCCGGGTCCTGCGTCTCTTCAGAGGTAGGCCCAACGCCTTGCAGGGAGGCAAGGAAGTCGACCTGACATCGGGTTCAGAAGCGGGCGGAACCGACTTATGATGGTGGTGGCGATCCCCAGACTTGACCAAGGCCCTGAGGATGAGGAAGGTCTGGCAGTCTTGGTCTCGAGAAGAGGAAGACTTAATCAGCGGGGAGGCTGAGAGCTGGCCCGGGAGGGGGAGCGGTCGGACCTGGAACCGAGCTGATGAGGTCTGAGGTCCCTTAGATGGGGACCTGAAGGCCATCTCCTTCGTTTTCAGCATGCTTGTGGGCCTTTTTGAAGAGTCGCCCTTGGAAGACATGGTCTTGAGCTTTTCTTCCAGCAAAAAGCTTGAAGGGCCTTCTGGCTTACAGATCCGGTTCATATTAAACCCCTGGCAGAAGGAGCAGGCCTGTGTAGTGGGGTCTGGGCCTAGGCACCGGACGCAGGCCACGGAGGGTCTTTGAAGAGGATCTGTTTCCCGCTGCTAACACATGGAGGAGTGACCGGAGGTCGGAGAGGACATCAGAGAAAAAGCTGTTTGAAGAAAATCAATTTCCGTAGGGAACAATCTCTAACCACGTTGCTATGCGCCAGAGCTGAACCGGCGGGTCTAGACATGATGTCGTTTATCGTGAAAGAACTGAATCGGGTGGGACCGCCTCTTATGTACTGATGTGCCTGACGCCGGGCGTGGAGGCGGACCGGAAGTGCCTTGCTGAAGATAACTAGCTAGAATTTCTTCCGTGGGTCCTGACGCCTGACGGCTCAGTCCTATCAGGTGTAACCTGCTGCAAGAGCTGTGTCTCGAGTAAGATCAGTGCAGATCTATGAGAGGAGTTTGCAGCAGGCCATTACAGTCAGGACCTGCGCCGTAGACACTAGACCTTTTGGTGAAAACTTCTGCCAGCACACGCAGGATCCCCCGACGCCGGCCCCAATTCCGACATCGGTCAGGCACAAGAGGGGCAGACCCAGCTCACTTCCTGCTCCTCCCGCCAGAACCCAGCAGAAGGCCTGACCAGAGGAAGTAAGACTACCATGAAGAGAGTTGGAGAAAAAGAAATGGATCTGCACACCGTGGGGGGAAGGCAGGAGGGAGGATATAGCTGCAAGAGCTCCTTGAAGATCTACTGTTACGGTAAGTTCCACGTAACTGTACTATCTTACTTCAAGTGGGAGCTCTTGCAGCAGGCTATTACAGTCAGGACTGAGTCCCAAGCAGTCCCACAGCAAGGAGGTAGCTGACCCCAGGAGGCAGAATATACTGACTCCAGAGGCCTTAGGACAAAAGCCCTTGTAAAACTGCTAGGCCGAAGCCAGCACGGCGTCTGGAGACGATATTCAAGCTGTAATGCTTGATAAAAGTATGCACCGAGTTCCAGGTTGCGGCCGCACAAATGTCCTGTATAGCGTTACATTGAGGGCGTGTGAAAGAAGCTGACACTTCTCTGGTGGAGTGACCCCTAATCGGCCCGGCAGGGGTTTATTGTGATGCTCATAGCAAAACGAGACACAGCTTAACTATCCATTTAGAGATAGTTTGCTTGGACACCGTTGACCCAAGCAGTGTGGCAAGGCAACAAATAGCTGTCTGATTATGGCAGGGCCATCTCTTGAGGTAATACTCAGAGTCCTGGACATCCAATGTGTGGATGAGAGCCCTCTATTGGAAGGGAAGGAAAATAAACAGGAAGATCAACCGACTGGTTGAGGGTCAATTTGAGACCACTTTTGAAGAAACTTAGGATTTGTTCTGAGGGAAACCCTTTCCTGTGGAAAACCAAATAGGGCTCTTTACACATCAGAGCCTGAAGCTCAGAAACCCTTTGAGCTGAAGTAACAGCAACCAAAAAGCAAACCTTCCAAGAAAGGTAACGTGAGCTCACATCGCTGCTGGCTCAAAAAGGAGGGAGGTGAGTTCTCCAACACAAAAAGGAGGTCCCAGGTGAGACAGGGTCCTGAATGGGAGGTCCTTATGCAGAATTTAAGAAAGCTGCGGCCACCCAATTGTGCTTAATGCTCTCTCTCCCACAACAGCATGGTAGGCGGAGATTGCCCACATGTGCACCTTGATAGAGAGTAACTCAGGCCCTTCTCGATACAAGGAGAGGAGGTACTGTAAGTTAAGTCTACAGGCAGGTGACGGGATCCAAATGCTGCGAGCACCGTCAAAGACAGAAACGCTCTACTTATAGTATAGGTGGATGAGTAGAGGGCTTTCTTGCTGGACGCTAAGATCACACTACATCCGGGAAACCCGTGATCTGTTTTGGAGCTATGTCTGAAGGAGCCAAGCATGTAGTTGCAAGGATCAAGATCCAGATGGGCCGATACCCTTGGTTCTGGGACAGCAACTGCTAAAAGATAAGGGCGGCGGAACGAGGTTCCGCGGCTAACTGCTGCAGTAGTGGGGAACCAAATTGCCGAGGCCATTTTGGGGGCCACTAGATCATCCGGCCCCTTCTGCCTGCAACTTGAGCAGTACCCTCTGGATGAGAGGGAAGGGCAGAAAGGCATAGAGAAACCCTCCCTGCCCAAAAGCAAAGGATAACGGCCTCGGCCAAAACTCCAGGCACGCGTCTCTCGAGCAAGAAAACGTTGGCAGTTTGGCATTGCGGTGACGCAGCAGGTCCAGCTCTGGAAGACCTCTACCTGTCAAGAGCTGGTCCGCCACGGATTGTTGCAGCTCCACTGTGTGCTCTGCACGCACCTGCTGAGGCTGTCGGCCAGATTGCTTAGGACCTTGAACGTGCATCACGGACAGTAGAATGCCCCGCTCCGGTGCCCAGTACCAGACTCTCATCGCCTCCCTGCAAAGAGGATACGAATGAGTGCCTCCTTGCTTGTTGATGTAAAAGACGACCACCATGTTTTCTGTCTGAATTAGAAGACAGCCTGGTAACAGATTCTCTCGAAAAGCCTGAAGAGCATAGAGGACCGCTCGCATTTCCAGTACACTGATGTGGAGGGACTGCTCCTCGGGTGACTAAACCCCTTGCATTCGATGTACACCCAGGTGTGCCCCCAACCCCAGGTCCGATGTGTCTGTTGTCAGAGTCTGACCTGGTGGCTACGGATGAAAGCTGACCCCTTTCTCCAGATTGCTGAGGTCCATCCACCAAAGCAATGTTCTCCTGACTGGCTCCGAGATCCTGACCAGAGAGTCTAGGTCGTCGTAGCTTTGGTCCCACTGCACCCTGAGCATCCACTGTGGGACTCTCCATGGAGGCGGCCCATGAGTAACTGGAATGACTGCCGCCATATGCCCCAGTAAACTGAGGAAGTTCCGAGCTGGAACGCGAGACGCTACAGAGATCCGTTCTGCCAACTCTCGTAAGCGAACCCTCCTGTCTTGTGGGAGAAAAGCCATGCCCTGGACGGAATCCAGGATCGCTCCTATGAAGGCGAGCTTTTAGCTGGGCTCTGGGGATGACTTTTGCAAGTTCAGGGTGATCCCCAGTTCTTGGAATACAGTATAAGTGTCTCCGAGAGCATGTAAGAGGCTGCCTCTTGACGGGGCCGTAAGTAGCCAATCGTCGAGGTAGGGAAACACAGTGTCCCATCCGCCTCAGAGTCGCAGCCACCACTGCTAGGCATTTGGTGAAGACTCGTAGAGCGGAAGAGAGGCCAAACGGAAGCACTCGAAACTGAAAATGCTCCCCTTGGAAGTGGAACCTCAGAAACTTCCTGCAGGGAGGACAGACTCCTATATGCATGTACGCATCCTGCATGTCGAGAGAACAGAAGCCAGTCCCCTGGTGCAGCAAGGGAGGAGTCCTGAAGAGTCACCATTCTGAACCTTTTGTACTCGATAAAGAGGTTTAGAGGACTGAGATCTAGAATGGGACGAAGGTCCCCAGTCTTTTTTGGGACCAGAAAAAAGTGGGAGTAGAACCCCTGACCCTGCTGTTCCAAGGGGACCCTCTCTAGTGCTCTCTTCTGCAGGAGAGTCTGAATTTCTCCTTCTATCAGTGGGATGTGAGAAGGAGGATAACGGGAGAGCTTTGTCGGAGTAAACTCTGTGAACTCTAGTGTATGTCCTCTCCGTACAATATCCAAGACCCATTGGTTCTGTGTAATAGACTTACACTCTTCAAAATGAAGGAGAACGGCCCCAGCCAACGCCCTAGGACTTCTGGTCGGAAGAGGGTGGGGGAAGGGAGTCACTGGGCAAAGCCGGGAGTTGGGAGAGAGGTCTGGATGGACTTGGGCCCACAGGCGGGAGGTCCACCAGACTGCTGGTTTCCGGATCTCCTGCGGAAGCCACCTCTCTGCCCTTGCTGGTAGCCACATGCTGAACCTTGATTGCCTGAGGGCTTGTGAAAGGGCCATCTACGGTGCTGACGTCGCTGGTCACCACGGTACATCTGTCGGACCGACCAGATCAACTTGTTCGACTCCTGGAGGCGGGAGATCAGCCTCGGCCTCCTGCCCAAACAACACGGGTACCCTGAAGGGAAAATCCGGATCGGACTGCAGATCCTGGTGAAAGCCCAGACTCTCAACCAGGCATGGCGGCGAGGCACACCCCAGAGGCGGCTGCGGCTGCATGTTGCAGTGTCACACAGGCCTCAGTACGGGAGCCTATGTCTGAGCCCGACTGCAAAAGGGCCAGGAGCTCTGTCTTCTTGTCAGAGTCTGGCATGGCCTGTGTCAGCTCAAGTCCCCTTTCCCATAGCGCATTCTGATACTGTACCATATGCGTTAGGAAATTAAGGGAGCGGATGGAACAGTTGGAGGCCACATAAACTTTTTTGCCCACCTGGTCCAGGTATCGGGGCTCCGGTCGGGAGGCTATGAGCTGAGGTGTTTCGGTTTCCGAGATTTGTCAGGGGCAGCCGTGATCACCGATGAGTCGGCCTGAGGGTGTTCCGCCAGGAAGGGTTCTGCCCTCGGGGTCTTATACAGCCTATCCGACTTCTTAGGGACTGCCGGGATCGAGGCCGGATGCATCCAGGTGGTCCTAGTAAGATCCTGGAAAGTATCCACCAAAGGAGGAATAACCAGAGGCTTTGGCTCCTTTTGCCTCAGGTACTTGGCCAATCTCCGGTGTTCCAGATCCAGGTCCTCCATGTCCCACTCGTTGGAAGCCTGGATGTGCTTCATGACGTCCATAAAAGTAGGATCACCCGGAGGTGAGCGAGGCTGGTCCTTCTCTCCCGGGGAGTGCTTGAGGCTGAGAGAGGATGAAGAGATCTACGTTGAAGAGGAGGATCGACTATCCGATTTGGAACAGTCTGACCCCATCCTACGACCATGCCTTCGCTGACATTGGTAACTAGGGGACCGATGTCGGTCTGAAGACCGACTCCGTCCCTGGACCGTGATGGAGTAATGACCCCACGCCAATCGAAGACCGACTGCCGAAGCATTCTCCGCCTAGTCAAGAAGGGCCCTAGAGCGAGATTCCAGACCACGCCGGTCACTAGAAATCCTGGAGCGACGCCAGTGGTCCTCGGACCTGGAGCGGTAATGAGCCCTGGAGGGGGTGAAGGCTGGCGCTTCGCTGACTTCCTCGTAGCCTCACCCCTGGCTGTGGTTCTCCGCAAGGGTCCAGTACCAGTGTCTGGGCTGGTGACGGGAGGACCGCCAGGACCTGCCCCACCAAAGGGAGAAAAGCTCCTGAGCTCGGCCCTCAGAGAAAATTTCAGCCGCCAGCTCGGACATGAAGTCTCCAGAACGTCGGGATGCAAAGGACAGCTCTCCTGAGGCCCCGGGGAGAAGGACTTGCATGATGGGGACGCCGGTATCTCCACCACCAACCCTGTCTTCGCCTCGCCGCCGTGTAGGGACCCACGACGGAGTGATGCTAGGGGGCACCGAGAGTCTCTGGTCTCCGGGAGGTGCGCTTAGGCTGTATTGGTGCCATAGCAGGTGGGGCTGAAGCAGGTACCTCTAAGGACTTGGTGATGACCCTTAGCGGAGTCATCTTCAGCTTGGCCGGCTTCTCCCCCGATGGGCCAGCCTTAGCCTGTGGAGTCTTCGGAGGTTCTCCAGACCCTGAAGGACGGGCCTTTTTGGGAGAAGGCCGCGAATGCAAACGGGACCGGTGACGGGACCGACTACGGTCCTTGCTGTGGCTCTTCTTCTCCTTCCTCTTCCCCTCCAGGGAGTGCAGAACCATCTTCTGCTCCAACAGGTAGGCCTTGAGGGCCTTCAGGCGGCGGATGTGGGTCCGGCTGGTGAAGGCCTGGCAATCTGCACAGTTGGCGGTGTCGTGGTCGGGGCCCAGGCAGAAGACACACCGCTGATGTCCGTCCTTAGTAGGGATCTGCCGCCCACAGTTGCACTTATTTAAGAGTTCGGGTGACGCCGACGCCCGGGAAGACATCGAACCCGGCCGGGTAAGAAGAGGGCTGACGTCGGTACTGGGAAGCGGCAGAAGTGAGGAAAAACAGTGCTCCAAAGCAGGAAAAAGTGATAAGACGATGGCAGCAAACTGACGTCGGTATCGGAGAATGGTAAAAACCGTCGAAAAGCAGCAGGAATCTTGCTAGAAGTTCTTCTTTTTCACTGAATCGCAGACAGAAGCAAAGGTACTTGGCTTCATGCGTCTGGTACGCGAAATGGAAAGAACTGAGGTGGAGCTGGGTCCGCTCTTGTACCCTGGACCGGTGTCGGGGGCAGTCCTCCAGGTATTGCTGGCAGAAGTTTTCACCGAAAGGTCCTAGTGCCTGCGTCATAGTCCTGACTGTAATAGCCTAGTGCAAGAGCTCCCACTCGAAGTAAGATCTATGAAACTGAATAGTCTGGAATGAATTTTTTGTCTGCCCTATATATTCCATTTTTTAAGTACTGAATTTTGTTTACTTTATTGTATTGTATTCCACCGTTATCCCCCATAGTCATGCCTCTGTAATGCAGTTTGTTGTTATAAAACTTGAACATTTCTCAAACTATGATTTAAAAAAAATCTTAAGGTTCATTTCTGGAATAAAGGAATTTTCCTAAAATCACAGCTAAAAGGATGCATTAAAACAGCAGCTCAAAATACAGCTCTGGATATCTTTAATGTATATGGCCAGGAAAAGATAAATATATTGATCCTCTGTTCTGCAAATAACCTCACAGGTGGAGGGAAAATGAGCCTATATAGCAATGCAAATGAGATGCACCAATATTGGTTGGTGTACTTGCTAACATGCTGGTATGCAGGACTTTGCTTTTAGGGCAGACTAGGCGGGCCAAGAGGTTCTTTGCTGCTAACAGCTTCTGTGTTTCTATGTCATGCTGAGTGGCCACAAATGCCATAATAATCGCTACAAAGATTATCACACTGTAAAAATGTTCATATCTCGACTGCCTTAAAGAGCTGTACCAAAGGGGGGGAGGGGATCCCTGTTTTTGCTGGATGCAAAGTCCCCTTGCAGCTGAGAACAGGGCCTAGTGTTCAGTAATTATGGATAAGTTATACAGTGTGCAATTAAAAAAGTAAATGGCAGATCAGTCACGGGGACTCCAAGGCACTGTATTCTTGCTCCACACTTTTTTGCATATTTTAATCACTAGTGAATGGAGGGCTGGCACCCATGGCCCCATGAAATCCAGCTACTGGGCTCAGAATTTGGCACTGCAGTTTGGCAGAGATCCGTCTCAAGTAGCAGGCTGATGAAACTTTCCTACGGTTATGGTGTTCCACACAAAAACAATTTTTTAGATCAGTGTACTATTTGCCAGAAGAGGATGCAGTGCATTATATATAGATCTTATAAGCAGACATTTATATGATATAAAAGGGGAACAGTCATTACCAAGACCCCACACCCAAGTGTGCGGCTGGTCCCAATATACACTTTGCAAAAACATGTTTTTTTGTTTGTTTTTTTACTTACTGTTTCCTGCAGTACAGATGATTGTATCATACTAATTCTGTTGACTTCTGACATTTTCTTTAACTACACATCCCAGAATCCCTTGCATCTGACATGAGAGCAGCACTGCAGCAATGGGTGATTCAATAGCCTACAGTACATGTTCGAGATTTTGTAAGCTCATATCAGATGTTTGCTGGATGAGCTGTTTTCCTGGTGCTAAGTAAGTCCTATGGGACTGTATTAGCCCAGGAGGTCAGTGGGGCCGGCAAACAAAAGTTTAGAGCTTACAAAAACTCTAATATGCACTGAAGGCTATAGCTGCAGCCCTTCTCTAATGTCAGTGGCAGAGGATTCACAGAAAACGACAGCTTGCAAGTCAGCAGAATCAGCCTGATACAATATACTATGCTGCAGTAATCAGTAACGTAAAAAAAAAAAAATTTTGCACACAGCATACAAACTGGGACCAGACCTACACTGGGTGTGAGGCTCTTTGTGCTATTACCCTTTAAATAAAGAAGTTTAAAAGGCAAAACTGTACTTGTGTAATGATGCATTGCTTGATGTTTCATCAGCCAGAAGTGACTTGAAAACGTTTGTTTGCAGTTCACACATGGGACCAGGTTCAAGTCTGAAAAAAAATCAAATGTATTTTAATGTTTACTGAAACATGTTCAACTGAAATAAAAATAATCTGGCTGCTGACACAGCAGTTCAGCAGCTGAGAGCTTGCTTGGCTTATGGGATACCCAGGAGTCAGGCTGGCAAGAGTCAGAGGTGCAGTCTGTGGGATGCATTTCCCTCTCTGGGGATGAGTTGGGCACATCCACGGGACTCATTCTCACTCCTCTGTCCATGCCACTGTATAATTCAGCACAGTCTACCCTCGGTCCTGGCATGATGTGTGCTCCTGGCACCCACAGGGGTGGGGCTCTGTAGCCCTTCAAGTGAAGAGTGCTGGTGAGCTTGTGACAGTCAGGAGTGCCAGTAGCCTGGGAGACAGGCATACAAAAGATAAGAGGGAGGTATGGTTGTTTTTTTTTTGGGTGGGGGGGGTGGAGAGGGTCAGAAAATGGGGGAAAAAATAGAACAAACATTTGTTGCACAGAGAGGGTGGTGGACACATGGAACTGCCTTCCTGAGGAGCTTGTGTGGTCTAAAACTGTGGGAGAATTCAAGAATGCATGGGACAGATATAAAGCAATTCTTGTGGTGGGTAGGAAGAAATAGGCTGTTGGTTAACTTAGACCTGCAGCTTATCCAGTAGGTAGGGACTAGGCAGACTAGGTGGGCCAAGCGATCCTTATCTGCCGTCAAAGTCTATGTTTCTATTTGGCCCACTGCTGCTTAATGTGGTTATGGGAGGAAAAGCTGGAACTGCACCCCCACAATCCAACCATTACACACAGTGGGGGTCAGGGGTTAGTCCTAGCCTAGCAGCAAGCTCCTGGAGTAAATGTTAAAAACAACAAAACTTCGCGTTCATACAACAGTAGGGCAAGATAACATTTTCGGCCCTTAGCCCAGGATGGCTAACACACAACTATACAGCACTCACCATGGCATGGTAATGGCATTTATTAATTTTTTTAATGAAGGGCACCCTCGGGGCTGTAATGGAAGAAGACAAGCTGAATGGCTTCCTTTTCCCTCTGTACTCTGTCCTTTTGAGACAGCAAACTGCCCCAAGGGTGATTATCCTAGGTGGTGAACCCATATAATTAGAAAATACTGGGGTTCTTTTATTCCATTTCTGTAGGACCCAGATTCTGGATTTCTGGTCTGTATTTTCAGCACCGCTAATGGGGTTGGAAGTCTGCCAACATTTTGAACTGATAATATCATAGATTAGTGACTAGAGTCACAAATATGAAGACTGATGATTCAAACATTAATGGAGGCAGCAATATCTAATATGATGTTATCAGAATAAAAACAGGCAAGAAATGAAAACTCTTTCGACATTAAACATTAATACTGTACTTTACTAACAGGCACTTCAGGCAGAAATCTCTCCCCAAAAAAAAAGGTTTTCAATGAAGCCTTCATTTTCACCTATATAGTGTGGGTGGGCCCAAACCACTTCAGTGCTTCTTCTCTCACCATCAACGGTGAATGTCAGCAGGCCTGGCTGAGGGCTGAGGCATCCACCCTACCTTGTACCACGCCAGCAGCCTAGGTTTGGAAGCAAACCCAGGAAGCCGGGGGTCAGTTGGGAAGGAGAGGCTTGAGCTTCTGATGGACTGCTCTCCTCTCCTGGGAGGAAGGGGGTTCCACATCCAGCGACACTAGTGGTGCCCAGCGGAGACTGGGTGCACTGCAGTCAGGGACTTTGCAGAGAGAGATGTCAGTGACCATCCCTCACCAGACGTGGGTGGGAGGAAGCGTCACGTCCGCAGCGCGCGGGATGGCACTACATCCTGCATCGGGGAGCAAACGAAGCAGAAAATCCTGATGCCAGGAGACAACAGTGGACACCCCGAGCTAGCCCACAAGCTCAGTGCCAGCCCCGACCCGACTCTTCGGTCCCCGCCTTTCCCGTAAGGGCCGTGGGAAAAGAGGGACCCAGCACCTGATTCCTCGGTCGGGGGAGGGGTTCAGGCGGGCGGTGGAAGCAAGGTTGAGCAGGTTCACCTGAGAGATGCCTCAGCATTGGTTCAAGGAGGGATAAAGAAAGTTGAACATCAAACCAATGGAAGCTGTTTTTCCACTGTTGTATTTTGGTTGACAGAATTTATTCTTCTCTGTTGGCTACTCCTTCAGGAATCGTCGAACACTGGTGTGTGTTGTCGAAGAGTAAGGTGCTTTTTTTCCCCACTGTTCCTGCCGAAACATGATTAATCTCGAGGGAGCCCGTGAGTTGTGTATGTGTTTGGGCCCATCCCAAAATGAGCATCTGCAAGGATTTCACCTAGGCTGAAGGCAGAAAGTTTTGAAACATTTTGGGGAAATGGACAAGAGTGCTGCAGTTCTTGCCAAGTTGCCAAATCTTTCACCTACACTGACAAAGCAGATGGGGCACCTCAAAGTCACCACGTAAACCAATGTATTGTTCATGGACTAGGTCCATTACTCATTTGTAATCTTTGCTGATGTCAACAGTCTCTCTCTGGAATCAACTGGAGACAGACCCCTTTGTCAGTGAAATGATTTCAATCCCCCACCACTCAGTCAGAGATGAAAATATTACTCACCTTAGTAATTGTGTTTCTTCTAATGGAGTCTTGCTGTATTCTGACATATGCAGCAGTTAGCCACAACACTTGAACTGCTCCGGAGAGGATAGAGTTAAATTCTATGCAGGACATAGAACGTTGAGCTCAAGCTCAGTTCAAACCTTTGTCTGCTGCACTTTGAAGTGTAAACGTCAGAGTCTTATGAGCTAATATTAACACCACTATGTGGAAACTGTAAAAGTTTTACTAGCCAAATGGCAACCAAATATTGTGGATCCCCAAAAGACTCAAGTCAAGAAATCAAAAACAAAAACTAGGTAGTGAACAACTTATGACTATCAAAACAAAAGACAAAACCCACTCCCCCTCTCTAAAAAGAGGGAGTGCCCAAATGCACCCTGGGCTGCAACACTGCACCTGCCAGCCCACTTCCCAAAAACAGGTTCTGAGAGGGGAGGCAGGGAGGGAGGTCAGAATACAGCAAGACTCCATTAGAAGAAACACAATTACTAAGGTGAGTAATTTTTTCTTCAAACAACATGAAGTCTTGCTGTATTCTGACATATGCAGACTACCAAGCAGTACCTCCAGGGAGGAGGGAATCGAACCTATTTTGGGAATAGGATCTGCAGTACTGCTGTACCAAACCTAGCATCATTCCTAGCCTGGATATCTAGAGAGTAATGCTCACTGAATGTATGGACTGTTTTCCAGGTGGCTGCTTTGCATATCTCTAGTAAGGGAATATCCCTGGCAGCAGCCAGGGAAGCAGCTGTACCTCTAGTCGAATGAGCCCTCAGGCCTGAGGGTGGTATTTTGCCTAGCTTCTCACAGCAGAATTGTATACAAGAGACGATCCACTTGGCAATAGCTCTCTTAGTGGTAGGCTTGCCATTCCCCACGTCCCCATAAGTGAGGAACAACTGGAGAGAGTCAAACCTGAGTGCCTTAGTACACTCAATGTAGTAGCTAAGGGCCCTTTTAACATCTAAACTGTGTAATCTTCTCTCTCTCCTGAAGAAGAATGATCAGTGAAGAAAACAGGGAGTGACATGGATTGGTTCAAATGAAAATCTGAAACCACTTTAGGTAAGAACCACCTATTGGTTCTAAGGACCACCTTATCTCGATGGAATGAGAGAAAATCAGGCTCCACTGACAGCGCTTGCAATTCACTGATACGTCTGCCAGAGGTAATATCTACCAGGAACACAGTTTTCCAAGTCAAGTACTTAAGCTCAGCTGAAGACAGAGGCTCAAAAGGGGGTTGCATAAGCTGAGCAATGCAAATATTAAGGTCCCAAGCAGGAGGCATGAAGCAATCCCTTGAAAAACTTACAAAAATAGGATGAGATGCCAGTGAGGAGGGCTTTCCCACAGACAGAAAAGCAGAAACAACTGACAAGTGTACCTTGAGGGTAGCTGGTCTAAGGCCTAGGCCATTAAGATAAACCATACAGTCCAGCACTGTGGACAAGTCAGCTCTATCTGGGGTTATGGAGGGAGGATGATTCAGAGGAAACGTGAGGAAGAATTTCTTCACAGAACGGGTGGTGGACAAGTGGAACACCCTGCCAGAGGAAGTGGTGGGGGCTGAAACAATCACGGGATTTAAGAACGCATGGGATAGACATAAAGGAATTCTGGAGGTCAAGGGTAAGGGGCAACAGACTTCTTGGAAAACAAACTGAACATACAAGCTCAAATGGGCAGACTGGGTGGGCCATAGGCCCTTATCTGCCGACACTGTCTATGTATCTATGTTATATGCTTCTTGGAACACCAAATGCTGAATCTTTTCCATTTGGAATTATAGGTTTTCTGGTAGAGGGTTTTCTAGAGGATTTGAGAATGCCCAGAACCCCTTGAGAGAGATGCAAACCTGCATATTCTAACTCTTCAAGAGCCATGCCTCAAGATTGAGAGACAGCAGTTTTTTTTAGTTTTTTTAGTTATTTAACCAGGATTAGCACACTAAACTGAAAGCTTTTTTACAGGTGCAACCTAGGAGCACAGGGAAGTCAAGTGACTTGCTAAGGGTCACACAGTATGCAAGTGGAAGCTGTAGGAGTCAAACCCAGGTCTGGTCTGCTGGATGTTACCAGATTTGCAGCTCAGAGCCTTAAACCACCGGGCTGTACCAGATTGGGATAACAGATTCTCCCCTGAGAGGAGGTTAACAGGTTGTGATTCCTGGAAGAGATAGGGGAAGATGGACTGCTAGGGACAGCAACAGGGGATACCAAGGCTGCCTGGCCCAATAAGGAGCAATCAGGATCACTTTGCAAGACTGTGATCTTATCTTGACCAGAACCTTGACCAGAAGAGGAAAAGGAGGGAAGGCATACAGAAATTTCCCTTCCCAATCCAGAATCAGAGCATCCAGAGGGACTGAGCCCAAGACTGGGGGGCTGCAACAGAAGAGAGGAAGTTGGTGATTGTCTGGGGCTGCAAAAAGATCTATCTCTGGAATGCCCCATCTTGAAAAAAAATCACTTTTAACACTAGGGGATCCAGGGACCATTCGTGATGGCCCTGGGAGATCCTGCTCAATGCATCTGCTAGCACACTGTCCTTTCCTGGGAGGTGGACTGCTACCAGAGAGGTCTGTAGAGAATATGCCAGGGACCATAATTTCATGGCTTCCGTACACCGAGTGCCTCCCTGCTTGTTGATATACCACATGGTGGTGGTGGTGGTGGTGTCTGTCCTGACCTGAAACACCTTGTTCTGTACTGATTGCGAGAAGGCTTGCAAGGCCAGGTGAACTGCCCTGAACTCCAGAAGATTGATGTGGAGAAGAGACTCCTGAGTAGACCACACTCCCTGGGCTGTGAGAGTTCCCAGGTAAGCTCCCCACCCCAGGACACAAGCATCTGTTGTTAGAACCACAGAGTGAGACTGAGTGATGAATGGGACCCCTTGCCTGAGATTTTCCTGATCCTGCCACCATTGAAGAGCCTGGATCAGGGTCTGAGTCACTGGAACAAGTTTGGTTAGAGGATCTTTTTTCTGAGACCAAAAGGCCCTCAGGTGAAACTGAATGTCCCTCATCTGAAATCTGGCCTCTTGGACCACTGCACTGGAAGCTGCCATGTGGCCCAGAAGCTGAAGGAAGTGCCTTGCTGGTCGAGAAACCAGAAGGTGGAAGGAAGAAGCCAACTCTATGATGGCCCTTACCCTTACTAAGGGGAGAAATGCTCTTGCTTTGACAGTGTCCAGTTCTACCCCTATGAAGGTCAAAAGTGAACTGGCTCGAGAACTGACTTGGGAAGATTGAGAAGGAAACCTAGAGATGTGAGCACTTGCTGGGTCACTTTCAAATCTGACTTCACTTGGTCTGGAGACTGACCCACTATGAGCTAGTCATCCAGGTACGGGAATATGGAGATATTTTTCCTCTTAGGAATGCCACTACTACTGCTAGGCATTTTGTGAACATCCTTGGAGCTGATGTTAGGCCGAAGGGCATTGCTCTGAACTGGTAATGGCCTAAAGGCAGTTCAAACCTGTGGTACTTTCTGTGGGAGCACCTGATGGGAATGTGAAAGTAGGCATCCTTTACGTCCAGGGTCTCCCAGAGTCACCATTTTGAACTTTGGCTTTAACAGTTGTTTGTTCAGGTATCTTAAGTCTAGGATGGGCTGCCACTCCCCTGTTTTTTCCGGGGTAAGGAAGTACCTGGAGTACAGACCTTTGCCCCAGTGGATTGTAGGAACTCTCTCTATGGCCCTTAAGGCCAGCTGAGATGAAACCTCTGCCTCTAGGACAATGGTTTTGGAGATGTTTGCAGGTGGAAAAGATCTGGCTCTAAGCTTTGGGAATTTTTTGAAGCTGAGAGCCAGTCCCTCTCTTACTACCTCCAAGACCCACTTGTCTGAGGTAACAGACTCCCAGGCCTGGAAGTAGTAAGCCAGCCTGCCTCCTACAGGAATGGGGGAGTCGACCCGGGCTGACACATCAGGGTGTCTGCTTGGCAGGAGGCTTAGGCTGAGCGGTGGATGCAGTCCTGCTCATCCCCCTTCTGCCTCTCCCTCTGAAGAACCCCCTCTGGGAAAAAGGAGAGGAGGCCTTTGCTTGGTAGAAAAGCCTATGAAAAGGCCTGCTCCTGTCCCTAGCTTGCTGCCTTTGAGGAGCTGCCTGCCTTTCCTTGGCCTGTGCACTCCTATAGGTGGTCCTGTATTCATCCATCTTTTTCATATAATTCTCTGTCTGCTCCCCAAAGAGAGAATTATTAACTACAGAGAAATCCATAGCCTTAGCCTGGGTATCCTGAGATAGGCTAATACACCTTAGCCAAGCTAGTCTCCGAAGAGCCAGAGATGTAGCCATGACTCTAGACGATACATCATTGGAGTCTACAGCAGCATGAAATAAGATCTTCGATGCCTCAATCCCATCAGCATCCACCTCCTCCAGCTCCTTGGCAAGCTGGGGGGGGAGGCCTGCTTAGCCAGTTCCAGTACAGTGTCCCACCTGGACTTCTGGTACCTGGCTACATAGGCCATGTAATTAGCCTGCTTGAGTCCCAAAGAAGATGCCATGTACTGCTTCTTTGTCATGGCATCCAACTTCCTGGAGTCTTTATCTGGGGGGTGTGAAGCCAAGTGAATGTCAGCATTATCGCAGGCTGTAGCCTGCATGACCCCAACATGGCTGCACTGCTGGTAGAAGTACTCCGTACTTGAGCCTGACAGCACATATCTCTTATCCATCCGTCTGTCCACAGGAGGCAATGAATTTGGAGTTTTTAACAACTTTTGTGTCTGTTTCCCAAAAGACTTATGAAGGGGAAAAGACAACCTTTTGGACTCTGGGATGTCCATCATCTCTACATAGTCAAGCTCCTCTTGTTCCTCAACAGCTTTTTCCATAGGGAGCTGGAGGGTTTCTGCCACTTTCCTGTAGAACATAAAGTGGGAAGGGGACTCAGAAAGTCTAGTAGGGGAAACACCAGAAGGCCTGTCTGGGGAGATGTTTGGTTCTATGGGCTCGTCCAGACCTTCTATTCCATCATCATCATCATCACCTACATCATCTTCATCATCTTCATCCCCTTCCAGGTCCAGCTCATAACAATCTTCTGGGGTATAATCTTAAACCGAAGGAACTGACCGAACCGAGCGCCTGCCAGAAGGTGCCAGATCGGTCGGAACTGAATGAAGCAATTTCACTATGCGAATTGCTCGGGCAATTTCCTTGGCAGACGGATGATGCGGTTCTGGATCTGAACCGGATGATTTTTCTTTTCTTTTTCTTTTTGACAGACCCGATCCCTTGGAATTGGCTCTCCTTTTGCCCGATGGAGACTCGCCCTGGTCAGAGGGCACTCCTTCTGGTTCGGTCGGAACCGAACCAGGCTGGCCATCTGGGTCAGCGGACTTCTCGGCCTCCTTTTCCTTAAGCCTGCCCAATCTTTTATCCAGGGTGGCTTTAGGGAAATTCTTGCAAATTTGGCAGTCTGAATCGAGGTGGCCAAACCCCAGACAATAAAAACAAGTGATGTTGGGATCAGCCTTAGCAAAGGCCTCCCCACACACACTGCAGTGCTGAAACCCAGTGGACCTGGTTTTTCTTTTGGGTTTCTCAGATGTAGACATCCTTAATCAGAAAACTTATCCTTTACTTGGCTTCAGCCAGGCAAGACCCCCTTATCAGTTTCTAACCGTGTCACGGGTATTTGAAAAAAACGTAAAAACACGTTCTTTTTTTAAACCAATAAGGACCAGTACCACACACTGAATTCAAGGAAAAAAATAACACAAGTTCTACACAACAACTGGTTCACCCGAACCAGTTGAAATATCAAGTTTACAATCCACAAGTTTTTCCAAATCTAGTCCGCTACCTACGTGCTTACTGTACCACAGGCAGGGATCTGAACCGAAAATACAAATAATTTATCAGTAAAACCAACAACTTTAACCAACCGAGAATCATGAGCAGAGGAGAAATCTCCAGAGCGACTGTTCAGTTAGGAGGAGTAAAGAATCTGATGGTTACACTTCAAAGTACAGCAGACAGAGGTTCGAACTGAGCTCAAGCTCAACGTTCTATGCCCTGCACAGAATTTAGCTCTGTCCTCTCTGGGGCAGTTCAAGTGCTGGGGCTAACTGCTGCATATGTCAGAATACAGCAAGACTTCATGTTGTTTGAAGCACTCTTTATAGAGCAACTTTCTATTACAATAAAAAGCTTAACAGCACTAGATTTACACCAAGTACATTTTAATTTTATTGTGTTCTAGTTATTTACTTTTTTTTTTTTAACTGTCCCCTACCAATGGTCTACTAAATATTGTTGCTAAAGCAACAACTATTTCTCCAAGTTTTTCAAAATGTATGCGACTCCTCCCTGCTAACCGCACAACTGCTGTTTGTGACAGCATGTCTGTTGTCATGATGAACACTATGATGTCATAAACAAAAACACTGTAAGGTTAACAGGGGAGAGGTAAATGTTTTCTATGCAGACTTTTTTTAGATGTACTACCAAGATGTGCTGTAAATCTTGGAAAGGAACAGTGAAAATCATAAAATGTATTCCATAGTAAATTGTAACAGCAGAAGCATCTTATTTCTTAGAGCACATGCTGAAGTGGAGAGTTGCTCTTTAAAGCGGACACGAAGTCAAAAAAAGATTTGCCCATAACACCAGTGAAACAGGCAAGTCCGCCTCTGCGAGGCCAGAATCACGACATGCAAAACATTTGGCTCTGATAGTCAAGGTACCGCAGCCCCCCACTAGCATCTCTGGAACTGCGTCACCGAGCTCCACCCTATCAATGCCGTCAGCAAGAGCAGACCTGGCAGTGTCAGCTATCATCGCTATTCCAGACGCAGTACTAGCAAAATTCTCTGAATTAATAAGATTACTGCCTACCCTACTGCAGTCGATGACTCAGGCCACTCCTCAGCCACACTGCCAGCTGGCCTTGCTGTACCTCTTCTGGCCCCTCCTACAAGGTCTATGACTTCTCAGCCTTCTCTCTTACAGGAAAAGGAGAATGAAATATACAATATTGACTTCCTGGATAAGGAGGAGGATTGGAAAGATTACCCTAATGCTTTCCATTCACTGGGGCAGGAAGATTCGACTGGTTCTACTGCGTCCAGAAAGAGTAAAGAAATGGTCCTGTACATGCCCCATTCTCCTCCTGATGACCCTACCTTCCAGGCATTAATGCCACTGATCTAGGAACCTTTGAAGATTTCCTCAGAACAAGATTCATCAGAAAAGAATCCATGATTTTTTTTAAGGTGTGAAGTTCCTCCTCAGTGGTCATCCCTCTTATCCATACTGCTCTGGAGAATACCAACCTGACTGCCGGGCACTGGCCCAGCATACCTTGCCAGCTGTCCCTGGGAAGGCTGACAAGCGGCATCTAACCCCAAGGGATATAAAGTAATCACTTCACCAAGCCAGACACTGGTTTAGTCTTAATCATGGTTGCACATGACAGGTCTCAACCCTGCCCCCCCCCCCAGAAGATAAGCACCAGGCACCCTGATAAGGAATCCAGAAAATAAGACATTACGGGTAAGTGCACATTCGCCTTGGCCTCCATTGGTTTGCATATTACTAATTACCAGGCATATCTGACTAAGTATCAGAACTACGTGTGGATAGAAGTGGTCCATATTGCCAGCAGTATGCCTAATGAGACTGACAAGGCCGAAGCCCTTAAAGAGCCACTGACAACATTATGACAGCTTTGAAGAAATGTAATATTTAGACATTATTTAGCTTATATTTAATATTTGTTTCCGTACTTCTCACCCTTACTTCCTTATTATGAAGGACATTTGCATGTAAACATGATTGCTGCCGTACCTGTTCTGGCTGCATGCCTACACCGGACATCACAGTTCTGTTATATCACATCACAATCTGTTGCAGTGGAGATAATTATAATGCCATAAACAGGGGATTATGATGTCAGGTGCAGGCAAACAGAAAGAGCAGATAAGGTCTAGGGGACAGTAATCCTCTTTCATACAAATGTCCTCAGTAATAAAGTAAGTAAACCTTTACTTTTAGGTGGCCAATCCCAGAGGCTCTGGGCGCCATACATAAAATTCAGAATCATAAAAATAAAATACACAATAAAATGACAGAACAATCAATAAAATCAGATAAGCAACATTAAAATATAACTTCAGGGTATGCTAGCTTAAATAAATGAGTTTTCAGACCCCTCTTGAATGCGTCCACCATAGGGGCCTCCTTCAAAGATCTTTGCAGCAAATTCCAGAGGACTGGGCCGGCCACCCCGAATGAGTGATCACTTGAGGTTTTCAGCCCGATCCTCGGAACCGCAAGGAGGCCCTGGGTGGAGGAATGGAGGGAGCAAATCAGAATGGCTGGAGTAAGGAGGTCTGACAGGTAGCCAGGGCCCAGTCCGTATAGGGCCTTACAGGTGAACAAGCCCACCTTGAAGAGAACCCTCCACCTGACTGCCAACCAGTGCAGACCCTGCAGGACCAAGGTCACATGACAGAATCTGGGTAATCCTGTTAGCAGCCTGGCTGCTGCATTCTGCACTAGCTGCAGTCGTCGGAGGTTCCCCCCACTGACCCCAAGATAAAGAGCATTACAGTAGTCGAGCCTTGATGTTACAAAACTATGCACCAGTGATGGCAGATCCTCAGGCGGGATTTGGGGCTTATTCCAAGCAATGTTCCTCAGATGGTAAAAACTGCTTTTGACGACAGCTGACACCTGAGCCTCAAATGTCAGCCCGTCATTGAAGATCATGCCCAGATTTCGCACCCTAGAGAGCGCCATCAATGGTGTTCATCCCAGAACTAAGCCTGTTGTTGTCCCGGAGGCATCCTCATTCCACCACGGCCAGGCTCAATCACTAGTACCTCCGTCTTGCCCGGGCTAAGCCTCAGCCAGTTACAGACTTCATCCAGTCCTGGATCTCAGCAAGGCATTTATTCAGCCCTTCGGCAGCACCGCTTGTCCCTAGTAGAAAGGACATGTACGGCTGAGTATCATCTGCTCAGCAGTGAAAGCTCACACTGTACTGTCTAATGATCCTCCTCAGGGGCAGCATGAATACTGAGAACAGCATTGGTGACAGGATCGAGCCTTGAGGGACTCCGCAGGTAAGAGGCGGGGGGGGGGAGGAATTTCCCCATCACTACCCTTTGCCTCCTACCTGAGAGAAAGGACTCAAACTAGTTGATGACAACACCGGCGAGTCCACACCACTCTCTAAGGCGATCCAGCAGCACGATGTGGTCCACAGAATCAAATGCAGATGACAGATCAAGGAGAATGAGAATTGACTGTTCTCCTTGGTCTCTGGCCATGAGGAGGTCAATATGGACCCAGACCAGTACCGTCTCAGTGCTGTGCCTTGCCCTAAACCCAGATTGGAATTGCTCATAGATGTCACAGGCCTTCAGATGCTCCTCGAGCTGCAGAGCTACTATCTTCTTGACAACCTTCCCTAAGAATGGGAGGTTGGAGATTGGTTTATAATTCGCTAGAACATCATGGTCTAGAGATGTTTTTTTCAGAAGGAGCTTTACCAGCGCCTCCTTTAAGGTGTCCGGGAAGACCCCCTCTGAAAGCGAAGACCCACTATCTCAGCGAACACTGAACTGATAACCTCAACACATCCCACTAGAGACGTGTTGGGCCCAGGTCCAGTTCACAACAAGTGGGCCGCAGCTACGAAATCACCTCAGAGACCTCGGCCACCTCCACCGGCTGAAACTCTGCCCAGGCAGTAGGAGTGCTCCAGTACCAATAAGACTCCACCCTGCGGGTCTGGTTCAGTCCCACTGGTGAGATCCTGGCCCAGATAGAGGACACCTGTCAGAGAAAAATAGAGCAAACTCTTCGCACTGTGTTGCTGAAAATGCTTTTTTCAACTGTAGACAAACAGGATGGAGAAGCCTGTCTACAGTTCGAAAAAGCTAAACTGGTATATTTTTCCCCTGCAGCAATCTCCCTGGACAGGAATTCTGTCTTCTTATGGTTGATTGCCCTTTGATAGTCACCGTAATGATTTCTCAAAGCCAGTCTGTCCTCCTCCACCAGCAACAATCCAATCTCTGACCCGTGGTCTTCACCGCCAGAACAGCCCCATCGAACCATGGGGGTTCTTGGGCGAGAGGACCTAGCCTGTATATACGGACTGGTGTGATGGCATAAAGTTCCACAGCAACAGCCCGATTATAGGCTGCCATGGATGCACCCAAGTCACTCTCAGTAGCAGCACTGACACCGGAAAAAATCAGCCACCGACATCAGTCCCTCCGGGGTCAGGCCCCTTAAAGGGCGGTTGCTGATCATCTCAACAGGGGAAGGACCATCAAGGGGAGCCCCGAACGAGAACTTTACAGTGCAGTGATCAGACCAGACAACCCAGTCAATCTTGAGGTCAATGACCTCAAGACCCAGTGAGAATATCCAGTCCGAGGTGTGACCATGGTGGTGTGTCACAGAGGCAACTGCCTGTGCTAGGCTCAGCGATGACATCAGCTGGAGGAGGTTAGTTTCAAGTTGTGAGGATTCATCATTGATTCAGGTATTGAAGTCACCCAGAATAAGCCATCTGAGGGACTCCAGTACCCTGCCGACGATGAAGTCTGCCACCTTCTGCAAGAATTCTCCCCAACCCCAGAGGGCGGTAGATAAGGAGAATTCTGCAACCTGCACCTAGACCCCCACACACCGCCACACATTCAAATGACCTCGTAGAGCCCACCAAATGCACCGAGAAGCTCAGGTCAGATCTAAAACAGATGCCTACACCCCCACCCCTGCAATCCTTCCTTGGGCAGTGCACCACAGAGTACCCAGCCGGGACCAGTGCCTCTAACACTGGCCCCGCATCGTCCTGCATCGCCACCCAGCCAGGTCTCCATGATGCACACCAGGTCAACTGAGGAATCAAGTCTGACATAATTGCGGACTTGTTCCTCATCGACCTGGCATTGCAAGGAACTGCCAAAAGGGAATCTGTGTCAGCTGAAGGTCCTCTAACTACCTTCCCACACAATCCGGTGGGAACCCTGGGGACGGAGGCCAAACATGTCAGACCTCTCTCAAGGCCCTGTTTAACCCCAGGGCACCGCCTATTTCAGACTACCCCAATCTCTCTCACTCCCACTGAGCTCCCAGCACCTTGCCACGGCTTCCCCCCCCCTACGAT
Source organism: Neoceratodus forsteri (assembly GCA_016271365.2). Classification (NCBI taxonomy): domain Eukaryota; kingdom Metazoa; phylum Chordata; order Ceratodontiformes; family Ceratodontidae; genus Neoceratodus; species Neoceratodus forsteri. Next base: position 684,438,918 of record JADMNL010000022.1, on the reverse strand, counting down.
ACCCACCTCCCTACAACACCTTACAGCAGGGAGTGGGAGGGGGAGGTTGCAGAGTGGGCAGAGGTTAGGGTGCCTGGGTAGCTGATCCGAAGGGGCCCTGAACGCCTACACATAGCTCTCTAAAATGTAACCCAGACAGAAATAATAAAAGTAAACCAAAATAAATGAAAACAGGAACCAAACTACTTAGTTACACTTCATTCACACACTAATAAATACAATAAAATACCCATAGCCGGTTTTAGGCACCAGCAAACCCTGCGGTTGCTGGGAGCCCCTGCTCATGGGGGCCCCAACCAGAGAAGTTTACCTTATTCATTTTTAAACATTTTTTTATTTTAATATATTTTTAAGACACCAGTAAAGGGCTTTGCAGATCCTTCTGGTTATGTCATGAAATACTTCAACAAGATACGATCCAGTTAATATCAGGTGGATAGGCAGCAGTGGATGGGATGGGAAGAAAAGCCCCAAGAACTGACAATGCTGTGTCCTCCTAAAAAAATTTAAAATACTACTGGTTATATTATACTAAAGCTATATATAGAAACAAAGAAATATAAAATTTACCGGCAGATAACTACTGCTTGGCCCACCTAGTCTGCCCATTTTTCCCTGCCTATGGTATCACCACAAATAAAATCTTGCACTTATGGGCTACAGTAAAACACATGGGCTAAAGGTGGGCCAAGAAGAGAGGCCATATGACTTCACTAATTCTGCTGGGGGCCCCCAAAACTCTAAAGCCGGCCCTGAAAATACCCTACTCAGATACTCCACAGTCACACTCCATCTAATCCCCACAATCCCTCCCACAACCCACCCACCTAATAAGACAATTTTTCTTTTAATTAAAATTGAGGAGAGACTGAGTGTGAGGTGAATTTGTAACCTCCATTTCCAGGGAGGAAAATCACTTCAATGAAATGGAACAGAAGAGTTCTTAATGTTCCTGAGGACAGATTTTTCTCTTCCAAAAACAGCTCCCTCTCACTGAGCTGAATGGAGTTCTAAGTCTTAACAGGAAGAACCAGGTGGTAGCAGAATCTAGTGAGATACTCTCCTGGGAGAAACAGGCTGCAGTTAGGAGAGCAAACCCCAGCACACTCTCACTTATGCTAGGGCAGGGAGTTTAGGGCAGACCAGTAATAACTCATTGGCTACAGCAGGGTCCAACTTTACCCTCCGGTGTTCCTCTCACTGGTGGTGGAGGCAGTCTGGACTGATCTTCAGTCTGAGTAATGGACACTCCGGGAAGATGGAAATTCAGGACCAAGTCTCCATGCAGCTTTGCCAGTCTTGGCAATCCACCGGTTAACAGTCCACAGCAATTATGGCCACGACCAGTCTGATGTCAAGTTTGTAAGGGAAACCCACGCTGCCACTCCACAGGTTCCGTAACGCGGCATTCCTGGAAAAGATTCCCAGGGCATTCACAGCTCTCAGTAGATGGAAAAACACTGGGAGGATCTTCTAGCACCCAAGGGCAGAGCTGATCTTTGAGCCTTACAGCTGCGGCAGTTGGAGACGGCACTCCAGCTACAGTCCTGCAACACACTCAATCTGCCAAAATCCGGCATCTAAAACAATGGTTCCTCCTCGCTCGCTAAACACTTCCTACAATTCTTTGTTCTACCAGGAGCTTCTCCTCAATTTGGCCATGAAATAGCGGTAAGATTGCACTCAAAACCTAACTCAAAATAAAGAAGCTGTCTCCTACAATATGCTTACTTACCCCACCCTAATACTGAATCTAAAATCTTAGCTCAACAGCCCTAGCTAAACTTTTTGGACCCTGGACTAGTTAGTCATGAGTGTTGGCATTCAAACAAACTACACTCTCCTGAAGATTTTAGGTTTAAAAAAGGTAGGAAGACCTCAGAGGATTTTTGGCTTAGTTCAGAGCCCTTGCACACAACGGCACAGCAACACCACCATGGTGCTCCTCCCCCTAAAGAAAAAGAGAAAGAATTATAGAAAACAGTCTTTTTTTTTTTTAAGTTTTTCTAATGGAGTCGGGGGCTCTGGAGATGTGTTTCACACGGCTCAGAAGCAGGTAAGCAACCCCTGAGATCAGTCTATGATGCCCTGGATGCTTCGCCTTTGGCTACCACCTCTGGCATTTGCTAAAGATGCCACTCCTAGCTCTGGGTTGTGGGATTTTCCCAGGACATGCAGCAGTCAGTTCTGAACGCCTCCTTCAAGGGCAGTAAGCTCTTTGGTTCAAAAGTAGAACCCATTCTAAATGAGCATAAAACTTCTAAGGAGTTTCTGAGGACTGTTTGGTCTTTAACACTGAATGACTCTCGGTGCAGCAGTGGCAGAGGTTCCTTCTGCAGGAACACTTGTAGCTACTGTATACTCCCCATGGTCAGAGACATGGATATGCACCCCAGCAGTCACAACAGCAGCAGTTTATGGAGCCCAAAGTCCTCAAGCGATGTGGGAAAGGGGGCTGCCTGCCACCCCCCTTCCGACTTGCTACTCCAGCCTCCAGATCCCCCACAAGTGACCTGTGTGAGAGGCAGAATAGAATACTTACCAAATGTAACAATATATCTTCAACAGAATCTTCTCTATTGAGCCGCATCATGGAACTGTAAGCCGCTGGGGTCAGGACCACCTGGAGATTTTTACTGGCTGGTGTCACCCATGTTGACAAGCCTTGTCGGTGCCTATATAATGTAGAGTTCTCCAATATGCCTCAGTTCTCCACCAGACATAAGCACATGGAATCACTGGACTGGCAGATACTGAAGTGACCAGGACCAAGCCAGGCACACAGTGAGGATATGAAAACCTGAGTATAGATGCTCTATGAGGTAACATAGGAGAAACAGCTTGTGACAGTAGGCAGTACTGTCACACGCAGGGGGGAGGGACAGCTGTAGCTCAAAGGAAGAGATTCTTTCTAAGATCTACTGTTACAGTAGATACTGTAGCTAATTTATCTTCTTCGAGGATATCTCCCTCCACTGAGCTACATCATGGAACGATTCCCAAGCAGTACTAAGTACAGAGGGAGGACAGCAGGACCTAATGATCCTGAGTAAGTAGGCCTTACAGAACACTGAGGCCAAAGCCAGCATGTCTTCAAGAGATAATGTCCAGACTGTAGTGTATACTAAATGTATGAACAGTACTCCAAGTGGCAGCAGTACTTATGTCAGCAGCAGACACATCTTGGAAACAAGCTAGCAAAGTAGCCACTCCACAAGTGGAGTGAGCGTGGACAGGACCAGGAAGCTGCTTACCATGCTTCTGGTAACAAACTGTAATATAACCGGCCAGCTATCTGGACAGACACCGTTTTGAAATCGGGGCACCCACCATTCTGGGGGCAAAAGAGTTGTGATGATTTTCTAAAATCCTTTGTACAATCCAGGTACCAACACATCCTCCTCCAGCTGTCCAGTGTATGTAAATGATGTTCCCCACTATCTATGGAGGATGGAAAATAAACAGCAGTCTGATTTAATGTTCTTTCAGATACCACCTTTAGAACAAAACAAGGATCAGTGCATAATATAGCCCTATTCTTGTGAAAAACAACAACAGGAGGGTCTGCAATCAGTGCCTGCAACTCTGAAGTGCATCTAGCAGACATCATAGCCACTAGAAACAATGTATCCCAAGAGAGGAAGCATAGCTCACAAGTAGCAGCAGCTTAGAAGGAAGACACAGTCAGGGTCTCTAGGACCAAATTAAAGTCCCACACCAGAATCAGGTCTTGAACCAGGGTGTGCTTTTGTGTCAGTAGTCTTGCTCACAGGTGGAGTGAGATGGGAGGGTCCACTGCCATTTACTGGAGCAGAAGGAACCAAATTTGTTTGAGCCCTTATGTAGCCACTACAATCAGAGTGGCTGGCTTCAGCCCATAGCTTGACTAGAACCCTCTGTATCAGAGGGAATGGGGGGAAAAGCATAAAGAAACCTCCCTTTCTAACAGAGTGACAATGTGTCTCACCAGAAAATTCCAGGCCCTGCAGCCAGTGAGCAGAAACGTGACAGTTTTGTGTTGTATGGGGATGCAACAGGCCTACGTCTGGTTGACCCCATTTTTCAAAGAGGTCATCCACAACGAGGTACGAGAGTTTCAATTCATGGCAGAGTGCTCGGGATCAACTGTGGTGATTTGCCATTGTATTCAGAGTACAGGGCAGGAACACTGCCGACAGAAATATATTATGTTCCACCGTCCAGTGCCAAACTCTCATCACCTCTCTACAGAGAGGATACAAATGTACATCACTGAAATACTATCTGTATGGATCAGCAGCAGATTCCCTGGAAGGAGGGTGGCAAAAGCCTGCAGACCATGGAGAACAGCCCTCATCGCCAGAGTGCTGCTGAGCAGAGCCATATCCAGAGAGGTCAATTGGCTCTGAGTTCTGAAGGGGCCCAGATGGACACCTCATCCCAAACTTGAGGTGTCCGTGGTCATCATCAAGAGGGGGATGGCCTGAGGAACGAGGACCTCTTCTCTAGGTTGGTGTGGGCCAACCTCAAGAGTAGCGAGTGACGAAAAGGAGGAGGAGTCACTTGTATGAGAAACTCCAACTCATCGGAATGTTGTGCACACTGTGCCTGCGGAACCATCGAGGGATCCTCATATGGAAGTGAGCCAAGAGGACAGTCAGTATGGCAGCTGCCATCAGGCCAATTAATCTTAGAAAGCATCTAACCGAGACATAGTCAGTGGACGAAACCAGCTGAGCCTGGACGATCAGTGCCGTAGCATGGTCGGAAGGCAGAAATGCCCAGCCCAATGCACAAAACAATCCCTATATACTGGAGCCTCTGGCAAAGGGTAAGGATACACTTAGGCTCATTGACCAGTATACCAGTTGGTCAAACAACTGTCTGGTTCGAACAGCGTGCATACTATGGCTTCCAGAGACAGGGCATCCAATAGCAACTTGCCTATGTAAGGGAAGACTCAGATGCCCTCCCTACAGAAAGCAACTGCCACAGCAGCAAAAACTTCAGTAAATACATGTGGTGCAGAGCATAAACATAAGAGCAAGACACAAAACTGGTAGTGTGAGCTCTGGAGCATGAAATGCAGGTATTTTCTGTGTGACTTAGAACATAAGAAAATGGCCAGTGGAAGACCTCTTGGTCTATCAGGTCTGCTTGTAATAATAAGGGTTGTTTCTGACTTTCAGTCTACATCTGTGTCACCCCCCCTCTCCCCCCATGGATTTCTGGTCTTTCCCCTTACAATGCCTCCTCACATTCCTGTATGCCCATCCCAGGCTCTTTTGAAGGCTCTCACTGACTTTGAATCCACTGCCTCCTGTGGCAGCTCGTTCCATGCCATCACCACTCTTTCTGTAAAAAAGTGTTTCCTTATATCCCTCTTGAATCTACCCCCCCCCACACCAGTTTAAGGCTATGCCCTCTGGTGGTGGTGGTGGTGGTGGTGGTGGCCCTTCTATTGAATAGGCTCCCACAGTCCACTCTGTTAATTCCCCTCAAGTACTTGAATGTCTCAATCATATCTGGCACAGAGTCAAAGGCCTTGCTAAAGTCCAGATATATAATATTCACTGCCTGGCCTTTGTCCACTGTCTGGGTGACCCAGTCAAAGAACTCAATCAAATTCGTTTGACACGACCTGCCTGCCACACACCCATGTTGTTTGCTATCCTGCAGGCTATTTTCCTCTAAGAACTTGACTAAACCCTCTTTCAATATTGTCTCCATTAGTTTACATACAATCGAGGTCAAGCTGACCGGCCTGCAGTTACCCGGGTCCTCCTTAGGACCACTCTTATGGACAGGCACAACGTGCAAATCTCCATTCCCCTGGCACCACCCCCGTGTCAAGAGATCTATTGAAAAGTATTGTCAGTGGGCCAACTAGCACTTCTGCCATCTCCTTTAGTATCCTGAGGTGAATTCCATCAGGCCCCAGAGATTTTTCTACCTTCAAATTCATGAGCCCCTCCCTCACCCGCTCTGTGCTTATGGTCCCCAATGGATCCTCACTGGCCTCCTTCCCACTCCTTGCACTGTACAGTATTGGGCCCTCTCTTTCTTTGGTAAAGACAGAGCAGAAGTAATTGTTTAATATGTCCGCTTTTGCCCCGTCTTCCACCACTATGCATTCCCCCTTCTTCAGTCTCACTATGCCATCCTTTTTGTCTCTTTTTTTTCTTTGCTGTATCATAAGAAGGCCTTATCCCCCTCTTTTATCCTCTCTATCTGTAGCTCATTTTTTGCTTTTGTCTGTATTACCTCCCTTTTTGCTAGTTTAGCCAGCCTTTGGTACACCTCCTCATCCTCTTCCCTCGTCATTCTTTTACTTTTCCTGTATGCTGCCCTTTTATCTTTCACTGCATTAGCCACCTCTCTGTTGAACCCGCTAGGTGGTCGAGTTCTGGCCCCCTTACCCCTCAACTTTGTGCATCTGGTTGTGGCATTCTGTATGGCCCCTCTGATCGCTCCTCACATTTCCTCCACACCCAAGTTCTCCTCTAGGTTCCCAAGGTCCTCTATGATCATTTCCCTCATTCTCTCAAAATTTGCCGTTTTGAAGTCTAGCACTCTTGTCTTGGTCGAACCACACCGTGTTGTGGTCACTTCCACCCATGGGATCCCCAATGTCTACATCCTGTACGTGTTCGCCATTGGACAGCACCAGGTCCAGAATTGCATCCCCCTGGTGGGACTGGTCACATACTGTGACATGAAGCCATCTTGGATTGTGTCCAGTATTGCCTGGCTTCTGGAACAGGATGTGGCCGGGCTAACCCATTCAATTTTGGGCAGGTTAAAGTCATCTACTACTACTACTGACCCTCTTTCCGCTGCTTTTGTTAGCTGAGTGCATAACTCCCTCGCCTTGTCCTCGCTCTGACTGGGTGGTTTGTATATGATCCCAATCCTTATCTTCCTTCCTTTATTTGTCTGCAGTTGTAGCCATAGCACCTCCGTGCTCCGTATGCTGCTACCCCTCCCCCTTTTCCTGTCTCACTGTCCTTTCTATGTAACCTGTAACCTGGGATCGATAGGTCCCAGTTCTGAAGCTGATGCCCAGGTTTCTGTAATGGGGGCAATGTCTATCTTACTTTCTGCTAAGAACGCCTGCAGCTCTGCCATCTTGTTCCCAAAACTGTGTGCGTTCAGCACCACCACTCTCCACTTTCCCTCTGTCGTGCCCCTGCTCTTCTTCTGACTTTCTCCTACCTGGCTTGCTTCTTCTCCCTCCCCTGGGTTGTTGTCCTTTTTTGCTCCCTGTTCCTTGACTCTGTTGCTCTGAGGGGGAAGGCACTCTGTCCTCCCCTTTTCTGCCTCCCCCCCCTTAGTAGTTTAAACCCAGCTCCCTTGTCATGTATTCCCCCATTTTAGTTCTAATTTTCATTCTCCACTCCCAGGTCAGGTGTAGCTTGTCACTGCTGTAGAGACTCTTGTCTCCCCACGTGTCACCCCACTGTCCTATAAGACCAAAGCCCTTTTCCCTACACCACCAATCTAGCCATTCATTAACTTTCTTTATCCTTTTCTTCCTAGCTGTGCTTGCAGATCTTGACATGAAGGTATGCATCCTTCAGGTCCAGAGTAACCATACAATGCTCTTTTAGTTGGGAGGGGCAGCAAAGACATCATTCAGAACTTTTGAATTCAATGAACAGGTTCAGTCCTCAAAGGTCTAATACAGGCCTCAGATCCCTGGTCCATTTTGGTCCAAGAAAGTACCGGGAATATCTGTTCTGAAACCAGGATAAGTTCCACAGCCCTCTTGTGGATGAGGGTATGAACCTCCTTCAGCAGGAAAGTAAGATGTCCCAGAGGACAACTGTTCAGCAAATGGGGGTGGGTCACTGGAGGAACAGTAAGGAGCTCTAGGGCATGTCTTTGCTAAACCATCTCCAGGACCCAGACATCTACAGTTAACTCCCTCCACTTTTGTAGTAAGTGGGAGATTTCGCATCCCACCAAAACTTCTTCAGAAAGTGAGGCTGGAAGAAGGGTAGGGTAGTCAGGAAGCACCAGGAGGGTTGGGGGTGCCAGTAATGGCCTAATCTTTTTAAATTTCTGGCATGGGCACTAGGAAACAGGTTTGCAGCATGGGCTGGGATCCATGCCCCGGGCATCTTGAATATCCACAGCCTGGACGGGCATAGGTTCTGCAATACGAACCTCTACCCCTTTCACCAGGTTTAGGGTTCAAAGTATGTAGAAATCTTAAAGTCATTTTTGAGGACTTTAAATCCCTCATTGCATTTTCTATATCATTGCCAAATAATTGCTTTCCTCTAAAGGGAGCATTTTAGCACAGGCTGCTGTACATCAGAGGCAAAACCAGTCACCCTTAGCCAACAGAGGGGGTGAAGGCAAATCCCAGATGTAGCAGCCTTGGCAGCAGCATCTGAGGCATCGCAGGCAAACCCAAGCAGGTGCTTTCCTGCTTCCTGTCCATTTGCAATAGTCTGTTAGGCCAAAATTCTGTCCTGGCCCTGTGGCATTTTATCATTTAGGAAGGCCATAGTCTTCCACAGGCAATACTGATACAGAAACATATAAACATAGAATTTGGTGGCACATAAGGATCACCTGGCCCATCCAGCCTGCCCATTTCTCTCCATCTACACTATTACCACAGACCATACTCGATCTAGAGCTCTTTCTCCCTCCCCTCTTCCTTTCCACCATGATTCCCTTGTGCTGATCCCATGCGTTCATGAACCCCACCACAGTTTTCATCCCCACCACCTCTGCTGTTCGCTGTCCTGAAGGCTGTTCCAGGGGGTCTAGTACACTTGACTGACTTACACTTGACTGAAATCATTTGACTGGCAAATGAAAAAGTGAACCAAAACCCGGAACTAACGGAAACATGCCAAACTCAGAAGCCACTCCTACAATATCTCGGAGGGGGTTTTACTATAGCGCTACGACAGTGCTCTCACCGACATCCCCCAAAGCGATGGACACAATGCCAAGTGTTGGCATTGTGCTGTTGGGGATGCCGGTGTGTGTCTATCGGGGGGGTGTGTCCCCCGAGCCTCCCACACCCACTGGTATCTGAATATCTAACTCACTCGGAGTTGGACGTGGGGGACGTGCTGCAGTGTCTTCCTCACACTAGCACAGCGACTCGCCGCAGACAGGTGATTTCTGTCGCTGTGCTTGCGTCGACCTTGTGTTGGCACACCCTCCGAGGGATAGTCCATAATACCACACTACAGAAAGGAGAAACCATGTAAGTAACTACTAACTGATAAAATTGTACTAGAAAATACATCCCTTTTCTCAGCTTACTCCCACATAACATGCACAAATCCCAAATCCACATTTACTACTACACACATACACACCTCACGAACACACACAGTACAATTCGACATACACAGCATCACTATTAAACTATTCACATGTGAATACATCAGCACAGAAATGAGCAACAATGGCACACAGCCACTGCAGGACCAACTCTATCTTATCACAACTCCACTACTCTCACGTATACCACTATACACACTACATAAGAGGGCTATGCCCTGCCACCGCCCACCAAGTGGGGGGAAGGAGGGGCTCTTCCCCCTGCATCCGCCATACTTGTATCCAACTCCAAGTTGTAGACATACAGACTGCCAGGCAAAACCATGTCAGGCAACAGTATGTCAGCCAAACACAGCTGTCAGTCAAGTGTAAGTCTGTCAGGTGGAGTCGGTCAAGTATAGTACTTCCTGTTCCAGGAATCCACCACTCTTTCTGTGAATACCAGGAGAGATACACTAAGCCGAAAGCTTGTTTACAGGTGTGACCTGGGAGCACAAGAAAGTTAGGTGACTTGCTCAGGGTCACACAGTATGCAAGTGGGGGCTGTGGGATTCAAACCCAGGTCTCCAAGTTTGCAGCTCAGAGCCTTAAACCACTGCACTATACTGCCTCCTAGAACAGATCTCTCTCAAGAATCTACCCCCTCCTGCTTTATATCATGTCCCCTTGTTCTTGAGCACCTCTTCTTCTGAAAAATACTTTCCTCCTGTACCTAACTTACCCATGTGATGTATTTAAAGGTCTCTATTATATCCCCCATCTCCCTCCTCTGTTCCAGAGTGCACATATTGAGGTCCTTTAGTCTCTCCTCATAGGGCTTTTCCTGCACCATTTTAGTCGCCCTCTTCTGGACCACCTCCACTTTATGTCCTTCTGGAAATGTGGTCTCCAGAACTGGGCACAGTACTCTGTGTGGGGTCTTAACACTGACCTTGCCAACCATAACCTCCTGCTCCACACGCTCCTTTCCTTCGGTCTTGATACCCTATCTTTAAACTGGTTCTCAAGCTATCTCACCAGCCGAACACAATGCATGAAATGGGCTGATCACGCTTCCCCTTTTAGCACCATAAAGGATGGTGTTCCTCAGGGGTCTATCCTTGGTCCTCTTCTATTTTTTTTTATTTATTAATCAACTCACTCTGCACTGTGGAGGTGCAGTGGTGCAGATGATGCAATTCTGTACAGGTCCTCTTCTGACCAAACCTTGCTGAACCTCAATTTGCAGCAGGACTTCCTTAATCTTGAGGCATGATTTTCAAAACATCTCCTGGTGTTCAACGCCTAGAAGACTAAATCAATGCACTTCTATCACTGGACCCCTAAGCTAACCCCCCCCCCCCCGGTGATAATGTCCTCCAGCGGTGATCGCTTAGATCAGGTACAATCCTTTAAATACCCTGGTGTCACGCTGGACTCCCCTCCTCACCTCTGACACTCATGTTTCAGCTGTGGTCAAGACCATTCACCAAAAGCTAGCATTACTCTACAGCCTTTTGCCCTACCTTACATACTCCTCCCACCTGGCCATAGCCTCCTCCTCCTCCATGCTCCCACTTATCTCCTATGGAGACTCTATACTCCACTCTGCTCAGGTCACCCCTCTTGCCAAACTCAAGCATACCTACCACATGGTCACTCGCTTTGCCCTTGGTACTAACGCTAGGACGCACCACTGCTCAGCCCTGGACTCCCTAGGTTGGCCTTCCATTGAAGCTAGACTTCAATATCCCACCCTTTGCCTTAATTACAATTTAGTCCACGCATTAACTCCTCACTGTCTCATGGACATTGTCCAACGAAAACCCATGACGAGGTCCTTAAGGTCATCCGACCTTCTTCTTCTCTCTATCCCAAAACCCCACCTTGCAGTGGGTCGACATGCACTTGCCTTTTCTGGGCCCTCCATCTGGAACTCACTACCATCTACTGTTCTGACATGCCCTTCTATTTACTCCTTTAAGAGTTCTCTTAAATCCCACCTTGCCTTCCCTCAGCCCTGCTCCTGCACCTAAGTTAACCCACCCATCGCACCTAGCTCACTCCCCCATACCTAATTTCCCTCCCTTTTCCCTCCTGTTTCTCTCCTTGCTCTACCCAGATGTGCCATTCCTGACCTGCTGTGTTTTATTTCGGAACTGATTCTCTCTTACTTCAGCTGTGAGCCAGTCTATCTGAAACCACAGCCTCTGTACTAGTATCTACTGCATTATCCGTAAAACCTGCTGTATTAACTGTAAAAATTTCTGCTCTTGCTCCTTGTATATATTTTGTAAATTACTACCTCTGTGCCTGTTTATACTATATTATTTGTAAATACTGTGCATGCATTTTGTATTTTCTATATATCTTGTGTTCTACAAGCTATTGTAAAGTAAAACTATTATTTGTAATTATACAATGGGTCTTGCAAATCCTGTCTTCCGATTGGCTGACTGGCACCTTTTACCCGTGGTACATCCTGCGATACATCAATGGGAAAAGGTGCCAGCCAGCCACATCTGCCATCTCCAGACTGTAAAATCCATCTGAGCCCCCAAATTTGATGGTAAAACCGCCATGTTGAATCCCCGCTAAATAGGCATTACCCACAATTCAAAGGCACAGCACACAAAATAAACTTATTTATTTAGTTTTTGTTGACCGGGTAAGTGCACTAGATAAATACTGCCTATTTTCAGGCACGACTCGGGGGAGGGGGATACAGATGAATGCCAACTGACCTTGAACCAGATTAAGCTGTTGATGGTATTTTTAGTGAATGGGGGGAAATTTGGCCAAGGTACCAGGGAAATTCCCCTACTCTTTTCAAGACGTGCCTTCCACCTTACTAGCCTTTGGAATCCCTGTGGCATTTGTTAACTGGATTAGTTCCATGTATAACAGTGCCCTTATTATACACAATGTCAATAGCTGGTATGGCAAGAAAATAAAGGTTAGCGGAGGAGTACAACAGGGATGCCTGCTTAGTCCCCTTCTATATGTTTTTGGGATAGATCTATTGATTCATCTATTAAATTCCAACACAGACATTCAGGGGATCAAAGCTGCACCAGACTCAAGTACAGTAAAAGTTTTGGCTTACGCTGATGATTTAGTTTTAACACTAACCCCTTCATCCTCTGAACCAGCTTTAGTCAATACATTTCATTTTCATTTCATTTATTTGTTAACTGGGTAGGGACTCAGGGGCCAAAGCCCTTTTTCAGGTCCGACCCGGAGAGAATACATATAACAAAAATAAAAAAAATTGTGGAGAACAATAAACACAATCATCAGCAACAACAATCGTTACAAGTACAAACAGACAATGTTAATAAATACTGTTTTAGTATGGACTTTTTTTTTTTGTTAACTCTGTTTCTAGACTCCCTCACCTCCAGACTCTCTCCAGTGTGGGTTCCCAGTCAACGGATTTTATCCCATCCTGCCTGAAACACATCTAATTCGATTCCGGTCAGGGCCATCTCCTGTCACCTGCGCAGCTTGCCCATACCCCCCCAGGTCTGTGTCCTCCAGGGAAGGACCATCAACTCGTACAGGCGCCCTATGTAGAGGATTGGAAGGGCTGCCTGAATGCAGGGGAGGAATCCAGATCGAGCGTCCTTATGCCAGACAGTGGACACGAGGCTCCTACTACTAGCCCTGCCTTCACCTACTGGGAGGGAGGGGGTTTTCTGCTTTATTTCCCCAATGAGAACTATGCACTATCGCCCAGCCCATTACGTGCATGCACCCGCACACGTCCAGAGGGCAGCTGCCCAACGTTGAAACCCACTTGCCGAGTCCCTGAGGCTTTAGTACACCCAGTCATCACTGGGTGTTGCTAAGTGCACGGGATGTTCCCCATCCCTCCCCAGGAGAGGAGAGCAGTCCTATGGACGCTCGATCCTCTCCTCCACCGCTGACCCCCGGCGGCCCAAGCACGCTCCCGAACCTGGATCGCCAGCGTGACGCGAGGTGTGGTGTCCAGCGCCTCAACCCTCAGCACCACCGAGCCAGACGTTTTAGTCTAGACTTAAAAACAGAATGGGAGTTAACTAATCTTAATAAAAGGGTTAAGTTATTCCAAATACTAGGCGCTAGACATTCAAATGAACGAGAACCATAATTAGTTTTAGAAAATTGGGTAATTAACACAGTTCCTTGAGTTGATCTTAACTTAGCTGAAACCATGTGAACCAAAACCAGATCAGATAAAGGAGACTAATCTTCAGCATTGATAGCCTGATGGACCATCTTACTTAAGGCAAACATAAATCTATACTGAGGAGAAAGCCAACCCAATGAAGAATACAGTAGACAATGGTAAGTCAAAACTGGAACATCCACAATAAAACGACAAATGTTATTGTAAACAACACTCAGAATCTGTCTCTCCCTAACCTGCAATTTAAAGTACAAGGGAGAAACATAGTCCAAGTGAGGCATAAGGACCCCATTGGCAACAATTCTGCGAGGCTCAAGAGATAAATAAGACTTGAATTTATAAAGCTGTCCCAGTTTACAATGTATTTTCCTTTTAACTGACATTACAGATCTTTTCAGTACTATCAGGGTCAACGGTTAACCTGGGTAAAAGTAAAGGTGTTCCCCCTAGGTTCCACACCAATACCCATGTCTGGCTTTATCGTGAGGATTAAGATTTCTCGTGACCCCATCACAATTTTAGGCATAGATTTTGGTCCTGGCAATGTAGCTTCCCATAATTGGGAGAAAGGGATGGCTAAGGCAAACAGACTACTTAATGGGTAGAAAGGTCAACAGCTCTCCAAAAAACAGAGGGTGGTCCTAATCAAAACCCTTTTGGTCCCTGTCTTCTTGTATCTTTGTTATGTCTACCCCTCCCCCCTCAGAATTTGCAACTGGACTATACAGTGTTTTCTTTCAAGCGTATTGGGGATCCAGATTAAACCCAATAAAAAGGGAATAGACCTATCAGTCCATTCCAGAGGGAGGTCTCAATATGGTACACCCGGTAGCCTTTTATTTTAGCATATTTTTAGCTTAAAACATAGACACAGCTTTGAAACCTGGGGAAAAGTTGTGAAATCTTTGGTTCATCATTGGCTACAGCCATGCATGCCCCTTTGGGAATCAAGGAAACCATGTTCACTTGGGAGAAATATGATTATCCCGCAGTTTGGCTTGGACAGTCTAAAAATTGCAATAAAACTGGGCATTACCCCTGATCAGTTACAGACTACTGATAGGAAATCTATCTACAAACTGATCTTACAGAGAGAATGCCAGTCTCCTGTTGAATTTCCACTCTGTCAAGTGGATCAGGTTGACAGGGTTCTTAAGCAATTGGTTAACCTTAGAATCCCCCCTTTGCCTGGGACTGTCTCTGGCTTGTAATCCCACGTCTGGGTACTTTCCTCAGGCACTGGCCAAGTACCTGAGAGAAAGCAACAGGTGTTCCAAAGCAAATCTGTAGAGGTGAATTTGGTTACTTCTAATGGGGAGGGTCTCACTCTCTCAGCCCCACAATTCATACCCGCCATTTATCTGGACTATAACACCTCATACTCTAACACACTTTATGTCAGTGTAGATTCCTTTAAATGTATTTCACATTCAATCTACTGTCGTTACATCCCATTTGTGCTGGACTTGAACATACTTATTAAGTGACTTTGTCCATTACTCTAGACCAGGGGTTCTCAAATGGTGAGGCCAGCCTCCTGGGAGGCCCCAACCTGTTCCAGGGGAGGCTCAAGCAAGTCTGAAAAGTGCTGTATTTAAATTTTGGGTTTATATATTTTGTGTGATAAGATGAAGCAAACTGAAAGAAGATAATAATAGTAGGTGAATTTTATGTATTTATTTACTAATAGGTGACAAGGAAGGTAATGAGCCAAAGGCTCATTTCAGGTGCACCCAGGAAGGGTAGGGAGTGACTACATTTCAAAGGTAACTGCAAAACAGTCAAGAAATATACAATGAGCAATAGTGCAAATACATATGAATAAATTAATAATGAGTGGTGGTAATTGATCAATTTGTAAACTGATGGCAGAACAGCCCAAATACAAGAGTTGAGCATAGAAGTGCTAAGAGCAATAGCAGGAAGGAGCAAAGTAATCCACGAGATGTTGCTTAGAAGCAGAGAAGGAGGGAAGAGGCAAAGTATGTAGGAAGGTTATTTCACTATAGAGAGGAAACAGAGGAAGTAGTCTGGCCCATGAAGGTACTGCAACAAGGGTAACAATGGTTCAAGAATGAAAATAGCAGAGCAAGTAGGTTGGCCTGGGAGGGGTTACAATAAGCTGAATAATAATATTTGTTTATTTTATTTATTATATATTATCTTATTTATTTGTTATTCAGATAACACCTTTGGAGCACAGGAGCTCTTTTCAAAAGTTCCAAGTCAGTATAAGAGAAAGAACTGAATGTAAACCAAGTACTCAAAGGGGTTTCAATTTATTCATGGTGTACTGCGCAAAGTACAGTATGTTATTTTTCTTTGGGGAGGCCCAAGATTATTTCAATTTTTGGGGGAGGCTCAAAATCTTTTCCATGGATTTGGGGAGGCTCACTGTGACAAAGTCTGAGAACTATTGCTCTAGACCCCCCACAGAGTTAAGCAGTCCAATCCCCACATCCTCCAAACAGTACTTGGCTGTCTTTTTCTGACCCCCACAGTAACAGTCTCTTTAGTTTCCTTCTGTTTTAGGTGAAAACACATGGCCCTTTAGCAGAGCGAACTCACCCTTCGGTTGCAGGTACCCCACAGGCATTTCCTCCTCAAGGATTCTCTTCCAGAGCTTCTGGTGCCTCAGCACAAACTTAGAAAGCTTATTTTCCTCCTAGCCGGACCAAGGGGGTTGCCCCTGGAAACAAGCTGATACCGTCCCCCCATCCCCGCAGGGATGGGGCCCTGAACCATTGAAAGCAGCCTCCACCACTTCAATGAGCAGTTCCTGTGTTCATCTTCAGGTGGAAACGCACACCTAAAACAAAAGTCGCTCTGTAACACAGCTTAAAGCTCTGAGGGCCTGCACTCAGCAGAGCACCTCTGCTACCTCTACAGACTCTCACTCAGACCGACATCAAATTCCCCAGCTTCTACTCTAACCTCCTACTGCAACATTCCAGTGTGGCTTATGCAGCTGCGACAGTTCTAAAATGATGTCATCCCTCAGTCTCAGCTGAGACTGAGAACAGAGTGATACAGTGTGAAATCCATTTAATTGGAGTTTCACAAGCTGCCTTCCCTGCCTACCACTAGGTCTTACTGGGATTCTAGTAACCCCGGGTAACGGGGGTTACATTTAGAAAAAATTTGACATTTATGGATCAGTTGTGAGGAATGGTTAAGTTGAATATTTATCTACAACATATGGTTTAAATGTATAGGTACTGCGTTAACTGGTTGCTTTCATTTGTTTATTTTTTCCTTTTTGTATCATTTTTGGCCTTATTGGTGATTTGACCTAACATTGTTTTCTTTTTGTATGTATTGTTCATTATTTTGTGTATGACTGTAATGAAGTCCATCTTTTCAATTAAATTCCCCTACTCTTTTCGAGAAGTGCCATGGGATCTTTAACATCCACCTGAACTACCACCAGAACAGGCAGATGGTACCTTGGTTTAATTTCTCATCCGAAAGACAGCACCTCAGGAGTGCAGCACTCCCCTCATCCTGCACTACAGTGTCAGTATTGGGATTTAACCCAAGTGCCTGGTGTGGGGATCAAACCCACAGCCTTCTGATCTCCCGGCCTCAGAGGTGAGTGTGTTACTAACACTAAATTGGACTATGTCCTGAAAATACCTATAAAAGTAACAATCACAAGAAAATTCCCGAAACACTCCACAAACCCACAGTATACTATTCAAATGTTTCCCGCAACCTCTTTCACGCGGCTCACCTGAAAAAGCTTTTTTTCCTTCTGGTTCCACTCCATTGCCACCACCTTTTCATCTCATTCCCCAACCGATTTGACAACCAGCAAATTCGCATACCATAACTTTAAAATTACTTTTTTCGGAAGTCATTCCGTGACGGACTTTTATGAAATATTTCAACAGGCTCCAAATGGTTTTGACATTTAATCAGCCACGTGTGTCCCATGGTCTGATCTGCTTCAAGAATGAAAGTTTAATTTCAGTAGAATGCCAGTAGAGTGAATGAGCTTGCAACACAGGATGCGAAAGTCCATCTCCGTATCAAGGTTTAGCCCATCCAGCATGCTAGGGGTCAGGGAAAGGTGCATCTCCAGGGTCAAGGAGTGGTCGATGGTAAGGCTCAACTCGAAGTACAGCCAGTCAAACCTGTTTCCAGAGTGAGCGATCACAATTGATCATGGAAACGGACAGCTGCGTGCTGTCCATTTGCAGTAATGGTAGCGTACTTGTCTGTGACCTGTTGTAAAGCCGCACGGCATTGCAACTTCATACTTTAATTTCTACAGGGAGCAATAAGTCCGACCAACCCAACAGAAGCCTTAGCAACCCAACACTATTAGTGAGAAAGTTTTAAAAAGCTGTTCTGCGAGGGAAGACTAACCCCTAGCAACCCAAATAAAGCCTTAGGAACACGGGACTATTTTTTGTGGTGTAGTAATAAATGAAAAAAACATTATTTAAAATGCAAAAATAACTATTTTTTATTTTTCTTGCACAAAAAAAGGCAGACATTAGAATCACATTAAACCATAGAGTGTGGGTTATGCTGGGATTTACACGTTGACCTGGTTTGACCACTCGCACCGCCAAACCATACCAGCGGGTAAATCCCAGCATAACCCACACCCTGTCGTGGTTTATTGCTTAAATACTGTACATGCATTTTGTATTCTTTGTATATTTTGTGTTCTACAAACTATTGTAAGTGTCCTTGTATACTTCATTGTTTCTTGTTTCTCTGTACCTCCTTCATTCTTCACTGTTTCTCTGTACCTCCCCTTTTACCCTCCCCTGGGTGGCCCCTGAAAAAGGCACATTCTGTCTCAGTGGGCTTACCCAGTTACCAAAATACAAATAAATAAAATACGTAACTTTCGCCTGCGGGGAGAACTTGTTCAGATTGTGAGGGTGCCAGCTGTCCACTTTGGTACCAGAAAGCATCATGACATATATCCCTGAGAGGCCAAGGCATCCAGGACAAGCACGATCATGCTGCTCTTCATGAGCTGAGTGACACTCCTCTGAAGCACAACTAGCATGCTCAGGGACACCAGGGACTGCGTGGTGCTTCGGGTCAGAAGGAAAAATTACTTACCATGGTAATCTTGTTTTTTTTCCAAGGGAATCTTACTGAATTCTGACAAATGCAGTATGGTCTCACTATAGGACTGCCCTGGAGCCAAAATGGTTAATAGAACCTATGTAAATAATGAAATGTTAAACTGGAGCTTGGTTTTCAAACCACTGTCCCGGGTTGCACTTCCTGCAACTGTCAGATTCTTATGAAGCATACATAAACTAAACTAAACTATCTTGATATAAAACTAATTCCCCCTAAAGACCAAACCTCTCTTTTAAACAACAGAGGCACCCTTAAGACTCAAGTCACAGATGCCCAAGAAAACAATCAACCATACCAACAGGTTTTCAGTAATGTATGGACAGCTGGAATGCAGTGCCCATTAGGTTCTAGTAGGGGAGGTAGGT